>CM076581.1:94760195-95485195 GCA_034641835.2 Pinus albicaulis
TCAATATATTTTTAACAATTACACATTCTCTAATGGTTTCTCCTAGAGCTTTCATATTATTCACAATTTCTGCAACCCTTAAGAATAAGCTAGAAACATCTTCTTCTTCATTCATTTTTATATTTTCAAATTGAGCTCTATAGACTTGCAGCTTGGTAGCCTTCACCTTTTTATCTCCCTCATGGATACTTTCTAATGTATCCCATATTTCTTTGGAAGTCTTGTTGTGCATTACTTTGATAAATTTTGCCTCACACAAACCACTTAAGAGGGCATTCATGGCTTTTGCATTAGCTACAAAATCTAGTTTGGCATCTTTCTCTTAGTCAGAATGCTTTGGGGCATATGCCAATTCCACAACAGCCCAAACTTCTATTCCTAGAGACATTATGTACGTCCTCATTCTTATTTTCCAGAAGGAATAATTTGAACCAGTGAATAAAGGGGCTTTGTTTGTTGAGCATCTTTCTAGACTAACCATCTTGGGGACCGAGGATCTCCTTCCAGTTGTTAAAATGATGCAAAAGGAACCAGCTCTGATACCAATTTTTGAACCCTTGGTTAAACTGAGAGGGGGGGTGAATCAGTTCAATGAAGTCATGGTCTTGTAAAACATTCTCTTACACTTATTTACATCTTCATTTTGTGATCAATTAATATTCATTGGAACAACAATATTAATAAGTGAGTAGAAGGTATTAAGCAGATTAAATACAGAATATCAAAAAAAAATCATCATGCACATAGACAACAGATATAAGTGGAAACCCATAAGGGAAAAACCACATCTTATTATTGTTGTGATGCAAAGGCAAGCTCCAACTCCCTCTCACCACCGATTTTCTATAGGCTCCAACCTACAGGAGGCTACTACCTCAATTCTGCAAGCTATAACTTGCAAGGAAGCTCCAAATCCCATCTATTTTCTGTAGGCTACAACCTACATGAGGCTCCTACCTCAGTTAGCTACAACTAGACTTCTATCAAGATACAAATTGATATGGAAGCACCAACTTCCTCACACTACAATGAAAACACATACTGATTTACCTGGGTATCAGCTCTATTCTGTTACTTCATCACTAATTTCCTCCAGCATTCGTATCTACCTTATATCATCGTTGAATCTTCACAGCTTCTCTATCTGCTCCTCCTTCTTCTTACACTCTCTAAACTCCTGCAGCCCTCTTATGTTCTTCTTCCTCTCTAATCCATTCTCCAGTTCTCTAACTCTTTATGCATATGCTGGTAACATTATTTATAGAGATCACCTCATAGATGTTTTCATTCCATAGGGAATTCGAAATGAATAGGTATGACTCTTTGCCTTCCCCCTTCTCATTTTCTTGTCCAGCCCATTCAGAATAATATAACAGTATGTATACATTTTAGTATTACAGAGGAGTTTTTCTTTGCCTTTGGAGACTTGCCTTTCCATCACATACAATGAAAATAATTAATACATTTACATTTATAGTTACATAAAAAATATTTAACTCAGTATTTTCATCTCTTTTCTCATTGTGCATTTTTGTTTTCTGCTGTTGTCAGAGTCATTTCGGTTCTTGCTATTATATTCAACACAGTTCTGCATAACTGTCATTTTGGCCTAACTTGACCCAAATTTTTGTTTTCAACAGTGCCAATATATTCTTCTTTTCTCAACTCTGCCTCTTTTTTTTGTGCCCACAGAATTCAGCCTTCACCGCTCTTCTAAACACTTGATTTTGCCTTTTTCTTTGTGTCGGGTCCTTACCTAAGCCTTTCTACCCACGTTCATACTTTCCTTTTCTTTTTACGTTATAGTCCTCCTTTTGTTCTCTGAAACGATTTACAAAATAAAATCCACATACTGTCGGACTTGAAATGCTATAGGCTTCAGCTTTGTTCTTTGCCGCATCCTCTCTCTTTATCACACTTCAGCGATTCAAATATCCCATGTACCTTCATCCATCTGATCTCCCTATATGAGATGTGTGAAGGGTCCCACCAGGTTGTATTATCTCTTTATCGCACTTCGGCGTTTCAAACGTTCTTTGCTATATGGCTCCTTTTCTTTCCGATGTGATTTACAAAGGAAAATCACTTACACCCAGACTTGAAATATCTTTAAATAATGGTTCTGAGCTGCATCACATCCGGCTCCTTTATCATGCTTTGTCTTGAGCTTGCGATGAGTGATATGCGATTGGGTCCCACTTGACTTTGTTGCTACTTCGCATCGCAACTAACATGACTTCGAAGGTTGTGTGATATCTCTCCTGCTTCGATTGTGATGTGCAATCGCATTGCATCCATCACTCACATCATGTCACCTTGCCACATCACATCACATCCATCGCTCGCATCGTATCGCCACTATCCATCGCATCACAACTTTTCTCTTACAATCTTCACCCCTCCGATCTTGCGATTTGTGATATGCGGGCCAGATCCACGTCATCTCCATGTCATCATGCCACGTCACCTTGCCATGTCATTGCCATGTCACTGCCACGTCATCTTGCCATGTCATCTTGATTTATTTGCGATTTGTGGGATCAGGTCCACGTCAGCTGCCATGTCACTTGCCATGCCACTTGCTACATCACTTGGCACGTCATCTTGATTTATTTAATAAAAATGCACCACGGAAGCTAAAAGTCCCTTTTCCCCTTCAAAACATTATAATCCACTTTTATAATATTCAGAAGCAAAATCCCCTTTTTAACCTTTCGAACAATATAACTCACTTTAACCCAATGTTTTAAACTCTTTCGGAATGAATATCAGAACCTTCAGAGATGTTTAATTTACTTTTAAACCAAGGTTAAAATCCCCTCGGAAGTGTATTTCCGAACTTAAACCACTTTAATAAAACTCCATTGAAATATCATTAAACCTCCGGAAATATTAAAACAACATCGGGTCCATACCTTGTTTTAAATCCCACACAGCTTTTAACGTGAACTCCGTCAGATTTTCTACAAATCTAATCGGATGGCAATTGCGTTCAATTGACCCCAGAACTTTATCACCCAAAAGCAATGCGAAATGGGTGGTATTGTGCTTGTGACATGTCACAATATCATTCGATCGTGTTCGAAATGGGAAAAACCGCTCACAACTCAAAGGTCGTGCAACAACAGTGTCCGGTTTCCTTCAAAACCACTTAACCTGCAAACTCTATTTAAATTGTGTTTGAAGACGGATTTCCGCTGGATTTCATTTTTAACTTCGATTTCTCTAGAACCTTCCTTCTCCATCTTTACATAGAGACTAATACACATTAAAATCCTCCTCCACTCCTTTACACATAATTTAATTCTACACACTTCACAATCTACGTAGAAAGACCATAAATTCAATGAATTTGAAGAGATGAACCCTTTGGGAAATTTGCCAAGTATATACAGATAAAAAAAAGTCTTCAATTTATTCAAATAGAGGACAAAATCCTCACAATCAATTCTTCTATGGTTTAACCTCTATATTCAATTTATGTGGTTCTTATGCATCATTTTCCATTACAGTAAAAACCCTAAATGGGCATTTGCAACCCACTGATAGATTAAATGTTGTGTGACATCTCTGCAACAATTCCATCTGAATCTAATCTGATTCCTTATCTTGGTGCTGCTACTTTGTGCTCCTTTTCCATCAATGACAATATTTCCAACAGACAGGGGATTCGGTCATCAAAGACATCCAGTGGAGGGGTCACAAAAGCAGAGATTGGAAATCTACTGGAAAATATGAAGACCATTATTTTGATCATGCTATTAGGCCAAATGGACACTCTACAGGAAAAATGGAAGCAGATGGAGTTGGAAAAAACCATGGCCATATTCTTCTCTCAGTGCAGAAAGAAACACCCTTTGAAGGAATGCCCGTTCAACATGGTGGAAGCCTATGTGATCTGCGAACAGACTCACATGACCAGTGTATATCCTTCCTTGCCTGGGCTGAAATATTTTTTCCAAGGAGAAATTGAAGAAAGGACGGTGGGCCAGCTATACTTTATGGAATAGAGGAAGCCATGGAAAGCTTGAACACCGGCAATGAATCCATGTAATATCCCAAAATGGGGATTCACAGCTAAGTCTGCGGAAATAACGCACTTCTTGGAAATATGTGAACTGAAATGAGTTTACAACTCCTGGATCCGTTAGATCAGTGAATCTGGGACTAGATCCAAAAGGAGAGAAAAAAAATCAAACTAGGTGTGGTAAGCAGATCTCCCACCACCTAGTCTAGCTGAAAAACACCCATAGAGAGGTTGCAGCTATGTGCAACAAGCTGCCTCAAAAATAACACAGTTTTGAGAGAATGAGAAGGATATAAATAATAAAGATCAACTTTTAAATATACAACATCAAATGAGATCCATAATGATGCTCTTACATTATAAAACAGAATGTAGAAGACAGAATAGAAGAAACTCCTCAGAAAAAAAGGTTGCAACACATGTATTCACTACAAAATGGCTTAACAACATTTTTATAAGGGATGAAGTAGCTGTATGTTACACTTCAGATCTAGAGTATATCTAAGTACAAAATATTAGATCCATTTCAGATCTATACACTAGAAAGGCTCTTTTACAAGATCCCCTTGGGGTTTTGATCAAAACATGCAATACAGAGAGTAGATCTAAGTTTAAAGTAGAAGATCTGCAATATTATTCAGAAATTTTTGAAGATTTTTTACATTAGAAACAGATTATATCTATATATAAAATGGATCAGCAAGCTAATCCATGGATAACCAAAGTCAAAGGCAAAGCCCAGCACCAGATATCTCTTCTCAAAAAAGGGATCAAAACACCCTGCAATTCCTTCTCTGAAAATAACGCAATCCTGGAAGGGAAACTGCGTTGTAGCTTGAAACACTGATTTGGCCTACTACCAAGATATGAAATATCAGATCCAAAGGTTCGTAACTCTCTTTCCCATGGGATAGAAGACTTTCCCAGTGAAAAGAGATCCTGAAATGACCTAGATTTGAGTAGATCTGACCTCCATTTACTACAGCTTGAAAGGACAACCTAATCCTAAACATGATCAGTGTTGTAGTTGAAAGGTAAGCTTGGAAAAATGCTTGATAGTGGATTAAATCATCAATACTCTTCCAAGAAATCCTTAATGGAAGAGGTGGGATCCCTGCATAGGAACTCCAAGTTCTAAGCAGCACTATTCTCAGCTAAACAGCAGACAATGGTATTTGTCTAAATAGACAAGATACTTAGAAATATGCATAATAAACAACCTTATCTTGCTGCTCTCCTCTTCCTTTTATAATATGGAAGCCTTGTAAAACCCTAAACCACTTCAATGAATTAGCTCCTTTCACATGAAGAGCCTCCATCTAAAACTGCACTGTCCATCCCTAAGGTACATTGAATCTAGACTACGTTGTAGATTTGGTCAAGATTGACCCAGTCTCATAGCTCAAACCCATTCATACCTGCAAGTGTTTTTTTACATGGCCTAGATTTATCCCTGTTCACATGGGCATGGATTTATTCATTTATTTTCAGGAGTTTTACATGTCCTCCTTTATTCATGTATTCAAACAACAAGAAATGAAACAAAAATTTATATTCCTCTTAGCTTAGGCTAAGTAGGAATATTATAGTCCTCCCCTCCAAAATGTTGCTTGTCCTCAAGAAAATGATAGCGTGAGTGCTGCAACACTTCTCCTTCTCCATTGGTGACACCATCATAGATCAAGATTTCATCATGAGCCAAGTGTTCACCAATCCAAGCCTCCACGAACTGTTCCTCCAAAATCATCATGATATGTACAAAATCCATCCCACAAGGAGTCAATTACTCAACAGAAACAAACATGGTTAGTCCTATACTCTCTCTAAGGTGTTAGCCCCCCTATAAATTTTGACAAAGCAAAACAAGGGGCTAAAATTATTTTTGAGCCCTCAAGGAATGCATCTCCTCGAAGACACATCATCCTTGAGGCCTCCTATGCCTTTTCCTTTGATAAATTTCATTCTACAGAACTCTCCATGTTACCCCTCTCTTCCTCGTCACAAATTCCCCTCTCTATCCCAATTTTCCCCCAATTTCCCCTTTAAATCCTACCTTCACCCTTTGCGGTGCCATTTTCCCCTTCTACCCTTTACCGTTACCCTCTTTAGGCCTTGGAATGCATTAAAAAGGGTGAAAAACCCCCTTTCGGACCATATAATAGGCCTAGCCCCCTTTTGCTAGCCCCCTCACCTTTTTCCTCCAAGTAACCCAGCGCTGGAACCACCCGCCAGCACTGAAAGCGCCTATCTCCAACATGTATCGGGTGCAACATCTACCGTTGATCCTATTTGATCAGACGGTGATCGCTAACCCTGAAACCCTTCGTGTTTCCCCCATTAATTTCACAGATAACACCATCTTCGTTCATTTTCCCATCAGATCGACGGTTCGGAGCCTATCCGCCCAGTGGACCCCACCGTGCACTATTCACAAACCACCAGTTTTTATCACACTGCCTTTGGGCGGAGGGCGGTTTTTCCTGATGACCCAGCGATTCCATACATCTCTTGCCCCGTGTCCCTGCGTATGGTCCCAAAAACATTATCCCATTGTGCGTTATCGTTTGGCATGGGTTGCGTAGCGATATTCACGTCAACCATCAGATCCGCCCTCGCTCATCCAACGGTCGTCACTCAAAGGAGCTGCGTGTTGTTTAGTTCGTGAGTCCGTACCCCTGGCCCACGTTCTTTACCCTCTAACGTGTTGCCCACCGTCGATCTCCGCCGAGATTGGACGGTCTGATTCATTTCTCTGCTGTTGACTATTCCGTTGTCTCTCGGTCCCGACACGTCACTTCCACATGTCTCACTGTACATGCGCCTGTTCCATTACATATAATTGGTTCATTTTCATGTTTTTTAAGGTTTTTCGTTCAAATTTTCTCCGCAGACCGCCAACCACCCACCCGAGCGTTTTTCACCATTTCTCTACAATTTTTTCTCCTTTTCGTCATCTACATGAAAATTTTTGTCATCCAAATCACCCGCCACCCCTCTATTGTTTTCATAACAATTTTCATGTTTTTGCAAGGTTATCAGAGGTAGAAAACTGCCACAGTGAACATGTACTTCTCTAATGGCATATTGCGCGGACAAAGATGTTAAATCCTGAAGCTAGCACTACAAGGAAATGTCAAGAAAGATGGCGGAGGTATAAATTCCATCAAAGGACAAAGTTTGAAACCTCGCAGACTCCATCCCATGCCATTAAAGCCCAGATCTTGCAGAATCGAGGCATTTATGGAGCAGAGAAAAAAACCAGCTCATGATCAAGGATCCCGACATTAGAATTGGGTGTTTTGAGTTTTAATACAGCGAATTAGAGGAAAAGCACTAGATCAATGATCCCACAGATCATGCAAAGGTACAGAACACAGAAATCAATGCACACCAGGGCTTTATACAACAGCAGAATGTTTTTCCCCCATGAAGGATAGAGCGCCCATACAGTTTTCAATTTATGCCGTGTCCTGGAGAGTTTTCCTGCCTGGATACAGCCCCATTAATATCAGAGAATTTACTTCATCAATATGGCAGATTTCTTTATAATTTCTTTTCCTGTTGCTTATTCACCAATAGCACCACACAGTACTGTAGTCAGAACACCAGAGATTAATGCACAAGATCTATATAGAATGGGCTTTGGCCTTCCTTCTTTTCAGAAGTTTAATACTGCATTTAGTTCTCCACCTACCTCCTCTGCTCCTCCGGAGCTATAAATTCATGAGGAACTCATTTTAATGGTTGTTGATTAGTTATCAAAGAACTACAAGCAGTTTCTTTTGAGACTCAGTCTCTATGTAAATATTGTAAGATAGGTTGATGGATATGTTTTCAGACTGAGTATTCAGCTATTGGAAATATTGTACTTGATTAGTATTATTACTTAATATGACAAGCACATTTCTTTCGATCCTGATCTGAAGCAGCGGTGATGTTTTCCTATCTCTGTGTTTACATTCATTTCATTTCATTTCTACTGGCTTGCATCATAATTTTGACATAGGATTTACCCTCGTTAGGTGCCCTATGTTCCTGCTCTCCTTGCCATTTATGTTTATCTTCTAAATGTATTATCTGAGAATTGATTTCAGTTGGTTTAACCAGTGTAGTGGATGTTATTGCCTGCTCTCTGATGTATGAATTAAATGAATTCAGTTCTTAGATGTTTCTGGTTATTGATTCAGTTGGAAGATTTGGGAACACTGGGGATTAGAGTTAGCTCTGTCCACTAGGATCCTTGTACGACCTACTGATCCATAACTTTGTGCTCTGAAATCTGCATTATCTCCTCCCACTTACTTCCCCATATCACATAATCATCTTGACGATCCTAAGTTTTAGATGACTAGCCCAATTGAAAGCATGTCTATTGAGTAGCAAACAAATCCTTTCCTGACTCCATTGCCTAATGGTGTTGAATACTTCTTGGAATTTTTCACCTCTGCCTTATCCCTCTTTTCTCACCCTGGTCTTACGCTAAAACCTTCTTTCCTGATAACCAGCAACCAAACAAACAATCAAACAGACAAACCTATGCCTATAACTAGCCTAACATCTTAAACTTTGAGCTTCATAGACATAAACCTTTGCTCAAGCTAGAGAGATCCCTCTCTGGACCTAGGAGGGCTAGATCTTGAGGTCTGAAAGTGGTTCTGATGTTGTCTCATCTTTTGGTGTTGCCAATCTAGCCAAAACATGGGAACCCCAACATAAGGCATGTAGCATAAGGTGCATAGAGATTTTCCATCCCATGTGGTACATAAAAACTGCCCATCGTCCCTCCATACAATCCCATGAAAAGTACAACAGAAATTTGAGCATGAGGAGGTAGATCAAAATCCCACATAGGGTGCCAGCGTAGTGTATCTCCTACCTGCAACAGATCAATGTAGGGTAAGTAGTTTCCCCACCACTTACTTGCTACACAAGCTATCTCACCATGGCTGAAAGTGTGAGATATGTTTGGTAACTTTGGGAAGCACCCATCATGAAAATGAATCTCCCTTTTCATAGCAAGGGAGTGGCCAAGTTCAGAATTTGTAGTGGCCCAAAGTTTGCCATGAGATTCATATGGTACAACACTCCTCTTGGGATCCATGGCCTGCAAAAACATGGTGAAATAAAACATTAAATCAGAAAATAAAGCTTGCATTACATGTTCAGATTTCTCACCATCAATGTTTCTTCTAAACATGGAATCGTGCACAAATTTTTCTCCCTTTTTAAGAGAAGGAAGAAATGACTGAAATGACTCTTGCATAGAGTCCTTTGGCTGCCCCAATTCCACATAGCTTTTGAATTGTAGAAAATGCTGATGTAGCTCTCCTCCAAAGCCTTCCCATTCAAAACATCTCATGATAGTGTTGTAGATCTTCATAGAATAGGTAGGGCTGAAACAGAACTCCTTGAAGGCCCTTTGTAGCATCTCCTCCTTGATCTTAGAGGCTCTAGGAAAGAAGATCCTACCATAATGATAGATGACTCCCTCATGGATTAGATATCCCTCTCCATGCACTTGCTCATCAAGCATCATACAAGTGTGGAGATCCTTGGAGTAATCCACCAATAGTTGGGATCTCCAATATAGATCTACACTCCAAACAAGGACAACGCTGATGATGCATCAATAATATTTTATGCCTTATTTCTGATCTCTTGTTTGACATCTCTTATTCCAAAGGTACAAGTAGGAAGGACATACCTCCCCTTTTCCTCCTCCAACAACGCAGAATCAGAAATGTAGGATGATGAGGATGATGAGAGAGGAAAATTCCCCTCTTCAAGGTGATTTCTTAAGCCTTCCAACGTTGTATATGTGTCCCCTAATGCTCCCTTCCCTCCTAGATCTGATTTTGGAGCATCAAGTAGTGGGATATCTCCCACTAAAATTGAATCTGGTGGCCTTCCTAGTGGTTTTCCACTAGATGAGAATGTCCCTTGCAAGAGTCTCATGAACATGAGAGAAGGGATAGTGAGATCCTTGCTTCCACTGTGAAAATCCATGTTTGTTTTCTATGTGGAAGTGTTAGGTGAGCGGTAAGAATGCATGCCTCTGATCATATGAGGTGTACCACTCTTCTTGTCCACCCATTCCATTTGCAAATCCTCCCAATCAGTGGTGACTTTCCCTAATGTAATCAGCCATTGAACACCAAAAATAAAATTGGTGTTTGGTATGTCAACTACAAATAAGTGATCGACCAGAGTGTAGGATCCCATGGTGACTGTAAGTGATGGAACATAATGCATGCATTGCATTTTCCTATCTCCTAGGACTAGAACATAAAATCCCTCAAAGGTATCAGTGGGTACGGCCCTCCTTTGCACAAGATGAGCATCAATAAAGTTGTGGGTGGCCCCACTGTCAATAAGAACAGATGCCCTCTGATTCATGATTGAACCATGAACTCTTAGGGTCAAGTATTTAGGTACTCCCCTGAAGGATGCAAGAGTTCCTTCAATAGGATAAAAATCTCCACTCCCATCTCATGATGGTGATGGATCTCCCTCAACATTGTCAGCACTGTGACCCTTCTTCGGTTCATCATCTTCTTCTTCCTCCTCACCATCTGAGAAGACTTCTATGTACATTTCTTTCCTAGCAGCACATCTATGTCCCAATGCCCATGATTATTGGCAAGTGAAACATAGCCTCTTCTTCCTTAGCTCCCTCTGGACTTCAATATCAAGAGGCTTCTTGATTGAGCTCTCCTTGGAAGGAGTAGCTTTCTCTTCCTTCCCCTTAGAAACGTAAGAGGGCTTATTCTAGAAAGTTGCCTTTGCTTTTGGCAAGGCATCTTGAAGGTCTCTAGCCCTCTCAATGGCATCATGCAATGTGATAGGCTTGGTAGATTTAACCAACCCATTTAAAGGCTCATCCAAGCCATCGATGAACATCTACACCCTCCGTGTTGCAGATAGATCAGGAACCATAACAGATAATCTTAGAAACTCAGAGATATAATTTTCTGCATTACCTGACTTCTTCAACTTTGAAAGACTCATAAAAGGTGGTTCTGGATCCTTTCTGTCAAACCTCTCCACCATTATTCTAGTAAATTCAGAATAGGCAGTCACATTGGCATGACCCAATGTAGACAACCCATGGAACCACCAGTTGTGTGATTCACCTTCAAAGTGCAGTGCTGCAATCTTGATGGCTTCCATCTCAGGGACTTTCTTCAACTGGAAATAGATGTCTAGCTTTTCTACCCATGCCTTGGCAGAACTAGTGGATGACCCATCAAACTTTGGTAAAAATAATCTGCCCATAAAGTGATTTTGATCATGATTCTGAGTGAATCCACCATCTCTATACTGATGCCTTGGTCTTCTTTTTTCCTTGAGATGACAAAACTCTTGAAAAATCAGGTGGTTCTTGAATTTCTAATTCTAGGACTCATACTCTTCAAAATAGTCTTCAAGGGATGCTTTCTCACGAAGCCCTTCATTCTCCACAACCAAAAAGGTAGGAATCGTAGAACATTGTGGAGCTTGTGATTGGTTCACTGGTTGATCCTTCCATTGGTGATATATGCCAAAGCTTGGGATGAGAACTTCTAGGAGACTCCTTGAGCCTGTCTAGTCTCATCTCTTTAATATCTCTAGCAAGATCTTGCATGGCTACCAAAAGAGTTCTTGAAAAATCTTCTCCTTCTTTATCACTTCCAATTTCAGGGGCTTTACCCTTGTCTTGATCATAAGTGGTGTAATCAAATTTATTGTGGCTTCTCTTTTGATACTTCTTCTCCCTCTCAGTAAGAGGCTCATATTCTTTTGAAAGAATTTTGGATTTGGCTCTTTACTAAAAGCATAGGCTGTGCCAAGAAAGGAGCTTTGATACCACTGTAATATCCTGAAATGGGGATTCACATCTAAGCCTGCTGAAATAATGCACTTCTTGGAAATCTGTGCACTATAATGAGTTTACAACTCCTGGATCCCTTAAATATGTGGATCTGGGGTCTAGATACAAAATGAGAAAAAAAAATCAAACTAGGTGTGGTAAATAGATCTCCCACCACCTACTCTAGCTGAAAAACACCCATAGAGAGGGGCTGCAGCTATGTGCAACAAGCTGCTTCAGAAATCACGTAGTTTTGAGAGCATGAGTAGGAGATCAATAATAAAGATCAAATTTTAAATATAAAGCAGAAAATCAGATCCATAATGATTCTCTTACATTATACAAAAAAATGTAGAAGACAGAATAGAGGAAACTCCTAAGAAAAGAGGGTTGCAACACATGTATTTATTGCAAAATGGCTTAACAACATTTTTATAAGGGTTGCAGTAGTTGTATGTTACAATTAAGATCTAGAGCAGATCTGTGTACAAAATATCAGATCCATTTCATATCTCTACACTAGAAAGGCTCTTTTACAAGATCCCCTTGGGGTTTTTATCAAAACATGCAATACAGAGAGTAGATCTGAGTTTAAAGTAGAAGATCTGCAATATTATTCAGAAATTTCTGAAGATGTTTTACATTAGAAACAGATCATATCTATACAGAACATGGATCAGCAAGCTGATCCATGGATCACCATAGTGGAAGGCAAATCCTAGCACCAAAGATCTCTTCTCAAAAAGGGGATCCAAACATCCTGCAATTCCTTCTCTGAAAATAACGCAGTCCTGGAAGGGAAAATTCATTGTCTCTTGAAACACTGAGTTGGCCTACTGCCAAGATATGAAATATCAGCTCCAAAGGTTTTGAACTCTCTTTCCCATGGGATAGAATACTTTCCTAGTGAAAAGAGATCCTGAAATGGCATAGATTTGAGTAGATCTGACCTCCACTTGCTGTCGCTTGCAAGGAAAACCTAATCCTAAATAGGATTAGTGATGTAGTTGAAAGGTGAGCTTGGAAAAATTCCTGATAGTGGATGAAATCAGCAATAATCCTCCAAGAAATCCTCAATGGAAGAGGTGGGATCCTTGCATAGGAACTCCAAGTGCTAAGCAGCACTATTCTCAGCTAAACAACAGAGAATGGTATTTTTCTAAACAAACAAGATACTCAGAAATATGCATAATCAACAACATTCTCTTGCTGCTCTCCTCTTCCTTTTATAATATGGAAGCCTTGTCAAACCCTAAACCACTTCAATTAATTAGCTGCTTTCACATGAGGAGCCTCCATCTAAAACTGTGTTGTCCATCCCTATGGTGCATTGAATCTAGATTGCGCTGTAGATTTTGTCAAGGTTGACCTAGTCTCATAGCTCAAACCCATTCATACCTGCAAGTGTTTTTTTTACATGGCCCAGATTTATCCCTGTTCACATGGGAATTGATTTATTCATTTATTTTCAGGAGTTTTACATGTCCTCCTTTATTCATGTATTCAAACAACAGGAAATGAAACAAAAATGTATATTCCTTTTAGCTTAGGCCAAGTAGGAATATTACAATCTAGGTATGTTTCAGGACCCATCCCAGTACTTTAACCATTTTAGTATGGGCCCCCAATCTGCGCCATTTTCAACCATGTGGCCTCAATATCAGTATCCCCCTTGGCAACAATGGGTTCCTCAAGCCAATCCAAATCCCTCATGGAATCGGACCTAGCGTGGACCCCCTCCCACTGGGCATTTTCCTCAACCTATTCCTCAACAGAAACTTCAGTTTCTTTCTAATGTACCCCCAAGAAACCTAGCCATTAAACCTCAGCTTCCTATCCAGCTTAACCCAAACCTGAATAACAAAGGGGTCTAGCAAACAGACACCCTGAACTTGCCATCTTACAACATTTATACCATGGGGCTCAATAAGATAAATTTACAGTCTAGCCGGATAGTAAATGCACCTACTTCACCCATTATCACAGAACAATTTGGTGGTGGAGATACAGAACCAGAACAAGAAATAGGTAGGGAGAATTTAGAAGAAAACATAATCAATCAGACACCTTCCTAAGCTGTCTCTAATCAAGGTCATTTAACTTCCCCTCCATATTATGAAATATTGGCCTTGAGCAAACCAAACCCTCAACCAGAATTTGACTTCCTAGGGGAATTACAGAATCTCTTTGTTAAAATACCCCTGTTACAACCTATGAGGGATGTACCTATATACGGAAAAAATATGAAATAATATTGCTCAAAGAAACCAGGGAGGAATCCTCAGGATCCATTGACCATTCATGTGGTGGGAAGACTATCCGATATCACGTTAGGAAAAATCAAGCCTGTAAAATACGAAAACCCAGGGAACCTGATTATAACAGTACATATTAATGGGGTGGAAATCCAAAATATGTTGGTGGATTTGGGAGTGGCCATTAACATTATTACTACTGAAACAATGAACACATTAGGAATTGAAAACATTAAACCAACCCCTACTATCCTAGAACTTGCAGACAGATCCAAAATTAAACCAATAGAGAAATTATAAGATGTGATCATTTCAGTAGACTCATGGCACTACCCTATGGACCTCCCTATATTGCAGACTCGATCTTCAGTACGTGGTCACCCATTGATCCCAGGAAGACCCTGGCTGGAAACTACAGATGCCCACATAGGATGCCGATCTGGGCATATGACCATATCAAATGGGACAGTTATGAAGAATCTCAAGCTTTATCCTCCCGCGGAACCTAGCCCATATGAAAAATCATTACCCTATCAGAAACCTCTACCTATAGAAGATCCCAAACCTGAAAACGAAGATGTTAGACCAGTTCTCACTATTGGATGAGCCCTTCAACTTAAAACATAAACTGAAGATGACGCCATTAATGTGTTCATCAATGATTCCAGTTCTGTTTCTAATTCAACTTGACATATTCTAGAATATGCCATGAGCTGTGAGACACAGGAAAAAATTGAACCGAAAGATGAATTCGAAGAAATTCTTGTAACCTCATCTCATGATAGTACTCCAATAGAGATTGAACCAGGGAAAACACTTAATGTCAACCCGAACATGTTTGAATCTCATACCAAACAAATTTTGAAAGTTCTTTAAGATCATCGGGAATATTTTTCCTGGGATTATACCGACATCAAGGGTATCCTTGCCAGCCTATTCACTCTTCATATTTATATTAAGGAATATTTCTGCCCTGTAAGACAACCTTAACGGAGAATGGATCCTACTCTCAGAAACATTGTTAAAGAAGAATTACAAAAATTGTTGGATGTAGGGTTCATTTATCCCATCTCAGATAGCGAATGGGTATCCCTTCTAGTCATCGATCCTAAAAAGAATGGTAAATTTCAGATCTGCATAGATTATAGGGAAATAAATAAGGCAACTCAAAAAGACCATTTTTCTTTGTCATTCATTGACCAAGTCCTAGACACCTTTGCTAGGAAGAGGTTTTTTTCCTTCCTAGATGAATTTAGTGGATATAACCAGATTCAAATAGCCTTGGAAGAACAGGATAAAATGACTTTAACATGTCCTTTGGGAACCTTTGAATACAGGGTCCTCCCATTCCGCCCATGTAATGCTCTTGCTACCTTCTAGAGGGAAATATTGGGATTTTTTTTCTGATTTGGTCAATGATAGTGTCGAAATATATATGGATGATTTTACTCCAAATGGAAAATCATTTAAGGAAGGATTGGAAAATTTAGAGAAAGTACTTAAGAGATGTAAACAAACCCATGTATATTTGAGTATAGTCAAATGTCATATGATGAGGGAAGAAGGGGTAGTATTGGGAAATTTGCTCTCAGCTGCTAGAATTCCAGTTGATCCGACTAAGGTAGAGGTAATATTACATTTCTCGGTACCCAAAACACCAACACAGGTATGTAGCTTTATTGGTTGTGTTGGTTATTACAGGCGTTTTATAGAAAATTTTGCTAAAATAGCACACCAACTATTTCAATTGGTGACAAAAGATGCAGAATTCTTGTGGACTAAAGACTGTGAGACAACTTTCATGAAAATTAAGGGGCTGGTGTGCACGACCCCAATCCTCCAAGGAACTAGTTGGGCATTACCATTTCACATACATACGAATGCTTCTTAGACAGTAGTAGGGGTTGTTCTAGGACAACAGGTAGACAAAACACCGTATGCAATCTATTATGCCAGCAAGAATTTAATACCTGCTGAATTAAAATATAAGGTTGACAGAAAAAGAATTCTTAGCTATCATTTATGCTGTTAATAAGTTCTGAAACTACATCACTAGGTATTCTATTTTTTTCCATACTAATCATGTAGCAATCAGGTATTTGATGAATAAACCTATTACTCATGGCCATATTACGAGATGGCTACTTTTTCTTCAAGAATTTGATTTTACAACAGTAGATAAGCAGGGAAAAGATAATGTAATAACTTATTTCCTATCTAGAATGAATAACAATGATGAATGCACACCTATAGAAGAAAATTTTCCCGATGAACATCTTTTTGCAGTATCTACGAAACCTCTGTGGTATGCAGATATTGCTAACTATCTTGCTATAGGGAAAGTGCCTCCTCATTTTTCATACAGGGGAAAATGGAAGATTATTCATCATAGTGTCTGATACTCTTGGATGGCAAGGTACCTTTTTCATACAGGAGAAGATAAGCAAATCCAGCGTTGTGTGTATGAAGAGGATATTTATGAGGTATTGAAAGCTTCCCATGATGGCCCTTATGGAGGGCATTTTGTAGACAAAAGAATAGGTCATAAGGTGCTACAAATGGGAAATTACTAGACTTCCATTTTTCAAGATGCTCAAAATTATGTTAGGAGGTGTGATAGTTGCCAACGTATGGGGTAGCTTGGTAAAGCTGATGAAATGTCTTTGCAGGCACAAGTAGTCCTGGAGCATTTTGAGAAATGGGCTATTGACTTTGTTGGAACCTTTAACCAACCCTCCCAGCAGAAGGTCCACATATTGGTCTGTATTGATTACGTGACTAAGTGGGTGGAAGCCAAAGCTATCATGAAAGGAATAGAGCAGGTAGTCTCAAAATTTCTATTTGAAGAAATATTTTCTCATTATGGTGCTCCAAGAGAGATTGTTTGAGATGGAGGAGCACAATTCACATCACACAAGATAGCAAAGATCATGCAAAAATATCAGGTCAAGCACATTGTGACATCCCCATACCATCCCCCGGTGAATGGACAAGTGGAAAGCACAAACAAGACATTGGAAAACATTTTGAAAAAAATTGTGGCATACCATCGTCAGGATTGGGCTCAGAAACTCCCAAAAGCTCTCTGGGCGTACAAAACAACATGGCAGAACACAAACATATTTTCACCATTCGAGTTGGTTTATGGAAAATCTCTCTTTTTTCTAATAGAATTTGAAATAATTACACTCAGAATATCACAGGAAGTTTGGTTACATCTATCAGATGCTCAAAAACACTGATTGGCTCAGCTTAATGAACTTGATGAAATTCATTCAATGGATTTCCAGTGAACTACTGCTATCCAGCAATAGAGATTGAAATGGCACGATAAGTTTATTAAAAATAATGTGTTTCAAAGTGGAGATTGGGCACTGCTTTATGACTCCCATTTTAAGGATTTTAAGGGGAAGCTTTGCACTCGTTTAATGGGACCTTATGAGGTGGACGCTGTATTTGATAATGGAACAATCAGGCTAGTCACAATCGATGAATTACGCGATTAATTTATAGTCAATGGACATCACTTGAGACTATACCATCGGTCGACCTCTAAGGATGATTTTATTAAATAAATCTCTGAGAAATCTAGTTTGAAGGTCATCATCGCAGAGAATCCTTCCTCTGCACCCTTGATGTAAAAAAAATAAAAATAAAATAAATAAATAATATGTAAAAAAAGAATAATAATAAAGAGTTATGTTTTATTTTTTTGTCTTTTTTCATGAGCTACTACTAAGGAGTAAAAAGCATAGAAAGACTTTTCAAAGCACCAGTTGCTGCTACTCATGGTGTTGTTACTCAGTTGCTGCTACTCATGGTGTTGTTACTCATTTGCTGCTACTCATGGTGTTGTTACTCAGTTTCTTCTACTCATGGTGTTGTTACTTGGTTGTTGCTACCCACGGTGTTGTTACTCGGTTGCTACTACTCATGGTGTTGTTACTCAGTTGCTACTACTCATGGTGCTATTAATTTTTTGCTACTACTCATGGTGTCGTTATTCGGTTGTTGTTACTCGCGTTGTTGTTACTCCGGATGTTGCTACTTGTGTTTCTGTTACTGTGATGTTGTTACACTGATGCTGTTACACCAATGCTGTTACTTCGATGTTGTTATACCAATGCTATTACACTGACGTTGTTACACTGATGTTGTTACACCGATGTTGTTATACCGATGTTGTTACACTGATGTTGTTACATCAATGTTGTTACATTGACGTTGTTACTCCAATGCTGTTACACCATCCACATCATTACTACGCTATCATCCCACTAACAGTCACATCGTCCAAGTAGACCGTCAAGTATGCCTCCATGTGACTTTTCCTGATTTAATTAAATATCCCATGTGGAGATTTTACTGCTGCGAACAAAAAAAATTTAAGTTGGGGGGGTGCCATCATGACAAGGATGGCGTAATAATTACCTCATAAATTAAGTACGACAACCTGCTCATGGTACACCTTACAATTCCCATCAATATGTGGTATCAACATTTAAATCATATCGACATCTGTAAAATGTCTTGTCCACCCTATGCAAACAATTATTATTTTTATTTTACCACACTTACCATATTTCTTCATGATTTTTCTTGGATTTCAATATTTACTGGTCGTATTTACCTTTACCGCCTTTCCATTTTAACTATGTTGTTCCTCCGAATTCGCTACCCACCACCTTGCTCAACGATCTGCTGTCATAGGAAGTGATACTACAAGTCTCCACATTATGGGTGGGATGGCTGTGCAGAATGAGCCTGAAAACACAGTTTCAATTCGCAAAAATCCAGAGGTTTGTCAAGTCTTTGTCGACGCAGGCTGGGATACCTACTTTGATAGATTGTAGGGGTTTGATGGAGGTATCACAATGGAATTCGCACTCAATTTAGAGGAAACTTATTTGGGGATTAGGGGTCTGAAAGTTCCTGTTACAGAAGAGGCAATCGAAGAGGTTAGTAGACTGAGGTAGCAGGGGCAGCAATGGTTTTCCTAGAAATTTTCTCTTCCGGAATTCCCTGAATTTTTCTTACAAGAAGAAGAAAGTGTCGTTCAAATGGGAAAAGGATACGAGCGCCGACTGGTATGGTATCCTTGGAATGAAGTTGCGGGCTTTGCAATAAAATACATTACCTACGAGGGCCGGGCCTCAACTCTGTTCAAATATCACTTTAAAATTCTAATGCACCTTTGATTTCCATAGAATTCGGAGCATGCCTTGAACATGCCCTTCTTCCTCTTCAAACAACTGCAGCATATGGCACAGGTTGCTCGGCATTCGCACCGAATGCCGACAGTACTCTCCAATCACTCTTTGGTGTGATTATTGTTCATGCACGCAATAAACAGGCTTTGGGTCTCCTGGGTGGAATTATGTGGGTCCTTAGAAGAAGAGGTAGCAGCCATTATTGCTGCTAGAGAAGAAGAACCAACCTCTCCGGCTGGTCAGGCAGAAGAAGAACTAGCCTCTATAGCTGGTCAGATAGAAGAAGAACATTCAAAATAAATTGATCAAGAGGAACACGAGGAAATGGAAATGGAAATTGATTAGGAGGAACCTGAGGAAGAAGAGATGATGGTTGATCAGGAGGGACCTGAGGAAACGAGAATGGAGGAGGTAATCGGTGACATGGCCGAGGCTGCCACACAAGAACCAACCTTGCTTTAAAACCTCGCAAAAGAATAAATAAGAATGGAGGAGGTAAGGGGTGACATGGCTGAGGTTGCCACACAAGAACCAACCTCACTTGAAGAACCCACAGAGAAGGAAATGATGGACATTATGAAGGAAGTTGATACTGTTATACAATTGTTGACTTTGGTTAATAAATAACAGAGGAGTGAAATTCTGGATAAATAAATGGAAAGTGATGGTGTTTTGCAAAAAATAGCATCACCTGCCCATATAAATATGAATACTGATATAGGTGGGGGTGTTACACAAGAACCACCCCCAATTCAGCTAGAACAGGAAAAGTCAGCCTGTGGAATCAAAACTGGACCTTAAGAACTGGTACCAATTATGAAAAAAAAGGTGAGGAACAGGGAGGTAAAGAAGGAATGAACCAGGAGGTCGATACTATTCCACAAGAAACAGTATCAACCCCGGTTGAAGTAGTCGTGCATGAAGTCCCGGTCCAACTGGAAATGAAGATGATGAATTTTTTCCTCGTTCTCCGTTCCAGTCCCTGATGCCTAGAGGGGCGAGCAGATTTCGCTCACCCAGATGGTTAATGGAAGAAGTAGTCATTCCCCAGTACTAAAATTTTTTGACACGGCCAAGATTGGCCCAGTTACCACCAAACCAGAACACTTAGAGGCTCGCAAGGAATACAACGCTCCTGTGTAAACTTCGAAACATAGGAGGATCAATGAAGTTACCGACTAGACAGCGGAAGTTCCCGGGGGAAACATAGAAGAAGAAGCCCCTGGAGATAGGGAGCCTAGCTAGAAGGGCTTTACAAGAGAATCTGTAGAAAATTTTGGCAGCATCCCGCTTCCTTTTGAGCCTATCATGGGCCCAGAAACTGAATTCATTGTTAAACAAGAATGGATTGAACAATGCGAGAAAAGAAAGATACCTCTCAAGCAGAAGTATCAGCTGCAATTCAGTGAAACCATGAGACTAAAAAGGGAGGTTCGAGATTTGAAGAAGCAAGTTTCACGTTTGAAAAGGAAGGTAAAAATCAATAAATGGAGGGCAATAAAGCCAAATATTGAAGTATCCACGACAGCTACCCAGACTAGCCTGATTGAAGATTTGTTTTAAGGTCGAGAATTTGTATTGGTTGTTGAAATTAAGAAATGGCAGTCTGCAGTGAGTGACCATAAGAAGGAAATATCTAGGGTTCGGGAATAGGCCGCCGGAGTCGTCACAGTGTACATGGATTAGTTATATAAGGCGTGGCTGAAGTAGGCTAAACAGAAGGCTAGAATAAAGGAATTGGAAGAACAAGTTTAGGTGCTGAAGACAGATAAGGAGAAAATGTTCTCCTTGGCACAATAGGTAATGGCTTGCAGATCTCCTACACATAGCTATGCCTTATTCCTTTATGAACAATTTCTTTTCTTTTGTTTCGAAAGTATATATAAGGATATTTGGTACGAAATTGAGGACCGCATTCAATTTCTTCATATTTTAAAAATTCATGACATTTTCGGACAACACTTAATGTGCGAGCTCTATATGCATGGGTATTACTTAAAGCATGATCATTCATTTAACCTTGTTCCATTCATTGGGGACATCCATTTAAGGGCTTTCACCTCCTATACCATCAATCAAATTAAATGGAGAAAGGCCAGGGATACATTTGAAGAAAATCAAGCCGGAAAGCCGTTAATGATGAGAAGAGAACATGGTCAGTCCTCAAACATTTATAACAAGAATTATACATTTTTACAGATTGAGGGCTGTAAGGAACACATGATGGCAACCCAGAAATGGTGCACTGACCTATGTGTCATCCATATTACGATGTTTTTCAAGGAAGCACTGGATAGTTGTCAGAAGAGATGGATGTTTTCCTCCCCCGCTGTCAAAGAAAGAGAACCATTTGGAGCACCTAAATTTGCACGTGCTTTAGAGAGAATCCCATGTTACGTGGCATGCATTCATACCTGTGGGGTCATATGGATGGGATTAAGGTTTCAATTTCCTCTTCTATGGTTTCCAGCTAAGTAGTATACTCCTGCATATAACGTTGACTCAGACTGGTGGAATGATGTTGTTTTGACAGAAGGATATAAGCCACCAGGAACAAAAATGGATGCAGAATATGACCTCACATAGCTTCATGCTGATCACATTTGGTCCAACCCGGACCTGAGGATACGACGATCTGCATGAGGACACGCATATAGATCAGTTCAGGAGAGATGTTGGGTACCGAATTTGTATAATTTCCTCTCCCTTTTTACCTCATTTTTCTATCTCTTTCTACCATTATTATTCTTAAAACGCATGAGGTAAAACCTGTTAGTTATCAATAATTTTTTCTTGTTTAGATGACTAAATTCTTTGCCCTGGATTTCTAGAAACAAAATTCAAGAATCATGTGAGTTCTAGAAATCTCCTCAAAGAGAAAATTTTCACTATCCCACCTTTCTGCCAAAGCGTGGCCAATTTATCACCCAGATAAGACCAAATCCTGAGCTAATGTCCCTCACTCTCACTATGTTTACCACCTCTTCCTATAACACTCTGTCTCTGTTTACCTAAGCTCTCTATTTTCACACCTTGTTTCGCCAAGTAAAATGAACTTTTTCCCCTACTCACCAAGTGCCTCAAGCAATGGTGGTTTCAAAACTCCGTTTATAAAGCCCCTTTAAAAAAAAATAATGTTTTCTAGTTGTCTAGGATGGTAGTGCATATTAGAGTGCCAAAAACCCTGTCTCCTCATCCAAACCCTGATTCACGCTTTCAGTCAAAAAACCTATTCCAAGGACATTACAATAAGTCAAATAGGGTCACCTAGGTTATGCATTGTCATAGTTCTAAATTCACTATATCCAAAGACATTGAAAGGTGAAGTCAAGAGAACACAAGAATTATTCTTATCATTGTCCAAAGAATATCAAAGACCTCCAAATATATCATCTTGATCAAGAAATAAGCCTGCAAAGGAGAAATTTACCATCTCCAAGAATTTCTGCAGGAATGTTTTTTAAATGGTCAACAACAGAAAAATAGCCAAAGAAGAAGGCCCGAAAAGCTCATAAAGGCATCCATAGTTGGTAGTAAGATATAACAGGCTTAAGTTTATAAGGAATATCATGATCTCATGAGAGATTGTTATGAAGAGATGCCCATCAAAAGGTCCATGTAGGTCCTAAAAGACAGTGGCACATAAGCAACATTGTACATCAATGAAAAAGATCATTAAAAAGTTGTCTGGCCTCAAGCATGAATCTTGTAGAGGGAAAACTACCCTTTTATTACATTCCTATAAAGAAGGCCAAAAAACCATCAGATTATTCATGAGGTAAGGTAAAAAAGGAGGATCATCACAAGAGGACCATTCACAACCAAGAAGAAAAAAACAAGGTATGTGTTTGATGGGAATCAAGATTCATGACTGTTTTGACCAAGAAATAGAGAAATGCTAAGGTTACAAAGGCAAAAGAACACCTCAACCCTCCAAATTATCATTGAATGATTTTAGACATAAGTGATGAGTTTAATAAGCTTTTCTTTGAGAGCTTAGGACACAACCTTGTTTGCCTTTTTCTAAACATCCCAAAAAACTAAGAATCTTGGGAAGATAGACAAAGATGGTAAAAACAGTGACAAAGAAACCTCCTTCATCACAGCAGATGGTTTCTAGGGTTTTCAAGCTACCTTATAGGGTTTGGAAGACAAGCACTAACTCCACCTTAGCAAAAGGAAAAATCAGAGTTTTTAAAGAAGAGCAAGAAGGGTATACATGAAGATCAAATACTCCACTAGACCAAAGGCAGAAAGATGATGAAGAGTATCAGCAAGAAGAGGCAAGAAATGTCAGTTCAAAGGTCTTTTTCTTTGAAAAATAGTTAGAGACGTATTCATGTGGCCAAAGGGGACAAACATGGGTAGAAATCGCCAAAGATAGCAACAATGATAAGCATGGGTCATTGTTTGATAAAGCAAGTTGTCCAAATTCAAAAGAGACAGTGCTCCCAACAAGGACCTCCTTATCCAATGACCATTCTGCAAAAAAGATGAGTAAGACATAAATAACACTTTAAAGAGCTGAAAAATGTGTTTTTCCCATAGAAAAAATGACAAGGTCAAAGGAAATAATGTTTCAAATACAGAATATCAGTCAAAAGGAGAAATGGAAAAAATTATGAGTTCGCTATGTATAAGTGTTAAAGTCAAAAACAGGTTTTTTTTCCAAAAAAGGGCTAAGAGGCATAGGCTTGGTGTGTTCAGGAAGGGTGTAAAATTAAAAGAGCCTTAAGAAGCCTCCATAAATGAGGAAAAACAATTATTTCAATCAAATATGCCACCTGCAAAACCAAAACAGTCAAAGACACAGTAAGAAAAAGTGAAGAAGCATGAACATTACAAAATTTGGTTGTATTTCTAAATTTTCAAAAACGTATAAAACCACTACAAGACAACATCTCCCCAATCCTTTGGTCATTCACATACACAGTGAGAGTTTTCAAATTTTTTGCCAGAGTCCTTGGGCAAAATTTTCCAGGCGATGCACTCCTGTAGTGTTGCACTGCGCGCCTGTAGCCTCTCCCTGTGTAAATCTCCATTGTGCGTTGCGCGCCTATAGAGTTGTGCTGTGCTCCTATAGTTGTGCTCGACGTTCAGAAGAAAGGCACGAAGGCCTGTGCAGACCCTGCACGTTTATCCGTTCATGTGTGACCCGAGCCACCTAGAAGTAAAGGTGTTGCGCTCCTGCGATGTGCGACCCTTGGCGCTGCGCTCCTACCACACCGTGCAAGCCATCCACCTGGGCACGTTCAGGCACTCAAAACCCTTGGCCCTGCACTCCTACCACTGTGTTGAATGCAGAACGGTGACCTGAGCCACTCGACGAAGAATGTTTTTCTCCTTCCACTATTTTGCAACCGCTGAACGAGGATAAGTTCAGGCACCCGACACCTTCTACTGCGCTCCTGCCACTGTGTTGAAAGAAAAACGGTGACCCGAGCCACCCGACTAAGTGTGCTACGCTCCTACCACGGTTTTGCATCTTCTGCACGAATTCATGTTCAGGGGTGACCCGACTCTGCCCACAAGGTTTTTTGATCTATTTCTTTTGCTATGGAGGTGATTCAAGAGGTATTTTGAACTTTTCCTGCATATGCATGACTTTCTAAAGATAAGGCCACTAAGAAGTTTGAAAATTGGTGTTAGAGAAAGTAGTGAAATCCTAAAAAGATAACATCTGACCTACACACTTCTATGCCTTGACCTAGTTAGAAAACTCATCATCTCCTTTAATCCATTTCCACATCATTTCACTAGTAGTATCATTTCTGTTTAAGGATCTTGAGGTAGGGGTAAAGAAAAAAAAATGTCTGAAGAAGAAAATGTTGACATACATGAGGCGACTCAAAGGCCTAAAAAGAAGCAAAGGAAGGGAGGGATGCCAAATAGGTTTGAACCTATAAGCACTGAAGAGCTAATAACCTCCCCTACTATTTTGTCATGTTTTCAAGAGTTGGGCTGCTATGAATTCTTTAAAAAGGTACAAAAGCTCCATAGTAACCCTTAGTTAGCCAAGCTCTTTTCCCTAAACCTTCATAAACATAAAGTACACCTAGTCGGGGTAAAATTTGATTTGACCGCCTATCCTATCTCTAGGGCCATTGGAATTCCTTGCATAGGAGAAAGGTGGTTCAAAAAAAATCATATGGACCTAAGCCACTATCGCCCATTCTTGAAATTGACTTGTCAAGCTGACTATAAAACTATGTTCCCCTTCTCTCATCTATTGGACAGATATGCTCTCGTAATGAAGATCATCATGAAATACTTCACCTATGAGGGTGGGCTCTCTAGAGTCTATTCATACCATATAAGGCTCCCCGTGCACTTCACCAAAACCAAGCTGCTACACATGGCCTACTATCTTTGCAAAAGTATTGAGAAAATTTCTTCCATCATGTAGAAAATGCCTCCATCCCAACAAATTTCAAGCCTTTTTCATCATTCCCTCATCAAAGTGATTGTCTCACACCAACTAGAACAACAAGGCATCCCCTCAGAGGTTTTCATCACCCACAATGATTTCACAACTCCACAGCCCACTCCTCTGCAAAGTCTGCCATCATCATATCAAAATCCTCCTCCCACACCTCCATCACCTCCCACTGACCTTGGTTCATCTTCTTCACATGAATCATCTCCTCAAATATACCTTCCTCATTCACCTTCCCATAAGAAATCAGAAAAATAAGAAAGAAATGATGGCCAAGAAGAATGCAATGATGGCCATGAAGAAAGAAGTGATGAAAAAGAAGAAAACAATGAGGGAAAGGATGGTGAAAAGGAAGAAAAGAGTGAGGGAAAGGATGATGAAAATGAAGAAAAAAGTGAATAAGAGGAAGTTGGCAGAGACAAAGATAACCAAGAAGAAATTAATAAAGGAAATGACAAAGATGATTGTGTTGATAAAGAAGAAAATAGAGTTGAAATTAGTGAGCCCCATAATGAGAAAAAGAGCCAAAATAGTGAGTCTTATGATGAAGAAAATAACACTGAGAATATCTATGAAGACAGTGGGGAGGAGGCATATGAAAGAAATGAAGAAAACAAAAATAACAGTGACAAGCATGGCAAAGGCAACCACGAAACAAATTTTGTAGTTGTTTTCCGTAGGCAATAAAATGATGACAAAGGGCCAAGTAATGAAGATAATGAGCAGGACAGTGAAGGTGAGATCAACCAAAGGAGCTCACCTAGTGAAGAAAGAAATGACCCTCATAATGATGGGAAGACTAACAAGGGTGCCCCAGACAGTGACCCCACAAAGAGTCTAAACAATGATACAAAAGATGAAATTAAGGGTGAATACAGTGGTTCAAAGGATTAAGAAGAGGACATTCATGAAGAAAAATATGTGCCAAGTAGTAATGAAGACACTTCTGTCATTGCAAAAACAGAGGATGAAAGTCCTAAAAGTCTTGACAGTGATAGTGGCATAAAAGATAGTGAGAGTGCTTGTCAAAGGGGGAGCCAAGAACAAGGTAAGGAAGATGTACACATAGAGATCATCCATGAAGAGCAAAAAAAACATTGTTACTGATGAAATAGGTAATTGCACTGGTACCTACTTTTTGACGTAGCAAGAAAAACACCCAATTTTGAAAATTGGTGATGCAGAATCAAATTTTTTTTTTTCTGTGATGCTTTTTATGTTGATTTTGAATAGTGGTGGCATATCATCACCAACACTTTCTTATAGGATTGATTTTGACACTATACATTTTCTAATGTCTTCTTCTTCCGTGAGATGTTTATTCTTAAGTTCATTTATGTGCTTGTGTTTTAAAAAGAAAAAAATAAATATTTTTAAAATAAAAATTTGTAATGATATCTTCACTTTATTACATAGATAAAAAATGAAAAAAGGGTCAATATTATAAATTTTATCTTTTATACAAGTTTATGTATTGCTAATTAATTTTTCAATGTACTACATCAAATAATTGTCACTAAAAAACCAATATTTTGAATGATATGAAAAAAAAAATACAAATTATCAATACAAATAGAATGCAAAAAATACACTTTTAGAGACTTTTTGTTAAAACAAACATGTTAAATAAACTAATTTTTGGGAAAATCTTAACAAAAAAACTTTAGAAAATAGCATTTTTAGTGAATTTTATGTCAAAAAATAATAGTAATCACATGTTTTTTGTAAAAAATAAGGATTATTCTCATAAAATATCAAAGTCTAAAAATTACAAGTAAAACTGATTAATAGATCTCAAAAATGAGCTTTGTTTGCAAGCATAACTTAAATATCCTTAAAAATATCAACTAATACATGTTCAACATCATCTAGAACATCATTGATGGCTTTTTCCACAACATTTTCTACTTCATTTTGGTCATTGTCATCTTCTAATGGATCTTTCATGTCTGCAAATCTTCCAAAGTGTCCCTTTCCAATTATTCCATATACTTTTTTTTCCACACGTGATTCATTAAAATCCCCTTTTCTCAACCGAACTTCTTGCTGCGCATCTGGAAGGAATTCAAGAACGTTAATTCTTTGTTGAATAAATTTCCATTGCATTGGGTCATTCTTAATGGAAATGAAATTTCTTCCTTTTGGAAGGCAACATGCTAGTGTTGTACATAATCATCAAGTACAAAAGAAATAAGTAAGAAAATTAGTACAAAGACATAAGAAATAAAAAATGAAATACTTAAATTTAAATTTGTATAATAAAACTTACCTGAACCTGAAAATAGATCCAAAACCCAATCTCCTTCATTTGACGGTGTTGCCTGGCCTGCATCCGGCCCCCAGCTAGGTGGAGGGAAATTCTAAGAATCACCCTCCACCCAGCCAGGGGCCGGAGGCAGGTTGGGTAGCCCTTAACGGTGCCACTCGGCCGGCCTTCTCCCAGCCGGGGATGATTCTCAGAATCTCCCTCCGCCCAGCTGGGGTTGGTTGTCGGAATTTCCCTCCACCCAGCTGGGAGCGATTCTCGGAATCAACCTTCGCCCAGCCGGAGGTGATTCCCGGAATCACCCTATGCCCAACCGGGGACCGGACACAGGCCAGGCGGCACTGTCGAGGGTTGCTTACCCTGCCTCCGGCCACTGCCTGGGTGGAGGCAGGCTGCGCAACCCTTGATGGCGCCACTCAGCTGGCCTCCAACACCCGTCTAGGCAGAGGGAGATTCTCGTAATCAACCTCCGTCTGGTCGGTCGACACCGTCGATGGCTGCCCAACCTACCTTCAGCCCCCTGCTAGGCAAAGTGCCATTCCGAGAATCACCCCCGATAGGGTGGAGGGTGATTCTGAGAATCACCCCTGGCTGGGCAGAGGGAGATTCCAAGAATCACCCTCCGCCCAGCTAGGGGAAATTCTCAAAATCACCCTCTGCTCAGCAGGGGGCCGAAGGCAGGCTAGGTAGTGCTGTTGAGGGTCGCCCAGCCTACCTCCAGCCCCCGGCTGGGCAAAGGGCGATTCTGAGAATCGCCCTCAGTCAAGTGGAGGGTGATTTTTGGAATCGCCCTCCACCCAGCTAGGGGGTGACTCTTGGAATCACCCTCCGCCCAATTGGGGGTGATTCTCAGAATTTCCCTCCACCCAACCAGGGGTGATTCTTGGAAATTCCCTCCACTCATCCGGGGGTGATTCTCATAATCGCCCTCCACCCAGCTGAGGGTGATTATCAGAATCTCCCTCCACCCAGCCGGAGATGATTCTTGGAATTGCCTTTTGCCCTTCGCTCAGCTGGGGGCTAGAGGCAAGTCATGCGGCGCCATCAAGGGCTACCCAACGTGCCTCTGACCCGCGGCTGTGTGGAGGACGATTCTTGGAATCGCTCTCCACCCAGCCGGGGGCCAGAGGCAGGCTGGGAAGCTCTCGATGGTGTCATCCAACAGAGCAGAGCGTGATTCCGAGAATCTCCCTCTGCCTAGCCGAGGGCGGAGGTCAGCCGGGTGGTGCCATCAAGGGCTTCCCAGCCTTCCTCTACCCAGCCTAGTGCTGGGGGCAAGCTGGGCAGCCCTCGACGGCGTCACCCAGCCTACCTCCGACCCCCGGCTGGGCAAAGGGCGATTCCGAGAATCACCCCCAGCTAGGCGGAGGGAGATTCCGAGAATCACCCCAGGCTGGGTGGCGGGCGATTCTGAGAATCACCCCTGGTTGGGCGGAGGTCGATTCTGAAAATCACCCCCAGCAAGGTGGAGGGAGATTCCGATAATCACCCCCAGCTGGGTGGAGGGCGATTCCGAGAATCACCCCCAATTGGGTGGAGGGTAATTCCAAGAATCACCCTATTTGTGCAGAGGGTGATTCCGAGAATCATCCCTAGCTGGGCAGAGGGCGATTCTGAGAATCACCCCTGGCTGGGCGGAGGGCCATTCCAAGAATCACCCTCCGCCCAGCCGGGGGTGATTTTCGGAATCGCCCTATGCCTAGCCGGGGGCTAGAGGCCGACCGAGCGGCGCCGTCGAGGGATGCCCAGCCTACCTCCGGCCCTCGGCGTGCAGCAAATTAATTTTTTAATTTTTTATATTTTTTTCAAAAACAAACTGTTTAAAAATTTTAATTTTTTTTTTAAACAAAAACTATTATAATAAAAAAAATGTATTGTTTAATATATATATATATATATATAAATATTCAATTAAAATTTTAAAATATAAAAAATCAATAAAAACAAAATAAAAAATATGTTTTAAAAAATTAACAAACAAATATATCTATATATATATATATATATATATATTAATTAAAACAATTATTATTTAAAATATTAAAAAAAAAAAAAAAAATTAAAATATGTTTTAAAATATAAACAAATATATATAAGAAGATTTTAATTTTTAATTTTTATTTCCTAAAACTAAAAAAATTATAATTTAAAATATAGAAAAACAATAAAAAAAATTAAAAAATATGTTTTTATATATAAACAAACAAATATATGAATAATAAATTTTTCATTTACTTGTTCATTTTTAAAAATTGTTTAATTCATTTAATTACTCCATAATTTCATGGTTCAAGTATCTTGAAAACTTAAGATTTAAAAACTTGAGATTTACAACTTGTCATTAAGGTTTTTATGCGCTACGAAATTTTATCTTTAATGTTATGACCTTGAAAATAATTACAATTTTAGGGTTGTTTAGTGTCAAGATATTTTATGTTTAACAACATGGATAAAAATTGTTCGAAATGATGAGACCTTCAGACATGATTTTGTTTATATTTATCATCATCCATAAAAAAATTTAGAATTTTACGATTTTTCAATGTCCTAATATGTTTTCTTTAATTCCATTGTTACAATGTGTCAAAAGTGTGACACAATGTTTTTTTTTTTTTATTCCACCATCAACTCGTTTTGTTTTGAGGGTGGTTTTTCAATCATTTTTTCAAGAAACAATTTTGTTTTTAGCATAATTTTATAAAAAGGTGAAATTTTACCTTGAGAAAAAAACAAATGCATTCTGGAATACACACTTTTTGTTTTTGGAGTGTTTTTTCATGTTTTTTGAGTCTTTTTGGGCTAGAGTTCCCGTTTCATCAGTAACATTGTTAATAGTCTTAAGGTCACTAATGATGAAGCTTTGCAAGTAAAACTTGTTGCACCTTTCACCTTTACCTATCAAAGAGGAGAGAGGCATATGTTTGTTGCCTCAAAATGGCAAGGGGCCATGCACTCCTCCTCAACTCCAATGAAAGACAAAGGTAACCAACAAGTGAAAGAGGAAGAGGACAATCATGAGGAAGAAAGAGAATTTGAGCTTATAGACAGTGATGAGGAAAATGAGACAAGAATAGTAAACTATATTCTACAAGACCAGAATGCATAGATCAAAGACTTGGAATTTGAGTTAGAAAGGTCTAAGGATCTCATTAACTTTTTACGGATGCAGAACAAACAAATGAGTTGCCAATTGGCCATCTATGAAGCAACAGAACTCAAATATCGGAAAGAGGCTCAAAGGTCACAAGCACAGTTGGAGGAATACATGGGCGCTTATGAGGAGGATAGTGGTGAAGAAGGCCAAACTAGAAAGAGACCTAAGACTATGGGTCTTAGGAAATCATTGGAAAAATAGAGAGAGGAAGAATCAGCCCAAGCACAACAATTTACCCTCACCGAACTCCTTGTCATGGAAATTGAGCATAACGGGGAATAATGGCTTGAGAGAGCCAACATACATCTAGAGGCCAAACTGGAGAATGCCACCAAAGACTTTAGCTTGCAAAGGAGAATGATTGAGCACTATAAACGAAGAGATCACTTTGCAAGGAAAAATCTCAAAACTGCCCAAAATGAGGGCCGGCATCAAATGATGAAAAGGACCAAGCTAGTCTTGGAATTTTGGCCCAAGTTTCTCTACAGGTCTCCAAGGACCCATAAGGCACCTACCTACCAATTTTGAGAGCAATTAAACAATTTTTTGTTTTTTGCAAATTTTGAGGCTAGGAGCACAGCACACCCTGTGCTGCGCTTTTTCCCAAGGAATCTTCAGGAGGAAAAGCTTAAAGTTTTGGATTCCCCATCATTATAGGAGCATGCTCACCAATTTTTAGCTAAATTCGAGTTGTTTTGACCCCCCAAAAGGGTAAAAAACACTCATTTTTTCACCTTTCTGCCCACTTTTCTAAGCATGTGCTGCGCTCCTGGAAGTCTTGTATTTTTCCACTTTTTGGGAAAACTCTATAGGTTTTATTGAAACATTAAAGGTATATATGGAAAATGGGCTTCAAGGGCTTTCTAACAACCATCTCGGAGCCTTTTCTGACATCGGTAAGGTCTCCAAAACAGTGCTGCAAAAAGGCCTATTTCTGCGTTGCGCTTCTGGCAAGTTTCCAAATTTTTGACATAGTGTGCTGCAGTCCTGTGTGTGACTGGACAGAATGTGAATTTAGCAAGTTTTCAAAGGTATTTCAGACCTAAAATTCAATTTTATTTCCATTTATAGTCGAAAAAGATATTTGTTATATATTTTTGTGCCTTGGGCTTTGCAAAGCCTCAAGGACAACTTAGGATATTTATTTTGGGCCAATAGGCTTCTAGATACTCACTTTGGCTCTCCTCTTCCTTGTTTCTTATATAAGACATGAGGATTCATTGTAAAAATTTGGGACTTGATGTATTTAATAGAAATACATGGTTTTATGAGGTTGGAGAAGAAATTGGTTTTATGAAGTGAATGAATGGCTTGTTTGGCTTGATGATGGAGAAGCATGTTTGCAGGATTCCATAGCTTGGTGAATGTCGATGTTTTCTTAACTTTTTAATGTTTTCTTGACCTCATTTCTGTTTCATTCTTCTTGGTTGCTATATATCAGAAAATTATAGGTTGAGACATGATCATGGAAGCACCTCAAACCTCCTGTTTGTTATAGCCTTCATGTTTTCCTCTTTTAGTCATCTTAAGGAATTCTTGACTACTCCTTAGGCCCACTAAAACTTGTTTTTGTTTCATGAATGGTTAATATGATAGCTTATAAGTATGATTCATGGTATGCCCTGCTTATTTAAACTTTTCAAAACCCTATCTTGAAGCTTTTATATGGAATATTGATTGATTAGGTTAAGACAAAGAGGTCTCGTTTGATTTTTCCCTTTTCCCATGCTTACCAACTTATTTAATAGTTTCCAATAACTTGATATATGTTGTTTGGGAGTTCCCTCTCCATAAATTGAGCTGTTGTTTTATCTTATGTGTTTTCCCAAAAGTTGAAGGTGAATTTATAAAGTTCGGAGTTCTAATGCTTTTATGTTTCACAAGAATGTTCATCTTACATGTTTATCAATTTGAGTATTGTCCATAGAAATTAATGGTTTGTGCTACCTCATGAGTTATTTCTTCAGACTAAATATGTTTAAGAACTCTTAGTTTTTTTCCCAAACTTAATGTTCATTACATCTCATACATCACCTAAAGGATCCATTAACCTTGCTAAATTGGCCCTGCAATACACTCTGTTTCATCATTTAGACAACCTTGACTTCATATGACCCCATAGCCCTATTGATTTGATAATCTCTCATTCCACCTATCCTACTTGGTCATCTTACCCCGACCCAAAACAAACAAACAAACCTACACTTAACAACTAGCCTAAAATCAATCATCCAAAGCAAACAAGTTCACATCCTTCGCATAATAGAGAGAGCCCTCTCTAAGTCCAAGAAGGCTAGGTCCTAGGACTCTAAGACTGGTCTGATGTGGCCCTGTCATTTAGTCTACCAATATGAAAAATCATGGGACCCCAACAAAACCCTTCTTCCTATATTTCATGGGATATTTGATTAATAATGTATTTATCATGGAGGTTTTACCTTTCTACATATTAAATCTGATATTTCTTCATATCTGGCTAAAACATGAGTGTTGCGGCCATGATTCAAGACACATCCCATCATCTCCAATGTTTTCCTTATTTGTTGTTATAGTGTGACAGACTTGGATGTATCAGCGTTATCTTAGGCCTTTCTATAGTTTCTTGCTAGGCAATCTGGTTGTCGTTGTAACAAGATGTATTTTTGTAACAATGAAGTTGTTAAGAGGGATCAGGGGTTTCAGGATAGTTGTATAAAGAAGCCTTCGGGATGTGAATCGGCGTTAAGACCTTGGGCATGCAGAATTTTTAATGAATCTCTTTTATCATTAATTGAATGCACAATACCCTCTTGTTTCTCCTATAATTTGTGAGTTCGTCGCAGCCCTGATCAAAGAGTTGGGCCCACTCTTCTGATCAGGTGCTACGTTTTCCTTTCTTTTCCTTATAGTGTTGTGTTTTAGTGTGATTCTTTATTTTTGTTACAATCACGTTTAATTACTTTGGATGCCTTTTATTTCTGTAGTTCATTTCATTGATGTTACAATGACTTGTTTGTTATAGATTAAACCTGTGATTTACAGCGGACCATGTGCTTGTTTTTGCATATACCTTGCCGTTAGTCTTGAAATAAATAACGTCCCAGGTTGATAATTTATGTGGAGGAAAGGGTTGAATTCTATTCATATCCCGACACCAACGAAGAGGAAGGTTTAAAACTGCAAAGGCAAAATTCTCTTAAACATATCAGCGACACTGTAGGTTTTCACCCTGTACAGAAATTATCTATGAATGAATCTTTAAAATAGAAAATAAACAATAGTGAGAGCATAAAACATAAAACATATAAACACAAAGATTTTCCCCTGGATCCTAAATCAGGACGACCAACTTGATTTTTAATTATATTCCTTTTAGTGTTACAACACATAAATATACATGCCGAAGCATACATAAACCCCAATCCATTAACCCTGGATTAGAGCATAACCGTAGTTCCCTTGATCGAATCTACAAAATACCAGGGGCCAAAAACCATCATGCCCCAAAACCATGTGCAAAACATGCACAAAACCATGGGTGGGTCCGCCCTCGCCCCCCGTTACCCCCACCCCGCGCGTGACTAGTCGTGGAAATAATATAACACAAACCCAATAGACACACCTCTGGATTTGGCAGTATTTGACATCAAGGGATCTGAGGTCATGATGACGGGGAAAAGAGCATATGAGAGGTCAAAACAGATTACCAAAACCCATGGAGGAAAAAAATGATGAAATGAGATGTCCACAACCCAACACGAATGTGAATGAGTGTCATATTCAAGAGAAACATACTGCCAACACAAATAAAAAATGGTTCCATTTCCCCCCACCATTTATATGGAATATTGATTGATTAGGTTAAGACAAAGAGGTCTCGTTCAATCTTTCCCTTTGCCCATGCTTACCAACTTATTTCTGAGTTCCCAATAACTTGATATATGCTATTTAGGAGTTCCCTCTCCATAAATTGAGTTGTTTTTTATCTTATGTGTTTTCCCAAAAGCTGAATGTGAATTTCTAAAGTTAGGAGTTCTAATGCTTTTATGTTTCACTGGAATTTTCATCTTACATGTTTATCAGTTTGAGTGTTGTTCATAGAGATCAATGGTTTTCCCTACCTCATGAGTTATTTCTTCAGACTAAATATGTTTAAGACCTCTTAGTTTTTTTCTCAAACTTAATGTTCATTACACCTCATACATCACCTAAAGCATCCACTAACCTTGCTAAATTGGCCCTGCAATACACTCTGTTTCATCATTTAGACACCCTCAACTTCATCTGACCCCATAGCCCTATTGATTTGATAATCTCTCATTCCACCTATCCTACTTGATCGTCTTACCCCAGCCCAAAACAAACAAACAAACCTATACTTAACAACTAGCCTAAAATCATTCATCCAAAGCGAACAAATTCACATCCTATGCATAATAGAGAGAGCCCTCCTTGAGTCTAGGAAGGCTAGGTCCTAGGACTCCAAAGACTGGTCTAATGTGGCCCTGTCATTTGGTCTACCAATCTACCAAATCACGAGACCCCAACATAATGGCGATCATGCTGGGACCTTCTGAGTTTATAACAATCTAAATACCCCTTAGGAATCTAGAATCCCTTCATCAAACAATATCCTATGATTTATAGCTACCTCATCACTATCACTAACACAATGGTGATTATGATGAAACCTCTTATGTAAGTGACAAACTAAGTATCCCTTAGGACTTCAGAAACCTTTTCCAAATCATAGAGAACTTAACTAATAGCCTAAGAGTAGAATCTATTTTTTTCACCATACTAGAAAAATGACGACTTAGCTATAGGAAACTCTTACATACCTTAAGGGCTACATATAGAAACTTAGAAAACACCAAAAATTTTCTAGATTGGCCTTTGTCAGTATTGGTGGTGGAACATATACACTTATCTTCAGAAAAAACTAAAAATATCCACTTGGCGACTCCACTAGCCTCCAGTAGGCCTTCTAACTTTACTAGTATCCTTAGGCCCCTATAGGATTGTGCCGAATCAACCCTGGGAAGTCTAGAATCATAGTCGCACATTGCTTGAGTTTAGCAAACACAAAATAGGTAAAATTTTCAAAAATTTTCAAAAATTTCAACCTCTCAAAATTTTGAGTTTGAAATTTGGCTCCACAAAGAATGAATACCAGATCTCATTTGGATCCGAACCCTCCTACTATAGTTGATGACCCAAAAAATATTTTGTGGCAAACTTCTGAAACTAGAAACTCAGCTACTAATACAACCATTCATAAAGCAAGCTCTGTACCTGAACAACTTACAACCTTGCAAGATCCCCAGTTTGACTTGCACCATACCAAAAACCTTTTTAGAGCCAAGTCACAAAGTAGGATCAACCATACCGACCTTGAGCCCATAGATTTGTAGCAGAGTCTTAGCAGAGAAACTTCTCCTTCCACACCACCTAATTCCCATATTCTCCACCACTTTGGCTCTTTTCACCCCAAGTCTACTTAGAATCAGTTTACTGGTCAAAATACATCTGCCACACCCATTCACACCACCACTGTGCAAACCACTCCATCTCATAGTGCAAATCCTCCACTTGTAAATCCACCATTAGCTCCCACCATGGCAGCATGTTATGCACCCGTTGTGTTACCGAAACCATTAGTAACATTTCCAAATGATTACCAATCCAAAATCCCACACTTCACCGGGGCTAAATCCACTACTTCCCAACAGCATGTAGATATAATGAATGATGCTTTTGACTACATGGAATTAGAAGAGGAAACCATGAAGATGAGGATGTTTGCCCAAAGTCTAGGAGGAGAAGCTAAGAAATGGTTCAAAATCCTAACTCGTAACAGCATACATGATCTCCCTTCCCTTTACAAAACTTTCATAAACAAATGGGAAAACAAGAAAACCCCCCTTCAGATCCTTTCGGAATATAGCACTCTCAAAATAAACACGGGAGAAAGTGTCCAAGACTATTGCACTAAGTTCAATAGTGTTTACAATGCACTACCACCAAACATGAAACCCCCATTAGGACTAGCCTTAGCTAAATTCCCAGAGGGTTTTGACCCCGACATGGCATATCAACTAAGAGAAAGAGAGCCCCTAACTTTAGAAGACATGCAAAAGCGAGTTATAAGTGTAGAGGCCAACTTAATTGAAAAAAGATATAGGCTAAGATCGGAAAAGAGGGTAACTTACAAAGATGACACCATGCCTTCCACCTCCTCATCTGATTCCAAGATGGAAAACCTTCTTAGGACCATGGAAAGAATGATGGAGAGAATAATAATAAATGAAAGAGAACCCTTAGGGACAACCAAACAAATCCCCAAAACAGAAACCAGAATCAAAATTTTAGAAGAGACCCGTGCCAAAACAGACCAAGGGAAAATGATCAAAAAATCAGGCCAACCTTCAAAGACAACTATTTTGACGAAGGGGAAAGAGATATTAAACAACCAGATGAAAACCATCTAAACTTAATAGGCTTTGATAGTGAGGGTGAGGTGTTTCTCACAGAAGAAGAACAAGGTTTTTTCTCCTCAAGCCAATATGAAACGAGCTATGAAGATTTCGAAGACCATGAATTGTGATTAGAAAATTCCATAATGGAATTCCATAGGCAATATGATCTTAGGAGTAAGAAAAACCAAGACAACTCCAGGAAAAAAAAACTCAGAAACTATTGTTAAGAAAACTCCCGAAAACATTCTTAAAAGAAAAACAGACAATAATAATACCATGGCTAATAAAACTGATCCTAACAAGGATAAAATGAGCCAACTAAGTGTTGACACAAGCTGTCCTAGCACCACTACTATTGGCCCTGAGAAAAATCTACTGACCAAAGCCCCGAATCAAAATTAGAAAATTAAAAATATGGAAAAATATATGGCTGATAAAAATGATGTCAATATGTCCAAATCTCAAGTAACTTTTAGTTTTGAAGGAGAAATCGCTAATATCAAAATAACCATCCCTCTCACTGAACTGGTAGCTCAGGATATGTACCGCTCCCAAGTTTTGAAAGTTTGGAACATAGGAAATGATACCAATACTCTAAATTTGACAGATGATAAACCAGAGCTATTGTTTGGACCCGAAGTAGATGGAAAATACCAAAAAGGAGCCATTCCCAAATTCTATGTTAGCCTAAACATACATGACAAAATCCTACATAATGCCATCCTAGACTTTGGTGCCTCTCACAACCTCATGCCAAAGGTAGTGATGGAAATATTAGGCTTAGAAATAACCAAGCCCTACAAAGATTTGTATTCCTTCAATTCAAGCAGATTTAAATGCTTGGGCCTAATCAAGGACTTATGTGTCAATCTGAAAAAAATCCCTACTAAGACCCTGGTCATGGACATAGTCGTGGCTGACATTCCCCCCAAATATGGCATGCTTTTGTCCCGATATTGGGGAGCCAAACTTCTGGGGAACCTCCAACTTGACATTTCTTATGCTACCGTCCCAATTTTTAACCAAACAAGGAGACTCTAATGAGAATCTCACATGAAGTATATGGTAAGAAGCCTAGATAGAGCCAACAACACCCCATTCTATTCCATTCATTCGAACTTGGAATCATTCATCTTGTATAACGAAAATGACCTTGATTATCAAGTGACTGAAAATTGTGAAGATCTAGGCACATTACAACAATCAGATCACTTCCTCTATGAAGAGTTCAACAGTCAAAACTATCACGATCCTGAAACACCACAAGATAACAAAACTAAACTTGATTTTCTGCAATTTGAAAATAAAATGTCAGAAAAAAAAACCAGTTTAGGACAGGAAACAGATTTCTCAAAGGAAATACAAACCACAAAAACACAGCTTCCTCCTTTTGCTAATCCAAACAAAATGAAATACCATCACAAAACACAAATCTTTGGGAATCTGGAATAAGACAGACTGATTTTTTTACCTTACCTAGATACTTCATCATCCAAGAATTTTTCCCTTTCAATTTTTTTTTCAATTTTCAAAAATATTTCTATAAATCCCAAAGAGATATTTGCTAAAGCTGATATAGGGGAATATAGCATCCAAAAGAAAAAATATCTTTTTACCAAAAAAATCATACTTTACAAAAGGTAGGGTTTTCTAACCAAATCTCATTGCATGATAGTTTTTCAGGTTACCATCAGATGATACCACTTCAGATCAATAAACTCAAAGATTTTTTCAAATTCCCTTGGGACAGTTTCATGCTTAAACAACTACTTCCCAGGCTAGAAAGTGATGGAGATACTTTCCAAAAAACTATGCCTTCAGTTCTAAATTTCTCTACTATGGTGTACATGGATGATTTCATCATTTGTTTTAAAGATGATAAAGAATACCTTTCCTACTTGAAGAGGAGCTTTGGCACAAACAAATTTGAAGAGAAAATTCAAAGAAGAAGCACAAAGGGGATCATGGATTTTTTGAAAACTCTTGTAATAATCCTTATACCATGTTGTCAAATAGAGGTAACTATGTTTTCTATTTTCAAGATCTGAATGGACAAAAGATGTTAGGAGATCCTTTTGAAGACAGGATGCTCAAACACTACCTTTGTCAAGATCCTTAGCTTTAAAATTTTCACTCATTGTACATACCATTGTGTGAAGAAAAGGTCAAAAAGAGAGAAAACAAAAAAAACATAGAAAAAATAGAAAAGAGGGCAGATTCTAAAGAAAAGGTACAACCCCATACCCAAAAAATAGTAATACTGAAACTGTGCAAGCCTAAATGCCACTACTAGTGCAAAAATAATTTCATGTTCAGCTATATAGCCTAATCATGGCTCAACATGTTTTAAATTTATTGTTGATAAGTTAGTGAAAAGTATGTTGGTCAAAACATTGAAGCTTGACTTGTCAAAGGAAACAGATTAGGAAAGAAAGATACTGGTTCCACATGCTCAAAACAGAACCAAGGAGAAAAATAGGTATGAATATAAAACTATGTATCTTAGCGCTGATTTTTCTCGTCTTATTTTGTACAAAAATAACATTTTTGTGCAGCTTGTTTTTATGCCACAAACCCATGTTAAATTAGATTTTCTAATCCTGATTTAGTCATGTTTTCAATTTCATGTTGTTAGCTTAGTGAATGAATCTTGTCAAAAAGTTTAACCTTGACAGTTGAATACTATAGGTAGAGAATCAAAGGAGTTCATTAGCCTAATCTGAACTCCTGGAAGAGATAAGTGTAGAAGTAGATAGTTTGTTTTTTCTTTCAAAAGAAAAAAATTCTATGGGTTTGCCAATTCAAGTGCACTCAAGGAAGAGAAAATGTTAGAAAATTAGGTTGGGTAGGTAAAGGTGGAGTTGAGATAATAATGCTTTCAGATTTTCAAAATCACTACTTCAGGGAAAGCAGCAACAAAAGAAAGAAGAAAATCCACCCAATGGATAAGGCAATGGTCTTCATAAACCAAGAGATCTAAAATTTTGGACACCTCCTGAAAAGGAGCTTCCCTCCCCAAGTGGATCCACTGTTAGTTATCAGTAATTTTTTCTTGTTTAGATGACTAAATGTTTTGCCCTGGATTTCTAGAAACAGAATTCAAGAATCATGTGAGTTCTAGAAATCTCCTCAAAGAGAAAAATTGCACTATCCCACCTCTCTGCAAAAGCATGGAAAATCTATCACCCAGATAAGACAAAATCCTGAACTGATGTCCCTCGCTCTCACTATGTTTTCCACCTCTTCCTATAACACTCTGTCTCTGTTTGCCTAAGCTCTCTATTTTCACACCTTGTTTCTCCAAGTAGACCGAACTTTTTTCCCCTACTCACCAAGTTCCTCAAGCAATGGTGGTTTCAAAACTCCCTTTCTAAATCCCTTTTGAAGAAAAACAAGGTTTTGTAGTTTTCTAGGATGGTAGTGCATAATAGAGTCAAAAACCCTATCTCCTCATCCAAACCCTGATACAAGTTTTCAGTCAAAAAACCTATTCCAAGGACATTACAATAAGTCAAATAGGGTCACCTAGGTTATGCATTGTCATGGTTCTAAATTCACTATATCCACAAAAATTGAAAGGTGAATTCAAGAGAACACAATAATGAAGCTTATCATTGTCCAAAGAATATCAAAGGCCTCCAAAGATATCCTCTTGATCAAGCATTAAGCCTGCAAAGGATCAATTTATCATGTCTAAGCATTTTTGCAGGAATGTTTTGTAAACGGTCAACAACAGAAAAATAGCCAAAGAAGAAGGCCCAAAAATCTCATAAAGGCATCCATAGCTAGTAATAAGATACAACAGGCTTAAGTTTACAAGGAATATCATGATCTCATGAGAGATTTTTATGAAGTGCTTCCCATCAAAAGGTCCATGCAGGTCCTAAAAGACAGTGGCACATAAGCAACATTGTACATCAATGAAAAATATCATTAAAAAGTTGTTTGGCCTGAAGCATGAATCTTGTAGAGGGACAGCTACCCTTTGCTTACATTCCTGCAAAGAAGACCAAAAATCTGTCAGATTAGTCATGAGGTAAGGTAAAAAAGGAGGATCATCACAAGAGGACCATTCAAAACCAAGAAGAAAGAAGCAAGGTATGTGTTTGATGGGAATCAAGATTCATGACTGTTTTGACCAAGAAATAGAGAAATGCTAAGGTTACAAAGGAAAAATAACACCTCAACCCTCCAAATTATCATTGAAGGATTTTAGACATAAGTGATGAGTTTAATAAGCGTTTCTTTGAGAGCTTAGGAGACAACCTTGTTTTGATTTTTCTAAACATCCCTAAAAACTCAGAAGCTTGGGAAGATAGACAAAGATGGTCAAAATAGTGACAAAGAAAACTCCTTCATCACAGCAGATGGTTTTAAGGGTTTTCAAGCTACCTTATAGGGTTTGGCAGACAAGCACTAACTCCACCTCAGCAAAAGGAAAAATCAGAGTTTTTAAAGAAGAGCAAGAAGGGCAGACATGAAGATCAAATAATCCACTACACCAAAGGCAGAAAGATGACGAAGAGTATCTGCAAGAAGAGGTAAGAAATGTTATATCAAAGGTATTTTTCTTTGAAAAATAATTAGAGACATCTTCAAGTGGACAAAGGGGACAAACATGGATAGAAATTGCCAAAGATAGCAACTATGATAAGCATGGGTCATTGTTCGATAAAGAAAGCTGTCCAAATTCAAAAGAGACAATGCTCCCAACAAGGGCTTCCTTATCAAATGACAATTCTGCAAAAAATATCACTAAGACATAAATAACACTTTACAGAGCTGACAAAGGTGTTTTTCCCACAAAAATAATGACAAGGTCAAAGGAAAGAATGTTTCAAATATAGAATATCAATCAGAAGGAGAAATGAAAAAAATGATGAGTTTGTTGTGTATAAGTGTTAAAGTCAAAAACAGGTTCTTTTTCTAAAAAAGGGCTGAGAGGCATAGGCTTGGTGTCTTCAGGAAGGGTGTCAAACTAAAGGAGCCTTAAGAAGCCTCTAGCAATGAGGAAAAGCAATTGTTTCAATCAAGTATGCCACCTGCAAGACCAAAACAGTCAAAGACACAGTAAGAAAAAGTAAAGAAACATGAACATTACAAAAGTGGGTTATATTTCTAATTTTTCAAAAAAATATAAAACTGCTATAAGATAACATCTCCCCACTCCTTTGGTCATTCACATACACAGTGAAGGTTTTCAAATTTTCTGCTAGAGTCCTCGGGAAAAATTTTCCAGGCGCTACGTTCCTGTAGTCTTGCGTTGCACGCCTATAGCGTCTCACTGTGTAAATCTCCATTGCACACTACGCGCTTGTAGAGTTGTGGTGCACTCCTGCAGTTGTGCCCGATGTTCAGAAGAAAGCCACGAAGGCCCGTGTAAAACTTGCACATTTATCCGTTCAGAAGTGATCCGAGCCGCCCGGAAGCAGAGGTGTTGCGCTCCTACCACGGTGTGACCCTTGGCATTGCGCTCCTATCATAGCATGCAAACCATCTGCCCAAGCATGTTCAGGCACCCAACACCCTCGGTTCTGTGCTCGTGCCACGGTGTTGAACGCAGAACGGTGACCCGAGCCGCCCGACGAAGTATGCTGCGCTCCTACCACTATTTTGTAGCCGGTGAATGAGGACATGTTCAGGCACCCGACACCTTCTACTGTGCTCCTACCACTGTGTTGAATGCAAGATAGTGACCCGAGCTGCCCAAAGAAGCGTGCTGCACTCCTGCCACTATTTTGCAACCACTGAATGAAGGCACATTTAGGAGTGACCTGAGTCGCTCGACAAAGTCTGCTGCAATATTGCCACTATTTTGCAGCTTTTTCACGAATTCACGTTCAGCGGTGACCCAACTCTACCCACAAATGCTTTTGAGCTATTTCTTCTACTGTGGAGGTGCTTCAAGAGGTATTTTGAACTTTTCCTGCATATGCATGACTTTCTAAATATAAGGCCACTAATAAGTTTGAAAATTGGTGTTAGAGAAAGCAGTGAAATCCTAAAAAGATGATATCTGACCTACACACTGCTATGTCTTGACCTAGTTAGAAAAATAATCATCTCCTTTAATCCCTTTCCACATCATTTCACAAGCAATATCATTTCTCTTTAAGGATCTTGAGGTAGGGGTATAGAAAAAACAAAATGTCTGAAGAAGAAAATGTTGACATAGATGAGGCGACTCAAAGGCCTAAAAAGCAACAAAGGAAGTGAGGGATGCCAAATAGGTTTGAACCTATAAGCACTGAAGATCTGATAACCTCCCCTACTATTTTGGCCTATTTTCAAGAGCTGGGATGCTATGAATTCTGTAAAAAGGTAAAAAAGCCCCAGAGTCACCCTCAGTTAACCAAGCTCTTTTCCCTAAACCTTCATAAACATCAAGTACACCTAGCCAGGGTAAAATTTGATTTTACTGCCTATGCCATCTCTAGGGCCACTAGAATTCCTTGCATAGGAGAAAGGTGGTTCAAACAAAAGAATCTAGACCTAAGCCACTATCGCCCATTCTTGAAACCGACTTGTCAAGATGATTGTAAAAATATCTTCCCCTTATCTCATCTATTGGATAGATATGCTCTCCTAATGAAGATCATCATGAAATAATTCACCTATGAGGGTAGGTTTTCGAGAGTCTATTCATACCACATAAGGCTCCTCATGCACTTCACCAAAACCAAGCTACTACACATGTCCTACTATGTTTGCAAAAGTATTGAGAAAATGCCTTCCATCATGCAGAAAAGGCCTCCATCCCAAAAAATGTCAATCCTTTTTCATCATTCCCTCATCAAAGTGATTGTATCATAGCAACTACAACAACAAGGCATCCCCTGGGAGGTTTCCATCGCCCACGATTATTTCACAACTCCACATCCCACTCCTCTACAAAGTTTGCCATCATCATCTCAAAATCCTCCTCCCACACCTCCATCACCTCCTACTGACCTTGGTTCATCTTATTCACATGAATCATCTCCTCAAATAGACCTTCCTCATTCACCTTCCCCTAAGAAATTAGAAAAAGAAGAAAGAAGTGATGGCCAAGAAGAAAGCAGTGATGGCCATGAAGAAATCAGTGATGAAAAAGAAGAAAACAGTGAGGGAAAGGATGATGAAAAAGAAGAAAACAGTGAGGGAAAGGATGAAAAAAATGAAGAAAAAAGTGAAGAAGAAGAAAGTGGTAGAGAGGGAGATAACCCAGAAGAAATTAATAAAGGCAATGGCAAATATGAGTGTGTTGATAAAAAAGAAAACAGAGTTGAAATTAGTGAGCCCCATAATGAGAAAAAGAGCTAAAACAATGAGTCTTATGATGAAGAAAATAACACTGAGAATACCTATGAAGATAGTGGGGACAAGGCATATGAAAGAAATGAAGAAGACAAAAATAACAGTGACAAGAATGGCAAAAGTAGCCAAGAAACAAAGTTTGAAATTTTTTTCCATAGGCAAGAGAATGATGACAAAGGGCCAAGCAATGAAGATAATGAGAAGGATAGTGAAAGATATATCAACCAAAGGAGCTCACCTAGTGAAGAAAGAAATGACCGTCATAGTAATGGGAAGACTAACAAGGGTGCCAAAGATAGTGACCCTACAAAGAGTGAAAACAGTGATACAAAAGATGAAATTAAGGGTGAATACAACGGTTAAAAGGATGAAGAAGAGGACATTCATGAAGACAAAGATGTGCCAAGTAGTAATGAAGACACTTCTAGCATTGCAAAAATAGAGGATGAAAGTCCTAAAAGTCTTGATAGTGATAATGGCATAAAATATAGTGAGGGTGCTTGTCAAAGGGGTAGCCAAGAAAAAGGTAAGGAATATGCATACACAAAGATCATCCATGAAGAGCAAAACAATCCTAAGGTCAATAGTGATAAAGCTTTGCAAGTAAAACTTGTTGCACCTTTCACCTTAACCTATCAAAGAGGAGAGAGGCATGTGTTTATTGCCTCCAAAGGGCAAGGGGCCATGAACTCCTCATCAACTCGAATGAAAGGAAAATGTAAACAACAAGTGAAAGAGGAAGAGGAAAATCATGAGGAAGAAAGAGAATTAGAGCTCATTCACATAGACAGTGATGAGGAAAATGAGACAAGAATAGTAAACCTCTTCTACAAGACCAGAATGCACAGATCAAAGACTTGGAATTTGAGTTAGAAAGGTCTAAGGATCTCATTCACTTTTTGTAGATGTAGAACAAACAAATGAGTGGCCAGCTAGCCATATATGAAGCAAGGACACTCAAATATATAAAAGAGGCTCAAAGGTCAGAAGTGCAGCTGGAGGAATACATGGGCGCTTATGACGAGGATAGTGGTGAAGAAGGCCAAACTAGAAAGAGACCTAAGACTATGGGTCTTAGGAAATCATTGGCAAAACAGAGAGAGGAAGAATCAGCCCAAGCACAAAAATTTCTCCTCACCAAACTCCTTGCCATGGAAATTGAGCATAAGAGGGAATCATGGCTTCAGAGAGCCAACACACATCTAGAGGCCAAACTGGAGAAGGCCAACAAACACTTGAGCTTGAAAAGGAGAATGATTGAACACTATAAACAGAGAGATCACTTTGCAAGGAAAAAGCTCAAAACTGCACAAAATGAGGGCCCGACACCAAATGATGAAAAGGACCAAGCTAGGCTTGGAATTTTGTCCCATGTTTCTCTACAGGTCTCCAAGGACCCATAAGGCACCTACCTACCAATTTTGAGAGCAATTGAACAAGTTTTTGTTTTTTGCAAATTTTGAGGCTAGGAGAGCAACACACCCTGTGCTGTGATTTTTCCTAGGGCATGTTCAGGAGGCGAAGCTTACATTTTTGGACTCCCCATCTTTAGAGGAGAATTATCACCAATTTTCATCTCAATTGGAGTTGTTTTAACCCCCCAAAAGGGTCAAAAACACTCATTTTTTCACCTTTCTGCCCACTTTTCTGAGCATGTGTGGCGCTCCTAGCAGTCTTGGATTTTCCACGTTTTGGGAATTTTGTAGAGGTCATATTTAAAAATTAAATGTAGATCAGGAAATTAGACTTCAAGGGCTTTCCAATGAGCCATCTTGGAGCCTTTTCCGACATCAGGAAGGTCTCAAAAACACTAACTCATAAAGGCTTATTTCTGTGCTGCGCTCTTGGCAAGTTTTCAAATTTTTGACACAGTGTGCTGTGCTCCTATGTGTGACTAGATAGCATGTGTGTTTAGCAAGTTTTCAAAGGCATGTCAGAACTGAAAGTCAATTTTATTTCCATTTATAGTCATAAAATATATTTATTAGATATTTTTGTGCCTTGGGGTTTGCAAAGCCTTAAGGACAACTTAGGATATTTATTTTGGGCCAATAGGCTTCTAGATACTCTCTTTGGCTCTCCTCTTCCTTTTTTGTTATATAAGGCATGAGGATTCATTGTAAACAGTTGGTACTTGATGTGTTTAAGAGCCATACATGGTTTTATAAGCTTGGGGAAGAAATTGGTTTTATGAAGTGAATGAATGGCTTGTTTGGCTTGATGATGGAGAAGCATGTTTGCAGGATTCCATAGCTTGGTGAATGGTGATGTTTTCTTAACTTGTTAATGTTTTCTTGTCCTCATTTTTGTTTCATTCTTCTTGGTTTCTATAGATCAAAAAATTATGGGTTTAGACATGCTTATGGAAGCACCTCAAACCTCCTGTTTGTTATAGCCTTGATGTTTTCCTCTTTTAGTCATCTTAAGGAATTATTGAATGCTCCTTAGGCCCACTAAAACTTGTTTTTGTTTCATGAATGGTTAGTATGCCAGCTTATAAGTATGATTCATGGTATGCCCTGCTTATTTAAATTTTTCAAACCCCCATCTTGAAGCTTTTCTATGGAATATTAATTTATTAGGTTAAGACAAAGAGGTCTCGTTCAATCTTGCCCTTTTTCCATGCATACCAACTTATTTAATATTTCCCAATAACTTGATATATTTTTTTTAGGAGTTCCCTCTCCATAAATTGAGTTGTTTTTTTATCTTATGTGTTTTCCCAAAAGCTTAAGGTAAATTTATAAATTTAAGAGTTCTAATGCTTCTATGTCTCATTGGAATGTTCATCTTACATGTTTAAAAATTTGAGTATTGTTCATAGAGATTAATGGTTTTCCCTACCTCATGAGTTATTGCTTTAGAATATATATGTTTAAGACCTCTTATTTTTTTTCCCAAACTTAATGTTCATTACACCTCATACATCACCTAAAGGATCCATTAACCTTGCTAAATCGACCCTGCAATACACTTTGTTTCATCATTTAGACACCCTTGACTTCATCTGACCCCATAGCCCTATTGATTTGATAATATATCATTCCACCTTTCCTACTTGATCATCTTGCCCCAACCCAAAACAAACAAACAAACCTACACTTAACAACTAGCCTAAAATCAATCATCCAAAGCGAACAAGTTCACATCCTTCACATAATAGAGAGAGCCCTCTCTAAGTTTAGCAAGGCTACGTCCTAGGACTCCAAGACTGGTCTAATGTTGCCTTGTCATTTGGTCTACAATCTGCCAAATCACGGGACCCCAACAAAACCCTTCTTCCTATATTTCATGGGATATTTGATTAATAATGTATTTGTCATGGAGGTTTTACCTTTATACATATTAACTCTGATATTTCTTCATATCTGGCTAAATCAAGACTGTTGTGGCCGCGATTCAAGGCACAACCCATCATCTCTAGCGTCTTCCTTATTTGATGTTATAGTGTGACAGACTTGGATGTATCAGCGTTATCTTAGGCCTTTCTATGGTTTCTTGTTGGGCAATCTGGTTTCCATTGTAACAAGATGTATTTTTGTAGCAATGAAGTTGTTGAGGGGGATGGGGGGTTTCAGGATAATTGTATAAATAAGCCTACATGATGTGAATCGGGGTTAAGCCCTTAGACATACAGACTTTGTAATGAATCTCTTTTATCATTAATTGAATGCACTATAGCCTGTTATTTCTCCTGTAATTTGTGAGTTAACTGCATCCCTGATCAGAGAGTTGGGCCCACTCTTCTGATTAGGTGTTGATCTTTCCTTTATTTTCCTTGCAGTGTTGTGTTTTAGTGTGATTATTTATTGTTGTTACAATCACGTTTAATTGCTATGGATGCCTTTTATTTCTGCAGTTCATTTCATTGATGTTACAATGAATTTTATGTTATAGATTAAACCTGTGATTTACAGAAGACCATGTGCTTGTATCTACATATACCTTTCCACTAGTCTTGAAATAACTAACGTCCCAGGTTTATAATTTATGTGGAGGAAAGGTGTAATATTCCAGATCTGGGACAGTTCAACAAGCCTGCTGAAATAATTCTCTTCTGAGAATTTTGTGCATAGAAATGAGTTTTCAGCTCCTGGATCCCTTATATCATCTCATCTAAGATCTAAATCCAAAAGGAGAGCAAAAACAAATAAGACTAGGTGGGTTAAACATATCTCCCACAAACTAGTCTAGCTAAAAATCACCCAAAGAGAGGGGTTGTAACTATATGCAAAGGATTTCTTCAGAAATAAAAAAGATCCACTGAATCACATTAGGAGGCTGATATGAAGGTTCATGAACCATATAGGTAACAAAAAATCAGATGTTCTTTACAACTCATACATTATACAAGAGAGAGAATCAGATTACACGGCAAAAATCCTCAGAAATGAGGTGCTACAACCATAGGAAAAGACTGCATAACAATGAAAGCATTATTTTTAGGGATGAAGCAATATTTTATTAATTCTTGAGATCTATAGCAGATATTTACATAAAAATTTAGATCTAATACAGATCTGTGAACAAGAAATGCTGATCTATACATTCCCCTTGGGGTTTTTCTTAAAACATGAAGCACCGGAAGTAGATCTGAGATCTAAGAATGCATATTTGTAGAATGATTCAAAAAGTTCTGAATAGTACAATGGTACAGTATATCATATCTGAAACAAACATGTATTGAATGGCCAATCCATGGATCACCACAGTGAAAGGAAGAATCCCAACACCGGAGATCTCTCCTTCAAAATGAAAGCAAAACACCCTGCAGTTGTAGATCTGCAAATAACGCTGTCTCGGGAGAGAAACAAAACTGTAGCCTCTGAGAATGATTTGGCCTGATGCCTAGATGTATATCTAAAGTAAAATCGTCTAATGAACTCTTCCAAGAGGTTAAAAGACACACTCACTGAGAAGAGCTACTAGTATAAGCTAGATCTGAGCAGATCTAGTTTCTTCCACTGCTGCAACTCACAAGGAAAACTCAACTCTCACAGGAGCAGCACTTTAGGTGTAAGGTGAGCTTGGCCTAAAAAACTGATGTGGAAAGGATATCACAAGTCTCCTCCAAGAGCTGCTCAAGGAAGGAGGTGGGATTCCTGAACAGGAAGTCCCAACAAGTGATGTCTAAGCAGATAGACCTTCAGACATAATAATCTTCAACAAACCTCTCTTTCTGATCTCGTCCTCCTTTTATAAAATTGGAGTCTTGGAAAAACCTTATATCACTTCATTGGTTTAGCCCTTTTCACATTTAGAATCTCCTTCTAGAACTACGCTATCCCTCAAGAAGGTTCAATGCATCTAGACTATGTTATTGATTTGGTCAAATATGACCCATTCTTGTGATTTAAACCCATTCACAGCTGCAGAAGTTTATTTACATAGCCCAGATATGTCTCTGTTCACATATTCATTGATTTATTCTTGGTTTTAGGAGTTTTACATGTCCTCCTTTACAATTTATTCATCAATCATGAAATGAAAAAATAAACCAGGAAAAATTAATATTCCAATTAGCTACAGCTAATTTAGGAATATTACAGTCTCCCCCTCCCAAATTTTTCTTGTCCTCAAGAAATTTCAAGGGTGTTGCAAAATCTCCCCTTCTTCTCTTGTGGCCTCTTCATCCAATAGTCTCCCCCATTGCTCTGAATTTTCTGCAATAGTACTATCCTCCAATGGTCCCTCCTCAATGTGCAAATTGGCCCTTGGTGAATAAACCCAATGGCTCTCATCATGAAAGAATGGAAGGTTGTTATGGGAACATTCTTGCTGATCCATGGCCTCCTCAAGAGATAAGTGATGAAAATCATGGGGATTTTCATGATTCATGAAAGTCTCCCATCTCCATGCCATCATCCAAATGAAGTGGACCACCTCCCAACTTTGCAATCCATAGAAAAGTTCCCTCCCAACACATATGAGAGGCATGTTCACAACAAACATATGGCTCACTCTACAAAGGGACAAGTGATATATCATAGTGGCCATACAAAATATCATGCTCCCATTGAAGCATGCAATGTAAAAAGAATGGAGAACTCTTTCCCCAAAGGACACATATAACAAGTGTGTCTCTCCTCCAACCATGCCCCCAACAAATATAAGGACCTCTTTAGCTTGTGGGATCATAATTAGAATCATGCTAGCTTCCATGTATGATAAATGAGAAGGAATATGTTCCCTCATGTGCAACCGGCGCATTTTTATCCTCAACTGCCATAGAATAGGATATGACAAGTGCCTTCCCCAACACTTGTTTGATGTCTCATGCCTTTGGAATGCTTGGAGAATGTACATCATATTTGGTGTAAAAGAATCACACCATGAATAATATCATAGCTTTCCAATATTCTCCAAGGAATGACCTGCATCAACATAGTTCATGGTCTTGAGTAGCCCATGAAACCCATCATAAAATAGAGCCCCCTTTTGGAGAAATTCTTTGAAAATGAGTGTTATAAAAAGATAAGCATATAGGAGATACATTATAATGCTAAAAAGTACAAGCCTCTCTATATACTTGTTTTACATCAGTGGGGTAACTCATGGATGAGTTCCCTCTCACACTCAATGAGTAAGGAGATGTGAATGATGGCTCCTCCCAAGAGCTATGTTCCTCCTCCTCCACCAAGTAATCCATGCACATATTCATATGAGAGTGCACCTCTTCTCTGAAACCTTCCCATATGAATCTAGCCAAGAGAGTTTGATAGTCTTTGATAAAACCAATGGGTTTGGAAAGCAATATCTCAAAGGTGGCATCTAGTAGTCTCTCCTTGAGCTTGGAGTCACTAACCAAAAGAATAAGATTATAGAAATAGATAACTCCATCAACCACCCTGAACCTTTCAACCTTTACTTTCCCATCAATAACCCCCCATGTGAAAATGTCCTTGGATTATTCCATCATGAGTTGGGAATCCCAATAAGGATCCAAGCTCTCCAAGAATGACAACGTTGTGGAAGTCTGAAATGCAACCCTTGTCTTCTTATGGCTCCCATATTTGACATCCTTGATATCAAAATCACATGTGGGAGTATCAAAATCTCCTCTCTGCTGCCCCATTTGTAACTGATCTTGCTCAAGACAAGATTGAAGCATATGGAAATCAACTTCCCCTCGGAAAGTCCTTGTTTTCCAAAACTTCCTCATTTTGGCCCAAGTGTACAAGAGGGTTAGGATCCCCTTGCCATCTTTAGAAATATTCTTTTTGAATGAAGAGATCATGGGCTGACCCAAAGATATGGAGTTGCCATGTGTACTCATGCTCATGTCATCACAGATCTCTGATTTCGCCTCTCTCAGCATTGATATCTGAGTGGAAGTTTGGAATGCCCCTTTCAGAAAATTTCTCATCTTTCTTCTGAATTCATGAGAGATTCTCTGCGCTATACTAAATTCTCCCAAGGCTCCCTTCTTAGCCAAGTATGCATATGTTACCCATAGTTGAGAGAACACTTTATATTTCCTCCTATCAAGAGGTGCCCCTAGTAAAGTACCTCCTTGCAAAGAGGTGTCAAGGCATAGAGTAGAATGTGGATGTAGGTAGACAGATTTGCCCCTATATTTAGTGCATAGGTCCTCTTGCTTTCTTTGTGCTTCCAAGCTTTGAAACAGAGAAGGGTTCATGTCCTTCATCTTGTGATGCCCTTCCTCCTCTTCTCCTTCTTCTATCTCCAAGGTCTCATCATTTGGCAATGATGGTACATGTTGCTCATGTGCTATGCCAAGAGCTCTATGTGTGAGACCTTGTGGAACTCCTTGAAAGAGTGCAAGAGTTTCTTCTCTTGGAGCAAGTGCTCCAACTTCATCTTCATGAGGTGCTTGAGGTGATTTTTTTGTGACTGCATTATGATCTCTCGTCTTCTCCTCATTTTCAATAACTGAAATTTTCTCATCATGAATAAGAGACCTTAGATCTTGGTCATCTATTGAAGGAGAAACCTTCATGCTTTCCTCTTGAGAAGCAGACCCTTCACTAAATGGATATATTGCCCTTGGTAAGGCATCAAACAAACTTACACCCTCTTCCATGGTATTCAGAAATGGATTTGGATTCATAGACCCTTCCAACTCATGTAAAAGCTTCATCTGATGTGGTTTGATAGTGTCAACAAAAGATGTTACATATGGAGCTTCATCAAAACTTTCTATAAATCTTGCAATAAACCTTGCATAAGTAGGTGTATTGGAATTATTTAAGGAGAAATACTTAAAAAACCACCAAGAATATGATTTTCCTTAAAAATTCAGTGCTGCTACCTTGATGGCTTCAATCTCTGAAACTTGATGTTGTTGCATGAAGTTATCTAGCTCCTCCACCCAAACCCTGACTGGAAATTTAGGTGATCCATAAAAAATGGATAGATAGAATCTACCCTTATCATGCTGCTCCTCCTTGATCTTACAAGACCCTTGGAAGTTCAAGTCATCTTTGAACTCCTTGGATTGAGCTTCATACTCCTCCAAATATTCTCTAAGAGTCTCCTTTTTGGGCACACCTCCTTTCTTCCTCTTGATGAAGAAATCACAGATAGAGCACTAAAGCTTTGGTGATATGGTTGAGTGCACATATCCATGAGATGAGGATTCAAAATTTTCCTCATGTATAGATCTTGTAGATCTGATCGGAAGATCTTCCTGCTCTTGAAACTTCCTAAGAGTTTCACTGCTTCTTCTTTCTTCTTCTTGTTTAACCTCCTTGGAGAGATTCTTACTAGATCTGAAAAGTGATGAGAGTAAAATCATATTATTCATCACTTTGACCTTTCTCCTTGCTGTAAAACACTTTGGCTTGAAGCCACAGGCTAAGCCAAATATCTTGCTTCGATACCACTGTAATATTCCAGATCTAGGACAGGTCAGCAAGCCTGCTTAAATAACGCTCTTCTGAGAATTCTCTGCATAGAAATGAGTTTACAACTCCTGGAACCCTTAGATCATCCCATATAAGATCTAAATCCAAAATGAGAGAAAAGACAAATCAGACAAGGTGGGTTAAACAGATCTCCCACAAACTAGTCTAGCTGAAAATCACCCAAAGAAAGGGGTTGCAGCTATATGCAAAGGATTGCTTCAGAAATAATGCAGATCGACTGAAGAAAATTAGGAGGCTGATATGAATGTTCGGAAATTAGATATATAACATCAAATCAGATGTTCTTTACATCTCATACAGTATACAAGAGAAAGAATGAGATTACACAGCAGAAATCCTCAGAAATGAGGTGCTACAACCATAGGAAAAGACTGCATAACCATGACAGCATTATTTTTAGGGCTGAAACAAAAATTTATTAATTATTTAGATCTAGAGAAGATCTATACATAAAAATTTATATCTAATACAGATCTGTGTACAGGAAATGCTGATCTATACATTCCCCTTAGGGTTTTGCTCAAAACATGAAGCACCAGAAGTAGATCTAAGATCTAAGAATGCAGATCTGCAGAATGATTTAGAAATTTCTGAATAATAAAATTGTACAGTAGATTAGATCTGAAACAAACATGGATTGGATGTCCAATCTATGGATCACGACATTGAAAGGAAGAATCCCAACACTGGAGATCTCTCCTCCAAAATGCAGGCAAAACACCCTGCAGCTGTAGATCTGCAAATAACATTGTCTAAGGAGAGAAAAATTGTTGTAGCCTTTGAGAATTATTTGGCCTAATGCCAAGATGTAGTTCTGAAGTACAATCAGCTAATGAACTTTTCCAGGAGGTTAAAAGACACACTCACTGAGAAGAGCCACGAGTATAAGCTAGATCTAAGTAGATCTAGTTTCTTCCACTGCTGCAACTCCCCAGGACATCTCAAATATCACAGGAGAAGAACTGTAGGTGTAAGGTGATATTGGCCTAAAATCCTGATGTGGAAAGTATCGTACAAGTCTCCTCCAAGAGCTGCTCAAGGAATGAGGTGGGATTCCTGAACAGGAAGTCCCAACAAGGGATGTATAAGCAGACAGACCTTCAGAAATAATAATATTTAACAACCCTATCTTGTTGATCTCCCCCTCCTTTTATAAGATTGGAATCTTGGCAAAACCCTAAACCACTTCATTGGTTTAGCCCTTCTCACATTTAGAATCTCCTTCTAGAACTTCGTTGTCCCTCAAGGAGGTTCAATGCATCTAGACTGCGCTGTTGACTTGATCAAAGATGACCCATTCTTGTGATTTAAACCCATTCACAGCTACAGAATTTTATTTACATAGCCTAGATATGTCTCTGTTCACATAGGCATTGATTTATTCTTGGTTTTAGGAATTTTATATGTCCTCCTTTACAATTTATTCATTAATCATGAAATGCAAAAATAAACAAGGAAAAATTAATATTCCAATTAGATGCAACTAATTTAGGAATATTACAAAAGGGTTGAATTTTGTTCATATCGTGACACCAACACAGAGGAAGGTTGAAAACTGCAAAGGAAGACTTCTCTTGAACATATCAGCGGCACTGTAAATTTTAACCCTGTACAGAAATTATCCATGAATGAATCTTCAAAATAGAAAATAAACAATAGCGAGAGCATAAAACATAAAACAAATAAACACAGATATTTTCCCCTGGATCCCAAATAGGGACGACCAGATTGATTTTTCATTATATTCCTTTTAGTGTTACAACACATATATATACATGCCAAAGCATACATAAAACCCAATCCATTAAACCTAGATTAGAACATAACCATAATTCCCTTGACCAGATCTACAAAATACAGGGGGCTGAAAACCATCATGCCCCAAAAACATGTGCAAAACCATGCACAAAACCATGGGTAGGTCCGCCCCCCTGTTAACCCCCCGCACGTGACTAGTCGTGGAAAGAATATAACACAAACCCAACAGACACACCTCTAGATTTGGTAGTATTTGACGTCAAGGGATCTGAGGTCATGATGACATGGAAAAGAGCATATGAGAGGTCAAAACAGATTACCCAAACCCATGGAGGCAAAAAATGACGAAATCAGATGTCCACAACCCAACACGAATGTGAATGAGTGTCATATTCAAGAGTGACATACTGCCAACACAACTAAAAACTAGTTCCATTTTCACCCACCATTTCTGGTGAGTACCCCAATTGTTTTTGAAAAAAAGGCTTGAAGGGGATAGCATATGCTTGTGCTGTAAGTTTTTCCTTCGCACAAATCCATCCTAGTATATTTTACGAGCCCTAGGAAGGAGGAACTCGGTGAACGTCATGGTGATGATGTCTGACGTCATCAGGGTTTAACGAGTTTGAAAATGAAATAACTCGGCATCATTTCATGTTTAGAGAGTTTGAAAAGAAGTAGAAAAGAAATCTCCAGCAAGTCCCTTTTCATAAATAGTCTCTGAGATCCGAAAAGGTAGAAAATAGTATCTGAAAGAACCTCTTAGTTGCGATAGGCTAAGGTATTCCTTTTTCGTAAATAATCTATCCCAGCCCGAAAAAGTGGTAAACATATACTAGGTAGATATCGTTTCATAGCCATTTAAGGAGTTCAAAATGACAAGAGTATCGGAAATATTTCCAATTTTAGAGAGTCAGAAAAGAGCTGAAAGATTACTCCAGTAGTGACTTTTTTGTGTTTTTACCGATTATGAAAAGGTATAAAATACAACTCGTTACTTCATTGCTATCTTCGCTGCACAAAGGACAAATGTAAAACCCATTTCTCGAAATAACATAATGTAATAATCAAAAAACATGTCTCAAAACCTAATTAGGGTTCTGAAAAGTTATAAAATGCCAAAAATGGTAAAAGATAATTACTTTTCACTTTTACCTCTTATGGAGAAATAATTGTCCATTTTGGACTGTGATTTTCTAGCGACAATAATGGGAGATCCGGCAGATCAATCTTGAATCCATCCATTCTAGGTAACAGTCGACATATTTCCCTCCATTTTAATTCCTCTTTCATTACCTACAATCACATTTTTTAATCCTATGGGGGGAATTTGTAAAAAAAATAGGGCACGACGGTTGGTGCGAGTATCCAGCACAGACTCACGCCAATCACCTAAATTTCTGAACTAGGGTGTGCCCATTGGCGCGATTGTTTCCCAAAAAGTCGCTCCAACCATGCAAACCTTTTTAAGCTTACAATGCAAGCAAGCAGGCCCAATTTTCACAAATTCAAAGATTTTAATTTGGCTAATGAGGTTCATATGAACATGTTTGCAGGTGTGAAGCAGAAAAATGGTTATCAAATGGAAAGAATAGGAAAACAGCGAAGAATACGAGCTTTCCATGGATAATTAAAGATGCATGGAAGCTCACAGAGACTGTGGACTGAAAAAATTATTCATGACACCATGCCTCAGAGCTCAATCAAAGCTACTATAGTACTTGATCAGTATCTCAGATGAGGATCAGGAAAAATTCATTCTTCATGATCAAGACATCGCAATTGATGTTTCAGACATTTATATCATAACAGGACTGTCGCAAAGGGGGGCAACACCAATCCTGACTGGCACCCGGCCTACCATGGAGAACATGAGCATGGTGATCAACAGGGTATGTCAAGGGGCACAAAAAGGATCAGGAAGTGGGAAAGTGGAAATCCAAACTATCCCGGACTTGGCACTAAAGGTAGTGCTACACACCATCACACAAGTTGCGTGATCGCAAGCACCGCACAAAGCAACAAAAACATAGCTACTTCTTGCAGCAGACTGTCTAACATCGACCCTCTAAAATTGGGTAGAGGAAGTGACGATTAATATGAAACGTTAACTGACGAAATGCAAGAAGACAAAACTAAAGCAGTTTGGATATGGACCCATCCTTATATTGTTCTTCTTGAAACGAATACCAATATTTCAACGACAGGAAGTGATAGTCCAAACACCACCAGCACAGGAGCCACGGATGGCTCGTTGGGCAGCACTGATGCCAAGGTCAGGGGGCGGTCAAAAAATGTCTTGGAGACCAGAGTTCTTTGATTGGCTCTTCCGATAGCTGATTATTGTGAAGGAATGGCCCTACTCTAGCACAGATTTTACTGGTGATTCGGACCTCCCACTCCTAGAAGGAGAGGATTCAGATGAAGCACTTGGTAAGACTCATTTATTATTTTCATGAGTATTATGATATTTTTGTTATGTATGTTCTGACATTAAATCCATGTATTATGCATATGTTGGCCTAGAAAGACTTGCAGGAATGTCCCCGATAGCGAGGTGAGTCCCTCGTGACTTTGATATTTCCCCTCATGGTTAGGGAGGTGAGGAGGAGGAAATTGTGTGCAACCTAGAGGGAATCCATCGCAGGGTCCTGAACTATGCGCGATTTGATGATGTTCCTCGTGCATACCAGAGACACACTATAGGGGTGTCAAACTAATTTCACCTCTTTCTGAGGCGGCTTGTATTGGCAGTGACATGCTACATGATCATCACACCAATTAGACACCTAGGATTTATTTCTGCATATTTTGGAGAGACATGATGTCTCAGGATGTAATATAAACACACATATTTTTTGAACTTATGATGCACACTAATGCAAACATTTGATATATATATATATATATATATTCCTATATGGATCTTTTTCATGTGATGACGATTTTACAGATTACGTAAATTTATTTCTAATACAATGTTAGCCATTGTATCAGTAAATGCATTCATTTGCTTAGGAATATGGTTTTATGTGATATAATTAAAATTTCTTTCTTGCAAACTAACACATAAATAAAACCTTAAATTCTAAGTGTTTCGAACTGAATAACGTCCATTAAGTTGAAGAACAACAAGTTGTGAGTCCATATTTACAACCAATGTACTAATTTTGATGGTAATTGCCTTAGTTAATAGTTCAATGACAACACTATACTCAACGACATTGTTTGTAGTTCATCCTAGACAAGAAGCTCTTAGATCTATCAACTCACTAATAGGATCATAAATCACCTAGTCTGTCGAAGAAAAGTTTTGGGTACTTTGAGAAGCACCATCCACGAAACTGACATAAGGGGTAATAGACATCTGCATAATAAGCAAAGACCCAATAAGTAGGACAATGCTCGCAAATCACACCAAGCCAAAAGTTTACAAAAATGAAAAGAACACCTATGTACACAAAACATTCATGAATGACTCATGCATAATATTTTTTGAGATACAACCCATTTCTGGGTTGATCCATAGGAAGACCTTCGTAATCAATGAGCTCATAGGCCCCATTTCACAAGACATGTTTAATGATGTAGGGCCATGCAACATGGGTTGAATTTCTCCTGCCCCCAGTTTGTCATGAGCTTGGTCATACAAGAGGATGAGGTCTCCTTCTATGAAGGAATGAGGGGAAACCAACTGGTCAAAATGAGCTTTTACCCGCTTCCTTTATGCATCGATGACCAAAGTAGCAAAGCGGCAAGTTTCACCCAGCCCTTTTGAGTAGAGAATACACTCTCCTTTAGGTGAAGTGTTCGGAAAAAATTCAACAACCAGCTTGAGCGAAGGTATTTCAAACTCAATCGGAAGGGTAGATTCTAGACCGTAAACAAGATGAAATGGAGTGAAGCTGGTCACATCCTTAACTGAGGTTTGGTATGCCCAAAGAGCCGAAAATAACATGAGATGCCAACTGGATTTGTGCATCCCAATCGTACGTTGAAGAATGGTGACAAGAACTTTATTCATGACTTAAACCTAGCCATTGGCCTAAGGATAGTACGACATTGAGCTGTCGTGACGCAGACCCAACTTAGAAGTCAACTTCGCCACCATATAATGTTGAAAATGGGAACCATGATCGGTAATGATGGCTTGAGGGACACCAAACCTAGAAATTGTGTGATTGAATATGAACTGAGTTGTTGTCTTACCGTCAGTCACAAGTGTAGGAATTTCTTTGGCCCATTTCGTGAAGTAGTCAATGGCTACGATGATATGAGCATGCCCCGTAGCCGAGTGAGGGTTACACGTCATAAAATAGATGCCCCACTTTGCAAAGGGACCAATGGTAATGAGAGGGTGGGGATGTGTAGGTGGCACGCACATTTTGCACTGATAGATCTGGCAATCATGACATTTTCGAATAGCAACAATGCAATCCTTGAAGATAGAGGGCCATATATACCCAACACGAAAAATATTTTGTGCACTGGCATAAGTAGACATGTGACCACCATAGGCACCACTGTGACAATCATTCAGGGCTTTCTCAGCCTTCTTGAGAGTCACACACTGACAGAGAATGGAATCTACTCTGGTGTGGTAGAGTGTATCTCCAACTATACGATAAGGTTGCGATTGATGACAGATGCATCTGTGAGCATCCTTCATCAACTCAGATCTAAAAGTAGAAGTATGAAGATATAAGATGATATCACCATACCAAGGATCAAGGGTGCTAATTATAAAAATAAAATCGTTCGGAATGCATTCCTCAGAACTAGATGGAGCGGAGTCAGAGGGGAGGGAGCAGATTAGATCAGCAAAGCCTAGTGATTTCTTCTACTTGGCCGTAGTAAATTCCAAATTGAACTCTTGGAGGATGAAAATCCACTTCGAGTACTTTCCCCCCAACAATTTTCGAGACAATATATAAGTTAGAGGGTTGGAGTCAGAAATCACACTCGCAGTACGTAGCACAATGTAACGATGAAAACGTTGAACTACTTGAACTGAAGCTCATGCTAACTTCTCAACATGTTCATAGCACATTTCGGTATCAAGAAGGTTACAAGAGAGGTAGTAAATAACATTCTCGTTACTGTCATCATCATCTTGCACAGAACCATGGCAATGGTGCTGAAAGAGGCGACTAAATAGAGGGAAAAATTGTGATGATATTTCGGGGGATGCAACAGAGGAGAATTGACAAGAAAAATCTTCAAAGCATCAAAATACTTCTGGGTGATCTCATCCCAAAGGAATGGGATGCCCTTCTTTATTAATTGCGTGAATCCTTTAGCGACTTCGGCATAGTTAGGTATAAAATAGTGAGAAAAAATAGCCTTCCCTTGTAGACTCTGTAGCTGATGTAATGAGAATGGAGAGGGGAGATTGATGATAGCCTCAAATTTAAGCAGATCGAGGCGAATCCCATATTTGGAAACAATAAACCCCAAGAGCCTACAAGAATCGACACAGAAGACGCATTTATGCAGATTTAACTGGATGTTTTAGCGTCGATAGAGAAGAAATATCTGACGAAGATGGTTAGGGTGGTCCTTAAGTTTAGCTAAATGAACCAGAAGGTCATCCAAATAAGGATGAACAATGTTTTTAATATCGTGAAAATCATATGACATCACACGCTGAAATGTGGCCCCAACATTCTTGAAGCCAAAAGGAAGCTTCCTATATGCGAAGGTACCCCAAGGATAGATGAAGGCATTCTTTTGTTGATCAGTCAGGAGAACGTTAATCTGGTATTAGCCAGAAAATCCATCCATGAGGGAAAAGATATCACTCCCAACGCAGTCATCAATGATCTGATTAATAAAGGGAGTACGATAGTTATCCTTAGGACAAGCCCAATTTATGTCATGATAATCAACATAGACCCGAATGGTACCGTGCTTCTTATCTATAGGGACAATGTTGGACACCCATTCTGTCAAGGGAATTGGATAGATAAAACCAACGTTGAGAAGTTTTTCAACTTTACTCTTAATGGCAGAAGCCATTCTAGGGTGCACAGGAAGAAGGCACTGACGAACAGGCTTCAAACCAGGGTAGGTAGGAATCTCATGCACCACTATACTAGGATAAATGCCGGGCATCTCTTCGTAGGACCATGTAAAGACATTGCGGAATTCGAGGAAAAGGATAGTTTAGACCTGAACTTCATCTGAAGAATAGGTGACCCCGATATGGATGTTCTTGATGATTCCTGGTTTGTGATGTTACTCAAGCTACCATCTGTAAAAACTTCATGTGTCAGAATAGGCATTTGAAATGGAGGAGAAGGAAACTGAGATGCAAACCTCTCAAGACACGTAGACATGGCCTTGAGGCCAAAAATGAATGAGGAATGATGATGACTATCATCCCATAGTGGATCCTCAAGAGACATAGTTTCCACAATGGCTTCATTGGAGGGAAATATCTCTTTCAAGGGATCGGGAAAATCTGAGTCGTTGAGCCAAGGGGATTGAGAATAAGTGTCGAGAGACATGCTCGGAGGAGCATGATCAGAAGTCGGAGGCTCTGAGGCTGAAATAAGTTCAAAATAGTCTATCTCGATCGGAATTAATGACATTGAATCTCTGAAAGAATCGATCTTCTTAGGCAAAGGGATGATCCATGTGTCGTTAGACCGAGAGACCATATTAATCTGAATAGTGTTGGGTGGAGGAAGAGGAAAAATACCCATGAGGGTAGGATATTTGAAGAGACCCGGCACTACGCTCTCATAGGGAGTAGTAATTTGTTCCACATACAGAACATTGTTCTTGGAATAAGAAGTGAAGAATGACAACTGATCAATAGTAACAATCTTTCCTTCATGCGGGAATTTCAAAACACGAAGGAGAGTGGATGGAATGCACAACATGGCATGAGTCAGCCTGCAACCGAGGAGAAGATTGTAATTAAGGTTGGCATCAACTAATTCAACATCAACATTGACTTTCTTGCCTTCTAATATAATCGATAAACTAGCAAGAATACCAAGAGGTTTAGATTCTCTTCCATTAAATGGTTCAAGGGAATTTGGCGATGAAGTTAGAGCTGGAGAACCAATGGTTTTCCAGCAAGAAGATGACATGACACACGTAGACACACCCTCATCCATAACTGCCTGATGGATATTCAGACCATTAATACCAAATTGTGTGATGAGCGCAATTTGGTACGAGAGTCGTGGAACAAAATTCTCCAATTTGAAAGTGAGAAGGCTAGAATCAGCAAGATCAACCCCATTGATCGCAGATAACAAAACCTTCCATTGAGATGCGAAACTCTAAAGTACTTCTAATGCAGACATTGTAGATGGTGCCTAAGCCAGATCCTCATCAATACTGTAATGTTGAGCAGCATGGGTATTGGGATTGTAAGAAGACTTATAGAGTACACATTTGGAAGGTGGATGTACAACAGGCTCAGTACTGGGCCTTTCAATCTAAAGAGGGCCAGAAGCAGGTAGAGGAGGAGGACCATCAATGATCTATTTTCCTACTGCCTGACATGGTCTACTATAATATTTTGACCGAGTAGCTATAGAAACGGATTCAAAACTGTTCATCATGAAAACCTGAGAGCCAAATGGGGCAAAGGGTTGAGGTTGCTCTGCCATCTGGGTTTGTTGTGATGGAAAAGGTTCTTTGATAATAGTTGTAGTTCCCTAGGTTCCTTTGAGAAATCTACTTACTTTGGCCCATCGAGGATAGTCCTTGGTGTAGTGCTCTTCGTCAAAAATAAAAAAAGGGTGCTTCGTCTTACACTGTGAACCATCATTAGCATGAGGTTTAGACGAATCTGGTTTTGGGGTATCAACTTTGGCCTTCCATTTACCATTATTTTTTCCTTTGGAAGTATTATCTACTGGATTGGCCTGAACAACATTGACTTCTGTGGTTTTACTAGGATTCGGGGTAGAATGAGAAGTAGTATGATTGGAAGGGTTAGACTTTTGCTTCCTAGGGTTTGAAGGAGAATACTTCTGAGAATTATGAGACATGAAACCTATGATACCATCGATGGATGGAATCACCGGTGCTTTAGAAATTGCAGGTTATAATATCCCAAAATAAGGAAAATCAATAATGTTAGGAATATCTTAGAATATTCCCAAAGTCATAAATTTCGACAACACATGCAAAGAAAACACTATTTCCAAAAAATAATGCAATAATTGTGAGAAATGGGACTTGGATCCCTTATTTTATACATTATGAAATTCACATCTATAATTGGAGCAGAAACAAATCCCTCTAGCCAACATAAACAGATCTCCCCAAGCCAATATAACTCAAATAAGCCCAAACCCCATGGTTTAGCTCATACAGAAAGGAATGAAGCATGTAAAACGTTATTTTATTCAGGTTTCATGTAGAAAATAATGATAAATAATATATCTGGAGTCTACAATCATCCAATGGCTGAGAAAATGGAGATCCCTTCCTTTTTTATACACAATAAGAATAACCCGGCAAGGGTTTCATGAAAGTACAATGTATAAAAGAGAAGATATGGATATCTAGATCTAGAAAATGCAGTTACAATGTAGATCTACATAAATATAGCTGAAATGTACAAAGAATAGAAGAATAATGATATACAAAGCCTTCTGGGAGAAGGATTGGCCCTTCCTCCAAGGAGCAAGCTCAGGATCAAGGGTGTTGACCCCGCTACTGCAAGACTGGGAAAAATGACGCAGTTCCTACAGGGGACTATGCAGTAGATGATGGAGAATGATTTGGTGACATGCCAAGATGTCCAATATGCTCAGAAACCTCCTGTACATATCTTGTAAAGAAATGGCAACTCCCTCCTCTGAAAGATAAGCTCAGAAAGTGGTGTTGTGATCTTCCCACTGCAACACCTTGCAACACAGAATTTCCTGCTACAAGAATAAAGTTGTAGCTGGAGGAGGATGCTTGGAATCAAGCCTAAATGTGGAAAACTGAATTACAATGATCCTCCAAGAGGCCTCTCAAGGAAGGAGAAGTAATCCCTAAGCAAGAATGCCTTGTGCTAAACAACACTGGATACTCAACTCAACAGCTGAAGAATGCTCAATAGTCTAAGCAGACCAACATCAATAGTCAATTACCTAACCCCAAATTTCTTCCATCCTCCTCATTATAAGTTTTGTGAGCCTCCTCACCTTGGGTCCCATCCATTAGGGTTTCCAACATCACATGATCAGTTTCCCTCCAAAACTGTGTTGTAGCTCCGTCAAGGCTACGTTTCCATACTGCGTTGTTGACTTAGTCAACTTTACTGAATCAACATGATACTCTTTCTGTTCATACATGGAAAGTGCAAAATGCAGCTACTAGAATGTCCTATTTTCATACCAAGAGGGATTTTATGCTAATACAAGATAAGTATGGGTCTCTTTCCCCCATTTATTCATCTACTAAGTGCAAAACTCAAAAATTAATATTCCTATTAAGTTGCATGCTAATTTAGGAATATTACATAGGTCAAGGAGCATCATGCAAGATATCATACAATGTGCTAGACTGAGAGTACACGAGATCGAGGTACTCGGCACGAGAAATGGCCTGTTCTTCAGTTACACATGCCCCCATAGCAGAGCTTCAAGATCCTTTGAACACTATTACAGGTAGAAAATTCAAGCACAAGTATATTTCAAAGTTCTGCAACCAACCTTTTCTCATCTTCTACAAGAGTATTTATAGAAGAAATGAGGAGGTGGGAGAGGATAAAAGATCTCCCAGGTCAATTAATATAGATTTAATAGCTTCTCAGCCTTCGAGGGGCTCAATGGAGAAGTTTACAGATGTTCTGTCTATGTTTATTGTTTTACATTTAATAATTAAGCTCGGTGGGAGCTTTTGTTGACTTTAAGGCTCTGATTCATGATGTAATAACTCTGCTAATATTTTTTGCATTAGTTTCCTTTGGAAGAATTAACTATTCGGCTGCGCTGAGGCAAATATCTTCTTTCTGATCAATAACTTTGGCCTCTGTTTGAATGCTTTGAGGAAATAGGTGGCACTAGGGTAGCTGAGAGGAATCAATTGGCCTATGTTGTGGCGGTGGAGGCCTTTATGTTTGATGATCTTTTGATTTGTCTTCAATTGTGTTTAATTTAATGGATTAGGATTTGGATAATCAATCTTAGCCGTAATCCATTAAACTATGGAATTCATCTTCAATCTTCAGGTCTGTTGTGGTAGGTCTTCAACACTGATACTATTTTTTAATTTCCATTCACTATGTCTTGTTGATGTGCAGGTGCCGTAGAGGGCTCATATGGTATCAATGCCCATGAAGCATTGACAAAACATGAATTAGAACCCTGTTACATGATCTTTTGTATGCACAAAGGCATGGGGGATCGTCATCCCTGGCCTTTAGTTTTCCTTTAATATAATGGAAAAATCATGTAGAACCTGCAAAATATGAGAAACAATTAAGAAATATTGCATTGATGGGTAAAACTGCTTAGGAGGCCGTGGGGAGAAGTGTGGTCATTGGATGGCAGCATCCAATGGTGGAGATCTATGCATGGTGGTAAAAAGGAGAGTGGTGGGAAGAAACAAGTCAGATCCGTTGATCTACAGAGATTGACGGTCAGGATGAATCGAGAGAAAACATAATCCAAATGGTCACATTATGGAAATTCAGAAGAAAACAAATGAAATAGGCGAAATTTCCTTCGGCAGAGGTAAAATGCACAAAAATTGAAATTGAGTTTTTGGGATGATCGTGGGTCGTCGGATGAGACCAGGCCAGGAGATCAACGGTGGATATTTCTTGTTTGAAATCCTTTGGTAGAGGTGGAGGGCGATGGTGAAAGGCCAGATTAGATCTGAGCCATTGATCTGCAGAGATCAACGGTGATAAGAGCGCGCGATGAAACATAATGGAAAAGAGGGAAAGTGGTTTTGGGGATGAAAACCACGGGTTTCATGCAGTGAAAAGGTGGGGAGGTGGTTTTTCCTTTTTGAACGCGATATGCGTTAGACGCCGCCACGTGTCTTTTGAAAACAACTCATATCACGCAGCCCTTAGGTAATTAACCTTCGCACTGAAAGTTACGTGATATAGAACGTAGGCCGTTAGATCTGGGGCCTCATATCTAACGGTGGGGGAGAAAGCACGATATTGATATGATGTGCAGGTTATCGTAGGCGGGGTGGTTTTATTATGGACCATCCGATCGAGAGATCTATGACGGAGATCAAATCTAGAGGGAGGTAGAACCCACAGGAGGCAGGCCTTTCAAGTTAAATACGAGCCGTTGGATGGAACAAATCGACGGCTGAGATGTGATCTGGGGTATGAACGAAAATAATACAAGGGCAGAGAAGGTTTAATGAGGGCCATTGATTAGCAAAGATCGACGACTGAGGATTGGCTAAAGACACTTATGAAGTGGGGCGTATGAATTTAACCAAAGTTGGGAAATTTGATCTGGACCATCCGTTCTAGACATGTGGACGGTCCAAATGCAATCAGAGGCATGCGATCGGTGGGGGGAAGAAATTTTATGGCACCGATGCGATTGAGCGTTGGCTGTCGATCTGAGGATTAGATTGACAGTTGGGAGTGAATCGGAAGGGTTCAAAAAGGTGGAGGAAGGCTTATGATCGGAGTAAATGAGGGTCGTTAAATCTGGGAAGGCGGGGAGGAGATCAATGGCTCATGATCGATCGAGGAAAGGCCAATCGGGGAGAGCTAAAAAGAATGTGAAATGCATCGTTTGAAATTTGCCGATGCGGTGTTGCGCTGATCGTTGATCGGCTTTAGATCAACGGTCGAGATTTCTTTAAATAATGAACCGACAGAAACCATTTATAACACATGAAAACTAAAAATTTAATAAAAACAAAGGTTTTATGTATCGGGGCGGGATATATATATATGAAATGGTCTGGCGCCTAACTTTTGGGCCATTGGTTTATATGGAATGTGATAGACCCAGGGTTTATTTATATATGGGCCAATCGCATCGAAACATCAACGCTGGTCTTTCAATCTAATCATTTTGTTTTTCTTCAATGCGATTAGTGCTTCGGGACCTTTAACCCTTGGTCCTGGGCATAAGTTATATGGAGTAAAGCGGAGGGTGGGAGTTTTATACAAATGGGGCTTAATCGCATCAGAACTTTGGTTCAGGTATTTCAATCTACCCATTTACATTAAAAACATCACTCCAGCGGGTTTTAAACCAAAACTTAGGAAAGTGGGTTTTATGAATTAACAAAGGAAAAAATGCATTGGAGATGGAATTATACAATGTTTTAGCGCTCGATTGTGGGCACAAGGGTTATATGAGGTGATAATAAGATCGGGGGTTATAAAACAAGGGGCTAATCGCATCGAAGGTCTCAACTTAACAAAAAGACTTGCGCGCTCTATTTTTTCTGATGTGATAAGCGCCAAAAGGACTCAGCACTTGGTTCCAGCACTAAGGCATATGGTGGGGAAGTGGTTAAGACTTAGCCCAAAGGGGCTTAAACCCTTAGTGAAAAGACTTATTTTTTATGAAATTTTCCGGGCTTTCTGATGGATTTGGGGGTTTTTATAGAGTTAAAAAAAGGATTTTTAAACTTTGTAATGGGGATTTTATAAAGGGGGAATAGCGAAAAATGGAAAATGGAGGAATTTCATGGGAAACAAAGGGGTAAAATGAAGGTTATTTTTGAAGTGGAGGGAGGGGAAAAATGGATTTTGCAGCAGTATTTTATCTTATGGAATCAACAGAATTTCTGAGTTTTTTTAAATGGAAACAACAGTGAAGATTTGGACAAAGGGCATAATGTCTTCATGAGTCTTCAAGCGATAAATTTTTTTACAATAAAACTTGTTCCTTGAAGGCTCCAAAAATGTTTTAGCCACCATTTGATATGAAAATTTTTATTGGTGGCTAACAGAAGCCACACAAATGGTAGGTTGGACTGGGACAGATGTAACAACGAACAATGAAATAGGTGTTGAAGGAGACAATCCTAACGAAGGAAGGACCAAACTCCTTGGAGGAGTTGAAGTACTGGAATGTGTTATAGATGCAACACCAGAAATAACTTGACTCAAAGTCTGATAACTAGGTTGAAGTGACACCGATGGAGGGGAATATTTATTAGAGACACGTGGAGATCTTCAGGGAAAAGTTGATATTCCCCTGTGGACACTACTAGTCATCAATAATGTTTGATGATATCAAAGGATTACTAAGTTATAATCCTAGATTTCTAGAAACAATTTTTAAGAAACATTATGAGTTCTAGAAATATCATTGCCTTCATCATCCTAAACCTGATTGTTTTACTAAATTTACCTATCTTTGACTTCTCAAAACTATCCTTCTGCTCCAAAAAGACTTCATCTTTTGGACCTGTTTGACTCATTTTTCATTCCACTTACACCCTCATTCATTCCCTTTTCCTCTCTGAAAACTTATTCTTCTTTCCTCTATAAAATCGCTCACAATTCCTCTCATTCATTATTTTTCCTATAACAAGTCTTAAAAAAATGTAAAAACCGTTTTTACATTGTTTTAAACCTAACCCTTTAAACCTATCGGACCCTCTAAAAACCTTATAAAAACCCTGTTTTTATAATATACCTTACCTCTTTGTAAAAAATGCCTTCAAAACCACTCTCAGGTGTAAAACCTCAGCCCCTCACTCATATGACCCTAAACCCAGCCTTCCACTATTTTTCTTAAGCCCCTTTCCTTCTCAGCCTCTGGTCCCCTCTACTCCCACAAGACCATCTCCTCCACTTATTTTCTAGCCCCTCCCCCTTAAAACTATGCTTCTGCCCGTTCATTATAAAAAACCCTCTGTAACCTTAAAATATCAAAAAGTGGATCCCTGCCTCTATGTATTCCATCTGGCCATCCCCACCGTTGATCGAGATCTATTCCCCGATCCAACGACGATCGCATCCCCATCACCCATCCCGCATTCATGTAACCCCGCACAAAATGACAAATGCACCACATCACCTCACGCCCGATCCCACTTTACACTACCCCCTGCCAACCAATTGCAGCCCGCCACCTATCATCGGGCTCCACCTTCCAAACCTGCATGTCGGTCTCCAAACTCTTCCGCACCATCGAACTCACCTCCTGAGATCCGATCGCTGTGATCATATATCGCGCAGAAAAATAGCACCGAGTTTTAAAATCCTGACCCACGTGAAATGGAAGTTTTCACGCTGCCACGCGGCACTGAACTGGAATCATGCAAACTCCACCCAAAACCTCTTACTTCCTTTCCCTTGTGTGATAAACCGCCATGGTTTTCCAAAACCATCTTATCCGTCCCCGCACCAAATTTAGATTTCGTCACCTTTGTTTTAATTTTCCAACGGTTCTGCCTCCAGAACCATGCCCCTATGCCTCCTCCTCGTCTGGAACATGCATGCCAACATCTCTAAACCCCAAAAGTGAAGTTTTACCCCTCCCGCAAGTTTTTAAACTAATGTTTGTTTGTGTTTTTTGCAGGTTTTTGATGGTGGTGATTCCCAAAGGGGCATTCCAATTTTTAAAATAACCTCTGGATGAGGATCCAGGAGGTAAAATCACATAAGAAAGTCTAGGAGGGTTTGCATAAAGGTTTACCCTCAATGAATCATGATCATTGGTGGGTTATAAAACCCTCAAGCACACGAAAAGCACCTCCCTACACACAAAGAACAACTACAGTCAGAAGAGGCAATGAATAAATGAAGAACATAAGGATTAATGGCCTAATCCTAAATCAAAGGATAAAAAACAAAGGATTAGCCATGAAGACAGTGATTAAAGATAAAGGTCAAAGTCTTAAAAACAAAACATGAATAAACAAATAGTCATAAAGAAGAAACAAAAGAAAGAACAGTAAGACAGATTATGAAGGCTAAATTAAGGTTCATAGGCCTAAAGCAGAGTTAATGTTAAAATCAAAGATAGATTAATCCAAAGACAACTTCGAATGACTAAATCAAGAATCATTTACTCCTCCAAAAACCAAACTGTCACCTACAACATGATTTCTTTTCATAAAGGCATTTGGCAGTTATTACATAGTCAGAGATATTTTTTATCTATCAAGGTAGATATTGTAAAGTTATGAATAGGCCTTAAAGTCAAACATTTCACCTAATTTTTCGTTAGGAAGTTAAGATAGAGTTATTGAAACAGAGAAGTAGCTGCAAATATTCTTGCCTTAGACCTTGCATGGTTTTCAAGGTTAGGAATGCACTTACTCTGTAATAAATGATACTCAAACCCTATATTGAGCTTCACCTCCTCATTTGCAGCATAAATACTACATATGAGCTCATTGTATTCTTGGCATTTGATGACTCTTTGAAGTAATACATAGTCTCTTGGAAGTTGAAGAAAAATTGAAGTATTGGATCTTGTGGATGCCCTGATTTGTTTGTCGATGGATGAGGCTAGATCACTGGATCCCTAAGCTTGGCTATTGGTGAAGTGCTTCTAATCTGTTATTGTTATTTCCTATTTTCATTATGTTTTCATATTTCTTGGTTACATTAGAGAAAACGTTTTAGGCTAAGAAATGTATTTTGAAAGCACCTTAGTTTTGTTTTCTCTTCACTGTCTTAATTTTTTCTTCTACAAGGTCTGATTGGAGGATTCTTAACTTCCCTCTAGTTCCATATAGCCTGTTATTTTAGAAATAATTCAATAGATTATAACCAAGGAGTTTATCTTTTGGTAAGTCCATTTTCCTTTGAGTACAACATGAGAGGTTATTTTTAAGGAATGATTTCAATAGAGTGAAACCAAGGAAGTTAATCGTGATTCCATGCTCCTTTGAGTACATCTTGAGAATTTTATTTGAAACTTCCTTAAAGTATTCTTAGTAGAGTCTAAACTATGAAATTCTATGGTGTGCCTTGTCCTCTGGTCTACCCTTAAAAGTTGCTTTGAAAGATCCCTAGAGAGTTCGTCAAAAGTAGATTAGATTATTTCTATTTTCTCTTAGGCTCCTCTCACTATTATCTTATATGTTTTATTTATATAAAAGTAGTCTTTTGATTGTTGGATCGTTGTCTAAAAGGTTTTCTTATCAAAAAAAAATTCCAATGAAGTTTATGGTTTGCCCTGTCCTTTGGCTTGCTCCTAACGGTTACCTTGAAATATTTCTCTTGTTTAAAGTACATGATAAAGGATTTTTAATTTCCCTTTTTCCAACTTTTCATTCTTATCATTAATGTTCATCTCATTATCCTAAAAAATTTGAAGATCCACTGGCCAAGTTAGATTTTCCTTATGATACTCCCCAATACTTTAATAAACTTATCATGACTTTCATTTGACTCCATTGCCCAATGACTTAGAGATCTCATCATTCTACCTAAGCTCTCTGATCATCATACCCAACCAAAGCAATCAAACAAACCTTTTACTTAATAACTAGCCTAAAATAAATTCTTAGAAGAAAAGAAGCACATATTCTTTGCAAAACAACCTAAGAGATCCCTCTCTGAGTCTAGGAAGGCTAGTTCCTAGCACTCTAAAGACTAGTCCCATGTTGCCTTGTCATTTGGTATGCCAATCTGCCAAATCATGGGAGAAAAACATTCTGGAGATCACGGTCGGACTCTGAGTCAGTGACAAACTAAGTATACCTTACAACTCCATAAACCATTATTAATCACAGAAAAATCAATTGAAAGCCATAAAGTAGACTCTGTTTGTTTCAAAATCTTAGCTAAATGGTGATTCAGGTGTAGAAAATTCTTACAAACCATATAACCACACAAAAAACTCAGAAAACCCCAAACTATTATTATATTGGTTTTTATTACGTATTTGGTGGTGGACCATAACACATTTTACCTTCAAAACAATAAAAATTTCCACCTAGCGACTCCACTGGCCCTAGTAGGCCTATTAATCTTCTAGTACTTCCAGATCTCCTTAGGATTTTGTTAAACCAGTCCCAAGAGGTTTAGAAGCCTAGTACCATATTCTAGAAAGGTACTAAACACTAAGAGAGATCAAACATTTGAAAAAATTCCTTAAAACTTTCAGCCTCTCTAATTTTTGAAATTGAAATCTAGCTTCATATAGGATCAATAGTTGATAATCCAGAAAATATTTTGTGGCAAACTTCTAAAACTGGAAATTTAACTTTTGATAGGACCATCCAAAGAACAAGATCTGTCCCTGAAAACCTTATAGTCTTGAAAGATTTTCACTTTGACTTGTCTCATACAAAGAACCTATTTAGAATCAAGTCACATAGTGATATTGACCAATCTGGCCCTGAGCCCACATATTTGCAGCATAACTTTAGCAGAGAAGCATCTCCTTGCACTCCTCCCAATTTTCAACTTCTCCACCACTTCAGTTCTTTCCACAACAAATCTGCTCATAATCATCCTGTTGGTCCAAGTTCTTCCACCACTCCCATACACACATCCACCATTCAAAATTCCCCTTTTCATCCCACTTTCCCTTTCACAAATCCACCCCTTGTAAATACCCCATTTGCTCCCACCATGGCAGCATGGTATGCCCCATTATTGTTACCACAACCTCTGGTTCCTTTACCAATATCAATCTAGAATTCCCCATTTAACTAGAACTAAATCTACTATTTCCCAACAACATGTAGATAAAATTGATGATGCCTTTGATTTCATGGAAATAGAAGAAGAGACCATTAAGATGAGAATCTTCGCCCAAATTTTAGGAGGAGAAGCCAAGAAATGGTTTAAAATATTAACTCCTAATAGCATAAATGATCTCCCTTCTTTACACCAAACATTCATAAACAAATGGGAAATTAAAAAGAACCCTCTCCAAATCCTTTCAGAATATAGCAACCTCAAAATAAACACTGGGGAAAGTGTCCAAGATTATTGAACTAGATTCAATAGTGTTTACAATGCACTTCCCCCTAACATGAAACCCCCACTAGGCTTAGCCTTAGCTAAATTTCCTGAAGGCTTTGACGCAATCATGGCATATCAGCTAAGGGAAAGAGACCCCTTGACTTTAGAAGATATGCAGAGGGGAGCCATAAGTGTAGAGGAAAATCTTATTGAGAAAAGAGCTAGGTTTAAATCAGAGAAAAGAGTTACATATAAAGATGAAACAATGGCATCAACTTCATCATTTGATGCCAAATTTGACAACTTAGTGAGGGTAATGGAAAGAATTCTTGAAAAGATAAATTTCCTTCTAGAGAAAACCAAATTAATCCCCAAAACAAAAATAGAAATCCCAATTTTAGAAGGGATCCTATTCAAAATAGACGAAGAGATAATGACCAAAAAATTAGGCCTCCTTTTCAAGAAAACTATGTAGATCAAGAAGAAGAAAGGGAAACCAAAAGATTGGAAGAAAATCATGTAAATCTGATAGTGAGATAGATGTTTTCCTCATTGAAGAAAAACCAGGTTTCTTCTCCTCAAAACAAATTGAAAGCAATCATGAGGATTCTAAAGACTACCAATTGGGGTTTGACAATGCAATCATGGAGGTGCACAAACAATATGATCTTAGAAGCAAAAGGAACCCAGAAACTTCCAATGATGAAAACATAGACACTGTTGTCAGAAAAACTTTATAAAATATTCCTAAGAAGAAAACAAACAAAAATAACACTTTGACTAAGAAAAATGACTCAAGTAAAGACAAATCTAATCAGAAAAGTGTTGACCCAAGATGTTGTAGTACTTTTTCTAGTGGGCCTGAGAAATATATCCTAAATAATAGTCCTAATAAAAATCAACAAATTAGAATTTCTCAAAAGCCTATGATTGACAAAACATATGTAAATATGTCAAAAAAATTAGTCCCTTTCAGCCTTGAGGGTGAAATTGCCAAGATCAAAATTAGCATAACCTTAGCTGAACTAGTAACCCAAGATGTATATAAAAATCAAGTTTTGAAAGCTTTGAATATAGGCAATTATATTGATATTACATTAAAATTAACAAATGATAAACTAGAACTATTGTTTGGTCCTGAAGTAGAAGGAAAATACAAAGAAGGGACCATTCCTCCATTATATTTCAACTTAAATTTACATGATAAAATCTTACACAACGCCATGCTAGACTCTGGTGCATCTCACAACCTTATGCCAAAAGTGGTGATGGAGAGATTAGGCCTAGAAATTACTAAACCTTATAAGGACTTCTATTCCTTTGATTTAAGTAGAGTTAAGTGTTTAGGCCCAATCAAGGATTTATATGTCAATCTGGAACAAATTCCTGCTAAGGGTTTAGTTATGGACATAGTGGTTGCTGAAATTCCCTTCAAGTATGGCATGCTTCTATCCAGATCATGGGGAGCCAAACTTCAAGGAAGCCTTCAAATGGACATGTCTTATGCTACCATTCCATTTTTTAACCAGATCAGAAGATTATACAGATAATCTCATATGAAATTTATGGTAAGCAACATAGATAGGCCAAACAACACTCCTATTTATTCTATTAATTCAGATTTAGGCTTCTTTATCTTGTACAATGATGATGAAATCAACCAACAAGAAAAGGAAAATGAGATAGGATTAAGTCCACCTGAACAATTAAATCAGTCCCCAATAGAAGAATCTAACAGCCCTAACCTTAGCAGCCTTGAACAACAAAAGGAAAAGGAGCATGAGATAGAGACACTGTGGGAAATGAGCTTTGATGGCTCTTGTAGCAAAACAGGTTCTGGAGCTGGTATATGGATACACAATAAAAACAAAGGACATTATTATAAACTTGATTTCCAATGCACTAATAAAATTTCAGAATATGAAGCTCTCCTCCTTGGCCTACATTTGCTCAAAGATTTAGGAGCCAAGAAAATATCAATCCAAGGAGATTCAGAAGTGATCATTAGGAAAATAAAAGGGGAGTATTCACCCAAAAACACAAGATTAAGAGAATATAGGAATTCTTCCATAGAGCTCCTAAGAAAATTTGAAAAATATGAACTAACTTTCATCCCTAGAGCTCAAAATGAGCTTTCAAATGAGCTTTCCTTTGGTGCCAACAATTGCCAAATACCCCAAGTAAATGAACAATTCAATTTCAAAGTGAAAAATAGGCCTACAGTCCCCAACAATGAAGACTATTGGCAAGTGTTTGAGGGATATAAACACATTGATGATTTCCTACATTCTGAAAATGATTTTACTGAATTAACACCTAGCTCAAGCCATGAAAAAGACTATCTTGATGACAAACAAGCCCATGAAATAGAGTTTTCCTCTACTGCTGATATAAACTAATTTGAATATCCTTATACGGCAGAATTAGTTAACAAACCAGATCAAAAGGACCTTGAAGTGTTACAATGCAAAAATGATTCAATATCAAGAGGTCTTACACCATTAGAAGAACTTTTTTACTTCAATGATGTAGCTAAAAAGCCAAATATGGAGCCTACATTAACCAATGTAGAAGAACATAACATAGGCAGCATAAATGAACCCAAAATGATCAAGTTATCTAGCACTCTCCCTACTCATATCAAACAAGAATATATTGAACTTTTCAAAGACTTTGGAGATGTGTTTGCATGGGGGTACAAATATCTGAAATCATATGATACCAGCATTATTCAACACAAAATTCCTCTTAAGGAAAATTAGAAACCTTTCAAGAAAAAAAAAGGAGCATAAACCTTGTTTTATCACCTTTAGTTGAGAAAGAGATCAAGAAGATGTATGATTTTGGGATCATAGTTCCCCTTAGATACTCACAGTGGGTGTCCAACCTTGTGTCTGTTAGGAAAAAGACCAAGGAAATTAGGCTTTGCATTGACTTTAGAGATCTGAAGAGAGCCTCCCTGAAAGATAATTATCCCTTTCCTAAAATGGACCACATACTTCAAAAGGTGGTTGGATCTAAGAGAATATCACTCTTGGATGGTTTTTCAGGCTACAACCAAGTGCTAGTACTCCCAAGTAATCAACACAAAATTGCTTTCACCACACCTTGGGGTACATTCATGTATGTTAAAATGCCATTTGGTTTGATGAATGCAGGAGCCACATTCAAAAGGGCCATGGAAATAGAATTTTTAGAAGACATAAACTATTTTATAATCATTTACCTTGATGACATTAATGTTTTCTCCAAAAATGATAGAGAACATTTGGTTCATTTGAGAAACGTTTTTGAGAAATGTAGAAAATATTGCTTATCTTTGAATCCCAAAAAGACACACTTTGGTCTCCAAGAAGGAAAACTTCTTGGCCACATGATTTCTGAAGAAGGAATCAAGGTAGACCCTAAAAGGATTGAAGGCATATTGAAAATCATCCATCCGAGGAACCTGTTGTAACCTTTACAACACCCTCCAAAAAAGACTACCCTTTTAAAATTTTGGGGCCCCTTAGAACTAAAGAGAAATTGCTAAGTCACAAAGTCGCAAAAGTAGACATCCATGAAAATTGCGACCTTGCGACCTAGCGACCTCAAGTCGACAGGGTCGCCGGGGTCGCACATTACATAAATTCATGAAAAGCTGCGACCTAGCGACCCCGGCGACCCCGAGTCGCCAGGGTCGCTAGGTCGCAGCTCGGTCATTTTACGAAAATCGCGACTTAGCGACCTTGCGACCAGCGACCTCGGGTCGCCGGTCGCTAGGGTCGCGATACTGTCATTTTCCGAAAATCGCGACTTAGCGACCTTGCGACCCGGCGACCCCGGAGTCGCCGGGTCGCAAGGTCGCCGGTCGCAAAACGCAAGGTTTGATGAATCGCGACCCGGCGACCCCCCATTAATGGCCCGCACGTGCGACTTCCTATAAAAGGGGGGTCGCGGTCGCATTATTCACATTCGGCGATTTGTAAGGAAAACGCCTGCGACGACTCAGGCGACGAGTTTTTCTAGGGTAAGTTGCTATTTCTTCATGCTTTGTTTCCATTCTAATGTTTTTTCTTACTAAACCCTAACTCCCCTTGTAGCCTATAAATTGTCTTTTGACCATGATTTAATGTTTTACGAGATTTTTTTGCCCGTTAACATATTGCATAAATTACCAAAACCCTCTCTGTTTGCCTTTTCACCCCATGGCATCGGCCCCTTTTCTTTAAAATCATGCCACAGCTCTCCCCGGCCCTAGAAACCTCGCAAATTCCCAAGAGAAAGGGGGCAAAAGGGTTCAAGGCCGCGCGCACCAAACCCCCGGCAAGCTAAATGCGACCTGCGACCCGGCGACTAGTCGCGAGGTCGCAGAGTCGCATGCCCTTTCTCCGGCTTTGAAGAATTGCGCACTGCGACCCGGCGACCTAGTCGCCGAGTCGCCAGGTCGCACTCTCTTTGTTTTATCCGGATGCGACCTAGCGACCCCGGCGACCTCGAGTCGCCGGGTCGCCAGGTCGCAAGATCGCGCCGGGCCCCTGTTTGTGTGATCTGCGACCCGAGCGACTCACCGATCCGAGTTTTTCTTTAACACATTTAGGTTTTGTCAACGAATTGTAACCGATTTTTTATTCACCATGACGTTCTTATCGTGGGACTCTTTTTCCGAATTTGACAGGGTGAAGATATAGAGTGCATACACGTGCTCTCGGATTCTAGTGACATGGCGCCCCCGCGGTCTCGGAGAAAGGACAAGGGAACGGCGGAAGAGAGCGATGAGGCGATGGTGGTGTCCCCCACCCCCAATATTCGAGATACATTATGTACTTTTTTCGAAAGACGACAGCATGAGGTGGTACCGGATTTATCGGGGAGTTCGCCAAGTTGCCGGAAGAATTCCCGGAAGACCTCCCGGACCGAGAAATATACTTGGCGGTAAAGAGGTCCAAACTACATCGCAGCGAGGCACATCCGGCCATATTCCCATGTCGGAGATCATAGGGCTGGATAATACAAAAGACGGACCCCGAGAGAAATTTGTGATCGAGAGATCGTGAAGGCGAGCTTTCACTACGCTCGGGTAGGCTCGGATGCACACCTTTATTATTCAGCTGCCGCGCCCAAACCGGCACTTTACTCGAGAATGGGGTCGCTACTCACGCCGTCCCGATCGTCGATACTATTAAACAATGGTGGGAGGAGCCCGAGAAGTTCAAAGTGAAAAAGAACCGGGGAATACCCGGTGGCAAGCCTAAGAAAAGTCTATAAATTGGTTGCTGCCATGCTCTGCGAGGCTTTACGGGCGCCCGAATCGCTCCACTTTCAACGGCGGTTGGGCCACCATTATGGAATATGTGACAACACGGGGGGACCCGTTTTAGCGGGGCCGGCATGCGATGACGTCGCTGCAGACCAACCTGAACTCGGCATTGGCTCCCGGACGAAGGAATGCACCCGCTAGATTTTACATGGCTTCATACCTACTAGATGCGGTGTGCGCCGAGTGGAGTTTGACGGTGGGAGCACAAGCGGGACCCCGAGAACACGCGCGCAATCCATCTACAACTTAAAGTATTCGGGAGTCTAAATACAAACGGGACCTAGATCGGATCTCCCAAATATTTGTTCCGCTCTGTACGGGCATTTATTTGGCCAAGACGCCCCTTGCATGTCATGGCGGGCCAAGGAGACCCTGGTTAAAGTGGCGCCTTTGGTTCCCTTTCCACGAGTACACCTTCATCCGAGTCTTTGGAACCTACAAGGCGCCACATGTTATGCCTCGTTTCGTGACGGACAAAATGCCGATGCGGGGAGGTGTGCTTTCGGATGTCACATGGTTTCTCCAACATCTTGTCTAAGGGAAAAAAAGAAGCCATGGCCCACTCTTGCCCCTCACTATTGGTGCATTCACGAGTTAAAGACTTCAAGGAGGTGCTAGCGAGCAGGACGCAATGAGAAGTTATCAGTGGGGGCAATTGAACACCGAAACTATGACCCGGAGAGATTGGTCCCTCGAACACTGCCGGAGAGCCAACCTCGGGTGGACTTATCGGCATCTCGAACGCCCGACGAGAAGATGAAAGGAGAAGCGGTATAATGCTTTGAAAGACGAGCTTGCTCGGGGGTTGACGTGGTCCAAGAAGACTTGGATGATCAGAACTTGGAAGACGAGAAGACGTCGGTTAGGGAGCTTCTTCTTCATCCATGCTCCCGAAATCCCGAATCAACACAGGGGTCAACGCCATCCGCCAAACAAAAGGAGGCGAGAAGCAAAGGCCCAACGAGAAAGGGAGAGGAAGCTAAAGGAAGATGAGGGCGCGCGCAAAAGGTACAAGCTGCAGACACAAAGAGGAAGGCGGCCAAAGAGGCCGGGGAAAGAAAAAAGAAGACAAAGAGGCACAAGGCCGCGGCGGAACAGGGCGCTTAAAGCGGAGTTGGACAAGGCGGAGGCTCGAACGCCAAAAGAAAGCCGAGCGAGGCTGCTCGTGCTGAGCAAAGGAAGAAGGCCGAAATAGAAGCGACGCGGGAGGGGTACGAACGACAAAGGAAAGCCGAACGAGCGGTGCAGCGAGCAAAAGAAGAGGGCCGAGATAGAAGCGAGCGGAGAGCGAACGGCGGAGGAAGGAAGAGGAAGAGAAGAACACGAGAGGAAAGAGAAGATGACACGCTAGATGATCTTGAAGTAACTCCTCTCGACGTACCTTTGGGCCGTACACAACTCTACGATGTTAGATCGCCCCGGGGGACGGGGAAGAAGATGTGTTCGACCCGACCGGACTCACTTTTGATCAATTTTCGTTCAAGATCCGTCGGGGAGAAGAGGAGGTCGTTGGCACATAGTCCCTCTGCATCATCTGCGGTATCCACGGGTAAGGATATAGTTTTGGATACCGGGACTAATCCGGTAATGATAGCGTCGTGGTACTGCCTTCGTTGCGGCTACGAGAAGAAAATGTAACCGGATGAGTAGAGAAATAGTAGCTCTACAAAAACGGACTACACGCGGTACGAGCAACGCGAAAAGATGGCAGAGCGAGGGAGAGAGCGACATTGCAAGCGGAAGTCCGGCAACTTCGACGAGGCTCGCGCAGCAAATGAAGTCTCACTTGCCATTTTCAAGGAGTGTGAGGTATTGGAGATGACTATGAGACGGGTATATGGTGAGATGTTCACCATCAAACAAACGAGTCGCTCCTCCGGCAAGAGCACGAATGGAAACCGGGGAAAAGACAAGATCGGCTCAAAGAGGCTTCACGAGGGCTTTGGACGGGATGATGGGTTGGACCATTCGGTACCCTCGAGCACCTGAAAATTTGCCTAAGAGGGGCCCGGATCCACACACAGGATGCGAAAGTTCAACTCCGCATAGCGATGCAATACGGAGAAAAAATTGACTAAAGACACGGACAAAGTGATGTCCTCGTACGACCATGCGATTAGTGGTATCGACTCAATGCATACGCTGCACCACATCCCATCGCTTGGAGCATTAGAGGAAGAGAAAACACGGGGAACAAGTAAACCAAGATATTCAAACATTCTTACAACCCATCGAAAGCGAGCCGCGAGCTGATCCGGGAGCCCTCCGCATCTCAAGAGCATCTTAGTCAATTCATCGCCGCTCCCAGGCGCGGATTTATACCAAGCTTGCGTCGCTCTCGAATCAGATTGGACAAAAGAGGGAGACCCTAGTACCGAACGCTTTGGAATGCGCGTATAGGTTGAAAGAGGAGGTGCCCCCTGGTATCCCCCATAGCGGTAGAGTACCAAGCATGGCGGGGACTTCCTTAGGGGAACAACGGGTTGACATTAACGGTTCGCGTCCCGACGCAGCAAATCTTGAGCGAGCAAGAAGAACCGGGTCGCAAATCGCAACAACGGGGACGGGTCGCGGGTCGCATCATCTACCCGAGTCGCGAGAGGAGTTGGTCGCAAGGTAGCCCAAAATTCAAGAAGGCGAACAATCAAGGAAACCCAACGAGACAATTTTGGCATTATAAATACTCCTACGGGACATTGTACAAGGGCTTTTTCTTTTGGGAAACTCGGGAGCTACAAGCATTGTATTTAAAGATCCGACACTTGAGCATATGAATATAGAATCTTGTTAAAATATCCTATGGTTATGATGTGTTTTCTTTGTATGAACACTTTGTGTATTTCTTTCAACGAGTTTGAGAATATCCTATGATTAATGAATCTTGTTCTTTTCATGATATCGTTTATACGTCATGGCTATCCGTGTTGTATCAATGATGTTCATCTTATTATCTGTTATATTAATGAATGTTAATAAACTAGATTGTTAGCATTTCGTTTCATCTTTCGAGAAGTGCGGGGAGGTATCTTATCATCAAGAACTATTTTTTTGTGTGATCGGACCCTTTCGTACTAAGCAATTACCCCACAAAAGATGTGTTGCTAATGACATCTCTTGAGGTGTATGTGCTTTATCTATAATCTTGCTACACATAGTGTTTGATTCATGTTTAACACGTTAATCTCGTATTCTATATCGGGTGAATAAGTGTATGTTCGCGAGGTTCAAGCGGAGTTCTTTTTGAGACCGAAGAGAAGTCATCTTAAGTGGTAGCCGGGACCCACACTCCGGACGGGATCCCTACTCCAAACGGTTTAAGGTCTAATTGGGACTTTCTACCGGGGGAGATCCCCCTACGGTGGCCGGACAAATTTTCCCGTCAACGGGAGTGGCGCTAGAAGGAGGGCTTTCGATGGCGGCCTCCCCGGCACACAACAAACATCCCATCACAAACTCCCCAAGGGGAGGTCACAAACAATGAAACTAACCCTCCTCTTCCGGGGAAGATATTCCGGGGAGGGAGCTTCGATATTATGAAATCACTAGGGGAGCGGTGAGAGCCTTACGCCCAGCGCCGAGATCTTGTCAACCGAGTTACGGTTCACTCCAATCATGGAATACCTTACCCATACTAGGACTCCGCCGAGAACATCACCCCCTAACGGGGCCATTGCAAGTACTATACCCGAGCTCATAAACCTCATGTTGGAAGACCTCGCACACGCTGCTGAGGAAAACGATCCTGTTCTCCAAGAGGGTGAAGAGTTTGTCGACACCCAGGTCCTTTCCACAACTTCCGGCCTAACCAACCCCGACAAAACAACAACCGGGCACAACGCCCACCCGGGGATGGTGAGGCGGGCGGGAGGTCGAGGAAATATAGACGGGGGAAATAGAGCCCGTAGAAATGAAGGAGATAGGAATAGAGGCCGAGGGGCCGGGGGGAAGGGGGGATAGAGGCCGAGGCCAAGGAAACCAAGCTCACAACCGCCACCCAAACCCGGTGAGGCCTCCCGTAAACAACTTGGGGTATCTTAGAGATTTTACCGAACCGTGGGGGGCACCAGAGACGAACACTCCCGTCACGAGTCGGAAGCATCGGTCTCGGAGTTCGGAAGGAGAATGCGAACATCGGTTTAGGCAACACCGGCGAGCGAGAAGAATACAACCCACGGCTCGGATGGCTCAATCCCCATTAAACCTTTTAGGCCCGCTCCAAGATTTGCCTAGAGCATCCCAGGAGAAGCATCTACCCAAGTTCGACCACGAAAAGGGTACCCTGCAGGCGAAGATCATATTAGCGAGTTTCTGTTGTCTCCGCAAATCATGAGAGTACGATCACGATGATGTCGCATGTCGGCTTGTTCCCCCATACCCTCGAAAACAAGGCAGCCACTTGGTACCGCTCTCTCCCCGGTGCCTCCATCACTTCATGGGAGCAATTCCGTCGCATTTTCCCGCATAAGTTTTCGGAAGATAAAACTCCTTCTATGCTTCTAAGCGAGCTAAGCACCATCAAGTGTCAAAAAAAGGAAAAGGTGAAGGACTTCAACCAACGCTTCGCTACCATACTGCAGAAATTTCCTCCCAACTTAGCATTGGATGACTCAATCACCATTGACTACTACACCAAAGCCTTGCCCGAGAGATATTGCGGTTTTTCGTGAAACGGGAAGCCCGGTGCTAACCTTGCGGCTAATTATGAGAGCTGCTCTCGACGTGAAAAGGACATGCTTTCGATAGGAGCCATCGATCATGAAGGACGAGATGATAACAAACCCAACACGAAAAGAGGTCGGTCCTCCACTCCTAAGACTACGATAGGGATAGAGATACTCTTGATTTTGAAAGCATGGCCAAAACGCTCAAGCATTTAACGAATGAAGTCACCGACCTCGGGAGAAAAGGCGCGAAGCCACGACTAGTAGTAGACCACCTAAACCTTTTTTTCGGGAAAAAGTAATCTCAATACTAGCCGACCTCCCAGTCCAACACAAATACTTGCTCTAAATGTGGAAGAGATAGGGAAAGATAATTTTCGTTCTTTTCACCAAAGCTGCCCATTCCGAGAAAACATGCCCTCAATGGATTGGTAGCATGACGGCGATAGATTAATCGGCTTTTAGATGATCAAACTCCGGGGGGATGTGACGGAGAGTGAGTTTTCGGATCATGATGAAAATCCATCCTCAAATGAAGAACCAGGGATCCTCTATCCTTGCTTTTGACGTAATTCGAGGTGGAGAAAACCTTACTCCTATCGATATTTACATGGCGGACACTCCCAAGGATCGGCCCGTGCGGAATTATAGCCTCGAAGCAAAGGACTCGTTCCCGAACAGGTCTTATGAAGACAAAAAAAAGGGCTTTCCTAAGGAAGATCCCGCCCCCACGGGAACGGAAAACAATCCGTCCCGGAAAAACTCCCCAACAACACTACCCGAACGAGTCAAAAGGGAAAACTTCCGACGAGATCCTCCGAGACTTCCGCCGAGCCTAGCCCCTCAACCGAACCCGGTTATAACATTGTTGAGGATATGAGGAAAACAAGAGCAAACATTTCTCTCTATGAGTTGGCTCGCATTACTAATCAAAAGGAGCTTATTCTTAAGGCTTTCGCAAATACGTCAAGCTGCAGGAGCGCGAGCAATACGTACGCGCAGGGCCGGATCGGATGTTCAATCCATAGTGAACGCCATCAATACCAACTCTAGAGGGTCCACCCCCCCCGTTCCTTTTGTCCTTCGAGATGTTCAACTTCAATGTCCACAAGCTGTCCCGGTCGACTCCGGTGCCTCTACAAACGTCATGCCCTTATCTGTCACGTAAGAAACTTAACATTCGCCGGAGAAGGCGATGCAAAAATCATACAACTCGATAGATCACAAGTACTGCCATAGGGGAATTGAACAATGTCATCATCCGCTTGTCATCGGACTCTAGGGTCCATCGAGTGCATCGACATTGTAGTCGTTGATATTCCGAAGCATACGGCCTATTGCTCGGTAGAGATTGGTCCAGCAAATTACAAGGCTACTTCGCCACCGACTGGGTCCCATTTGTGGCTTCCTTACAAGGGGCGGAATAATCAAATCGGGGTATAAAGTGAGCCTTACATGAAACACACGTCAACGATACGGGACGCCATTAATGAACCCATCGGCTTTGCACAAGAAGAGCTTAGCATGTGTTTTCTAGAGTCAATATTTGGATGCTACCAAACCCCCGAGTCTCCTATAGACCCCGAGGTTCAATGCGAAGTAGCTTTTGTCATCGAGGAGCAAGTAATCACGACTTACCACTTGCAGAAACTCATTCACGACCTAGTGCCACCGAAGGAGCCGAGAAAGTGACCTATGGACCTTGTATTATGACGGATCCAAGACTAATGACGGAGCTGGTGCTTGGTTGCATATTGCTTGACCCGCACAAGAATAAATACCCGATCTCATGCCGGCTAGAGTTTCGGTGCACCAACAACTCCGTCGAGTACGAGGCATTAATCCTCGGACTTAAAAAGGCACTGGACTTGAAGGTAAAATGTTTGCGAGGTCATTGGAGATTCCGAGATCATCACCCGCCGAGTACGCAACACTATTCATTGTTTATCTCCACATTTAAAGGCGTATCAACAAGAGGTATGGCGTTTGATTTACGAGTTTTTGATGCATTTGGCATAAAATCGTCCTTAGGATGCACAGCGCAGCGGCGGATACTACGGCCAATGCTGCTCGCTAGATTCACGCCTTTGAGGGACGGTTTTTCTATTGAAATTGTATATAGGCCCTGCTGTGCCGGACAATATTTCTAATTTACGCGTGTTTAATGATGATCAACAGATTTTGGATTTTATGTGCAACACTGAAGTATTCAAAGACGCGGCAATTGATGAGGAAGAACATGAGCGTGCGTTACGGAAAAGGAATGAGGAACACGAGAGAGAACACTATGCCCAAGGGGGGTGGTATCATTAGAAAAGATGTTTGATACGCAAAACCGATTCCGCGAGACCTCCAGAACACCAAAGTGCAAAGTTCCATATTGGCTCATCGGCAAGTCAACTTGGGGTCGGATGAGAATCCTAAGTTTGTTAACCTTGGCAAAGGTCGTAGTGATGAAGAGGCACGGGCTTTCACCCGGCTATTCCGGAAGTATCGTGATGTATTTGCCTGGACGTATGAAGATCTACGTACATACGATACTCGTATCATTCAACATGTAATACCCATGAGAGAAGGGGTTAAACCCTTCCAACGAAACTCGGAAAAATACATCCGGCTTTGGAGCCAATGATTCTAAAAGAACTTAAAAAGCTTTTAGATGCTCGCATCATTTTCAAAGTTCGTCACTCCACGTGGGTGTCGAATGCGGTACACTGTGCGAAAGAAGTCGGTGAAATTCGCTTGTGTGTAGATTTCCGCAATGTGAATCGGTCCTCAAACAAAGACAACTACCCGGTGCCTCCCATGGAACGAGATATTACAAGGCGTATGCCCGGATGCGAGATGTTCTCCCTATTGGACGGCTTCTCCCGGCTATAACCAAGTATTGGTAGGCTGAACTCGACAGATTGAAAACCACATTCGGACAAAATGGGGAACCTTTGCTTTCGGACGCATGCCCTTTGGATTGATCAATGCGGGGAGCCACCTTCCAACGAGCTATGGACATAGCCTTCCGCGGTCTAATAGGGCGGAGCGTGGTGGTTTATTTAGACGATGTTCTTGTATTTTCAAAATGCGGGGGCGACCATTTACGCCACCTTAGACAAATCTTCGATAGATGCGGGAGGTATGGAATATCACTCAATCCTAAAAAGAGCGTTTTTCTTTGTGGCGAGAGGGAAATTTGCTAGGCCACATTATCACTAAACGGGGCATTGTGGTTGATCGGAACGGGCTAAAGCCATTGCTCGGATTCCGCCCCCAAACAACAAGAAAGCAATGCAATCCTTCCTGGGGAAGATTAATTTTTTTCCGTAAATTCATTTTCAGATTTTGCGCAGTTGTCGTACGTGCGGGGAATGATTAAGAAGAATGCCGCATTCAAATGGAATCCCGAAGAGAAAGAGGCTTTCGAAAAAAATCAAAAGGGCTATAGCTGAAACCCCTTCCCTCCAAAGTCCGAGATCTTGATAAAGGCTTCATCCTATACACGTTCGCTTCGATTCCTCACTTGCGAGCTGTCCTCACACGGAAAGATAATAACAACGATGAACGGCCCATTTCTTTTATGAGCACCGGTCTACGGGGAGCTGAATTAAACTATCCGGAAATTGACAAGCAAGCCTATGCGGTTTATAAGGCGAGTAAAACATTTTAGGCCTTACATCTTGAAAAGTCACGTCACGGTTTTTGTACCACACCCCGCGGTCCGCTCACTCTTCGTACGGCGAGAACTAGGCGAAAGGCGGGGGCAACCTGGATGGCATGTTTACAAGAGTACGATTTAGAGTTCAAACCGAGCACATACCGTCAAAGGACGGGGGCTTATGTCAAATGGACGCGAGAGGCTGCAAATACACGCGAGATGGAAGAAGAATGTTGGGAACAAGAAATCGACATGTATCGGAGCGACCATGTGCCCCGACAAAATAGCCCTTCTTGGTATTCGACATTTCAAGATATCCGGCCCAAGGCACGATGGACCACTGCTCTTCTGCCCCGACGAAGCGCGCAATAAGATTAAAAGCCGCATCTCACCAAGCGATCCAAGGTAAGTTATTCAAGAAACACCACGATGGGGTCTCGCTACGTCGCTTGGAAAGCGACGAAGCACAAAAAAATCTTAACCGAGTTGCATGACGGACCAGCTGGAGGTCATTTTTTCCGGGGGATACCATCGCCCATAAGATAATGCGTGCGGGATATTATTGGCCTACTCTTTTCGAGAGACGCGCATGCATATGTCCGGAAATGCATTCGGTGCCGGAAGTTCGCCAACTGAGAAGCACGGCCCTGCCGCACCACTACTCTCGGTAGCGATAGAGGAACCTTTCCAACAATGGGGTTTGGATGTAATTGGGAAATCATACCTCACTCTTCTAAACAACATCGGTATATCCTTACGACTCGCGAGATTACTTCACCAGGTGGGGCTGAGGCAATACCGTTACGCCGAATCAACGATCAAGAGGTAATAGAATTCCTCACGCATTTCATCATGACCGAGGTTTGGCGTTCCGACTTCTTTAGTTTTTTGATAATGCGACTTATTTCTCATCTTTTAAGTTATATGATTTTGCGTCGGAAAATGGAATTATTCCGAAACATTCTGCAAACTACTACCCCCCGGGGAAATGGTTTAGTCGAGTCCACTAACAAGAACCTCATCGTATTATTAAGAAGACTCTCCTATCCCACCAAAGTGAAATTGGCACAATGCCCTTCACAATGCACTTGTGGGTGACCGTATTACTCCCAAGTCCTCTTTAGGCACCTCCCCATTTTTTTCTTGTGTATGGAAAAGAAGCTGTCCTCCCTTCTCATCTATCTCTCCCGGCCCTCCAAGCCGTCCCCAAGAATGTCATGGTACTCCGTGTCCCACCTTGCAAAACCGAATCGACACCTTGCTGAAATTGGAGGAAGAAAGGCAAAAGACCCGGGAAAAATTTGCCGTCCACGTCGAGCCGAATCAAAAGATGGTTTGATAAAAAGTCCGCGGGAAACAAAACTTTTGAGGTAGGAGACTTGGTCCTTAAGTGGGATAAAGCCCATGAGGAAAAGGGGAAGCATGCCAAGTTCCAAGCACTTTGGACGGGCCCGTTCCAAATTAATGAAAAGATAGGTCCCCACACATTCGGATTACAAACCCTTGATGGACGAGTCGAGGTCCTCCCCGGTAAAGCGGGCATGACCTCAAGCACTATTTCACTTACGTACCCTTCGAGGGCTGTCCGGTTTTGTACCATAGTTCCTTGTCTTTTGTTTGTTTATATATAAAAAGAAAAGAAAAGAAAGAAAGAAAGAAAAAAGAAGAACCTAAAGGAGGATTTGTTAGAACTACGCAGATTGGCATGCGGCCCAGAGGTTCTCCCGTGATGGAAGGCCTTTCCCAGATAAACTCAAAGGCGGCGGAAGTTGTTTGCCCTCTACACCTAGAGGTAGCACATTACCAAGCACAAGTCGTCGAAAGCGAGGGGAACTTACCTCGCCAGTGCGAGAGGGTGTCCGCAAAAGAAAATGCGAGTGTAATTGGTAGCCGAGACTAGGAGGGAAGAGAGATACTCTAAAACGACGATAGGGCATGCGGGAAAAACCAAAGTCCTCATACCGGACCGAGAGCAACCTCTCCGCAAGCAAGATAAGTCGGGATCCCTCATCCGCGAGGCTAAACGGCCATTTCAAATAAGTGCCATGAGCACATTTAAATAAGTGCCTCGGGCACATTCAAAATAAGTGCAACGACACACAAATAAGGAGTAAAGGCTTGAGAAAGGCTTCTCGCGCGGAGAGGTGATGTGACGACTCCGTCGGGGAGTGCGACCGGGCTCGGCGGCGGCGGAGCAACGTTCATGATTCCTAGGCGGTGACTCCGCCGGGATCGAGAGGTTCGGCGGGCAGCGGAGCAACACGATGAGGACAAAATAATCGTACCGGACCACAGCCGCCTAGAGTTCTCCAACCCTTCCGGTTCGGAGACTCGAAGAAAGAATTTGTTTGAACGGCGCCCAGCCGGACCAGCAAGCTCGGCAACTTAGGGCTGGACGACCGAAGGATAGGAAATGGCAACCACATGGTAAAAGAGGACAGTTAGCATAAGCCCCTCCCTCCCCCCCCGCTAAGGCTAACTATGAGCGAGAGACTGCGAGTTCGTCCGGTGAATCGCCATTTGTTGTAACCTTTACAACACCCTCCCAAAAAAAAGACTACCCTTTTAAAATTTTGGGGCCCCTTAGAACTAAAGAGAAATTGCTAAGTCACAAAGTCGCAAAAGTAGACATCCATGAAAAATTGCGACCTTGCGACCTAGCGACCTCGAGTCGACGAGTCGCCGAGTCGCACATTACATAAATTCATGAAAAGCTGCGACCTAGCGACCCGGCGACCCCGAGTCGCCGGTGTCGCTAGGTCGCAATTCGGTCATTTTACGAAAATCGCGACTTAGCGACCTTGCGACCCGAGCGACCTCGGGTCGCCGGAGTCGCTAGGTCGCAGTCTGTCATTTTCCGAAAATCGCGACTTAGCGACCTTGCGACCCGGCGACCCCGGGTCGCCGAGTCGCAAGGTCGCCGAGTCGCAAAAGCGCAAGGTTTGATGAATCGCGACCCGGCGACCCCCATTAATGGCCGCGCACGTGCGACTTCCTATAAAAGGGGGGTCGCGAGTCGCATTATTCACATTCGGCGATTTGTAAGGAAAACGCCTCGACGAGCTCAGCGGCGAGTTTTTCCAGGGTAAGTTGCTATTTCTTCATGATGTTTCCATTCTAATGTTTTTTCTTACTAAACCCAACTCCCCTTGTAGCCTATAAATTGTCTTTTGACCATGATTTAATGTTTTACGAGATTTTTTGCCGTTAACATATTGCATAAATTACCAAAACCCTCTCTGTTTGCCTTTTCACCCCCATGGCATCGGCCCCTTTTCTTTAAAATCATGCCACGACTCTCCCCTGGCCCTAGAAACCTCGCAAATTCCCAAGAGAAAGGGGGCAAAAGGGTTCAAGGCCGCGCGCACCAAACCCCCGGCAAGCTAAATGCGACCTGCGACCCGGCGACCTGGTCGCGAGGTCGCATAGTCGCATTTTTTCTCCGGCTTTGAAGAATTGCGACTGCGACCCGGCGACCTAGTCGCCGGTCGCCAGGTCGCACTCTCTTTGTTTTATGCGGATGCGCGACCTAGCGACCCGGCGACCTCGGGTCGCCGGGTCGCCGAGGTCGCAAGATCGCGCCGGGACCTCGTTTGTGTGATCGCGACCCGACGACTCACCGATCCCGAGTTTTGCTTTAACACATTTAGGTTTTGTCACCGAATTGTAACCGATTTTTATTCACCATGACGTTCTTATCGTGGGACTCTTTTTACTGAATTTGACGGTGAAGATATAGAGTGCATACCGTGCTCTCGGATTCTAGTGACATGGCGCCCCCGCGGTCTCGGAGAAAGGACAAGGGAACGGCGGAAGAGAGCGATGAGCTGATGGTGGTGTCCCCACCCCCAATATTCGAGATACATTATGTACTTTTTCGAAAGACGACGACGTGAGGGTGGTACCGGATTTATCGGGAGTTCGCCAAGTTGCAGGAAAGAATTCCCGGAAGACCTCCCCGGACCGAGAAATATACTTGGCGGTAAAGAGGTCCAAACTACATACGGCGAGGGGCACATCCGGCCATATTCCCATGTCCGGAGATCATAGGCCCGGATAATACAAAAGACGGACCCGGAGAAATTTGTGATCGAGAGATCGTGAGCGGGGCGAGCTTTCACTACGGTTGGTAGGCTCGGATGCACACCTTTATTATTCACTGCCGCGCCCAAACCGGCACTTTACTCGAGAATGGGGTGCTACTCACGCCGTCCCGATCGTCGATACTATTAAACAATGGTGGGAGGAGCCCGAGAAGTTCAAAGTGAAAAAGAACCGAGGGAATACCCGGTGGCAAGCCTAAGAAAAGTCTATAAATTGGTTGCTGCCATGCTCGCGGGCTTTACGGGCGCCCGGATCGCTCCACTTTCAACGGCGGTTGGGCCACCATTATGGAATATGTGACAACACGGGGGACCCGTTTTTAGCGGGGCCGGCATGCGATGACGTCGCTGCGGACCAACTCTGAACTCGGCATTGGCTCCGGACGAAGGAATGCTCGCTGAATTTTACATGGCTTCATACCTACTAGATGCGGTGTGCGCCCGAGTGGAGTTTGACGGTCGGGAGCACAAGCGGGACCCCGAGAACACGCGCGCAATCCATCTACAACTTAAAGTATTCGGGAGTCTAAATACAAACGGGACCTAGATCGGATCTCCCAAATATTTGTTCCCGCTCTGTACGGGCATTTATTTGGCCAAGACGCCCCTTGCATGTCATGGCGGGCCAAGGAGACCACTGGTTAAAGTGGCGCCTTTGGTTCCCTTTCCCACGAGTACACCTTCATCAGAGTCTTTGGAACCTACAAGGCGCCACATGTTATGCCTCGTTTCGTGACGGACAAAATGCTGATGCGGGGGAGGTGTGCTTTCGGATGTCACATGGTTTCTCCAACATCTTGTCTAAGGGAAAAAAAGAAGCCATGGCCCACTCTGCCCCCTCACTATTGGTGCATTCACGGTTAAAGACTTCAAGGAGGTGCTAGCGAAAGCGGGACGCAATGAGAAGTTATCAGTGGGGGCAATTGAACACCGAAACTATGACCCGAGAGAGATTGGTCCACGAACAACTGCACGGGAGAGCCAACCTCGGAGTGGACTTATCGACATCTCGAACGCCCGGCGGAAGATGAAAGGAGAAAGCGGTATAATCGTTTGAAAGACGGCTTGCTCCGGGGGGTTGACGTGGTCCGGGGAAGACTTGGATGATCGAGAACTTGGAAGACGAGAAGACGTCGGTTAGGGAGCTTCCTCTTCATCCATACTCCAGAAATCTCGAATCAACACAGGGCCAATTCCATCCATCAAACAGAAGGAAGCAGAGGCAAAAGCCCAGCAGGAAAAGCTAAAAGAAGATGAGGAGGTGCGCCAAAAGAGTGCAACAGCAACACAAAAGAAGAAGCTGGCCAAAGAAGCCAGGAAAGAAAAAGAAGACAAGGAAGGCTGGTGTTGGCGAACGAACGAGCGGAGTTTGGACAAGGCGGAGGGCGGAAGAACGCCGAGCGGCCGAGGGGGCTGTTTGCGGTCGAAGCAAAGGAAGAAGGCCGAAATAGAAGCAGCCGCAGAGGCTGAACGACAAAGGAAAGCCGAACAGGCAGCTGCAGCTGAGCAAAAGAAGAGGGCCGAGATAGAAGCAGCAGCAGAAGCTGAACGGCGGAGGAAGGAAGAGGAAGAGAAGAACACAGAGGAAAGAGAAGATGACACGCTAGATGATCTTGAAGTAACCCCTCTCGACGTACCTTTGGGCCGTACACAACTCTCTGATGTTAGATCGCCCCAGGGACAGGAAGAAGATGTGTTCGACCTGACCAGACTCACATTTGATCAATTTTCGTTCAAGATCCGTCAGGAGAAGAGGAGGTCGTTGGCACATAGTCCCTCTGCATCATCTGCAGTATCCACAGGTAAGGATATAGTTTTGGATACCAGGACTAATCCGGTAATGATAGCGTCAGCAGGTACTGATTTCGCTGCGGCTACAGAAGAAAATGTAACCCGGATGAGTAGAGAAATAGTAGCTCTACAAAACAGACTACACGCAGCTGAGCAACGCGAAAAGATGGCAGAGCAGGAGAGAGCAGCATTGCAAGCGGAAGTCCAGCAACTTCGAAATCAAGCCCTGCCAGCAAATGAAGTCTCACTTGCTATTTTCAAGGAGTGTGAGGTGTTGGAGATGACTATGAGACAGGTATATGGTGAGATGTTCACCATCAAACAAACAGTCGCTCCTCTGGCAAGAGCTCGAATGGAAACCAGGCAAAGACAAGATCAGCTCAAAGAGGCTTCACAGGCTTTGGACAGGATGATGGGTTGGACCATTGGTGCCTGAGGCACCTGAAAATTTGCCTAAGAAGGAGGTAAAAGGATCCTGCAGGATACGAAAGTTCAACTCCCGAATGCAATACGGGAGAAAAATTGACTAAGGGCTGGACAAAAGTAGTGTTATAATCGACCATCTGATTAGTGGTATCGACTCAATGCATACGGCTGCACACATCCCATCGGCATTGGGGAAGGAAAACTGCAAGAACAAGTAAACCAAGATATTCAAACATTCTTACAACCCATCAAGCAGGCCGCAGCTGATCCGGAGCCCTCCGCATCTCAAGAGCATCTTAGTCAATTCATCGCCGCTCCAACGCGGATTTATACCAAGCTTGCGTCGCTCTCGAATCAGATTGGACAAAAGAGGGAGACCCTAGTACCGAACGCTTTGGAATGCGCGTATAGGTTGAAAGAGGAGGTGCCCCTGGTATCCCCCATAGCGGCAGAGTACCAGGCATGGCAGGATTTCCTTAGGGAACAACAGGTTGACATTAACGGTTCGCGTCCCGGCAGCAGCAAGTCCTGAGCAGCAAGAAGAACCAGGTCGCAAATCGCAACAACAGGACAGGTCGCAGGTCGCATCATCTACCCAGGTCGCAGAAGGAGTTGGTCGCAAGGTAGCCCAAAAGTCAAGAAGGTGAACAATCAAGGAAACCCAACAGACAATTTTGGCATTATAAATACTCCTACGGGACATTGTACAAGGGCTTTTTCTTTTGGGAAACTCAGGAGCTACAAGCATTGTATTTAAAGATCTGACACTTGAGCATATGAATATAGAATCTTGTTGAAATACCCTATGGTTATGATGTGTTTTGCTTTATGAACACTTTGTGTATTTCTTTCAACAGTTTCAGAATATCCTATGATTAATGAATCTGTTCTGTTCATGATATCTTTTATATTTCATGGCTATCCGTGTTGTATTAATGATGTTAATCTTATTATCTGTTATATTAATAAATGTTAATAAACTAGATTGTTAGCATTTCGTTTCATCTTTCAGGAAGTGCAGAGGTATCTTATCATCAAGAACTATTTTTTGTGTGATCAGACCACTGTACAAGCAATTACCCCACAAAAGATGTGTTGCTAATGACATCTCGTGAGGTGTATGTGCTTTATCTATAATCTTGCTACACATAGTGTTTGATTCATGTTTAACACGTTAATCTCGTATTCTATATCAAGTGAATAAGTGTATGTTCGCAGGTTCAAGCAGGTTCTTTTGAGACCGAAGAGAAGTCATCTTAAGTGGTAGCCGGACCCACACTCCGGACGGGATCCCTACTCCAAACGGTTTAAGGTCTAATTGGGACTTTCTACCGGGGAGATCCCCTACTGTTGGCCGGACAAATTTTCCCGTCAACAGAACCTCAAGGAATTTCAATCTCTCAATGGTAAGATCAATTTTTTGAGAAGGTTCATCCCTAACCTTGCTGAAATTTTGAGAAATATCACAAACATGCTCAAAAAGGAAACATGAGTTAAATGGACCTTGGAATCTAAACAGTCATTTGAACTAGTGAAGCAAGCTGTCACTCAAACACCACTTCTTATTAGTCTTGATTTCACTAAGGATTTCTACATTTTCTCATTTGCCTCTGAACACACCATTGTTGTAGCCTTGTTTCAAAAGAATAATACAGGGCAAGAACAACCCATATCCCTCTTCAGTAGAGCCTTAAGGGATGCTCCACTCAAATATAATATCATGGAGAAACAAGCCTTAACATTGATAAAAGCATTGAAGGATTTCTGAGTCTACATTTTACACTCTCATATCATTTCTTTTGTCCCACATAAAGTTGTCAAGGACATTATAAATCAAGACCCTAATGGTAAAAGGGGAAAATGGATTGAAATTATCTTAAAATATGATTTAGAAATCGGGCCTACTAGGTTGATTAAAGGAATGGATTAGAAAAACTCATGGAAGAATCAAATTTCCAAGAATTAGATATAAATATGGTTGATGTTATAGAAGAACAAGAATAATTCACAGCTCCATACGTATGCTGACATCATTTATGTGCTTCTCTATCTTAATGCTCCTCCTTCTTTATCAAAGACTAAACTAGATTATTGAAAAAAAAAAGCTTTAAATTATTGCATTTTAGATGGAGTGTTATATTGGAAAAATGTTGTTGGCATATTTCTTAAATGTTTGCTTTAGGATGATGCAGGAAAAATCATGCATGAGCTGCATCAAGAAGAATCTGGAGGCCACCTTTACTAGAAGACCACAACAGACAATATTCTTACAATTGGATATTATTGGCCTGCCCTTTTCCATGATACTATGAAACTAGCCATAACTTGCCATAAGTGTAAAATTCTTGATGGTAAGAGAAAGCTCCTACCTTTACCTTTGCATCCCATCAGTGTTGAGGCTCCCTTTCAGCAATGGGGTTTAGACTTTATCGAAGAAATTCACCCAATTTCAACTTCCCAACATAAGTGGATCCTTACTGCCACAGATTACTTTACAAAGCGGATAGAAGCCATCCCTTCTAGGAATGCTATTGATTCCATCATTATCAAGTTCCTTGAAACTAACATACTATCCATATTTGGTTGTCCTAGGAAAAATATTACAGATAATGTTGCTGCTTTCAAATCCAAAAGAATGGTTGATTTCTGCTACAAATATCATATCACATTGGGCCATTCCAAAGCTTACTACCCCCAGGGTAATGGATTAGCTAAATCCTCCAACAAAATTTTGGTCAACATTATCAAAAAAAATTTGGATTAAAATCAGAAATCATGGCATAGTAAGTTGGTTCATGCATTATGGGAAAATAGGCTAACCACCAAGAAATCAATAAATATGTCTCCCTATCAGCTGGTATATGGCATGGATGCAGTCTTCCCTACATCTTTTGGAGTTCCAGTCATGAAACTTCTCCAAGAAGTACAAACATAATAAAATGACATGCAGAGAAGACTAAATCAAACTATTCATTTACATAAGACAAGAGAGGAAGTGTATAAAATGACACAAGCAGTATAAGAAGGCATCAAGAAAATCTTTGACAAAAGGACCAAAGCTAATAATTTCCAAGTTGGAGATGCAATACTAAAATGGGATTCTAGAAGGGAAGATAAAGGTAAACATGGCAAGTTTGAGAATTTATGGAAAGGGCCTTATATCATTCACTCAATCAGGGGTCATAATGATTTCTTCTTACAAGGGCTAAATGGAGAAGATTTATTTGGAGGTCCTGTCAATGGCAGGATGCTCAAACACTATTTTTTTTAGGAGTCTTAGTTTCAGAGCTTTCATTCATTATATATACACATTGCATGAGAAAATATTGACAACAAAAATATAAAAAACAGTGAAAGAAAAGAAAAAAGAGGGAAAAATACAAAAGAGGTACAACCCTATACCCAAAAAATAGTACTGTTGAAAGTGTGCAAGTCTAAATGCCACTACTGACTCAAAAAGATATCTTGTTCAGTCATCTAGCCTAATCATGGCTGAACATGCTTTAAATTTATGTTGATAAGTTAGTAGAAACAATGATTACCTGACTTATCAAGAAGGATGGATTATGGAAATATAAAGATCATGGTTCCACATGCTCAAAACAGAACCAAAGAGATAGATAAGGATGCATTACTAATGACAAATAACAACCTTATCTTTCTAAATTTACTTTTATGCAAATAATGTTTTTGTGCAGCTTGTTCCAATGCCACAAATATGGTGAATTAGACTATCTAAACTTGATTTGGACCATGCTTTAAATTTCATGTCACTAGCTAGAGAATCAAGACTGCCAAACGGCGTAATTTTGGCAACCAAATATTTTTTTAGGTAGAGAATAAAAAGAGTTCATCAGTTTAATATGAACTCTTGGAAGTAATAAGGATAGAAGTAGATAGTTTATATATGTTTTCAAAATAAAAATTCAAAGATTTTTCTAGTTCAAGTGCACTCTGTTAGCCCATTATAAATTTCTTGACGAGAAAGCAAGGGGATAATTTGTTTTATAAGCCTACAAGGAATGAATTTCCCTTGAAAACACATCATCCTTGCAGCCTTTTCATGTCCCCTACCTTGTGACTATTTCCCTTTGCTGTTATGTGTAACTAAGCCTTGTTGACAAAGAATCATGCTCCTAAAGGCTTTATTCTGCTCTTTGTACCCTTGCAAAATGCCTCATTTTCACCCCTTTGTTCCTTTCCTCAAAGTCCCCTTTCTTCCCCATAATTTCCCTTGTCCATCCCAGAAATCCCCTCTAAAACACCCTTACTCCCCTTGTTTATGTCTAAATCCCCCTCATTCCCCTATCGTTACCCTCTCTAACGTTCAAAATCCATTAAAATTGGGCCAAAAATCCACTTTCCGACTCACATTAAGGCCCATCCCCTTTCGGCTTAGCCACCTTAACCACTTCCCCATATACTCGTAGCCCAAGACCAACCGATTAAGCCTTACGTGCTAATCACATTGGAGAAACAGAGTGGCACATTAAAATTCCTTTGTAATCACCGAGAAAATCCGATGCGATTGTTTTTTTTATTAAAGTCCTCCGATGTGTTCTGCGCCGTTGATCTTCACAGAATGGGCAGCGATCACCGCCTCCGCAGTTTTCACCATGCAACCCGTTCACTGCACGTATTCGCATCTCTACTGTTCGTTAATTTGCCAGATCAATGGTCCATAGTTCATCCATATCGGGTGTGTTTTCAATCGTTGATCTGTACAGATCCGACGGTGCGGAATCTGCCTGTCCTAGTGATCCCTGCCCGCTTTCACTGTTCAAAAACCATCTGGTTTCCATCGCACCGCCTTTCGGGGGTAGGCAGTATTTACCTATCGGCCAGCAATTCCATACATCGTGTGACATGCGTCCCTTACACCTTTTTCAAAACTGCTGTCCTTGCGTGTTAACCGCTATCCATCACGCATTATTGTTCGGACACGGATGCCGAGCGATATTGCCGTGGACCGTCCGATCTGTGGCGGACCATCCAACGGCTATCGCTCGCCGAAGATGCACAATAGTTAACTGAGATGCACATGCGATAACTCAGGGTACGGCGCGCCATCTAGTTAGTCTCCGCCATCAATCTGATCTGCAGATTGATGGTCCACATTCAATCACCCTCTGACGTGCTTTCCACAGTCGATCTCCTTTAAGATCGGACAGTCCAGATTTGTTTTCCCCCCGCTGTTGACTATTCCACCATCGCCTGGTCCCGCCACGTCACTGTTCCACATGTCTCCTCCGTACTTTCATCCACCCCCATGATATATATTCATTCCATGGTCAACATTCATTATTTTCACGTTAAAACGTCCGCCTCGACATTTTCCCATACTTTCTCCACTGTGTCATCTTTTCCTCCGTTTTTTCCCTTGCAGTCATCATCCTCGTCTGCACCACGCTACCACTGTCATGTTCATCCATGTCACCACCTCCATACGTGTTTTTGGTAACTTTTTTTGGGTTTTACAGGTTTATCAGGTGGTAAAACCCGCCATGGTTCATATATGCCATTGTAATGGCGCAGTGCACAGAGGAAGCTAAATTTAGAGCCTGATATTACAGGGAGATGTCTGGAAGGTGTTTGCGCCATAAATTTCATCGAAGGACTGAATTAAAGCTCTGCAAAACCTCGTCGGCGCCATTAAAACACATATTTCGCAGTTAGAGGAAATCTAGAAAGCGGAAAAGAGTATCAGGGGAGAAATAGCGTGTTAAGGCCTGTAATTGAAGATCTTAAGCCTTAATTAATTTATTAGAAGGCAAAGGTATCAAAATCAAAGACCCAGTGGATCGTTTAGATGGTCCAATGCACTAAAATATAATACTATGAGGGTTTTCGTATCAGTAGAGCGTTCTTCCATGAAAGGACACGGTACATATTATTGTTTCAGTCAACTTTGTGTCCAAATGAATATTTCTACCCTATTAGCAGTCCTACACCATCAGAAGCATTTGTTACACGGTATGGCAGACCCTAACTTCATTATTCTGCCTTTTTGTGCAATTCACCAGAACATTGCAACGAGTACCAAAGATAAATGCTCAGATTAAAACCAGATGGGGCCTCGGCCCTCCTATTGCTTCAGATTGTTAATGATGCATTTAAGTTTACAACTACCATTGTCTTTCTTTCCTCCTATAAGAATCCAAAAGAACATATTGTAAAGGGTTGTTGTTGGGCCGTTGTTGCTTGGCTGCTGCCGTTGTAGTTTAAGGGATTCATTCTGATTGTTAGAACAATCTTGGGAGGGAATAGCAGAGTAGTTGTTATGTAGTAGGCTGGGAGGAGAAGTTTGGATTGTAATAGCTATTGAGCGCAGTGTATGTGACTGGTTTTGCATCATTTAATCAAAGAAAATTTCACAGGATCCTGGTATATTACTATTGGTGATGTTTTTCTAACTCTGTGTATTACATTTAAATGTTGTTTCATGTTCTACTGGCTTGCATCAGAATATTGGCATAGGATTCACCCTTGTTAGGTGCCCTATGTTTCTGCTCTCCTTTCCTTCAATGTTTTCTACTAAATGTGTTATCTAAGGATTGATTTTAGATGATTTAACCAGTGTAGTAGTTCCTTACCCTGCTAGCTGATGTATGAATTGGATGGAATCAGTTCTTAGATGTTCCTATTGGGTTTAAGTTGGAATATTTTGGAACACTAGGGATTAGAGTGAGCCTTGTCCACTAGGATCCTTGTGCGACCAGCTGACCTTTCTAAGATATCTTCATTAAACTTATCTCTGTTTTCCCTTGGAGCATGCTAAAGCTGACCTGGAGTTAAATGACCTCTAGTCCAATCTATAAGCTGCCCCTTTGTTCCTCTTTGAGAGTTTTCCATGAGTAGGTCCAAGAAGGTCTGGTGTTAAATCCCCTCTGACCTGATCTATAGATAGAAATTAGGTTGCTTTCCTTCTCTCACTTTATTTCCTTAATGTTCCATCCCACCATCTAATATAAAAGATCCTTTAGTATTAGATGACTTGCCCTTTGGAGGCTTTGGCTAGTTGTTGCATGTAATTACCTTTCATGACTCCATAGCCTAATCGATGGAACTTTATTGACCTATCCTCTTGGCTGAATCATCCTGCTACTTTGTTTCTTTTCTACTAAATGTGTTATCTAAGGATTTATTTCAGATGATTTAACCAGTGTAGTAGTTCCTTACGTTGCTAGCTGATGTATGAATTGGATGGAATCGGTTCTTAGATGTTCTTGTTGGGTTTAAGCTAGAAGATTTGGGAACAATGGGGATTAGAGTTAGCTCTATCCACTAGGATCCTTGTGCGACCAGCTAACCTTTCTAAGATCTCTTCGTTAAACTTATCTCTGTTTTCCCTTGGAGCATGCTAAAGTTGACCTGGAGTTAAATGACCTCTGGTCCGATCTATAAGCTGCCCCTTTGTTCCTCTTTAAGAGTTTCCCATGAGTAGGTCCAAGCAGTTCTGGAGTTAAATGCCGTCTGACCTGATCTATAGACAGAAATTAGGTTGCTTTCCTTCTCTCACTTTCTTTCCTTAATGTTCCATCCCACCATCTAATCTAAAAGATCATTTAGTATTAGATGACTTGCCCTTTGGAGGCTTTGGCTAGTTGTTGCATGTAACTAACTTTCATGACTCCATAGCCTAATGGATGGAACTTTCTTGACCTATCCTCTTGGCTGAATCATCCTGCTACTTTGTTCCTTTTCTCCTATTACTTTCTCAGTCCATGATCTCATGACCAACCCAGCAACCAGCCAACCAAATCATTTTAAACCCCCCTTTATGCTTCATAACTAGCCTAACATCTCATTGTGAGCTTTCAAAGATATACCATTCTTTGTTTTATTGGAGAGATCCCTCTCCGGGTCCAGGAGAGCTAGATCCTATGGCCCTAAAGCAGTTCTGATGTTGTCTCATCTTTTGGTCTTGCCAATCTGGCCTAAACATGGGAACCCCAACATAATGGCGACTCCGCTGGGGAACTGAGTGCATTTCACCTTAAACATTCTTAGGCACTCAAAGACCCAAGATCTCTGGTTAGATTGGAATTTATTTGCTAATGGTGGACAACATCCTGCTTCAAACATTCATATACATCCACCTGGCGACTCCACACTCCCTATGATCCAAAGACCTGATGACTCCACTGGTAGAAGACTCTGAACTGGTTGAGAAGATATAGTGACCTCTTTCTGATTTACAAACATGCTTCCATGCATACAGAGAAGATATGCCCCAATGAGCAGGGAGCATATCCCTGGATTCCCACACAAAATTCTTGAAGTGGACTGGTTAAAGAACCTGCCTATTTTTCAGGGTGAAAACACTGAGGACCCCTTGCTACATCTCATCAAGTTTCATATACACGTGTGGAGATTTAAATTTGAATGGCATGAAGACTACCGAATGAAAATGTTCATGGCAACATTAGAAGGAAAAGGTAGGGTCTGGTATGAATGGTTAGAACCTCAGAGTTTGTTTTCTTTAAGGGAAATGCACCAAGTATTTTACAAGAATTATAAAGGAAACTCTCCGTCCTTATCATGGGATTGTTGCGATCAATCTCAAAATATCATACAGTCTCTATTAGGTATTGATGAGGATTTGGTTAATATGCACCCTGAAGATCTATTAACAGCCATTCAAAATTTTCATATGCACCCTAGCTATCACAAGAACATAGATGAATCAGCTGAGGAAGAAAACAATCAAGGGACTATGGACATTCTTCAAGATATTCCTGAAAACTCAGATGCTGATTTATCACCCCATATAGTTGAGGCTCAAGATGACATCCTTCCTCAAATCTAGTCTTCAAAGGAAACAGAGAGCTGCTGCACTTCTGCTCAAAGGAACACAAGACCATCTTCCCCTTTGACAGAAGAAGAAATAGATCATACCATCAATAGACAGCCAGCCTCTGAAATATTTTACAGATCAGACATCCTTGCCCATTCATCTGATGAGATTTTTTTTACATAGTTGGAAAGCTCACATGTAAATCAAAGTGAAGGAAAATCTGCTGATAATCCAGTATGTCAGATTGGTAGCATTACTTACATTCATGATTTTCCTATTTATGATCTGTTTTATGATGAGTGTTTTCAAAGGGAAGCCGAGATTGTAGGACCATCATCCTTAGATTCATGGGAGGAAGATCAGAGTGAGAAATTTCAGAGAAGTGATGAAACCAGTCAGCCTATCTATGACACTGATGGGGAGAGCTTTGATAGTATAATAGTAGATGAAGATTCTTTGAATCTTCATTCTACTCTACTACAGATCATCAGTGGGACTGGAAACTAGCAGCCTTTCCTTTCAGAAGCTGAGGAGGAAGGCAAAGAGGAAGTTCTTGAGTAGCTTGAAAGCAATGAGCCTTCTCTTGAAAAAGAGGAAGCAATGGAACAAACCACTGCTCAAGAATACATGGATCTCTTCACAGAGCTCAACACACCTGAGCAGAATACATCAGAGCTCCAAGAGGACAACACTGCCATATATGATGAGTCCTCTAGTTCAAAAAATGAAGAAGGTGAGGGAGATTATGTCTCTCAAGAGAGTCTTATTCTTGATCCAGTGGAAGAAGAGGAAATCCTGGTTGAAGTATGCCTGCAAGATATTCATAACCAGGTATCATTTCATGATCCTTATGCACATTTCCTGCACACATTTGAAGAAGAATCAAAGGTATATTGGAAAAAAAGAGTGGGAGATGCCCTGCCTATCCAGCCTGCTCAAGGAGTTGAGCAAGAAAGGCCAGTCATGGGATCATTTAATGGACTGGTTGCATTGGAAGATAATGTTTGTAAGCTAGACTTGTAAATATTTCATGTTAGGGTAGGGTAGGTAGGAAAGCTCAATAAAGCTTAGTATGTGAGCATATAGTTAGTTGTTTTTAATTTCTGCAAATTCCAGCAAGCCAGGCAGCCTAATCCTGGCTTGACTGTTTTTCAATTTTTGTCTTAGAATATAGAGAAGTAATCTGCTAGACAGTTTAATCCTAGCAGATATTAGATTAGGTAGAGAAGCTATGAGGCCAACAGTATAATCTGGTCTCATGGAGTAATAAGGGTAGAAGTAGAATAGGTTTATTTTCCTGTTTGTAAAAAATAAATGATGTAAAGGGTCTACCAGTCCAAATGCACCTTGAAGAAAAAATGTTAGGACTATAGTCTCGGTAGGTAGTTTGTTGGGAAATTTTTTCTGTTGATGTGATGTCTTCATATTGTGGCAGTTGATCTAAAGAAAGAAAGGGATGTGCCAAGCAGCAAGCAACTGGCCTACTCCAAATATCTTTTCTCTGAATTCTTGACTCCTTCAAGAAGAAGCCATCCCCATGTGGAGCCACTGTTAGCACCTTTTAAATTTCTTGATGAGCAAGCAAGGGGATAATTTGTTTTATAAGCCTGCAAGGAATGCATTTCCCTTGAAAACACATCATCCTTGCAGCCTTTTCATTTCCCCTGCCTTGTGACTATTTCCCTCTGCTATTATGAGTAACTAAGCCTTGCTGACAAAGAATCATGCTCCTAAAGGCTTTATTCTGCTCTTTTTACCCTTGCAAAATGCCTCATTTTCACCCCTTTGTTCCTTTCCTCAAAGTCCCCTTTCTTCCCCCTAATTTCCCTTGTCCATCCCAGAAATCCCCTCTAAAACACCCTTACTCCCCTTGTTTATGTCTAAATCCCCCTCATTCCCCTCTCGTTACCCTCTCTAACCTTCAAAATCCATTAAAATTGGGCCAAAAATCCACTTTCCGACTCACATTAAGGCCCAGCCCCTTTCGGCTTAGCCCCCTTAACCACTTCCCCATATACCCGTCGCCTAGGACGAAGCGCTTAAGCCTTAGGCGCTAATCACATCGGAGAAACAAAGAGGCACATTAAAATTCCTTTGTAATCACCGAGAAAATTTGATGTAATTGTTTTTTTGTTAAAGTCCTCCGCTTTGTTCCGCACCGTTGATCTTCACAGAATGGACAGCGATCGCTGCCCCCGAAGTTTTCACCGTGCAACCCGTTCACCGCCTGTAGTCGCATCTCCACCATTCGTTAATTCGCCAGATCAACAGTCCATAGTTCATCCATATCGGGTGTGTTTTCAACCGCTGATTTGTACAGATCCGACGGTGCGGAATCTGCCTGACCTGGTGGTCCCCGCCCGCTTTCACTGTTCAAAAACCATCTGGTTTCCATCGCACCGTCTTTCGAGGGTAGGCGGTATTTACCGATCGGCCAGTGATTCCATACATTGCGTGACACGCATCCCCTGTACCTCTTTCAAAACCACCATCCTCGTGCGTTAACCGCCCTCCATCACGCATTATTGTTCGGACGCGAATGCCCAGCGATATTTCCGTGGACCATCCGATCTGTGGCGGGCCATCCAATGACTATCGCTCGCCAAAGATGCATGATAGTTAACTCATATGCAGACGTGATAACTCAGGGTACGGCGCGCCATCCAGTTAGTCTCCGTCGTCAATCTGATCTGCAGATCGACGGTCCACATTCAATCGCCCTCCAACGTGCTTTCCACTGTCGATCTTCTTTAAGATCGGATGGTCCATATTTTTTTTCCCCCCGCTATTGACTATTCCGCCATCACCTTGTCCTGCCACGTCACTCTTCCACGTGTCTCCTCCGCACTTTTGTCCGCCCCCGTGATATATATTCATTCCATGGTCAACATTCATTATTTTCACATTAAAACGTCTGCCTCGACATTTTCCCATACTTTCTCCACTGTGTCATGTTTTCCTCCATTGTTTCCCCTGCAGTCATCATCCTCATCTGCGCCACGCTACCACTATCACGTTCATCCATGCCACCACCTCCATACGTGTTTTTGGTAACTGTTTTCCGGTTTTATAGGTTTATTAGGTGGTAAAACCCACCATCGTTCATATACGCCATTGTAATGGTGCATGTTAAACACCATGTTAAGCACACACATGGTGTATGAGAAGAATAAACACACACACAAGAGACTCAACACACAATGAAGGATAAGCGTGAGGCTTTCTTATTTTTCCATTATACATGATGTACATTTATAGTACAATGGCATGACTCTTGGTTTCACATTCCAAGGTTACTTGGACTCCATTGTGACTTTTCGCATTCCACACCTACCCATAGAGGATTAGGTGTTCCAACATCCCCCCTTAATCTGAAGGGGTATGTGTGAGTCCAAGAAAAGAGTTGTAATAAAAATCTGCAAAGTATACATGGCAGCACTTGGGCTGAATCAACTCTCTGAAATGTTGGAAAAAAGAGGTGGTTTAAGGATGACCACAAACACTGGAACGCAAAAGGTGTTGCAGTTCCTAGAACTCTTCCAAAACTAGCAAGAAGCTGAAAGCTTCTGCTAGAGGAATTTTCCCTCATAAAAAAGGGAGACCTTCAACCTAAAAGAAGGGAGGTCTACTACCTGTGATGGTTTTATGATTACCAAAAACTCTGGAATGCTTGAAGCATTTCCTGGAACTCAACCAAAGCTGGCAAGAAGCTGAAGGCTTCTGCTAGAGGAAGTGTTCCTCATATATGAAAGGGAGACCTTTGACCTAAAAGAAGGGAGGTCTACTACCTGTGATGGTTTTAGGTTATCCACCAACCAAAGATGATGGTTTAAGGTTATCCACCAACTGAAGGCATGCTCATGGGCATCTGTGTCTCTGGCTACATCTCTGAATCTGGAATGACGAATTGTGGCTTAGGCTCGCTTGAACTGTTGTGTCTCTGGCTACAACTCTGAACATGGAATGAGAGATTGTGGCTCAAGCTCACTTGATCTGTCGTCGAAGCTTGTACATGACCACCATTTTCCCCCCTGTCAGGGACAAGGTGAGATGATGGCGAAAACTCAACTGCAAGTTTTTTCAATATTCGTGAACATGTTCTGACATGCGACTTAAACATATTCTTGGCTGTTGATGCCCATTTCCAAGAAGCGATCCACCCAAGATGAATCTTGGTTCTTGCAGGAGGCTTGTTTCTGAAGCATCTGTGTGAAGAATGAGTGTGCTGACCACAGTGATTGTATGGATGAAGATAAAAAAAGTGATATTTCATATGGCCAACTCGATCACAGTGTTGGAATTTTACAATATGATGTTGTTGTTGTGGAGCAGAATCTGGAACAGCTACAAGTGAACTGTCATACATGAATCCGACACTCTGAAATATGATGGGCTTTGTATAGTCTGGAATATGAGAGGACACATCATTGTCATATCCAAGACCAGTTCGGTGCTTGTTGTGGACAAGCTCTTCCCAAGGTCTGATGATGGTCTTGGGAAGTGCAGGTTGAACTGCTACATCTGCATGTACATATGCTCTTCTACAAGAAACTGAATGTGAATCAACTTCAACTTTACTGACTTGCTGCTAATGGGAGTCCTTCTCAATCTTCTGAACAGAAATAGGTTCAGAATGGTGACTCTTTTGCTGAAGTTCATCTTGTTGGAGTTGAGATTTCAACTGCAAAAACTCAATCTTCTCTTGTGCATCTTGCAAACAACTTTGAATATTAAAAAGAGCATTCTTGCTCATTTTTATCATGTCATCAACATTGGAATGAATGAGGTTATTCAAAAACTCTAATACCTCATTGATTTTAGCCATTTTCAACAACTTAGGCTCAAAAATAAATGAAAAGGTGTCGGCTACAACCGAAAATGCACCCATTTACAATGTGATTCAACAAGAAAGATAAATGACTCAAGAGAATTTCCAACTATGGAAATCTCAAAGTACAAAATCTTCTCCCCAAATGATGGAGGGCAATCAACAATCCAACAACTCAAGTACTGATTGCAACTATGAAGAAACAATGTCTACTCACAATACAATGTCAATGCAATACAATATTTCTGCAAAATATTTTGGAGCTGAAAACACTATGCAAGAAGCCTTTAAGGCAGCTGGATTTTCCTTCAAAGAGCTGTTTTGAAAATGATGACAAACTTGTCTTCAAATGTCAATTTCTTCAAAAAATCACTCTTATGCCACAAATCATTAAATTTCAAATCCACTTTTCTCTATGTATAGTCCATGTTCTTCTAATGTCAATTCCTTCATTTCTGTTGTTCATATCTCTTTTTCTTCTCTCTCTGCTGTTTTTTTTTAAATTAATTAAAAATTAATTAAGAAAAATAATTATTTGGGATTAATTAAAAAATTGGAGAGATAGGGAGCTGATTGCAATAATGGGAATTAATTTAAAAAGGGACGGAAATTTTAATATACTTAGAGGGGAGTGATAAGGGGGGGCGGAAAGGCCGTGGGGAGGGAGGGATGGGTAGTGTAGGTCGTAGGGTGGAGTGGGAGAGGGGGCAGGGCGTAGGGGGAAGGAGTGTGTTGTGAGAGAGGGGAGGAGCAGTGCGTGTAGAGAGGGGGCATGCAGACCGTAAGGGGGAAGTGGTAAGGGTGTGAAGCGAGGGCAGATGGGGCGTAAGGGGGTATGGGATGCACGCTTTGATACCATGTTAAACACCATGTTAAGCACACACATGGTGTATGAGAAGAATAAACACACACACAAGAGACTCAAAACACAATGAAGGATAAGCGTGAGGCTTTCTTATTTTTCCATTATACATGATGTACATTTATAATACAATGGTGTGGCTCTTGGTTTCACATTCCAAGGTCACTTGGACTCCATTGTGACTTTTCGCATTCCACACCTACCCATAGAGTATTAGGTGTTCCAACAGTGCAGTGCACAGAGGAAGATGAATTTAGAGCTCGATATTACAGGGAGATGTCCGGAAGCTGTCTGCGCCATAAATTTCATCGAAGGACCGAATTAAATCTCTGCAAAACCTCGTCGGCGCCATTAAAGCACAGATTTCACAGTCAGAGGAAATCTAGAAAGCATCAAAGAGTATCAGGGGAAAAATAGCGCGTTAAGGACTTCAATTGAAGATCTTAAGCCTTAATTCATTTATTAGAAGGCAAAGGTATCAAAATCAAAGACCCAGTGGATCGTTCAGACGGTCCAATGCACTGAAATATAATACTAGCAGTGTTTCCGTATCAGCAGAGCATTCTTCCATGAAAGTACATGATACACATTATTGTTTCAGTCCACTTTGTCTCCAAATGAAGATTTCTTCCCTATCAGCAGTCCTACACCATCAGAAGAATTTGTTACACGGTATGGCAGACCCTACCATCATTATTCTGCCTTTTCGTTCAATTCACCAGAACACTGCAACGAGTACCAAAGATAAATCATCAGATTAAAACCAAATGGGGCCTCGGCCCTCCTACTGCTTTATATTGTTAATGATGCATTTAAGTTTACAACTACCATTGTCTTTCTTTCCTCCTATAAGAATCCAAAAGAACATATTGTAAAGGGTTGTTGTTGGGCCATTGTTGTTCGGCTGCTACCATTGTAGTTTGAGGGATTCATTCTGATTGTTAGAACAGTCTTGGGAGGGAATAGCAGAGTAGTTGTTATGTAGTAGGATGGGAGGAGAAGTTTGGATTGTAACAGCTATTGAGCTCAATGTATGTGATTGGTTTTGCATCAATTAATCAAAGAACATTTCACATGATCCTGGTCTATTACTATTGGTGATGTTTTTCTAACTCTGTGTATTACATTTACATGTTGTTTCATGTTCTACTCGCTTGCATCAGAATATTGGCATAGGATTCACCCTTGTTAGGTGCCCTTGTTTCCTCTCTCCTTGCCTTCAATGTTTTCTGCTAAATGTGTTATCTAAGGATTGATTTTAGATTATTTAACCAGTGTAGTAGTTCCTTACCCTGCTAGCTGATTTATTAATTGGATGGAATCAGTTCTTAGATGTTCTTGTTGGGTTTAAGTTGGAATATTTGGGAACACTGGGGATTAGAGTTAGCCCTGTCCACTAGGATCCTTGTGCGACCATCTGAACTTTGTAAGATCTCTTCATTAAACGTATCTCTGTTTTCACTTGGAGCATGCTAAAGCTCACCTGGAGTTAAATGACCTCTAGTCCAATCTATAAGCTGCCCCTTTGTTCCTCTTTGAGAGTTGCCCATGAGTAGGTCCAAGCAGCTCTGGAGTTAAATCCCCTTTGACCTGATCTATAGACAGAAATTAGGTTGCTTTCCTTCTCTCACTTTCTTTCCTTAATGTTCCATCTCACCATCTAATCTAAAATATCCTTTAGTATTAGATGACTTGCCCTTTGGAGGCTTTGGCTAGTTGTTGCATGTAATTACCTTTCATGACTCCATAGCCCAATGGATGGCACTTTCTTGACCTATCCTCTTGGCTAAAGCATCCTGCTACTTTTTTCCTTTTCTCCTATTCTTTCTCAGTCCATGATCTCATGAACAACCCATCAACTAGCCAACCAAATCATTTTAAACCCCCCTTTGTGCTTCATAACTAGCCTAACATCTCATTGTGAGCTTTCAAAGATATACCATTCTTTGTTTTATTGGAGAGATCCCTCTCCAGGTCTAGGAGGGTTGGATCCTAGGGCCCCAAAGTGGTTCTGATGTTGTCTCATCTTTTTGTCTTGCCAATCTGGCCTAAACATGGGAACCCCAACAAACTCAAAGGAAGAAGAAAAAGTGTTAGGACAAGTAGGATTGGGTAAGTAGAAATGCTGTTTGAAAGAAATAATATGTTGCAGATTGATAAAATGGTCATTTTAAATAAATATCAACAAGAGAAAAGATGTGAAATCTTCCCAATAGAAAGGACATTGGTCTGTTGAAACTCAGAGATTTGATAAACTGGAGTTCTCGACACCTTGAAAGGAAATTTTCCCTCCCCAAGTGGAGCCACTGTTAGTCATCAGTAATTTTTGTTGATATCAAAGGATGACTAAGTTATAATCCCAAATTTATAGAAACAATATTTAAGAAACATTGTGATTTCTAGAAATCTTACTTCCTTCATCATCCTAAACCTGACTGTTTTACTAAATTTACCTATCTTTTCCTTCTCAAAACTATCTTGCTGCTCCAAAAAGACTTCATCTTTTGGACCTGTTTGACTCATTTTTCACTCCACTTACACCCTCATTAATTCCCTTTTCCCCTCTAAAAACCCATTCTTCTTTCCCATAGAAAACCCCTCACAATTCCTCTCATTCATTATTTTTCTTATAAGAAGTATTAAAACAATGCAAAAACCCTTTTTACATTGTTTTAAACTTAACCCTTTAAACCTATCGGACCCTCTAAAAACCTTATAAAACCCATGTTTTTATAATATACCCGCCCTCTTTGTAAAAAATGCCTTTAAATCCTCTCTCACGATTAAAACCTCAGCCCCTCACTCATATGACCCTAAACCCGACCTTCCGCTATTTTTCTTAAGCCCCTTTCCTTCTTAGCCTTCGGTCCCCTCTACTCCCACGGGACTGTCTCCTACACTTATTTTCTAGCCCCTCTCCCTTATAACTATGCTTCCACCCGTTCATTATAAAAACCCCTCCGTAACCTTAAAAGATCAAAAATTGGGTCCCCGCCTCTGTGTCTTCCATCCGGCCATTCCCTCCATTGACCGAGATCTGTTCCCTGATCCAAAAGTGGTCGCATCCCCATCACCCATCCTGCATTCATGTAACCCTGCACAAAACGACAAAGCTACCACGTCCCCTTGCACCTGGTCCCACTTTCCACTACACCCTACTGACGAACCACAGCCCACCACCTATCACTGGGCTCCACCTTCCAAACTTGTGTGCTGGTCTCAAAACCCTTCCGCATCATCAATCTCACGTCTTGAGATCCTACGGCCCAGACCGTATATCACGCGAAAAAATAGCACCAAGTTTTAAAACCCCTGACCCATGAAAAATGAGAGGTTTCACCCTACCACGCAGCACTCACCTAGTGGAATCACATAGCCCCCACCCAAAACCACTTTCTTCCTTTCACTTGCGTGATAAACTGCCATGGTTTTCCAAAACCACCTTATCCCTCCCACACCAAATTCAAATTTCATCACCTCTGTTTGAATTTTCCCATGTTTCCACCTCCAGAACCATGCCCCTATGCCTCCTCCTCTACAAAACGCTTTCCGACAGCTCCAAACCCCAAAAATGCAGTTTTACCCCTCCCGCGGGTTTTTAACGGTGGCAATGCCCAAAGGGGCATTCAAATGGTCAAAATAACCTCTAGATGACAATCTAGAAGGTAAAATCACATAAGAAAGGCCAAGAGGGTTTTCATAAATTTTTACCCTCGATGAATCATGATCAACGATGGGTTATAAAACCCTCCAACACACGAAAACTGCCTCCCTACACACAAAGAACAACTACAGTCAGAAGAGGCAACGAATAAATGAAGAACAAAAGGATTAATGGCCTAATCCTAAATCAAAGGATATAACAAAGAGGATTATCCATGAAGACAGTGATTAAAGATAAAGGTCAAAGGCTTAAAAACAAAACATGAATAAAAAAATAGTCATAAATCAGAAACAAAAGAAAGGACAGTAAGACAGATTATGAAGGCTAAATCAAGGTTCAAAGGCCTAAGTGTAATGTTCCTAATTAGCCCCAGCTAATTGGATGATTTCATTTTGTCTTAATTTTCTGTACTAATTAATAAAATTGAAAGGAGGACATGAAAAACTCCTAAAACTGAAGAATAAATCAGTGCCTATGTGAAAAGAGGCATATTTGAGCTACTTTAATAAAAACTTGCAGGTGTAAAAGGATCAAGACCACCAAAGAAGATCCTATTTGACAAATTCAACCAGCGCTATCTAGGTTCATTGAATCTCCTTGATGGACTGCGTTGTTCTAGAAGGGGTTTCCAAGTGTGGAAGGGGCCAAAGAGATGAAGTGGTTTAGGGTTTTCCAAGAGACCCTAATGCTATAAAAAGGAGGAGAAGGAACATGAAGAGGTTGTTGATGATATTTCGAAATAGAGGTTGCTTGAGAAACTCTAATTCTCTTCGTTGTTTAGCTAGATAAGGAGGATCTCCTATTTAGGAATCCTCTCTCCTTCCATGGAGTAGATCTTTGAAGGAGAATGTGATGCATTTCTCCACTATCCAACATTTTGGCCAAGCTTCATCTCCATTAGTAGCGCTGGTCCTATTGAGGATTTTGCAGCTGCTGTGAAGTTGCAGCAAGTGGTGACTCAGATCTGCAAGGATATAACTGTTTTGAGGGATTTATCTCAGGGAGGGTGTCTTGTGACCACCCGAAAGAGGATCTCTATTGTATTTTCATTTTAGATCTATATATTTCATATATTGTCATTTCGTGTTCAATCTACAGCGCTTTCTCCTTAGGGAACTACGTTATTTTCTATGTACTGATTCACTATTATTTAGATCTTGCATTTTACTTGCTTTCTGATGATTTAGGCTTGCCTCTCATCTTGAAGATCCATCTTATAGCTTGCTGATACCTATTGTACAGATCTAATATACTGTAATAATAATCATCTTCAACAATTTCTGGAAGTTTCTTGCAGTTTCATGTATTAAAAGTCAGATCTATATCTTCTTGGGCAATATTTTGTAAAAACCCCAAAGGGGACTTGTGGAAGAGGCTGAGTAGTTTCTAGATCTATTATGGATCTGATGTTACAGCCATAGATCTGCCATAGATCTGAGCTCCATTATTTATCTACTGAAGCACGGTTAGAGGGATGCACTCCATTCCTTTCTGCAATTTTATAAATGCCAGAGATGTCATTTTAATGGATTTCTGCACTATTCTTTCACGTGATTTGTTGTATGTTAATGGGAGAATCTTTCATAATGCTGATCTAATATTCCATGGCTAAATTCTGAGCCTTATGGAAGGTCTCCAATGATTACTAGGAAAAACTGCGCAATTTTGGTTGCTAAGTTTCCTTGTTGCTAAGTTTCTCATTAGTTGATATTTAGCTAGTTAGCTTCGTGGGAGATCTGTTTAAGGGTCTTAAACTCATTTTTTTTCCTCAAATTCATAAAAAAATTCACACACAGCAAAAGATAGGGGAAAAAATCCCTAAAATACATTGTTTTTGCACCTATTTTCTTATACAACGTTCTCACTGAGCCTCTTGCTGATTTTCCTGAAAGTGGAATTTCCCGCTTCTTCCTTGGTTGGTTTTTGCTCCTCTTTGGACTAATTCTTTAGATATGAAGATATAAGAATAAAAAGGGCTGAAAAATCCATTTGGATTGTGTTATTCCCATCCTTGCTTTTTTTCACCAACTTTCTTTAGACAGAGTCTGAAAAGGGTCAGGTAGCCTCTGGATCTCACCCTCTCCTTAGAGGTGACACATCCAGTAAAAGCCCCTTTAGTCTATCTCTGGTTCAGAATTTCTGGTGTCTATCCATACTAATTTGAATCCATAGTGTAATATCTTAATATATTCCCTATTGTGCCTATTTTTCCCCAATTGGAACATTACAGTGGTATCAGAGCATGATCTCTGGCTCAGCCTGTGAGATCAAGCTATCCGAGAAGTGCTAAGAAGAAGTAGAAATCAAAAATTAGAAAGTAGAAAGTATGGAGAGGATGATATTACTCTCATCTCTTTTCATATCTAAGAAGAACTTTTCCAAAGAGGTTGTGCAAGAAGAAGAAAGAAGAAGCAGTGAAGCTCCCAAGGAGTTTCAAGAACAAGAAGGTCTTCCAATCAGATCTGCAAGATCTGTGCATGAGGAACATCCAGAATCCTCATATTGTGGATATGTGCACTCAGCGATATCATCATAGCCTCATAATTTTTTTAATGACTCCTTCATGAAGAGGAAAAGAGAAGGAGTGAGTTTATCAGAAGCACTGTAAAGGGCCATATCTCTTTTGGGTGAAGGGTCCTCTTCTTAGGAGGGAAGCTACAATGAAACCTTTATGAGGTTTCAAGAGAAAGAAGGAGACATGGGAATTCCTCCTCCAATAGAATACCAATCTCTAAGGTATCCTAGTGAGGATGAGGCATTTTCCATCTCCGAAGAAAAGGCTGGGGGTGACAGCGCAGTCATAGCAAGAAGACCTCTAGCATTGCTTGAAGAAGAAGAAGAAGGAGAAACTGCTCCAAAGAGAGAAGCTCTTGAATTTTTGCAAGGAGTTTCTAAGAATCTCCCACATATAGATTATGGCACAATACCTGTGCAACATGTGCCATCATTTGGTGAGATCTTGAATGTTGTGGAATGTGAAGGGGAGGCCAAGTTTCATATGGTAAACAATATTTACCCCTCTTTATTTTGGAAGATTTTTGCACCAAGAAGGCAAGAAGATCTCTGCAAAAGAAGCAAGGACACATCAGTCCCTACACCTTTCTACTATGATCTATGCCTTAATGTCTCCTCATTTGGAAGAAGTTCATTGGGTAAATCCCCTGATGAAAGGAAGAGCAAAGTGTTCTCCAAACTTGATACATTGAAGGCACCTTGGGTCAAGGGAGAAACTATCACAGCACTAGAAAATTTGGGTAATATGCATGCTTATGAGAATCACATTTCATTTTATGGTTGCATGCATTTTCTTATTTCGTATTTGCAGGCCATAGCTCCTAACAGGAGTGTGATACCTTGCAAGCTTCATGGCCAACTATGGGCCAAGATTATTTTCAGATATGGCCACTCCCTTGATGGGCTGAGGGAGGTGATGCAACATGATGGGTGATTCCTTAAAGCACCAAATACCCATTTCACTTTCATCCATGGTGTAATTATGAGGGCAGCAGGTAAGTGGCTTGTGAACCACTTATAACATTCAGATTTGATGCAGGAAAAGGATAGCCTGCACTGGGTTTTGTTGGGTGAGTTTAGACACTCCCCAAACATGCCTTGTATCTCAAGAGAAGGCTGCATAAGAAGAAGGCATGGGGGTTTTTTTTGACAAGGAAGAGGTATGGAAACCACATGATAAATTCCATGTCCATACATTTACTTTTTCCTACAATGTATGTACATGTGTTTTTGTTTAAGATGCATTTCAAAATCTTGTATGTACTTGGGCTTGGGAGAAATTGCAATATTATCATGGGTTGGCATTAGGGGAGTTGTCCATATCATGATATTGATGCCCCATGCATGAGAGGAGGGATGACACATTGGGTGAATGTGTTCATGGTGGATGAGATCTCCCATATCTATTCATGCTTCAAGAGGAGGATAGAATTTTGCATGGTTGCTTCATTGTGTATCTTGTTTCCTTTTACAAAGAGCCATGTATCGAAGTTATGTCATGATGGAAATTCCCTCACATGGAAGAATTTAGAGCATGACATGTGTTGTTCGAATCATATTCAACGAACACCCATTATCCTCCACTATTTTCAAGCTTTGAAGAAGCTTGTTGCAGCAAGAAGGTGTTGGGATGGCCACCTATTGTACTATGGTTTGGAGCAGCATGGGGAGTGCTTTGAAAGAGGGTTACATCAGCATTGTCAAAGAGGCATGGGCCATGTAGAGATGGATCAACAACATGACTATTTGGGAGGGTTGAATCAGCCCACTCTTCTTTCTCTTGAGGAAGGAAAGGGAACCATGCATCTCTCCCTTAGTTGAAGAAAGATTATTGGTGTAGAACATGATCATGTTACACTGTTTTTATTTCTGATTTCATGCACTCTTACACCATGTTTTTGCAGGAGAAATTTCCAAGGAGAAATTATAATATCATGTGAGCCTCTTGGCCAATTTTGGGCTCCAAAATTTTCTGATTTGAGCCACTCCCTTGAAAGGAAAAGGGGGATTTTTGAAAAGAGAAGGGTGCTGCCCCAAAGCACCAAACATGCATCACACTTTCATACATGATGATGTGGCATGGGCAGCAAGAATGAATTATGGCACGGGCCTCATAAGAGGGCCACTCTCCATGTATTGGATGTCTCATATTCCAGAGAAAGCATGGGGCAAACCATGCTTGTTTCATATGATCTATTGTATCCTTATGGGATGAGCTAATTTCATCTCATGAGAAAATTGGAGGAGCAAGATATGGACGGATTGGTGAGCACTTGGATTATGTAGGAAGCTTATCTTATGTTGGTGTCACCAAGGAGGAAATTTTGCAGCACTCACCTTACAGTTGCTTGAGGGCAAGCAACAATTTTTGGAGGCGAGGACTGTAATGTTCCTAATTAGCCCCAACTAATTGGAACATTTCATTTTTTCTTAATTTTATGTACTGATGAATAAAATGGAAAGGAGGACATGAAAAACTCATAAAACTCAAGAATAAATCAGTGCCTATGTGAAAAGAGGCATATTTGAGCTACCTGAATAAAAACTTGCAGGTGTGAAAAGATCAAGACCACCAAAGGAGATCTTATTTGACCAAGTCAACCAGCTCTGTCTAGGTTCATTGAACCTCCTTGATGGACTGCGCTGTTCTAGAAGGGGTTTCCAAGTGTGAAAGGGGCCAAAGAGATGAAGTGGTTTAGGGTTTTCCAAGAGACCCTAATGTTATAAAAGGAGGAGAACGCACATGAAGAGGTTGTTGATGATATTTCCAAATAGAGGTTGCTTGAGAAACTCTAGTTCTCTTGGCTATTTAGCTAGAGAAGGAGGATCTCCCATTTAGGAATCCTCTCTCCTTCCATGGAGTAGCTCTTTGGAGGAGATTGTGATGCATTTCTCCACTATCCGGAATTTTTTTCAAGCTTCATCTCCATTAGCAGCGTTGGTCCTGTTGAGGGTTTTGCAGCTGCTGTGAAGTTGCAGCAAGTGGTGACTCAGATCTACAAGGATCTAATTGTTTTGAGGGATTTCTCTCAGGGAGGGTGTCTTGTGACCACCCGGAAGAGGATCTCTATTGTATTTTCATTTCAGATCTGTATATTTCATATATTTTCATTTCCTGTTCAAGATACAGTGTTGTCTCCTTAGGGAACTCTGTTATTTTCTATGTACTACTTCACTATTGTCTAGATCTTGCATTATACTTTTTTTCTGATGATTGAGGCTTTCCTCTCATCTTGAAGATCCATCTTGTATCTTTATAATACCTATTGTATAGATCTGATATATTGTAATAATAATCATCTTCAGCAATTTATGGAAGTTTCCTGCAGTTTCATGTATTAAAAGTCAGATCTACATCTTCTTGGGCAATATTTTGTAAAAACCCCAAAGGGGACTTGTGGAAGAGGCTAAGTAGTTTCAAGATCTGGTATGGATCTGATGTTATAGACATATATCTGCCATATATATGAGCCCCATTATTTATCTACTGAAGCACACTTAGAAGGACGCACTCCATTCCTTTATGCAATTTTATAAATGCCAGAGATGTCATTTTAATGGATTTCTACACTATTATTTCAAGTGATTTGTTGTATGTTAATGGGAGAATATTTCATAATGCTGATCTGATGTTCCATGGATGAATTCTAAACCTTTTTTCTGGTCTCCAATGATTACTAGGAAAAACTGCGCAATTCTGGTTGCTAGGTTTCCTTGTTGCAACAACTCTTCTCATTCGCTGATTTTTAGCTAGTCAGCGTCGTGGGAGATCTTTTTAAGGGTCTTAAACTCATTTTTTTTTCCCTATAATTCATGAAAAAATTCCCACACAACCCAAGCTAGGGGAACCAATCCCTGATCTATGTTATTTTTTCACCCATTTTCTTATACAGAGTTCTCACTGAGCCTCTTGCTGATTTTCTTGAAAGTGGAATTTCTCGCTTTTTCCTTGGTTTTTTTTAATCCTCTTTGGACTCATTCTTTAGATCTGAAGATATAAGAATAAAAAGGGCTGAAAAATCCATTTGGAGCGTGTTATTCCCATCCTTTCTTTGTTTCACCAACTTTCTATAGACAGAGTCTGAAACGGGCCAGGTAGCCTCTGGATCTCACCCTCTCCTTAGAGGTGACACATCTAGTAAAAGCCGCTTCAGTCTATCTCTGGTTTAGAATTGTTGGTGTATTTCCATAATACCATGAATCCATAGTGGAATATCTTAATATATTCCCTACTGTGCCTATTTTTTCCCATTTGGAACATTACACTAAGGCAGAGTTAATGTTAAAAGAAAAGACAGATTAACCCAAAGACAACTTCGAATGACTAAATCAAGAAGCATTTACTCCTCCAAAAACAAAACTACCGCCTACAGCACGATTTATTTTCATAAAGGAATTTAGTAGTTATTACACAATCATAGATATTTTTTATCCATCAAGGCAGTTATTGTAAAGTTAAGAATAGGCCTTAAAGTCAAACAATTATCCTATTTTTCCTTAGAAAGTTAAGATAGAGTTATTGAAATATAAAAGTAGTTGCAGATATTCCTAACTTAGACCTTGCATGGTTTTCAAGGTCAGGAATGCACTTACTCTGTAATAAATGATACTCAAACCCTATCGTGAGCCTCAGCTCCTCATTTGTAGCATAAATACTGTATATGAACTCATTGTATTGTTGGCATTTGATGGCTCTTTGAAGTAATACATAGTCTCTTGGAAGTTGAAGGAAAATTGATTTCTTGGATCTTGTGGATGCCCTGAATTGTTTGTTGATGGAGGAGGCTAGATCACTAGATCCCTTAGCTTGGTTGTTGGTGAAGTGCTTCTAATCTATTATTTTTATTTCCTATTTTCATTATTTTTTCATCTTTCTTGGTTACAGTAGAGAAAATGTTTGATGCTAAGAAATGTGTTTTGAAAGCACCTTAGTTCTGTTTATTGTTCATTGTCTTAATGTTTTCTTCTGCAAGGTCTGATTGGAGGATTATTAACAACCCTCCAGTTCCATCTAGATTTTTATTTAGAAATAAGTCAATAGATTATAACCAATGAGTTTCTATTTTGGTAAGTCCATGTTCCTTTGCATACGACTTGAGAGGTTATTTTTAAGGAATGATTTCAATAGAGTGAAATCAAGGAAATTAGTGGTGAGTCCATGCTCCATTGAAGCAACTTGAGAATTGTCTATGAAACTTCTTTAAAGTATTCTTAGTAGAGTCTAAACCAGGGAAGTCTATGGTGCACCCCATCCTCTGGTCTTCCCTTAAAATTTTCTTTGAAAGATCCCTAGAGAGTTAGTCAAACGTAGATTAGATTATTTATGTTTGATCTTAGGTTCCTCTCACTATTATCTTATATGTTTTATTTATCTTAAAGTAGTCTTTTGATTGCTGGATTGTTTTATAAATGGTTTGCTAATTAAAAAGTTTGTCCAATGAATTTTATCGTTTTCCCTATCCTTTGGCTTGCTCCTAACAATTACCTTGAAATATTTCTCTTGTTTAAAGTACATGATAAAGGATTCTTAATTTCCCTTTCTCCTAATTTTCATTCTTATCCTTAATGTTCATCTCATTATCCTAAAAACTTTGAAGATCCACTGCCCATAGATTTTCCCGATGATACTCCCCGATCCCTTAATAAACTTATCATGAATTTCATTTGACTCCATTGCCTAATGACTTAGAGATCTCCTCATTCTACCTATGCTCTCTGATCATGATACCCAACCAAAACAATCAAACAAACCTTGTACTTAATAACTAGCCTAAAATAAACCCTTAAAAGCAAACAAGCACATATTATTTGCAAAACAACCTGAGAGATCCCTCTCTGAGTCTAGAAAGGCTAGATCCTAGGACTCTAAAGACTAGTCCCATGTTGCCTTGTCATTTGGTATGCCAATTTTCCAAATCACGAGAGAACAAGAGACACATGCATTTCTTCACTACTGATAGGACTCGAATAATCCATGTATGACTAAGCTGTAATATCTTTGAAAAGATGACGAGGACTAGGAGGTACAGCAGCAACTATAAAAGGTGATCGTGAAGTAAGAGGAGGGAATTATTCCTCACTCCCAAAACAAGACCAAGCACCTTGAGGAGCGCGAATTGAACTAAACTGACTCTTCAAGAGGAGATTGGGTAGTGAGAGGTTGAACACTCTATAGAATAGGCTGTGCAAGCTCGGCATACCTGGTGGACCTAGGGGTTTCGAAAGAAACATCAGGAAAATAAATACAACTAGGAGGTAGTGAAGAAGACGACAAAACTGGTTGTTTTGCCACTTGGACAATATTTCAACACGGGAAGGAAAATGAGATATCCAATTCAAGGCTTCAAGGCTAAAATCTAAGGAATGACAAAAAAATCCAAGTAAATAACTTTTAATGGGCATGTGATCATGGGTAATTAATTTTACGACACTAGAACAAAACTTTGTTGTTTCATGTTTTAAGAGTCGAGAAATAGACAAAATATTACTCTAGTCACTTTCAATTTTAAATGAGTGTGAAAGGACAAGTGCTCAATGATCTCTTATCTTTTTAAGGAGTCACGAAAATATTGAAATGACTACTTAGGTAATCTAAGAAAGAGGGTGTACCAAGTTTCCGTGAACAACCATATACACCTTGGTGATCAAATGAAAGAGAAATGACCAAGGACTTAATGTACATGTAGGTAGTCTCCCTGAATGTTGTGTTCGGTGTATCACAGTTACAGGGCAGCAGACTCAGCTTCCTATGGATAAAGGATTTGAACCTATGAGGGTCTACCTTTATATACGTGATGGTATGGGGATCACAAGTCCGTACTAGTGTTGTCTAAAGCCAGGTGGCGAATGACAACTACTAGGTATAACGACGTCGGAACACGTCAGTAGCCTAGACCTCTAAAAGTGTTTGTGTTAGGTTCCAATGCTTTCTTAGGTTAATTGAATAAATTTTGCAGTTGATCTTGAATTAATGTTTCAGTTTCAAGGCCCCACCAAAGTTGATCTTAAATTTCCTAAATGCAAGCTAAATGAAATAGAACATCGTTTTCCATTCAATGAATGCTATCTAAGAGTTTAGAAAGCAGCAAATAATGAAATCATACAAAGAATTTCCCTAATGCATCAGATACAATCAAACGAGAAGCGAAAAACTCTTTCCTAGATGCAAGCACTAGTTATGAAAAAGAACTTTTCATTTTCGATGCAAACGAAAGGATGAAATTTTTGTTTTTTGAATGAATAAAGCACAAAACACACTAATTACATTAAAAATAAAATTAAACACTATTTTAGAGCACTATGAATGTAGATATATCATTAGAAACAATCTGAAAGAAATACAAAAATAAAAACCTACTCAAACCAATGATGCACTCTTTCAAACAAAGTGAAAGCTTTCAAAATGACCCAAACGAACAATGTGATCTATGCTCGAAAAGGAAGAGATGGAGAGTCAAACAAACACAAAATTAATCATTCAACAAACCAAAAAAATCAAAGTATCAAGGAAGACTCAAGCAACTGATGAGGGAATCGTACTGACAAGAAACAAAAAGACCCGAACTCCAATCAGAAGGCTCAGTGAGCGAAAGACACCTAGAACCCTAGGGCTATGAACTACACTGATAGAAAATAGAATAATAACTGAGAAAAGCAAGCCTAAAGCAGTTAAAACAAATCCAAAAATACCAATTGCAAATCAAGTAACAAGCTAGAGTCAAGCACGAATGACCAAAAACTCAACAAAAAGGGTCAAACCAAATCCTACAAGATTTAGCGCGATTGTGAGGTGGTAATCTGAGTGAAATAGGGGTTGGCGCTACTGCAACAAAATCAACCTGTGTCAATTTGCGCGACTGTTCAAGTGAAACTTGCGCCAAGCCGAATAACTATGGGAGGAGGAAAGAACCAGTGAGAAGAGGTCAATCTTGACACTCTAGAGCTGAACAATAGGATTCCAGACTATCAAGCAAGCCAGAAAATACATACAAGCAAGTAAACGACCGAAGTCTACTTGACATGGAAAACTCCTAAAAGGAAAGGAAACGAAAAACTCACACTGATCCCTAGTGGAGTCGCTAATTTTTTTGGAAGTTAAATCCTCTCTACGGATAGAGACGGTCTCTCTAGCCTTAGAGTGGGTCTCGCAACAAAGGGACAAGCTAAGGTGTAGGTTCTTAATTAATTAATGAAAAGGATGGGGTAGAATGGCCTACCTAGAGTCCAATATTTTCGTCATTGTAGTGGTGGTGGCGTCTTGATCTCTGTCTTGACGGGTCACAATCCTTCTGCACTAGTGCTCAGACACCTGCACAAAGATCAGCAAGCAAGAGCAGCATACAACTTAATAATTTCATTCATAATCAACTAACTAGTCAGGGAAGGTTAAGCATATTGCATCAAATAAAACACACTAATGCAAAATGGGAATGAGACAATAGTCATGTATATATATATATATAAGAAAGAGTTACAACCGGAGCCTTGACATCATAGCCTCCTTCAGCAGGGTTCAGTCGAAGCACATCTTGAAGGATTGTCAGGGAATTCGAACGAGGTGAGGATACAAGCCTAAGATCTCTCGATAAAGTCTCTTTCCATTCTATCTTCCTAGTGAGAAGTTTAGGAATTATCTTGAGCCTTTCAACTATAATATGTTCAACTAGCTCATCAATGGAAGATGGCTTTATTTATAGAGGGAGAGGAGGAGTTTGGGATCCCTACAATGGTGGAAGGGAGGGCTTATCCCTTGTGAGGTTTCCCCAAAAGGTGGAAACAAGAGGCCAAAGGAGGGGGGCCATGGTTATTCAGTTTAACCACTCTAGATGACTCACCCATGAAGTTGTTAGGATGGAAACTTCGCCTCTATATTTAAAATAAAATTCATAAACAGGTTGATGCGAGTACCTCACTGGGAAAGAGTGCCAATGGGCATGAGGCCCAGTGTTAATCTTCCTCATCGACGCAAGGGCATAAAAGTCTACTAGTGACAAGGAAAAAACATGTGTTTCTCATGGTCTGCTCAGGAAATTATCAACATAAAGAATTTTTTCCTCATGGAAAGGGATGTAATGATCGTCTTTGCAAGGCATGACACTTCTTATGAGTCACATAAATCATCCTCCAATGTGTGGGATGGGAATTGTTGGGACAGTGACAAAATGTTGTGTAACAGGAGGACCTTCCCTATTATGAGGTGGCTTCGGACCAACTCACAGCCTTGCACCCACTCACCCATGATCTCATTGTAGGTTTGCAAAACCTCCTAGCCATTGCTTACCTGGCCAATCCGCAGACCCCGAGGACACATCAAACTCGCCAAGGTGTCTTGGTCAATTCCATTTCTCACTTGATAGGTCTTATTCTTGAAGATTATGCGGGTGCAGTTGAGTGGAATTCAGCTGAACCCTGGGACAACCCCCGAGATATCCAAGGGGATGGCCCTAAAGTTACGGAATCCTAACCAGATGTCGGCCCTCAACCCAACCAACCTTTGAATGATAACACTCAAGAAAATGACCTGCCTGGAGGAGGAGATGGAAGGGGTTGTGCAAACATAGGTTGGGGAGATAGGCACCATGGAAACGGTCAAAATATGGACCATACTCACTGTTAGCCCCCCTGTAAATTTTGACAAAGCAAAACAGAGGGCTAAAATTATTTTTGAGCCCTCAAGGAATGCATCTCCCTGAAGACACATCATCCTTGAGGCCTCCTACACCTATGACTTTGATAAATTTCCCTCTGTAGAACTCTCCATGTTACCCCTCTCTTCCCCTTCAGAAATTCCCCTCTCTATCCCAATTTCCCCCCAATTTCTCCTTTAAATCCTACCTTCACCCTTTGCTGTGCCATTCTCCCCTTCTACCCTTTATCGTTACCCTCTTTAGGCCTTGGAATGCATTAAGAAGGGTGAAAAACCCACTTTTAGACCATATAATAGGCATAGCCCCCTTCTACTAGCCCCCACACCTTTTTCCTCCAAGTAACCCAGCGCCGGAACCACCCGCTAGCACGAAAAGCGCCTATCTCCAAAGTGTATCGGGTGCAACATCGACCGTTGATCTTATTTGATCATACGGTGATCGCTAACCCTGAAACCCTCCGTGTTTCCCCCGCTCATTTCCTGGATCACGCCATCGCCGTTCATTTTCCCATCAGATCAACGGTTCGGAGCCTATCCGCCCAGTGGACCCCACCGCACACTATTCACAAACCACCAGTTTTTATCGCGCCACCATTGGGCAGAGGGCGGTTTTTCTCGATGACCCAGCAATTCCATACCTCTCCTACCGCGTGTCCCTGCGTACGGTCCCAAAACCACTATCCCATCGCGCGTTATCGTTCGGCATGGGTTGCGCAGTGATATTCACGTCAACCATCAAATCTGCCCTCGCCCATCCAACGGTCACCACTGAAAGGAGCTGCACGCTGTTTAGTCCGTGGGTCCGTACACCTGGCCCACATTATTTTTCCCTCCGACGTGTTGCCCACCATCGATCTCCGCCGAGATCGGACGGTCCAGATTCATTTCTCCGCTGTTGACTGTTCCATTGTCACCCGGTCCCACCACGTCAGTTCCACATGTGTCACCGTACATGCGCCCGTTCCATTACATATAGTTGGTTCATTTTCATGTTTTTTAAGGTTTTTCGTTCAAATTTGCTTCGCAGACCACCAACCACCCACCCGAGCATTTTTCACCATTTCTCTGCAATTTTTCCTCCATTTCGTCATCTGCATGGCCATTTCTGTCATCCACATCACTTACCACCCCTCTATTGTTTTCATAACAAGTTTCATTTTTTTGCAGGATTATCAGAGGTGAAAAACTGCCACGGTGAACATGTACTTCTTTAATGGCATATTTCACAGATAGAGAGTTAAATACTGAAGCTGGCACTACAAGGAAATGTCAAGAAAGTTGGCGGAGGTATAAATTCCATCAAAGGACAAAGCGTTAAACCTCGCAGACTCCATCCATGCCATTAAAGCCCGGATCTCGCAGAATCAAGACATTTATGAAGCCATGAAGAAAAACCAGCTTCATGATCATGGATTCCAGCATTCAGAATTGTGTTTTTGAGTTTAATACAGCAAACTAGAGGCCAAGCTCCAGATCAATGATCCCACAGATCATGCAAAGGTACAACACGCAGAAACCAATGCATAGCAAGGGTTTATACAGCAGCATAATGTTTTTCCCCCATGAAGGACAGAGCGCCCATACAGTATTCAATTTATGCCGTGTTCTGGAGAGATTTCCTACCCGGATACAGCCCCAGTACTATCAGAGCATTTACTTCATCAATATGGCAGATTTCTTTATCATTTCTTTTCCGGTTGTTTATTATCCAATAGCACCACACAGTACTGCAGTCAGAACACCAGATATTAATGCACAAGATCTATACAGAGTGGGCTTCGGCCCTCCTTCTTTTCAGAAGTTTAATACTGCATATAGTTCTCCACCTACCTCCTTTGCTCCTCCGGAGCTATATAATTCATGGAGATCTCATTGTAATGGTTGTTGATCAGTTATCAGAGAACTGCAAGCAGTTGCTTTTGAGACTCAGTCTCTATGTAAAGATTGTAAGATAGGTTGATGGATATGTTTTCAGACTAAGTATTCAGCCATTGGCAATATTGTACTTGATTGGTATTGTTATTTAGTATCACAAGCAAATTTATTTGGATCTTGATCTAAAGCAGCGGTGATGTTTTCATATCTTTGTGTTTACATTCACTTCATTTCGTTTCTACTGGCTTACATCAGAAGTTTGGCATAGGATTTACCCTTGTTAGGTACCCTATGTCCCTACTCTCCTTGCCATTTATGTTTATCTTCTGAATTTTTTATCTGAGAAGTGTTTTCAGTTGGTTTAACCAGTGTAGTGGATGTTATTGCCTGCTCTCTGATGTATGAATTAAATGAATTTACTTCTTAGATGCTTATTTTTATAGATTTAGTTGGAATATTTGGGAACAATGGGGATTAGAGTTAGCCCTATCCACTAGGATCCTTGTACGACCTTATGATCCATAACTTTGTGCTCTGAAATATGTATTATCTCCTCCTCTCCTTCTTTCCATATCACATAATCATCTTGAAAGATCCTAAGTTCAGATGACTAGCCCAATTGAAATCCTGCCTATTGAGTGGCAAGCAAATCCTTTCCTGACTCCATTGCCCAATGGTTTTGAATATTTCCTGTAATATTTCACCTATGAATTATCCTTCTTTGCTCACCCTGGTCTTACATTGAACCTTCTTTCCTGATAACCAACAACCAAAATAAACAATTAAACAAACAAACCCGTGCCTATAACTAGCCTAAAATCATAGCATTTGAGCCTCATAGACATAAATCTTTGCTCATATAGAGAGATCCCTCTCTGGACCCAGGAGGGCTAGATCCTGAGGTCTGAAAGTGGTTCTGATGTTGTCTCATCTTTTGGTCTTGCAAATCTGGCCAAAACATGGGAACCCCAACATAATGGCGACTCCACTTGGGAGAACTGAGTGCATGCTACCTTGATACCTCAAACATCCTTAGGCATTCAAAAAACCCACACTCTCTGGTTAGGTTGGCAGTTAAACATTTACCATTCTCACATCAACCTCTACTCCATTTGTTGTGTTTTCCCATACTCTCAGACAGAGTCTGGAAAGGGCCAAGTAGCCTCCGGATCTCACACTCTTTCAGAGGTGAAATATCTGGTAAATTCCCTCCCAGTCAATCTATGGTTAGAGTTTGATGTGTTTGAGAGATGTCCTTTAAAAGGGACGTCTCATAAGCACTGTGGTTGACAGTGTACCCTCCAAAAAATATCCTAAACCTTTCCACCTGGCGACTCCAATATTCCATAAACGTTTCAAAGACTCCACTGGTGATCACTAGGCCTGCTGATTGTCTTGGTTCACATTAGACTCCATTGGGAGACCAGCCTCCACAACAACATCAACCACAGTAGAAGCAACAAGTAAGGTTAAGATGCTTGGTCAAAAACAACATTCTGGCTTCTAGAACCATTCATACAAGAGCTTACCCTAACCCAGACCCACCTGAAATAGTTGACAATCCTGAGAGCATCCTCAAGGGAGCCCCTACTCTTAAAAGATCAACTATTTCCAAACGCATCCATAGAGCTAATTCTGCACCAGAAGATCTTACAGCTCTATCACACTTCCACCTTGACCTAGACCTACCTAACAGCTTACCTAGAACTAGGTCATTCCTTAGATTAGACTGGTCAGACCCTGAACTTCCTGATTCACCACAGCAAGGTGGTAGACATATTGGGAACTGAAAGACCCCTCCATCTACACCTCCCGATTTACATTTCATACAAAACATGGGGCTCAGTCACCCTAGGTCTGCTCGTCAGTACTCTGCTGGTCATAGTATCCCTGTCATCCATATACCTGCTTTCCAAGCCCCTTCGGCTCATCAAAACATCATCATGGCATCCTGGTATGCACCTCTGGTCTTACCCCAACCTCTAGTAGCCTTGCCCAATGATTATCATTCAAAGATCCCACACTTCACGGAAAAAGAATCCATCACAACCTAGCAACATGTAGATAAAATGGAAGATTATTTTGACTACACGGAGATTGATGAGATATGGTCAAAATGAGAATCTTTGCCCAAAGCTTAGGGGGTGATGTGAAGAAATGGTTTAAAGGCCTGCCTCCGGGTAGCATCAATGATCTTCCGGGCTTGTATCAGACTTTTATAAACAAATGGGAAACTAGGGAAAATCCGTGCCAACTCCTAGCAGAATACATGACCCTTAAAAGAAACATGGGAGAGAGTTTTCACGATTACACAACAAGGTTCAACAACATTTATAATTCTCTCCCTCCACATATGAAACCTCCACAAGGCATGGCCCTGGAGAAATACCTGGAGGGTTTTGATGCTGACATGGCCTATGAGCTTAGAGATAAGGAATACAACACACTGGAGGACATGCAGAAAGGAGCAGTGAATATAGAAGCCAAACTGATAGAGAAAAGAGCAAGACTTAAATCTGAGAGAAGGGTAACATATAGAGATGACAACGTAGCTTCCACATCTGACCAGAATTATGATAAACTGTCTAAAAATGTGGAAAGGCTGCAAAAAATGATGGAAAATATGGTTGTCACGGTTAGTAACCAGAATAGAAACCAGAACCAAAACTTTATAAGAAACAATAACACTCCCAACAGACAAAGAGAACCAGATCAACAGGTTATCCCCCTGTTCCAAGAGAATTTTCTAGAAGAGTCTGAGGGAAACACAATTAATATGTTTGAAACAAAAGATTCAATCCATAACTATTATTCAGAATAATACCAGCCTTCACCCACTGGTTGGGAGGAGGAATGGTTGGAATATGAAGATTACAGATTAGGATTTGAAAATGCCATGATGCAGGTCAGAGAGCAATATGAAATTAGAAGCAAAAAGAGCCAATAAATCTCTAAACCCAAAGCTTCTGAGACTACTACCAAGAAGAGACCTGAGAAATATTCTAAAGCAACTATTGAAAGTAGCAAACCATCAGCTAAAAGTTCTGGAAAGAGTAAAGACAACCAAAACACCAATGCACAAGGTAAACCAGCTAGCAGCACTAGCACTGCAGTTAGTGCTCCTGATAAAACTGGCACAAACAATGTACATAATGAAAATCAGCCCACTGATTCAGCCACCAAAGCAGTGGAAAATAAAACAGAGTTGAGTATCCCAAAGAGTCAGTCCACTTTCAATTTGGAAAGTGAGATTGCAAGAATTAAAATATCTGTCCCACTTTCTGAGTTGGCCACTCAGGATGTATATAAAGACTAGATTTTGAGAGCTTTGAACTTAGGTGAGAATGGTGACTCTGTCAATTTAAATGATGATCAACCTGCCCTCTTGTTTGGTCCTAAGATAGAGGGGAAGTTTCAGGAAGGGGTAGTCCCACCTTTCTATATCATTATCAACATTCATGACAAGATCCTGCACAATGCAATGCATGATTCTGGAGCATCTCACAATATAATGCCTAAGGTGGTTATGGAAAGACTAGGTCTAGAGATAACCAAACCCTACAAAGATTTATACTCCTTCGACTCTAGCAGAGTGAAATTCCTAGGCCTTATCAAAGACTTGTGTGTGAGCTTAACTCAAATCCCAACTAAATGTATGGTCATGGACATTGTGGTGGAAAATGTGCCACCTAAGTATGGCATGCTACTATCAAGATCATGGGGAGCCAAGCTGCAGGGTACAATGCAGATGGATGGCTCATATGCCACAATCCCAATCTTCGGCCAACTTAGAAAACTGTATAGGGAGACACAAATGAAATTCCTAGTCCGTAGCCCCGAAAAACCAGAAAATTCACCTGTCTATTATTTACATATTGACCTTGACTCCTTCATCTTTTGTAATGATGAATATTTAGAAGGGTCAGAGTCCCAAGACAGAGATACAAACAGAGAGGCAGGAGCTGTTGATTTTAACATAATGGCTGCTCTGGATTTAGAGGACAACGAAGAAGAAAACCGCAATGAAACCTGCAAGATATGTGGTGGAGTCCTAACCCCGAGTGAACAAGAAACAGAGCATTAACAACCATCCGACCAGATCCCTGAAACTCAAACATTTCACGAGGAACAAAGAAATCCACAGCCCAGTATAGACCCTACAATGCAACATAATGGCGAAACCTGTCATGGGGAAAAGAGTGATAACAAAAATGAAAAGGAATCCCTGTGGGTGATGAACTTCGATGGGTCATGTACTAGAAGAGTTGCAGGGGCAGGGGTATCGTTACACAATACAGAAAATGACTACGCTGAGAGCCATGTTTGCAGTCTGCATTTCAAATGCACAAATAATGTCGCTGAATACGAGGCACTAATCCTGGGTCTGAATCTGTTGAGAAAATTAGGAGCCCGCAGGATTAATGTGCGTGGAGACTCTGAGCTAATTATTAAACAAGTAAATGGGGAATACACAACGAAACATCCTAGGCTGAGAGCATATAGGAATGACACCATGGATCTTCTGAAAACGTTTTTTGAATACAAATTAGAGTTTGTTCCTAGGAGTCAAAAGGTCGTTGCAAATGGATTAGCTTTCCTGTCCAGTTCATACCCCAAAACTCCCAGTGACCAATAGATCATCATTAAAACCAAATTCAGACCTACTGTGCCAGACAATAAAAAATATTGGCAAGTTTTCGAAGGTGACAAACAAATCGAAGATTTTCTAGTAGGCAGAAACGAGTTTGAATTTTCCAATTCAGACTCTAACCTTGACCATAGCTGCCTAAGTGATGATTCCTCATATGAGGAAGAGACACCCTGTAATATAGAAATAAACCCTTTATATGTACAGACTGGAAACCGAGACCGCAAATGTGAAAATGCAGATAGTGAGGAAATGGAGGTGTTGCAGGCCAGAGATAAGAATATACCTAGAGGCCTTGCACCCTTAGAGGACGTTTTTGACTTTGATGATGTGGCCAAAAATCCCACTATAGAACATGCAGACTCTGATGTGGAAGAATGCAACTTAGGCACTGAAGATAAGCCTAAAATGATTAAACTGGCTAAATCTTTACCTGCAGACATGAAGAAGAGATACATTGACCTTTTCAAGGAATTTATTGATGTGTTTGCATGGAGCTATGAAGACTTAAAGGCCTATGACACAAATATCATTCATCATAAGATACCCTTGAAATAAAATCAGAAGTCCTTTAGGAAAAAACTTCGTAGAAGCAATCCTAAACAATTGCCTACAGTAAAGAAAGAGATCAGGAAGATGTATGAAGCAGGTATAATTATGCCTGTGAGGTTCTCTGATTGGGTATCAAACTTAGTGGTTGTGAGGAAGAAAACAGGAGAAATCAGACTGTGTATAGACTTCAGGAATCTCAATAGAGCCTCACTCAAAGATAATTACCCTTTTCCTAAAGTGGAACATATTCTTCAGAAGGTAGTAGGTTCTAAGAGGATTTCCATGCTAGATGGTTTCTCCAGATATAACCAAGTCTTAGTAATCCCAGAAGACCAACTCAGAAAAACCTTTGCCACTCCATGGGGTACCTTCATGTATGTAAAGATGCATTTTGGATTGATGAACGCTGGAGCCACCTTCCAAAGAGTGATGGACATAGCATTTTCAGATGAGATAGGGCATTTCATTGTTATCTACTTAGATGACATAACAATCTTTTCCAAGACCGAAGAAGAACACCTGAAACATATGAGAAAAGTATTCGAAAAATGTAGAAGGTTTGGTCTGTCCCTGAACCCTAAAAATATTGTCTTTGGGCTACAGGAGAGTGAACTCCTGGGCCACACCATATCCGAGAAGGGAGTCAAGATAGACCCACAACGAGTTGAGGGAATACTACAGATCACACACCCCAGAAACATCAAGGAATTGTAGTCTTTCATTGTGAATATTAACTTCCTTAGGAGGTTTATTCCAAATCTAGCTAAACACCTTAGGAACATAACTAACATGCTGAAGAAAGGTGCAGGAGTTAAATGGACCGTGGGAGCTAAACAATATTTTGAATCAATGAAACTTGCACTTACCCAAGCTCCCGTCCTAATCAGCCTGGATTTCTCCAAAGATTTCCTGATCTTTTCATTCGCCTCTGAGCATACAGTGGTTGCTGTCTTACTGCATAAAAACACAGAGGGGATGGAACAACCAATTTCCTTCTTTATCAAAGCACTTAGAGATGCACCCTTGAAATACAATATCATGGAGAAACAATCCTATGCTCTGATTAAGGCCTTGAAAGACTTCAGGGTGCACATATTGCATTCTCACACTGTAGCTTATGTGCCCAACATCATAGTCAAAGATATATTGTGCCAAGACCCAGTCGGGAAAAGGGGCAAATGGATAGCTGTGATCTTAGAATATGACCTTGAGATAAAACCCACCAAACTGACTAAAGGTTAGGGTTTAGCTAAATTAATGGCTGAATCAAACTTGCAAGCCTTAGACATCAACATGATAAATACCTTGGATGAGCAGCAAGAATTGCCCGATCTCACTGTTGAGGAAAAATTTCAGAGCTCTCCTTGGTATTCCGACATTCTGTATGTGCTTACGCATCTCAATGCCCCTCCTGAGCTATCAAAGACCAAGGCCAGATTCTTGAAACTAAAGGCTAGAAATTACTGCATCTTAGATGAAAACTTATACTAAAAGAATCCTAATGGCCTATTGCTAAAATGTTTACCTGAAAATGAGGCAGAGAGGGTTAAACAAGAATTCCACGCTGGAGAATGTGGAGGCCACCTGAGTTGGAAAGCCACTGCAAAAAAAATACTGAGAGCTAGTTATTACTAGCCCACGCTCTTTAATGATGTTCATAAAATTATAGTCACTTGCCACAAGTGTCAAATCTTTGAGGGCAAGAGAAAACTCCTCCCTTTTGCCCCTACAACCCATCACTGTTGAAGGTCCCTTTATGCAATGGGGCTTAGATTTCATAGGGGAGATTCATCTTGCTTCTTCTGCTCAGCACAAATGGATCCTAACAGCCACAGATTATTTCACCAAGTGGATAGAGGCCGTGCCCACTAGGAATGCCACAGACTCAGTCATCATTAATTTCCTAGAAAGTCACATCCTCTCTCGGTTTGGCTGCCCAAGGAAAATAATCACTGATAATGCTACTACTTTTGGATCCAAAAAGATGGTTGATTTTTGTCACATGTACCAAATAGCACTTGGTCATTCAACTGCCTACTACCCACAAGGTAACGGATTAGCTGAATCATCAAACAAGAGCCTGGTGATCATCATCAAGAAGTTGTTGGAAGAGAACAAAAAATCATGGCATAACAAGCTAGTACATGATCTATGGGCTGACAGGATCACAAAAAAGAAGTCCATTGGCATGTCACCTTTTCAGTTGGTCTATGGAACGGAAGTAGTATTCCCTACCAGCCTTGGGACACCAATGATCAAACTGATCTAGGAAATCCAAACAAAAGAAGACAGCATGGTGAGGAGAATAAACCAAACAATCCATCTTCAACAAACAAGGGAAGAGGTCTATAGCATAGCAGTGAAATTTCAGGAGAACATAAAGAAATTGTTTGACAAAAGAACCAAAGCTGCTGATTTCAAAGTTGGAGATAAGGTTTTGAAGTGGGATTCGAGAAGAGAGGATAAAGGAAACCACAACAAATTTGATAGTTTGTGGCAAGATCCATACCTCATCCAGGCCTCTGTGGGTCCCAATGCTTTCTTCTTACAAGAATTGGATGGCACTGAGCTGTTTGGGGGTCATGTCAACGGAAGGATGCTCAAACATTACTTATGCTAATTTACAATTTCCAGTCTCCATTTCCATTGTACATACCATTGCAGTTTTTTTTATTTTCAAGAAAAAGAAAAATGTTTCAAAAAATAGAAGGAAAAGAAAGGTCCATACATGCTTAAAACATGAACCTCTGATGTGCAAAAGATTGGCTCTAATAAGATCAAAACCTGAGCCAAAGCAAGCAAAGCAGCTGGCCCTAACATGTTCAAAATCTGGGCCAGTAAAGACGAAAGAGGAATCATCTCTAACATGCCCAAAACCAGAGCTCAGATGAAAAAAAAAGTGACTCTAACATGCTCAAATTTTGAGTCAGAAAGGGAGAGAAGGATGTTTCAAGTTTCAGATCTCAAGCCTTCACATTTTTGTTTTTAGTTTTCTGCAAATTTTGTCCATGTGTAACTGTCTTTATGCCTTGGATCCACAGCAAGTCAGACAGTCTAATCCTGGCTTGACTGTTTTTCAATTTCTATTGTAGAATGTAGAGAAGAAATCTGCTGGACAGTTTAATCCCGACAGGTATTAGATTAGGTAGAGAAACATATGAGACCAACAGTCTAATCTAGTCTCATGGAGTATAAGGGTAGATTTAGAATAGGTTTATTTTCTGTTTGAAAAATAAAAAGATGTAAAGGGTCTGCTAGCTCAAATGCACCCTAGAAGAAGAAAAAATGCTAGGATTGTAGTATGGGTAGGTAGGATGTTGAGGAAAGTTTTTCTGTTGATGTAATGTCTTCATATTATGGAAGCCTATCAAAGAAAGAAGGGATGTGTAAAGAAGCAGGCACCTGGCCTACTCCAAAGATCTATTCTCTAAATTCTTGACTCCTTCAAGAAGAATCCATCCCCATGTGGAACCACTGTTAGCCCCCCTATAAATTTTCACAAAGCAAAACAGAGGGCTAAAATTATTTTTGAGCCCTCAAGGAATTCATCTCCCCAAAGACACATCATCCTTGAGGCCTCCTACACCTATGCCTTTGATAAATTTCCCTCTGCAGAACTCTCCATGTTACCCCTCTCTTCCCCTTCACAAAGTCCCCTCTCTATCCCAATTTCTCCTTTAAATCCTACCTTCACCCTTTGCTGTGCCATTCTCCCCTTCTACCCTTTATCGTTACCCTATTTAGGCCTTGGAATGCATTAAGAAGGGTGAAAAACCCACTTTCGGACCATATAATAGGCCTAGCCTCCTTTTGCTAGCCCTCGCACCTTTTTCCTCCAAGTAACCCAGCGCCGAAACCACCCGCCAGCACGAAAAGCGCCTATCTCCAAAGTGTATCAGGTGCAACATCGACCGTTGATATTATTTGATCAGACGGTCATCGCTAACCCCGAAACCCTCTGTGTTTCCCCCGTTCATTTTCCAGATCGTGCCATCGCCATTCATTTTCCCATCATATCGATAGTTCGGAGCCTATCCGCCCGGTGGACCCCGCCGCACACTATTCACAAACCACGAGTTTTTATCGCACCGCCTTTGGGTGGAGGGTGATTTTTCCCGATGACCCAGTGATTCCATACCTCTCCTGCCGCGTGTCCCCACGTATGGTCCAAAAAATGCTATCCCATCACGCGTTATCGTTCGGCATGGGTTGTGCAACGATATTCACGTCAACCGTTAGATCTGCCCTCGCTCATCCAACGGTCACCACTCAAAGGAGATGCGCACTGTTTAGTCCGTGGGTCCATACCCCTGGCCCACATTCTTTTTCCCTCCGACGTGTTGCCCACTGTCGATCTCCGTCGAGATCAGACGGTCCAGATTCATTTCTCCACTGTTGACTATTCCGTTGTCACCCAATCCCGCCACGTCACTTCCACGTGTCTCACCGTACATGCGCCTGTTCCATTACATATAGTTGGTTCATTTTCGTGTTGTTTAAGGTTTTTCATTCAAATTTTCTCTGCATACCGCCAACCACCCACCCGAGCATTTTTCACCATTTCTCTGCAGTTTTTCCTCCATTTCATCACCTGCACGACCATTTTTATCATCCACATCACTCGCCACCCCTCTATTGTTTTCATAACAAGTTTCGTGTTTTTGCAGGATTATCAGAGGTGGAAAACCACCACAGTGAACATGTACTTATTTAATGGTGTATTGCGCAGACAGAGAGTTAAATCCTGAAGTTGACACTACAAGGAAATGTCAAGAAAGGTGGCGGAGGTATAAATTCCATCAAAGGACAAAGCTTGAAACCTTGCAGACTCCATCCCGTGCCATTAAAGCCCAGATCTCACAGAATTGAGACATTTATGAAGCCCTGAAGAAAAACCAGCTTCATGATCATGGATTCAGCATTCAGAATTGAGTTTTTGAGTTTAATACAAAAAACTAGAGGCCAAGCTCCAGATCAATGATCCCACAGATCATGAAAAGGTACAGCATGCAGAAACCAATGCATAGCAGGGGTTTATACAGCAGCAGAATTTTTTTCCCCCATGAAGGACAGAGCACCCATACAGTATTCAATTTATGCCGTGTTCTGGAGAGATTTCCTACCCGGATACAGCCCCAGTACTATCAGAGCATTTACTTCATCAATATCGCAGATTTCTTTATCATTTCTTTTCTGGTTGTTTATTCACCAATAGCACCACATAGTACTGCAGTCAAAACACCAGAGATTAATGCAGAAGATCTATATAGAGTGGGCTTCGGACCTCCTTCTTTTTAGAAGTTTAATACTACATTTAGTTCTCCACCTACCTCCTTTTCTCCTCCGGAGCTATATAATTCATGGAGATCTCATTGTAATGGTTGTTGATTAGTTATCAAAGAATTGCAAGTAGTTGCTTTTGAGACTCAGTCTCTATGTAAATATTGTAAGATAGGTTGATGGATATGTTTTCAGGCTAAGTATTCAGCCATTGGCAGTATTGTACTTGATTGGTATTGTTACTTAATATGACAAGCACATTTCTTTGGATCCTGATCTGAAGCAGCGGTGATGTTTTCCTATATCTGTGTTTACATTCACTTCATTTCATTTCTACTGGCTTGCATCAGAAGTTTTGCATAGGATTTACCCTTGTTAGGTACCCTATGTCCCTGCTCTCCTTGCCATTTATGTTTATCTTCTGAATTTTTTATCTGAGAAGTGTTTTCAGTTGGTTTAACCAGTGTCGTGGATGTTATTTCCTACTCTCTTATGTATGAATTAAATGAATTTAATTATTAGATGCTTCTTGTTATATATTTAGTTGGAATATTTGGGAACACTGGGGATTAGAGTTAGCACTGTCCACTAGGATCCTTGTACGACCTGCTGATCCATAACTTTGTGCTCTGAAATCTGTATTATCTCCTCCTCTCCTTCTTTCCATATCACATAATCATCTTGAAAGATCCTAAGTTCAGATGACTATCCCAATTGAAAGCCTTCCTATTGAGTAGCAAGCAAATCCTTTCCTGACTCCATTTCCCAATGGTCTTGAATATTTCCTGGAATATTTCACCTCTGCCTTATCCTTCTTTTCTCACCCTGATCTTACATTGAACCTTCTTTCCTAATAACCAGCAACCAAAATAAACAATTAAACAAACAAAATTGTGCCTATAACTAGCCTAAAATCATAACATTTGAGCCTCATAGACATAAATCGTTGCTCATATAGAGAGATCCATCTTTGGACCCAGGAGGACTAGATCCTGAGCTCTGAAAGTGGTTCGGATGTTGTCTCATCTTTTAGTCTTGCCAATCTGGAGAAAACATGGGAACCCAACACTCACCACCACCACAATCGAAACCAAGTGAGGCTTTCATTCCTTTACAACTAGATAAATTATAGAAACATGGGAAATCTTGGAGGTTAACACGGAATGCACTCCCAACATGACGGCAAAGCCTCTGGGTCCAGCACTGCAAGTGAATCCTAAAATTAGGTCAGGCATATCTTCATCCCACCCCACCATTGGGATAGACGGGTTCAACCCTTAGCCTAGATGGCACAGTCTCCTCTAGGCCCCCGTGTTCCCCTTCGGGACATGCCCCGACACCTAAAGAAACACCTCCCTAAGTTCGACCCTGAGAAGGGTACATTGGCTGAAGATCACATCAGTAACTTCAACCCGACCTTACAAATGATGAGAGTGCAATATGATGATGTAGCATGACGGCATTTTCCCCACACCCTAGAAAGTAAGGCTGCTACTTGGTACCATTCCCTGCCTGTCACTTCAATTTCCCCCTAGGAGCAATTTTTTCATTCCTTCCTCCAAAATGTTTTGGATGAAAAGACTCCTTCTATCCTCCTCATAGAGTTGAGTACTTTGAAATGATAGAAGAAGGAAAAATTTAAGGACTTAAACCAATGCTTCGCCAACATATTGAAAAAATTCCCCCTCAACATGGCCCTGGATGATTCCATTACCATTTATTATTACACAAGGGCCCTCCCTCTGGATATCATTGTATTCGTGAAGCGCGAAGCTAGAGCTACACTGGTAGAAAACTACACCACCACCCTTGCGGTAAAAACTGACATGATATCCATAGGAGCTATTGATCATGATGGTTGAGATGACCCAAAACTCGTCGCGAAAAGAATGCAACCCATAGCCCATAAATCCAAAGATAAGGATAAAGATCCCTTCGATTTCGAAAGCATTGTGAAATCCCTCAAGCTATTGAAAAATGAAGTCTCCGATTTGAAGAGAAAAAATAATGACTCCACCTCAGGTACAAAAAAGAAAAAAACTTTCTTTAGGAAGAGAAACCTCATGGCCAGTCACCCTCTGCCGAACCTAAATACTAACCTGAGCATAGAAGAAATCAGCAAAGAAAATTTCTGCTCTTTCCATCAAGCCTCCCACTTAGAAAAAACCTACCCTCATTGGATCAATAGCATAACTGTCGTGGTAAATAAACTCCTAAAAGATCAAACCACAAGATATTTAGAAGAGGAAGCTATTTCAGATAACGAAGAAGCCTATCCCCCGGATGAGGATGTCGGATCCACTATCCTCACATTCGAGGTGTTCCGCAGAGAAGGACCTTACCCCACGATGGAAATGAACATGCCCAATGATCCTTAATCCAACCCCCTCCCCCCCTTAAGTTATGGCCTAAGGAGCAAAGGCCCGGTCCCCGACCATTCCTTCGAAGAAAAGAGAAAAAATTTCCTAAGAAATATTTCGCCACCAAATAAGGAAAAGAAAACTACAACCGCTGAAAAATCTAGCCTCGTCACTGCCCAAGCCATCCCCGAGGCTAGATTATCATCAATCTCACCAGGCACCTCTGGAGAACCTCTTCCACACCTAGAATCCGGATATAACATCATTGAAGATATGAAGAAAACGCGAGCCAACATTTTCCTCTACGAGCTCGCCCAGATCGCTAACCAGGGAGACCCTATTCTCAAAGCTTTCGCCAATCCACCGACGTCCAAAACTGTGAGCTCCACATCCTCCCAAGCTGCAGCAAGCCCCCAGTCCATCATGAATGCCGTCAACACAAAATCCTGACGATCCACACCACCTTTCCTTCTATCTTTCGAGATCTTCAACTTCAATGTGCATAATTGCCTCGTCGATTTTGGTGCATCCACCAATGTCATGCCCCTGTCTGTATGTAATAAATTGAACATCCATACTGAGAAGACCGATGTGAGGATCATTCAGCTCGATAGATCCTAGGTCTCCACTATGGGTGAATTGAATAATGTCCTCATCCACCTCTCCTCAGAATCCAAGGTGCATCAGTGCATCGACATAGTGATCGTGGATATCCCAGAAGCCTATGGCTTGCTCTTGAGCTGAGATTGGTCAAGTAAGCTACAAGGATACTTTACCACCGACTGGTCCCACTTGTGGGTCCCATACAAGGGTAGGAACAATTAGATTCGGGTCGAAATCAAACCATACATGAAACACATAGTGACCGACCTAGAGGCAACCAACGAACCCGTCAACTTCGCACAAGAGGAGTTGGGCATGTGTTTCCTAGAGGTTGTGTTTGGTTGCTACCAAACCCCTCAATCTCCAATCACCCAAGACGCCCAGTCAGAGCCACTTCTGGCTACTACTTTCCACCCTACCATTCCAAAAGGATCACTATATGTCACCGCTTTGATTACACCTCCTGTTCACTCACGTGATCTTACAAAATCCAAAGAAAAGGTTTGGAACCTGTACTAAAATGGTTTTAAGACCCATGACGGGGCCAACATGGGTTTTATCTTATTATATCCCAAGAAGAATAAGTTCCTAATATCTTGCCACTTGGAGTTCAAGTGTACCAATAATACAACCGAATATGAATCATTGATCCTTGGCCTCAAGAAAGTAATCGATCTCAAAGTCAGTTGTTTGAAGGTAATTGGTGACTCTGAAATCATCACCTAACAAGTACACAACACCATTCACTTCCTATATTCACATTTGAAAGGTTATCAGCAAGAGGTATGGTGTTTTATTTATTCCTTTGATGCTTTCGGTATTAATTTGGTACTTAGAATGCATAATGTAGCAGCCAATACTATCGAAATTCCTTATAAGCCTGTCGTGCGGGACAATGTAACTAATCTGTGTGTTTTTAATGATGATCAACAGGTACTGGAGTTCATGCTAAATGCGGATGTTTTCAAGGACGTCGTGATCAAAGAATAATATCATGACCTGGCCTTGCAAAAGGAAAGAGAGGAGAACAAGGGGAATCCCATACCCAAAGGGGTTGTGTCCCTTGAAAAGCTAATTGAACTACAAAACCATTTTCAGGAACCTCCCAACACAAAGGTGCAGAGTTCCACCCTAATGCACCAGAAAATAAATATCGGGATGGAAATGAAACAAAAATACCCCAACCTTAGTACAAAATGCACCCCTGAGGAGAGGCAATCCTTTACTGAATTATTCAAGAAATACCGAGATGTTTTTGCTTGGACATATGATGATTTGCGAACTTATGACACACGAATCATCTAGCACGTAATACCAATGAAGGAAGGAGTTAAACCTTTCCAGTAGAAGCTAAGGAAGGTACACCTTAATTTGGAGCTGATGATCCAAAAGGAACTGAAGAAACTCCTAGACACCCGCATCATCTTCAAAGTGCGACATTCAACCCAGGTGTCAAACTTGGTTCCATTTCATAAAAAGTCTGGCGAAATTTGTTTATGCGTGGATTTCCAAAATTTGAACTAATCATCAGACAAGGACAACTACCTGATGCCCTCCATGGAGAAAATCCTTTAAATAGTATCAGGGTCAGAAATGTTCTCATTATTGGATGGTTTCTTAGGTTAAAGCCAAGTACTAGTGGCTGAGCCCAATCATTTGAAAACCACATTCAGGGTCAAATGGGGAATGTTCGCATTCAAACGCATGCCCTTTAGCCTAATCAATGCTGGGGAAACCTTCTAGAGGGCCATGGAAATCGCCTTTCAGGGTTTAATGGGGAAATTTTTTTTCATCTACCTTGACAACGTCACCGTATTTTGAAAACAAAAGTGTGACCAATTACACCACCTCAAATAGATTTTCAAAAGGTGCCAAAAATACGGGATCTCACTTAACCCAAAGAAGAGCATCTTCATAGTCTCTGAAGGAAATATATTGGGCCACATCATAACCTGACATGGTATAGTGGTGGAATTAGAATGTGCAAAAGCCATTGCCCAGATTCCTCCCCCGAGTAGCGAAAACGCCATGCAGTCATTTCTTGGAAAAATCAACTTCCTACCAAAGTTCATATCGGACTTCACCCAAATCATGAATCCTTTGCAAGGTATGATCAAGAAGAACACAAATTTTAAATGGAACTCCTTGGAGAAAGAAGCGTTTGATAATATTAAACAGGATATCACAGAATCACCAGCCCTTGATAGCGCAGATTTTAGGAAAGGATTTATCTTGTGTACCTTCACCTCAGACTCATCTCTTGCAGCCATCCTCACTTAGAAATATGGAAACAATGATGAGTGGCCCATATCATTCATGAGTGTAGGGTTCTAAGGTGCCGAGTTGAATTATCCGGATATTGAAAAGCAGGCTTACGCACTATATAAGGTAGTCAAACATTTCAGGACATACATTTTGAAGAACCACGTCACAGTGTTTGTACCCCACCCAGCGGTTCGCTCACTATTCATGCAGCAAGAGATGGGTGAGAGATGAGGAAACTGGATAGCATGCCTTCATGAGTATGACCTAGAATTCAAGCTTACAAATATTGTCAAGGGGCAAGGGATATGTTGGATGGCTGCTGAAGCCGCAAACTTGCGAGTAATGAAGAGGAATGTTGGGATCATGAAATAGACATGTACCAAGCCAACATTACACCTCAACAAAGCACCCCTTCATGGTACGTTGATCTTCAACAATATCTCAGCTGTGGTATGATGGAATCCACCTTAACCCCCTAGCAAATACGTGTAATAATGTTAAATATTGCAACCTACGAGCTGGTGTAGGGTAAGTTGTTCTGCAAGCACCACAATAGAGTCCTACTACGCTGCTTGGAACATAATGAGGGTCAACAGGCCCTAAAGGAACTACGGGATGGCCTAGCTGGTGGGCACTACATAGGAGATGCCACAGCTCATAAAATTATGTGGGTTGGTTTTTATTGGCCCACTCTATTCAAGGATGCACAAGCCCATGTTCGGAGATGCCTATCATGTCAAAATTTTGCCAGCAGGGATTCAAGATCATCTGCCTCATTACAAGTCATCGTAGTGGAAGAGCCATTTTAGTAGTGGGGACTGGACATGATTGGGGAAATTTTTCTGCATCCCTCTAAGCAGCATTGATATATCCTTACAGCCACGGACTACTTCACAAGGTTGGTTGAAGAAATACCATTGCATCAAATCAATGATCAAAAGGTAATAGCTTTCATCACTTAGCACATAATGACTAGGTTTGGCATTCCAACCTCCCTTGTTTTTTATAATGCTACTTATTTTTCGTCATTCAAGTTATATGATTTTTATTTAGAAAATGGTATAGTGCTCAAACATTCTGCCAACTACTATCCCCAAGGAAATGGGTTAGCCGATTCAACCAATAAAAACCTCATCTGCATCATCAAAAGGACTTTGTTATACCACCACTGGAACTAGCACAACGCCTTCCATAATGCTTTCTGGGTTGATCAGGTCATGCCCAAACCATCCTTGGGCACCTCCCCATTTTTTTTAGTCTATGGCAAAGAATTAATTCTCCCTCCTAACTTGTCTCTCCCAGCCCTTCATTTATCACAAGAAACACATGGTACCTCATTCCCTTCCTTACAAGCCAATATAGACACATTGTTCAAACTGGAGGAGGAAAGGCTGAAAGCCCAGGAAAAATTTTCTGTCCACCAGAGTCGAATAAAACTATGGTTTGATAAAAAATCCATCGGAAACAAGGTTTTCTAGGTTGGAAATCTCGTTCTCAAATGGGACAAAGCTCACGAAGATAATGGGAAGCACACTAAATTCCAATCCCTGTGGACAGGTCCCTTCTAGGTCAAAGAAAAGGTCGGTTCCCACACATATAGACTCCAGACCTTAGAAGGGAGGATTGAGGTCCTCCCGGTAAATGGACATGACATCAAGAACTCTTTCACCTGAAATCCCTAGAGGTTGTCACCATGCTCTATACCATAGTCCTTTTCCTTTTCTTACTTCTCTTGTTTTTGTCTGTTTTGTGTGTTTCAATAAACATCTTGCTTCGAGCAAGCTTTCAGAAATCTGTTCCCCTAACACCTCAAGTTGAGGCATAGACATAGTGGTTACTAAATTGGCAGGTTGTACCAAAATCTCTACTGGTGAAGAATTAGCCATGGAACCCAAAATGGCCTAAGCTTTCCTGTGATAGATGCGCCATGGGGAATACACAACCAAGTACCAAGAACCAAGCGCAAGTATCTCACCTAGTACGTTATCTCGAGGGACTATTGTACGCAAGAAATATTTGGTGAAATAGGTCACTAGATGGAAGGGGAACAGAGCCAACCTTAGGTGGCAAAAGGATATTCGGGAAAACCCAAAAGGTCCCTATATGCAGACTAGGAGCAACCTCTCTTGAAAGTAACATAGGTCGGGATCCCTCATCTGCCCACGACATACTTGCCACATTCAAATAAGTGCCTTGGTAACATTAAAAATAAGTGCCTCTAGCACATTCAAATAATTTATATTAGCACATGAAATAAAGGGTAAAGGATTGAGAAAGGCTTCATGTGCAAAGAAGTGATGCGACGACTCTACCAGGGTACTGACCAGGCTCGCTCGCAGCGGAGCAACGTCTGTGACTCCTAGGAAGTGACTCTATCGGGACCACCAAGTTTTCTTGTAGTGGAGCAACACAAGGGGACCAAATAAATATACTGAATCCTTGAGGCCCATGAGGTTACTCCAACCCCTTTCGACGAGTCTCTGGAAATGGAAGTAAAGAGAACTAGCATCCCACATAGTGCAAATAGGTGGAGAAAATACACAAGGGATAGAGATGAAAGTTGTGGGACCCACGAGGTGAAAGGAAAAACCTGCTAAGCTCCCCCTCCCCCCTCAAGAAGAAGCACCAACAGATATTCTGTGTTCTACCAGTGAATTTCCATTTGTTGTAGCCGCTACAACAACCTCCAAAATTTAGTCCCATCTTAAAATTTGAGAGCCCCTGATCTCTTTATTAAAGGTAATTCTGATGTGCCCTCAGCCTTGAGCCTTGAGAAAGTCCCTTATCAAGAATTATGCCTTCAAATATTGGTTCATGACTTGTTTTCTTTGAAACTAGTCGCATAGTGGCAAAGTCGCAAAACCGATAAAATATTCACACTTGCGACTATGCGACCTAGCGACTTTGCGACCCCCAGGTCACAAGGTCACATCTTGGCCTAAAACTTCAAAATCACAACTATGCAACCTAGCAACCTAGCAACCTCCAGGTCACAGGGTCGCAAGGTCGCAAGGTCGTATCTTGGCCTAAATTTTCGCATTCCCAACTAAGCGACTTGGCGACATTGCAACCCCTAGGTCGGGAGGTCACAAGGTCGCAAGGTCACATCCTTCCTCAACTAGACCTATTTGCGACTTAGAGACCTACATTAAATAATCACATGTGCTATCCCTTTATAAATAAAAGGGTCACGTAGGTTGCATTCGACCTGCGCGATGGAGCAAATAATGCCTCTGACAATAAAACTCGATCACGTTTTTTTCGGGTAAGTTGCCTAATCCTCCTATTGTTTCCTATTTTTATTAGATGATGCCTCACCTACCCCTAAACTATCCTATTAATTCCCCTTAGCTTCAATCCTATGCAAAACAAGTCCTCACTAGCTCTCTAGTTAAGGTTTTCAACCCTCTCATGCTCATCCCTCTCTGCATCCTCCTCTGAGCCTTGCCTTTCCTCTGTTTGCTACAAACACCCCTTCTTGTTTTCCTGGGAAGGCTTTAAACTCTGATTTTCCCATATCCCTTGGATTTTTTTCCCTCCTTGCACTTCATTCCTTGCGGGTGACGATCGCCCCAATTTCTCTCAGAAAGCCCTAATGCGACCCTACCATCTAGCGACCCAGCAACCTTGCGACCTAGCGACCTCACGACTTCGTCGCTAAGTCGCTAGGTTGTTGATCATTGATTAACCACTAAATTCGTGAATTTGTGACCTAGAGACCTTGTGACCTAGTCACAAGTCGCCAAGTCGTAGGGTTGCAATTTCTAAAAACTTCATGACTTTGCGAGCTAGCGACCTTGTGTCCTAGTTACAAGTTGCCAAGTCGCAGGGTTGCAGTTTTTGAAAAAACTCACGCCAATGCGACCTAGTGACATTGCAACCTAGTCGCAAGGTCGACAAGTTGAAAACCTCACCGTTCCTTTAGATAACAATTAGCAGGGGTCTGAAGGACCTAACCTGAGTAGTCAATTCATTTAGAAGTCTAGTCAGTCCCAACATATTTTTTATTATTTTTTCCATTTTATTGTGGGATTTCTTTTTGAACATCCCAAGGGATATTGAAACCGAGCTCAAGTGTGTCTCCATATTTTCAACCTCAAGCGATATGGGGCCTCCAGTAGTTTGGAAGAGAAACAAGAGTCCCGATATAGAGATATATGAAGAGGACGTGCCTTTTTCCCCACCCCCTATCTATGGGGACACTGCCTGTGTGTTTGGGAAAGGATATAAGATGAGTTGGTGCCAAGTATATCAAGAGTTCACAAAGCCTGAGTTCCCAGAAGAGCTCATGGACTAACAAGTGTATGTTCGGGCTAAAAGATCTAAACTTCACTAAGTAGGTGCTCATCTGCCCATATTCCGATGTGAAGAGGTCATTGAATGGATCCTCCAGAAAGTTTACTCCAAGATTTGGGTTATCTGCGACCACTTAGGGAAAACGTTTGCTAACCTGATGGGAAAGACTTAAAATTATACTATGTACTCCCCACCAAATAAAAATCCTTCAACGCCGATTGGGTCACCACTCATGAAGTACCAGTACCGAAAACCTTAAATGGTTGGTGGGAAGACCCCGAGAAGTTTAATATGAAAAAGGATCAGGAATAAAAAACAGATGGCCTTAGGAAAGTATCTAAACTTGTTGCAGGAATGATGTGAAAAATGTACGGCTGACCAGCTGCCACTACCTTCAATGGGACTTGGGTCCCACTCATGTATGTTGTCACTTCATATGGCACCTGGTTCAACTGGGCTAATCTGGTAGTATCGGACCTCAAGGCAAACATATCAACAGCACAAGCACCAGAAGATGGATGTGCATCTGAATTCTACATGGCCTCTTACCTTTTGGATGCAGTGTGCAAGATGTCATTTTGAAGGATGGTCGCATAAACGGGATGTGAAGCATGGTGGACCAATCCAAAAATATTTAAATGTATTCAAGGCTTCCAGATACAAGCAAGATATAGATTCTATCTAACAAAATTTCATCCCCGCACTCTACAAAAATATTTTTGGCAAAGATGCCCCATGCATGTCCAAGGGGGCTATGGAAACGATACCCTAGGTGGCCAACTAGTTTCCCATTACAAAAAGTACTTTTATCAAGGTCTTCAGATCATTCAAGGTGCCTCACGCACTGCCCCATTTTTTCACTGATAAACTACAGCTACAAGATGTGTGTTACCAAATGACAAGTAGATTTTCCAAGATCCTTACCAAAGGCCAAAATAAGCCATGACCTACCCTCCTGCTCACTATTGGTGCCTACACGGTTAAGGATTTCAAATAAGTAGAAGCTGAGGAGGAGGAAATTAAATTTTTTCATTTCTTAACCTTCGCCCACAGAGCATATGATCTTGAAAGGATCATCCCTACACATGCCAAATGAGCCAAATTCAATGGGAAGTACCAACACACAGAATGCCCTATTGAAAAGAAAGTTAGGAACTAGTACAACAAGGAAAGGGAAGCCATGCCAAAATAATCAGCTGACCTGAGTGAGGATCAAGGAGGTCAGGATGATCAAAATTTGGAAGAAAGGGCTGACATGCTGAAATGAAAGGACCCAATAGGAGGAGCCTCGTCTTCCAAAGCTAAGAAGCCAAAGAATGCTACAGGCAGTAGTCTTTCTAAAGAGTAAAAGGAAAATAGAGACAAAGAGGCCAATTCACAATAACAAGTTGAGAAGAAGGTGAGATAAATAAGATAAGTGAAAGAAGCAAGTTGAAGAAGATAAGCGAAAGAAGCAAGCTGAAGAATAGCAGAAAAAACAATAGAAAGAGGAACGGAAGAAAAAACAGGTAGAATAAGCCTACAAGAAGAAAGAGGAAGAGACGTGTAAGAAGAAGGAAGAAGAAGAATGGAACATGAAAGAGGCCAAGTGAAGTTTAAAGGAAGAATAAGAATGGCATAAGAAAGAGGTCGAGTGCAGATTGAAGGAAGAACAGGATAAAGAAGAGGCCGAAAAGAGGAGGAAGGAAGAAGAAAAATAGAAATCACAAGAAGGCTCTTCTAAGGAAGCAGAGGGAAGAAAGACAACACCCCCAAATATTATGGAAAAAATAGAGCTTCCCCATATTGAGGTACCCCCAATGACTCCCATGAAGAGTGTGCACCTCCCTCTCTCAGAACGTGGCATCCCAGAGAAACTGTAAGATAAGGTTTTAGACCTAACAAGGTTGACATACGACCAGTTCACACACAAGATCAGAGAGGAGAAAAGAATATGCCTCGCACAGAATCTGTCCAAGTCCATCGCAGTTACCATGAAAAAGGACATAGTCCTAGATACTAGGACTAACTGCATCATGATCGCATCATCAGGGACTGCTTTTGCAGTAGCCACAGAGGATAATGTCAGCAGAATGAGTAGAGAGATGTTGTCTCTAAAAAATGGACTCCAGGCCTCCAAGCGGAAAGTAGCTCAATCTGAACAGGAAAATAAGACATTGGAAGTAGAAATCCAAAGGCTCCAATTCACAACTGCCCAGGAAAATGAATTACTAGTCGCTATTCAAAGGGAATTGGTTACTTTGGAGGCTGCCATGAAACAAGTATATGAGGATATGTTCACTATAAAGTATACCATTTCCCCACTACTAAGGGCACAAGAAAAGACTAAAAATAAGATTACACAACTAAAGGAAGCCTCCATTGCCCTAGACAGTATGATGGAATGGTCAGAGAGATATCTGCAGGCTCCTGACACCCTACCAAGGAACGATTGGATCTGCATGAAAAATGACAAAGTATAGATATGAATGAAAATAAAATCCAAGGATAAGCTGGTGAAAGCTGTGGAAAAGGTGATGTCTTCTTATGAACATCTGATCAGTGGCATCGAGTCAATGGCAAAGATACATCACATCCCTTCCTTAGGAGAATTGGATACCTAGAAGACAAGGGAGGGGGTGACTCAAGACATTTAAGAATTTCTGCAACCCATCAGGGAGACAACTACTTCCTAGGACATCTCAGCCTCATAGGTAAACATTTATCAGTTCATCATTGCACCAGTTCAAATCTACACCAAACTGGCCTCCCTATCAAATCAAATCTCAATGAAGAGGCGTACTTTGATTCCGGACACTCTCGAGTGTTTTCAAAGGCTAAGAGAAGATACCCCCCAGGTCACTCCAGTGGCCGCAGAATATCAGGCCTGGCAGAATTAACCCAGAGAAAAACATAAGATAGAAGTCCTGGGCTTCTCTGTCACACAATTGATCCCTTGATAAAGAAAATATTATAGGTCGCAGGTCGCAAATAGAATAAGTTTCAGGTCGCAACGGGGAATAGGTCACAGGTTGCGAGAAGGACCAAGTTGCAAGTCGCAACACCACCTAAATTGCAGGCCATACCAACGATAGGGAAGCTGAAGGGTCAGGTCCACCCAAAGGTCATTTTTTTCTATAAGTATTCCCTTCGGGGACATTGTAAAGGACCTTTTTTTGGGACTCTAAAAGGAGAAGAGATAATTGTATTGCAATTGAATGCATGTTTCTGACAATGAATACAAATCAATGTTGTGATTCCACTTTTGAATGTGATGAGGAATTATGTGTGCTAGCATTATGAATATTATGTCTTGTGTATTTGCTATCTTTTATAACTGACTAGTCAGTGTTTTTCTGTTCATATATCATTTGTACGCTTTAGCTTTCTGGATGTGTCAATGGTATCTGAATTATTTCATCAAGGGATGTTTAATGACTTTGTTATTAATGTCACTCCATCTTTCAGAATATGCTTAAGGAATTGAGGGGTGCTTCGACCATTGAGAAATGTTTCTTTTGTGGTCAAGCAATTTTTTATGAGCATGATGTTAATGATGTGTTGCTAACAACATCTCATTTGGTTGCATGCTTTGAATCTCGCTTTACTATTTATAATGTTTCATTTATAGGAGAACTCGTCAACCATTTGTTTCGTATCATTATAATAGCCGTGTATTATCAAGTCCATAAGGTACGTCTCCATCTGAGAGAAGGCATATTCAACGATAGCCGGACCTACACCCCAGATGGGATCCCTATCACAAACGGTCTAGATTTTAGTTGGGAATTTATACTGGGGAGATCCCCTATTGTTGGCCGGGCATTTTTTCCCATCAATAGAAGGCTATTTGGGGTGTTGAGGGTTTGAAGGCTGCAGGTTCAATGAGGGTTCATGCAGTGGTATGCAATATACAAAAAAAATTTGAGCTAGGTCAACAACTAATGCATATGATGCGAGGATGAAAGTGTACAACATGATGCAACAAATGAGGCTTATGACGCGATGAAATGCCATGTACGAGAAAGATCAACTAGTTGCAGGTGAAAAAGAAAATCACATGTAGTGATTATCTGAATATTATGTAGCAATAAGCAAACTGAAAGAGCATGAGTGCAAAACAAATGTAAAATTATAATGCATAAAGCTATTGACATTAATAGACGACAACAAACATAATTTTAAACCATAAATAAAACCCTTGCAAGTAAAACCTAATTAAAAACTTCAACCAACAAACTTTTATTAATATATCCTAGCTAGCCTAAACCTAAAACCCTAATTTAACTGGATTTCCAGTGCAACCACCACATTAGTTCCCTCCCTACAAGAACAACAATGTTCACAATTAGAACTAGCATAAAAAATTGTGCACTGACAACAAGACCTACCTGAAAATCATGTGCAACAAAAAGAAGGTCATGGGTACTTACTAGAGAACATGCGAGAATGGATTTTTCAAGCTGAATTTCATTTTCATCCTCAGACATAGAAATATGTACTTGAAACCTAAAATCATCTATAAATGACACACATCCATCGATGCACAACCCTAGGTCCGATGCAAGTGGGGTAAGAAATTGCCTATCTGTAGGTATATTCATCGGATAGGATCCTTAAAACCATCCAGGAATCTCATCATGATGTTGAGGATGATCAATTTGATGGAATGGGAAAAATAAGCATCCACCAGGCGAATTTGAGGTGCTCGTGAATCCAAGTGCAGAAACCTTAATTTTGGAAACCCTAGTTTGAAGTTTCCCCCAGGTTTTGTTGGGGACGTGAGGATCTGAAGTAACCATTAGTGGAGGTTGAAGTGCCTCACCATCCTAGATAAACTTTGGACCTTCCAGCGAGGGGCTTTCAATCATCGATGGTTTCATGAGATCAACTGGCGAATGGATGTGATCATTATTTGTGGTGATTGGAAAACCATCAGTAGGCTTATTATCAATTCGGTCAAATATTTGCGAACTGGTAGATTGACAATCCAACATATCAGATTCTTTATATTTCCCAATATGAGATGAATTGACCAGAATATTTTCAGGCAACAGAGAGGCTTGTAAAGCATCACACGCTTGTACCTGAATGCAACTGGTATTGGCTGGGCAATAACCAAAAATATTAGAGACATTGGCTGGTGTTTTCCTTCCAGTGAGTAAATTAGGGTATATCGGTTGTTGCATATAAACTATTAAGGGATATAAATATGTGCTCAAAGAAACATCACTCAGATCAAAGGCTTTCCTAGGTGAGCTGATATTATGCATGGTTATGCTAAGAGGAGTGTGGTGCATGGGAACTGTAATTTCAGAAACCCTAATTTGAGAAGTCGTAGGTTGACTTGTTTCAATGGTCTCATAAGGATCATGAGAACATGAGATAACCATCAGCATAAGCTAAATTTCCTCGACTTACTGATGGGTCCCTTAATCATCAAACCATGAATCATCAAATTGTGGTGGCTTCATAGGGTCGACAGATAGACACGAATTACAGTCCCCAGAGGTTCCAGTGAATATGTTTTCAGATAAATAACAATCATTGGAGCCGCCAATTTGATCAGGTTGGGTATCTAGTATGTTAGGCTCCTCTAGGGTTAAAAAATGGGATGAATCAATAAGAGAAACTTCTCAAGATTTCATGGGCATAAGGTCACCTTCTCAACTGTTTAAAGATTGCGGATGAAAAAGATCAGAAATGAGAGATTCATCAATTTTGTGATGCGATTGTGAGACACCACCCGCGCGTTCATGACTGTGGTCAACACTAGCATAAGACAGTTCCAAATGATTTGAAGAAATTATTGGTGTGACAAAATCGAGAAATGAATTAGGGAAAAATGGATGAAATTATTCAGATGCAAGGGTACCAATCGTATAAGGCATTTCCTCTCTCACATGCGTGTCATCTAGAGAGGCCAATGATCTTGCATGCAAATCATGGTCCAAGGATTTTTCAGGAAAATCAACTTTATTCGGGACAAGGCCCAATTCATTGTCCGTATGTGAATGAAATTTAGAACTGGACCCAGGCAAATGTTTAGTGGACTTGTGTAATATTCCTAAATTAGCATGCAGCTAGTTGGAATATTAATTTTTCTCTTGTCATTTAGTTAGATGAATAAATGGGTAAGGAGGCCCATAAGTCTCTTTAGTAGGCATAAAATCCCTCTTAATGTAAAAATGGATCATATTCATAGTTGGATTAAGCACCCTCATGTGTGAATAGGGGCTGATGCATATGGACAAGGTCAAGTTTGACGAAGTCAACAATGCTGGTATGGGGGGAGTGGATCATCAATAGAGACAACGTAGTGTGAATGGGAGGAAGAATCCATGATGATGGAAACCCTAGTGAGTGGGACCCAACGTCAGAAGGCTCACATTATTTATAAGGATGGCAAGGCAACCATAGTGGGTTATATTATTGCTTATTGATTTTCTGGTCTTCATGACTTCTTGCATTCTTCAGCTGTTTAGTTGAGCTTGCAGTGATGTTTAGCATAGGGTGTTCTCGAGCAGGGATCCCACCTCTTCCCTTGAGTTAGCCTCTTGGAAGATCATTGTACAATCATTTCCACACATCTGGAATTCTGGCCAAGCTTCAGTCTTCATCTACAACGTAGTTTCTATTTATATTTGTGTGTGTTGTAGGGTGTTGCAGTGGAGGGTTGACAAACCCACTTTCTGAGCTAGTTTTTCAGAGGAGGAAAAATTCTTCCCTTTGGGAGATCAAAAAGGGAGGTTCTTGAGCGTTCTTTCACATCTTGGCACTAGTCCAAGCTATTCACATCATCTACAACACATATTCCCTCTTTGACTACATTATTTCAGTGAGCATTTGTAGTGGAGGTTTCAGTGCTTAATTTGGAGGGTGAGATCTTCAGTGTTAGGATCAACCTTTCACTTGGAGAATTTGTTGGAGGAGATCTATTCATTTCTATATCAGTTCAGCCACCTCCTTCCAGTATTCAGTTTGCAGCTGCTATTCAACCCTAGGCTTCATTCTGGAATTTTTGGTATTTTGGGTATTTCCAAAAATCCTTCTCGTGTTCTCTTGGAAAGGTGTTTAGGAGTCTAGATCTTCACTCCTAGCATTATTTGAGCTATATAATAGTAGATATATATTGATCTATCTTTATGTATAATTTTATTCCCTAAAATTTCATTTTCATGGCTCATGGCACTTGTATAGCAGCATTTCTCATGTATTAGCATATTTTCCTATTGGAGGCTTGTTTCCCATTGCTTGAGTGACTTGATCCTCATGATCTTGTGCTTAAATGTTTGCTGATATATTTAATAAAATGGCTGTACATTTGTCCCATGTAATGGTGCATTGATTTATTCACTGCTCTTTCCATTATTGTGTTCACATATTGTTGCATTTTCCCTTTTAGGATATTACAGTGGTATAGGAGCATAATCTTGGCTCAACCTATGAGTTTCAACCAATATGCTATAAGAAGAAGAAGAGAAGAAAACGAGATCTAAAATGATGGAAGGAATGAGCTTTGTCTCATCACGTTTTTAGATCTATGAAGAACCTCTCCAAGGAGGTTAAGCAGATGAAAGAGGAGAGATGCAATGTGACCTCAAAAGGGTTTCAAGAAGAGGAAGGCCCATGTACTTCCTATCAACAAAAGAAAGAACCGGTGTTGCAGAGAGCTCCAAGGAAATACACTATGCCCTTTTCTTTTGAGGAAGAAGATGAGAGGCATGGATATGAAGGACACTTATATCATGAGATTCTAAGTGAATACCTTGCAGAATATAAGTCTCAACCTAGAGCTTTCAAGGAGAATCTAACTCTTCCACAGTTTATTCAGCTCAAAGAAGAAAGGAGACCTTGCAGCAATACATTCGTATTTCCTAAATTTTATGGGTCATCCACATGTACAACATCATCCACATGTACAAAAAGAGCTTGGTTAATGAAGTTGGATGCATTCTTCCTACTAAATCCAATGGTAGAAAGAGAAGTTGTTGAGATTGCAACACTGCACCTTGAGGGTGAAGAAAACATTTGGTGGTTCAGCCATTTGAGCCATGCAAGAGTGTCTGCATATGAAAATTTTACTCAAAGGTTGATCAAAAGTTTTGACAAGAGGAAATCAAAGGGGAAGATACCTTCACCACCACTTGCTGCAAGAGCGCTTGCATCAGGAGAAAGAACCCTTGCATCTTTGCAAAGTGGTCTTGATCTCTTGAAATATAGAGTCCCATGCACTATTCTAGAGATGCATGAGGAGGAGGAGACTTATACCAGTGCCGATGCAACCATAGAGGAGCAACCATCATCATTATTAGTTGGGGAAGTCATCACACTAGAGGAAGGAACCCTTGTAGTAGTACAAGATGTTCCCAAGCTTTACCAAGGTATGCACATATTTCCATTTCCTGTCATTTAAGCACATCTTATGGAGAGTTGTGGGAATGTGCCATTGCATGACCTAGGGTCAAAGCATATTTTTTATGTGGAGCAGCAGATTATCACTGCATTGAGAGGCCTTGAATTTTTCAAGGAGGAGATAAATAGTCATCCTCGTTATTCATTGTTGAGATGCACACAACTCTTGGGGTTGGAGTGTGGATTTTTGGAGGATAGGATGAGCATTGTCCTAAAAAATCCAATGCGGAACTATATGTTTAACATTGAGCATGAGCATGAGACAAAAAATACACCATTAGGGAGATTAGAAACACTGTCATTGAGTAGCAGTGATGAGTTGGGGGCCCAACTATTATTAGAGCATTCTGATGACCATTATACTTGTGTGACATTGGATGGGAAGATGCTTGATGAGAGACATATTATCTTTCATTATTGTGATGGATATTTCTTGATGGGGATTGCATAGCTCAATGAGAATAATTTTCCTTCAACATACTTGGATTCTTATGGATTCAACATGGTCATTGATGAGTGGTCTTCATTTGGAGATCTCTAGGAGATTGCATCTCAAAATCCCATGAAATGAAAAAATAGAAACCTGATTTGGGATGATGGTATTCTCCATTAGAGGAGTACCAAAGTGGAGTATGGTAGGAGCCACCTACATTTGGATGAATGGGTGTGGGTGGTGAAAATTAGGTTGGTGGGCCACTTTCATATCTATGACATAGGGTAGCAGGAGGCATGGCTTCGTTGGCTACTATTGAAATATTTTGGCCATCATGTGACATATCCTTTTCCACGAGGTATGTTTTGGTTTGAGGAATTTCATGGCACCCATATGTTATGACATAAGAATATTTGGTTGTATGCGGCATTATATAAGTCAATCATCATGATGTTACTCCATGAGTTGTGTGATGAGGAGTTGAGGAGGCAACAAGAGTTGTTGTTGCTTTGGATACTATTGGGAGAGTATGGGTTGATTTTTTCCTATAATTTGCATGATGTTGGAAGAGTATATGGTGGCACAATCATGGTGCAAAGGTTCTACTCCTTAGATTTGGAGGATTAGGAAGTACTTCCACTTTGGAAGGAATCTCTCATATATAGCAGCACTATGGTAGATGACATTGAAATTTGGCATGTTAAAGAAGGGAGCTATGATATGACATGAGCCTTATTGCAAAGGCCAAGAATGCTATCACTTGGGAGCTTGGATTTGTTGATGGGGTGTTCCCAAGATCACTTCACATATGATGCACTTGATGGGAAAGTAGGAGATGAGAGTGATAGAGTAGTGGATGGAGACATCTATTACCATGATATGATCTTCTTGACTTGGATTTCCAAGCATAAGAAGAAAGATCTTCATGCAATACATAGTTCATTCCTCTTCATGGGAGTATATCATACCACTATGGAGGGCTCATTCAGGGATCTTATTATCACCTTACTCTCAGTACATGGTAATAATTATGTTTTTTCATTTATTGATTATCTAACACAGTATTTGCATTCTCTTACCATCTCTATACAGTGCATTTCTCCACAAGAGGGAAAGCCTCTATTTGGACTTCATGGTCATTTTAGGACCAACATCTATGATGGAGATAGCCATTTCTTGTATGGATTTGGGAAAGTGTTGTACTATTTCCTATATGCTCATTTGATATACAATTCCATTTACTATTTACGAGTAGATGTGATGACATGCATAACTAGCAGTTTGTTAGGAGACAACTTGCCATGTTATTTTCATAAACAGCATTTGGAAACACTACGCTGTGACTACTTGGGAGACTGTTGGTACTTTCCAACACCATATAAAACCTTCAATACCTCTCTCATTTGGATTCCATCTAATGATAATGTCATATTCATTTCATATGGGATGATTTGGGCAAGAACCAAAGAGTGGGTCTTTGAGCATCCAATTGCCCTTTTGCTTCATGAAGGAAAAATTATTGTAGCCCAAATTTAGTAGAAGCTCTACACTTATCATAAGTGGAGAGAGATACATCATGGGGTAGTCCATTTGATCTATCAAGTTCAGCAATGCAACCCACCTTCTTTACAAGAGCCTAAGGTATAGGATATATTTCATGAGTTGCCATGTTGGAGGGTCACTCATTTTGTATGGATGATAGCTTGGTGATGGAGGCTTCACATGGGACTGTTAGTTCCCAACATATTTCAGGTTCCATGCTTCAAGAAGGCCTCTAGAGATCACATTATTTCCTCCATGGGTATCTTATTCCTTCATGATGAAGGCTATTTGGGATGGTTGCCAAAAGCTAACTTTCATACTTGGGAGGGGAAAATTGGAGATTTATTGATGAGACAACATCCTGTTCCTTGGAGGAATTTATCATATAAGGACAGAAGGAGGAGAGGAGGCTCTTTAGTTCTATCCTTGCAGTTGCTTGAGGACAAGAAACATTTGGGAGGGGAGGACTGTAATATTCCTAAATTAGAATGCAACTAATTGGAATATTATTTTTTCTCTTGTCATTTAGTTAGATGAATAAATGGGTAAGGAGGTCCATAAATCTCTTTAGTAGGCATTAAATCCCTCTGAATGTAAAAATGGATCATATTCATAGCTGGATTAACCACCCTCATGTGTGAACAGGGGTTGATGCATGTGGACAATGTCAAGTTTGACCCAGTCAACAATGCTGGTTTCGAGGGAGTGGATCATCAATACAGACATCACAATGTGAATGGGAGGAAGACTCCATTATGATGGAAACCCTAATGAGTGGGACCCAAGGTGAGAAGGCTCACATTTTTTATAAGGAGGGCAAGGCAGCCATAATGGGTTATGTTATTGATTATTGATTTTGTGGTTTGCAGTGTTGTTTAGAACAGGGTGTTCCCGAGTGGGGATACCACCTCTTCCCTTGAGGTAGCCTCTTGGAGGGAAATTTTACTATCATTTCCACACATCCAAAATTTTGGCCAAGCTTTATTCTTCCGCTACAGCATAGTTTCTGTTTAGATTTGTGTTATGTTGCAGGGTGTTGCAGTGGAGGGTTGAGAAACCCACTTTCTGAGCTATTTTTTCAGAGGAGGAAACATTCTTACCTTTGGGAGATCAGAAAGGGAGGTTATTGAGCTTTATTTCACATATTGGCACCAGGCCAACCTATTCCCATCATCTACAACAAATATTCTCTCTTTTACTGCATTATTTCAGTGAGCATTTGCAATGGAGGTTTCAGTGCTTGATTTGGAGGGTGAGATCTTCAATGTTAGGACCAGCCTTTCACTTGGAGACTTTGTTGGAGGAGATATATTAATTTATTTATCAATTCAGCCACCTCCTTCTAGTATTTAGTTTGCAGCTGTTATTCAACCCTAGGCTACGTTCCGACATTTTTGGTATTTCTAGAAATCCTTCCTGGGTTCTCTTGGAAAGGTGTTTAGGAGTCTATATATTCACTCCTAGCATTATTTTATATATATAATAGCATATATATATTGATGTATATTTATGCAACATTTTATGCCCTAAAACTGCATTGTCATGGCTCATGGTACTTGTATAGCAACATATTTCATGTATTAGCATATTTTCTTATTGGTGTCTTGTTTCCCATTGCTTGAGTGACTTGATCCTCAAGATATTGTGCTTAAATGTTTGTTGATATATTTAATAAAATGGCTGTCCATTTGTCCCATATAATTGTGTATTTATTTATTCACTTCTCTTTCCATTATTGTGTTCACATATTGCTGCATTTTCCCTTTTGGGATATTACAACTTGGGATAGGTTTCATCAACAGGGAGAGATGTTAGGAAAATATGGTTTTCAAGTTCTTATTTGACAAGATGTGTAAAATATTTAGAGGTGATACAACCTGTTTCATTTTCCGGAAATTTTTTATCATCACTTAAACCTTTTGTGACCAAAACTTCGTTACACAGCAATTCAATAGGAGGAAGAGGAATGTCACGAGTAGCAGTACCCTTCTTGGAGGGCTGAATTTGTCCCGAACTCGGAAAGACATACAAGGAAATATTTGGTATAGATTTCAGATGACTAGTAACTTGAGGATTCTCATAACACACATGGGGATCAGGATTTGTTGTAGCTGGGATGTGTTGCAAGGAAATTAAAACCACCTGTCGAAATTGTTTAATTAAAGATGCCCAATTTACATGTCCTTCAGGGAACTCAAAACAAGAATGAAAAAATATAATAGAAAACTCCTCTATATATTCTTAAGGTTTCATTCTGATCTCATTTATCCTTATTAACACATTTTGAAAAGAGTACCTGTGAAAAGCTTGTTGAAATTCAACGATGAGCTGCTCAAACGAATGGATGGAAGATGTTGGCAATGTGCAACACCATTGATTAACATGACCTTCAATAGTGAGGGATAAGAGCACACAAGGCAGCTCCTCATAATCAATTTCGTAATGCTCACAAAACTCAAGGAAATCATAAGGTGCTCGGTTATGGAAATTTCATTCTCACCATCAAACTTTAATTGAGACAAGTGATATAGAGGTTCATCGGGGATTGAACATCTAGAACCAGATAAATCCGATAAAAATATCGGGAGAATGATTTGGGGATGATCCATTTACAAATTTGAGACTAACTACAGGCTCCAAGGGCTCAGCTTGTCATCTGGCCCTCCTTCTAGCACTAATTTGTTAACGAGAAATTACACTGCCAACAACAAGGGGGCCTCCCCAGTGAAAGGTCCCAATTAGACCTCACACCATTCAGGATAGGAGCCCCATCTAGTATGTGGGCCCAAATACCACCACAAGTGTTTCCACTCTTGGTTGTTAGATGAAAAGATGATGAAGCGGAGGCAAGGGTGAAATGACAAATCAGTGAAGAAAAATCAGCCCAAGATTGACAAACCACAAACAAAGATATAAGCAAGTCTAAGCAGCAAAAACAAAGGGGAGTACACTGTGAGTGGGATCGGTGAGCGAAAAAACCAGTCAGATGTACACGAAAGAAAACATGCCAGAAGTTCACTGCAAAGTAGTTCACAATAGATGACTGACATGGAAAGGAACAAATAAACATTGATTCGAAAGAAAACATACATGAAACCACTGTGAATCAGTTCATAACCAATTTCATGCATGAAAGCACACATACAAACATAGTGAAATATTAGAAAACTAGTACTACAACCATAAGCAAGCATGTGAATCAGTGACAAAAAAGAGAAAATATTATTAATATTGCTGCAACTTCAAATACATATTTTTCACTTCGTCAAAACCCAATAGTGGAACATGGGCCATTCATCTCAAAGCTTGATACCAAAACCCTAGCCTCACTACAAATCCCTCTACTTAATCCCAAGAGCTGAGTGAATTTATCTCTCAAGCACTGATTCGCTTTCTCGTCCTCGCTTCAACTCCAGAGCTAAATGTGCTTTATTTGATTTCCTGAAGCCGCACATATAGGATGAGGTGACTCTTGAGTTTCCCTTGACTCTTGACCTCCCCGAATGTTGGGTTGGCTTGCGACTTGGGCCATTTCTGACCTGCAAACTGGGGTCATCTTCAACCTGTGACTTGGGGTCATCTGCGACCTGCGACCTGGGGTCATCTATGACCTAAGGCTATCCCTTCTATCCTTATATTTTGGAGAGCTCAGAGCTTGCAGAACACGATGTATTTACCTGGTACTAGTCTTGTGTGAACAGACTTGTGATATATGTGCCATTGACCCTATAATGAGGTCCTTCAAGTTTTGTAAGGACCCATTTTTCTTGCTAGAGAAAACCCTAGCCTTTGTTCTGTGCATAGAAAACTTCTACATACAAAAAGTAACATGGGTCACAATATTTATAATAAAAATTAATGTGGGAAACACATCTCATTAATTTAAAGAAAATTCATTAAGAAAACAACGTAGGTTTAGACCCCTGTGTGGTCCATTTTCATGCCGCAATGTTATGTGTGCGGCTTATAACTAGTACTCTTGTACTCTTTATGCCAAATCCTCCTAAGAAAATCTTTGAAGACAAATATTGATGTTCGTTACTTAGGTGCTTCCTTCAGTTTGTGATTGCCTCCTATATTACATTATTAACCTTTGACAGTTCTTGATGTGTGCCTGAATATGTCGGTAAATCCAAAGAATGCAATCCCCTTCTCCACCATCATATGCTTCCTTATGTCTCGTTAAGACTCCTCACGGAGACCCATACTTATCCCATGAAATAGCCATTTCTTCATATGTTTCTCCCCAATGTAATGATTCTTTTCAATTTTATTTTCTTAAAAGTGACAGTGAGAACAAGATCTACAACACCTTCAAGGGGCTGGCCTCTTTACCCATAAATGAATAAGAAATTATGCTGGGGATTATGTTGCATATTTTGTAATGTATTTTCTGCATTGTAGCTAAACGCTCTTCCAAAAAAATTCATTACAAACTGGTGGTAATTGTCCAATGTCGTCCAACAACAAAGGAACATCTTAAAAATGAGGCTTAATGTGTTCTTGCAATCATCTATCCTTTTAGGGACGTGAATACTAACACACCCATTCTTTGATAGGTGGTGATTTTGCATGAGGTCGCAACCCTAGCATGGAGGTCGCGTAGTCGGAGAGTCGCGCAAGGTTGTGGATTCTTTTGAGTGTGACCCTACGACTTGGGGACTATGGAAGTCACATAGTCACAACTCCTCATAGGTCAAACATTCTATTCATGCCTTAGGCCTCCGACTTAGCGATTGATGGGAGAAACTGCAACTTTTCCAGAGGTCACGTAGTTGCACCACAAGACTGGTCACAATTCCTGGTTTCTTTCATGCATGCCAAAATGTGACTGGGCGACTTAGACCGTGATGCAACTTATGGAGGTCTGATAGTTAGGGCTTCGCTTGGTAGCACCAATCATTGCAATGGGATATTTGCGACTCAGCGACTGGTCGCAAGGAACCAGAGGTCACACTCTTGGTTGGGGTTCGTCGGTGTGGCTTATGTGACTAATCGCTCCACTATTCTCTCTATAATAACTGGTATTTCCACCATATGCCCCAAATTGTAGGTTTTAACCCTGTATAGAAATTATCTATGAACGAATATTTTAAAACAGAAAATAAAAAATAGTGAGAGCATAAAACATAAAACAAATAAACACAGAGATTTTCCCCTGGATCCCAAATTGGGACGACCAGCTTGATTTTTCATTATATTCCTTTTAGTGTTACAACACATATATACATGAAAAAGCATACATAAACCCCAAGCCATTAACCCTAGATGAGAACATAACCATAGTTCCCTTGACTGGATCTACAAAATACCAGGGGCCGAAAACATCATGCCCAAAAACCATGTGCAAACCCATGCACAAAACCATGGGCGGGTCTGCCCATCGGAATATAAGGGCCAATTTTTTTTCCTGTGGCGCTGCCTCGGACCCTGGAAGGGGGGGCTACTGCCCCCCCTGTTACCCCCCCGTGCATGACTATTCATGGAAATAATATAACACAAACCCAAAATTCTCTCACTTGTTGTTTTCTTTCCGCAAGGGGCCATAGCAGAGCTGAGTCATTAGCCTATATTTTCAACACCCATTGTTTCTCTACACCAAGAGAACTTCTGAGTGCTCACAAACTTTTTCAATGCATCTGCAACATTCTTCAAAGTGTCTACCTTTACCAGAAACACCCTTTTAGCCTCAACCATATATCTCACAAAGTGATATTGAACATCAATGTGCTTTGTCTTTGAATGATAAGCAAGGTTCTTAGCCAAGAAAATTGCACTTTTGCTATCACAGTCTATCCTTATAGCTCGCTGCACCGACCCCATACTTGAACACAATCTCTGCAACCAAACATATTCCTTGCATAAATGAGTGGCTTCCATGTATTCTACCTTTGTATTTGAAAGAGCCACTACAAACTATCTTTTACTCATCCAAGTGACTACACCTCCAAATAGGCTAAACGCATACCCACTTGTAGATCTTCTTTGGTCTAGATCTCTAGCCCAGTCTACATCAACAAAACCATGAATTTCCAACACTCTTTCCAATCCTGGTCTTCCCTGTTAGCACAAGTCATAATCACTAGTGCCACGCAAATATCTGAAAACCCCCTTCACTGTTGTCCAATGCTCCTTCCCTGGGTTTGACATAAACCTGCTCCTTCCCTGGGTTTGGGTCTTCGAATCTTGGATAATTTCTTTGTAATTTCCAATCAACAACATATCATCCACATACAAGACCAAACAAATAACACGGTCACCAATTAATTTAAAATAAACACAGTGATCCTCCTTGCTTCTGGTGAAGCCAAGTCCCCATATATAGGTATCAAATTTCTGATACCACATCCTTGGTGACTGTTTTAACCCATATAGAGACTTCTTTAACCTGCATACTAGCTCTTTCTTCCCATTCACCATAAATCCTTCAGGTTGTTTCATGTAGATCTCCTCTTCCAGATCACCATGAAGAAATGTTGTCTTCAAATCCATCTGTTCTACCTCAAAGTCAAATGCAGCAACAACAGATAAAAGTAATCTAATAGAAGTAAGTTTGGCAACAGGGGAAAAATATCACCGAAATCAATTGCCGACACCTGGGAATAACCTTTTGCTACCAACCGAGCTTTGTATTTCCCCACCTTGACTTCTACATTCATATTCTTCTTAAATGCCCATTTTCTCTTAATGGGCTTCCTTCCAGCCGAAAACTCCACCAGATGCCATGCCTCATTTTTATGCAAGGATGCCATTTCGTCAACCCTGGCCTCCTTCCAGATTTTTCCATCCTTTGAATGTACTGCCTCCCTGAAGGTTTTTGGATCATCACCAGTTATAGTTAAAGAAAAATTTGAATAGAAATTAGATGGACTATACCTTTCTGGTTGTCTTCATTCCTGAACTAATCTTCTCACAGCTTGAGTTTGTGGCTCTTCCTCTTCTGAGTCTTCTTCTGTTGTAGAGTCTAATTCATCCTCCTTTAGCTCAAACTCTATCTTCTCAGGTTCCTTTGGTAGGACTTCATGTTTAACAATATATTTCACCTCTCTAAACACCACATCTCGGTTGTACACAACCTTCCTTGTTTCTGGGTTCCAAAGCTTGTAACCCTTTAAACCATCCTTATACCCAATAAAGATGCACCTTTCAGATTTATTATCCAACTTGATCCTTTTCTCCTTTGGAACATGTACATATGCATCACATCCAAATACCCTCAGACATGAAAGAGATGGTTTCTTACTAGTCCATATCTCATGTGGAGTCTTATCCTCCAACACTGATGAAGGTGGTCGTTAACCAAGTAACATGCAGTCTCCACTGCCTCTGCCCAAAATTCTTGTCCTAACCCGGTACCACTGAGCATGCTTATTGCCTTTTCCATCAGCATTCTGTTCATTCTTTCTACAACTCCATTTTTCTGAGGTGTGTATGGAGTAGTCTTCTGCCATTCTAGACCACACTTCTTATAGAACTCTTCAAATTCCTTCTTGCAGAGCTCCCCACCATTATCTGTCATCAACACCTTTATCTTCTTCTCTGTCTGGTTTTCCACCTGAGCCTCAAATTATTTAAATTTGTAAAAGACTTCAGATTTCTTCCTCAAGAAATATATCCATGTATTCCTTGAGAAGTCATCTATGAATGAAACATAGTGCACAGACTTACCCAATGATGGAACCGACATAGGTCCAAACACATCACTGTGCACAAGCTCTAATATCTTGTTTACCCTCTTAGCACCAGAAGGAAAACTCACTTGATTCTGCTTCCCATATACACAATGTTCACAGAAATCAAAATCCAAAGAGCTATTAGACATACCTTCTACCATACCATTTCCATGCAGTATCTGAAGGCCCTTCTCTCCAATATGTCCAAGCCTTTGATGCCATAGCATGATATTTTCTCCAGAGACCACTAGGCTTTCCAATCCACTTTCGAGAACCATAGAACTATTACACCCATCAATAATAGTGCTACCCTGAAGCTTGTAAAGAGTTCCAATCCGAACTCCCTACATTAATACTAGTGCTCCCAGAACCATCTTACAGACATCTTTCTCGAACATTTTTTTTACACCTGCATCATCCATCTTGCTTCCATAAATCAGATTTCTCCCCAATGCAAGAATGTGCAGAACACATGGAAGTGTTCTAATCCTTCCACCTTGTAGCTTCAACTTGACTTTTCCACATCCAACAATTTTGGGCTTCCTATCATCACCTAAGAAGACATCATCGCCATCATATTTCTCATACTCATAGAACCACTCCCTATGAGGAGTGAAGTGAAAGGACACACCCGAGTCAATCAACCATGACTCATTATCTACATGTGTATTTGAAGAAGAAGCCAAATGCACATCCCCACCTTCATCTGAGGTGGTTTTTGCCTCTGCAAAAGGAGCATCATTAGATCCCTTTCCTTTCTCAGGAGCTTTACATCTGCAGTCCTTTTTGTAGTGCCCTTCCTTTCCACATTTCCATCACACCTTTACAAAATGTCCAAGAGATTTAGATCTCCCACTCAAAACCTTATTCTTGTTTCTATTTTGGGACCTTCCTCGTACATATAAGGCATCTCCATTCTGGCCCTCCATATTTCTACGTCTCATTTCCTCCGACAACAAGGCTGAGAGAATATCATCAAAATTCAAGGTAGTTGTATTGCTACCTATTGTAATAACCATAATGTCCCACGAGTCTGGTAGAGAACAAAAAAAACTGATGGAATTATCTTCATCCAAGAATTTAATATCAACAGATGATAGCTGACTTACCACAGTATTGAATTCATTCAGATGCTCTGTCACCGAGTCTCCATCCTTCATCCTCAGGTTATACATCTTTTTCCGGAGGAAAAATTTATTCACTAGAGACTTAGATTGGTACAAAGTCCCAAGTTTGTCCAACAAGGTCTTTGCCGTCGCTTCCCCAGATACATTCAACAATACTGAATCCGAGACACAAAATTGTATTGTTCTCTTTCCCTTCCAATCTAGTTTCTTCTAATCTTCGTATGACATTTATGTTGGTTTAGTACTCGGATCTATCGCGATCCACTGGTCCTTATCCACCAACATATCCTCCATCTTGAGCTTCCACAACTCAAAACTCTGACCATTAAATTTCTTGATCTCTATCTTCTCGCCGCTCGCCATCTTCTTTCACCACAGGAATCGATCCCGCACATCTCCCACTGAACAAAGTCTACCGCAGGCCCAAGCAAAAAACCCCTCTGCAACAAATGCATTCCCATGAAGCCAAATTTTTTTTGATAGAAAATGTAGGTTTTAACCCTGTACATATATTATCTACAAATGAATCTTTTAAAACTTAAAATAAATAATAGCGAGAGCATAAAACATAAAACAGATAAACACATAGATTTTCCCCTGGATCCCAAATTGAGATGACCAGCTTGATTTTTAATTATATTCCTTTTAGTATTACAACACATATATATATACATGTCGAAGCATACATAAACCCCAATCCATTAACCCTGTATTAGAACATAACCGTAGTTTCCTTAACCGGATCTACAAAATACCAGGGGCCGAAAACCATCATGCCCCAAAACCATGTGAAAATCCATGCACAAAACCATGGGCAGGTCCGCCCATCGGAAAATAAGGACAAAAAAAAATTTCTTGGGGCGCTGCCCCAGACCCTGACAAGGGGTGCTACCACCCCTGCTGTTACCCCCCCCCCCCCCGCGTGTGACTAGTCATGGAAAGAATATAAAAAAAATCATAGCACCAATGCATAATAAAGGATTTTTCATCCACCAAGAAACCTATGCGATAAGAGGTGTTGGTGATGCATTGTACATGCTTACATTATGGTGGGAGTGCGTCTCCGGAGGAAGGTCTGATGGCGCATGGTACCTATCATGCCAGAATTTGTAGCTTTCACCATTCCCTTCTACAATATCTAGTATTTGCATGATTTTCCCCAATCACATGTGCGATAACAAGTGTTGGTGTTGTGTTTGGCACTGAAATACCACAAAGGGGATTTCTGCCATACCTACTTCAACCGTAGTGGCTGATCAGGAGCTCAAATTTGAGCTTGGGAAAAAGCTCAAAAATTAAAGTGTTCAAATTGATTTGGAACCTAAGCAATGGGATAGGTCTCAGCGATATGATCCCAACGCCATGAACGACACTAAAAGCCGACGTTGTATGAAGAATTTATTCAACTTTGAAGTTCTTCAATTTCAGTAAAAAAAAGAGGCCAGTTTGACTTTAGAAATTGGCAAATACTAAAAAAAGAATATTTCGGGAATATTCCTTGAAATATTCTGGGAATATTCCTTAGAATATTCCATAGAATATTCTCTGTGGACCAGTCGTTTTATGAGAAGTTTCCCTTTGCAATTGGCTGGAGAGTTGACTGTGTAATGTCGGACCAATCAAAGGCCGCCACGTGGCAGGCCCAGAGGCTACCACGTGGCCCCCAAGTCACAATTGAATGGCGGGTTAAATTTTTTTTTGGCTCCGGTGGAATTTGAACTCAAGACTTCATCACTACTACTACAACGCTTTACCAATACACCATGGGCTTATGACTTGACATATGTTCAACCCAAATTCTAAATAAGATATGGTTTAATGTGGCAACGTTCAAATAGTTAATGCGGAATGTGCGGCCACATGTCACTTAAAATTTAATGCTAATAGTTTATGCCACCCCAAATTTAGTGTCGTTTCCTCCATTTTAGGTGGAATTCCACTTTTAGCTCCAGTTAACTACAGTTGGCCCACAATTAGTGGGATTTTTGCCTAACATTGGGCAACATACTGTGTTGAGCATATCTTTCACATGGGAGATCCTTTTGGAGTAATTTTTTTATTTTATTTTGGGTCTCTTCGAAATTCGGGATTCAATGGAGTAGGTCTGAAATCTAACAGAGGTCATATTCAGAGGTTTAAGAATCGAAGAAGATGAAGGATCCATCAGGGCCTGGAAGGAGAAGGTTTTGTTTTGGACTGTATTTCTCTGTTTAAGGTAAATGAATGGGAATTATTAGCTATTTCATTCCTTTTGAATCTTTTTAGATGGTTTTCAGAGCCTGTTAATAACTTTAGAAAGCCAAAAAGCTTCATTTAAGTTCTAGAGGCCATTTTCCAAACAGAGTGTATAGGCGAAACCGGAGCATCCAGAGGTCGTTTTTGATAATAAAAAAACTCTATATTGACTATTTTAGTCATTATGGAACCAATGGAAGTGGTGTCAGATAATTTTGAGTACTTCTACATCTTGAGAAGTTGATATGAAGTCGTGGGCAGCCCTGGGCAAATCGTGGAGGAGAGCCATTTTTGGGGATGTTGTGCTTAATGTAAGAAATTTATCAGTTGATATTTGATGTCTGATCATTATTGGATGCAACAGTAGTAGTTTCAGGAGTATAAATAGAAATATGAGGGATTTTGTGCCATTTAGAAGCTAAGAGAAGCGTAGTGCACTGACAGAAGAAAAGACATACACCTCTTCCAAGCAAAAATTCTACATAATGTCAAGTTTGAGTAAGGTCATATTAATTAAGTCTGAGTGTTTACTTCCATTATTTCTTTAGGCAGAGTCAGTAAGAGGGCCAGGTAGCTTCTGGATTCATCCTTTCTTTGAAAGGAGACATATCTGGTAAAAGCCCCTACAGTCTATCTCTTTATTAGAAATAAGAAGTTCTCACATTTTCAGATTTAAAATTTGGAGTATTTGCACTCATTTAAAAAAATGAAAATGGATACCTTGCACCATTTTCAAGTACATTCCATTTACATATCAGTGGTAGTGAGTCTCTAGTGGAAGGTATGTCGACACATAATAATTATCGTATGAAGGAGCAGCATGAACCTGATCTGCACTCTATTCACAACATATTTCTTCATGGAATTTGGTTTGAAACATGATTCTAACATCAAATGAAAAATTACCCTCTGCAAGTAGCTCCTCAGGAATGAGGCAATACAAATGGAAAAGATGTGGCTTAACCACGAGATTAAGTTCCCTCGATTTTCATGCCTTTGTTCCTTGCTTATGGACAAGGGATGAATGTGTCGTGTTACGAAATCGAGCACCTGTAGTTTCCATTGCAATTTATTGCCTGGTCTTGCATGCCATATTTCATGAAGATGTGAGCCGCAACATACAGTAATTTGAAAATCAATATACGAATCTAGGGTGTTGATTTCCACTGTCATTTTATATTTGCAATATATCGGTGAGTTTATTAATTAAATAGCATTCTTTTAGTCACATGTTAAGTAGGGCTTTATCGAGTATGATCAAATTAACTTCAACCTATGTAGCCTTGATATTACTGAGTGACACTTTCCAACCCATCATGACTCATCTTGAATGCTAGACATTCCCTCCAATAGTAACATACAAAACGTAATGTTTGGCCTTGGAAGCTTACTCTCTCACTCATAAAAAAGCCTTAACTTGGTAATATAATGCTCATTTTCATGTGTATGACAGAAAATATTCCTTCAAACGTGGTGGAGAGACAACAGGCTAAGATGTGCCAAAGTGAAATTTGAGAGGGAAAGGCTTTAACATTTCATTCATGGCTATGATAACTTCGGTTTTTTAACATGTAGAGAGGACCACCAAATTACAAACCTCAAATTAACGGAGAGTGTGAGGTTGCACACACAATATGGGCAGTGGGAGAACACTCATGCAAATATAGACTAATGGCAAGATAACTCCCGACAACAACTCCATGCCCTAGGGTGACAAGACAAGTGGGTGTGGCGTGCATCGTATGAGTGGGTACAATGACGGGGTTTTGGAAGGAATAAGACATGGGGATATTAACCTAATGAAGGCCTGGTTAGAGCCTTGATGGGTTGAGCGAGCGGGGGGGTACCTAAAATTTTTAATATACCCAAAATTTTGGGTGGTGTTTTCGCAACTACAACGCATTCATAAAACCAAATCCATTAACCCTAGATGATAACATAATTGTAGTTTCCTTGACCGTATCTACAAAATACCATGTGAAGAAAACCATCATTCCCAAAACCATGTGCAAAACCCATGCACAAAACCATAGGTAGTTGGCCCACCTATTATAGGGTATAAAAAAAAAATCCTGAGGAGTTTCCCTAGCACCCGTGTATGGGGGCCGTAGCCCCCTACAAACCCCCTAACGAGGGGGATGTTTTCCCCACTGTGACCCCCATGTTGCACCTGATGCAACGAATAGCGGAAGTTGTCGACCCCCCTCTAACCCCCCTGCACGTGCATCTAATCGTGGAAAGAATATAACACACAAATAAAATTTTGCAACTTGTTGTTTTATTTTCCACACAAGGGGTAGTAGGAGAGTTCAGTCATTGGTATAACCTTGCAATGCCCATTATTTCTCTACACTAAGAAAACTTCTCATTGATCATAGACTTCGTCAATGCATCTGCAACATTCTTGAAAGTGTCCACCTTTGCCAACAACACCTTTTTGTCCTCAATCATATCCCTCAGAAAGTGATATTGAACATCAATATGTTTTTTCTTTGAATGATAAGCAGGGCTCTTTGCCAAGAAAATTTCACTTTGGCTATCACTGTCTATTTGTATATCTTTCTTTACCAGCCCCATACTTGAACACAATCTCTGAAACCAAACTAATTCCTTGTTTGCATGTGTTGGTAGGCTAAAATGCTTCATTTTTTACCCCCTTCCTACTTCAAAACTACAACCTTAGACCCCCATTTTATCCTCGAAAACCTCCTTATTCCTGCATTATTCCAAGAATCATGTCTATTCTTACACTAACTTTATATTTCATATTTAAGGTTTACAAACCACTTAATTAATCATTTTAATAATATATTTTATGCCTTTAATATTTCTTGCAACTAATACTTTCTCCCATAAATTTTTTGATAGGAAAATGTATTAATTGTTTCATTAGCATGGTCGAGTGCAGGTAGGGTTCTTGCATCATTGGCAACTACTCGCTCCTAACCTCTCGTGATAGCTCACTACCTAACACGGGCATCTCGTTCCAATTTGTATTGTTTAGTTGCTGTCATCTCGAGTTGGACTCGGAGCGGAGGAAAGTCGGGGGTATGGTCACAAATAGGTCTTCGGCCAACGATTTGTTTAACACTTTGTTACAGCCGCATGCTTATTTTGTAACGCTATTGTTATTTTGTTTTAGCGAAAGGCTTGGATTGGAACGAATGCATGTAATTTTGTTATGGGCGCATGCCTAAGGGTTGTATAAAATGTAGATTTCAGATAGGAATTAGCTAGTGATAGAAATCCTACTATTACTCTGGTGAAATTGTGATTTTGCTATTGTCGCCCCCATTTTGGGCTAGATTCGATCTCATGATTTACTTTTGCTTATTTGAAATTAATAAAAAGGATCTCTTCCATGTTATTTTCATCTTGCATTTTAATTCTTTATTGATGCATCACTGAGTGTTGAAGTTTCAAGTTTCCTAAAATGGGAAACAAGCTGGTTGGCTAGGGCCGAGCCAACCCATCTCGTTCTCCCTTTCCCTTTCATTTCTTCAAAGGTGTGCGTTGATTTAATTTAAATGGAAAGCGCCACTTAAGCTTATGTTTCATTATTTCACAAGAGTTCTGGTTCTATTTTATTGATATTTAATGTGTGACAGATCGATGGTGTGAATGTTAATTAAGTTTTATTTACCTTCAGTAATTTCCTTTTCCAATCTTAGTTTACTTCTGCCTAGATCATGCAAGCATGTTATTCCTGCACCAGTGCATTTACAATTTTGAAACTTGATTGTGTTGGTTCATAAAAACAAATATTTTTTATTACTTTATTTCAAAAAGATTCGATACATTTCTGCAAATGAGTGTTCATTACCAGATAGAAGTATTTTTAATATGAAGAGTTGAAATCTTAGGGATTAAAGATGCCTTGGTAATTAAGGAATTAGCATTGCTACAAGGCATTGATATGTACCTGCAGTTTACACTTTTAAGGAAATGATTAAAAATCATTTTGAATTATTAAAGGGAAACTTTTAGAGTTAAAAATATTAAAATGCAGATCTAATTTATGTGGGTACCTATTAGAGGGATAAATCTTGTTGTCATACTTAGATAATTTCTTTGATTGCATGAAAGAGTTCCTTGATTGAAGAAAGTGTGATTTGTATTCTAAAGTTAATTTTTATTTTGAAGCCTATTTTCATTTCAAAATCAATTTTGGTTGAAGCATTATTTTTTTTTGTGGAAGTTATTTTAGAGTTGTGTTCGCCTTTGCAAATTATTTTCATAGTTAGCACACTCTTTAATTTTTCTTGAAATTAATTGGAAAACTTGGCATAGGAACCTTTTTTTTGATACATGAACCATTATCTTGATACAGGAACAGAGTGCTCTAGTCCTAAGGCTGATATCCCCTTCATAAAGACATAACTATCCAATATAAGTGTAAAAGATACTTCTAGCACATAACCCTTGTGCCTGTACTAGTGCAAGCAGATTGTAGGAGTACAGGAATAACAACTTGGTGCAGGAAGAAGAATTCTTAAAGAAGGCTGATCTCTTCAAGGGCCTAGTTTCTAATATGTCAACAACTATACTGAAGATAAACAAAAAATTTTACTTTGGTAATTAGGATTTTTTGTAGCAGTTTTAAGCTACTTTCATTGGTTTCTTCAGAAATTACTTTCTTTCATATTCTAGTACTATAATTTCTTTGGTGTAAATTGTTGTGTGATATTTATTTTTTATTATACAAGATTTCAATTAAAGTAGGAATAGAGATAGATAAATTTCATACCATTTCTGGCATTTCCTGTGCTTCGTCTCTAATTTTTTGAAATCCCTAGGTTGAAAATTAAGTGTTGAAGGAGTTTGCTTAACTGCAATTCCTGCACCCAACATTTTGGCGCCATTTCTAGGGAGGTGATTTGAATTGGTAAGCATTTTATATTTTCTACAATAGGGGTAAGACAAATATTATTTTTTTTGAAGTGTGCTTCTATTGTTTGAATGAATTTATAGGTGCTGAGTTATTTTAAATTTGCAGCATTTTATTGATTTTTTTTTGACATTTTTTTGAAATGAATGCCTAAAAGGGGGAGGGGTCTGAAGCCCAATAAGGGCTGAGTAAATACTAATAAATATGAAATTTTTTCTCATATTGGGCCTTATTTTGCAAGAATAAATTCCAAGTAGACACAGACCCATCACGTAAGAACTGTCTACTTGGACTCTGGTAACAGTAGTCCGAGTGTGACACATCCCACGAAGGGGAAGAAGGGGACTATTGGAAACCATATTCAACCTTCTTAGCTTGTTGAGAGTAGTTCAATTGGAGGAACAAAATTGGTAGACCACGAAGACCATTCAAAGGGAACTAGTGAGAACCAGGTAAATGAGGAATAATCCACCTTTTGATTTCTAATTGTGGATCCTGGCATAGTTGTTCAAAGGAAGAATATTATGTCGTCAAATCTTCCTCATTTCAATGGTAAGGTACACAAAAATCCAGACTCTTTTCTATTTGATTTTGATATTTTATGTAGGAGCTATGATTACTCATCTGATGTTCATAAGTTAAAGATGTTTCCTACAACTCTCAAGGATGCAACATTACTCTAGTTCATGGGAATATGAGGAAACACTATAGCTTCCTGGGAGAAAATGAAGAGAGTGTTCTTGTCAAAATATCAGGAATATTGTAAAACTAGAGATAGTCAAGATGAAATCTTTATTATTGTGCAAAACAATGATGAGGCCTTAGAGGACTACTTGGAGAGATTTCTGTATATCCTCCAAAGGTCAAAGCAAAAATTTGATCTAAGTACCATTAGGACCTTGTTCTTATGTGGGATTACTGATGATGCTAGGAATGATTTAAATTTTTTAGGACAAGGGGATATTTCCCAAAAACCTTTTGATCAAATTTGTGATTTGTACAGGAAATTCTCAGGGAATCAATATAGTCCCAGTAAAGGAATTCGAAATAGAAATAAGAAAACCTAATCTACTAATTCTATGATCACTGGATTGGAGAACAAAATGGACAACATGAAAATTGAAATAATGAATATTGTTAGAAAACAGATAGACTATTTCAAATTTTATCAAAAAATTGTAGAGGAATAAGCGTCATTGTCTATTTTTTTTTCCAAAATGTAGAAAAAAGCATCCTTTAAGAGATTGTCTTCTTGATGTTAAAGGAACTAGTAAATGTGTAATTTGTGTAGAGAACCATGCCACGGAAAAATTCCCCTCCATACCTGGACTGAAAGGTGTATTTGAAGGAGGGAAACCTGAAGTTGAGTCATTGCATGTTATGGGAGCACAAATAAACTGGCCTTGGGTAAGTGAAGGTATGGCTCTTGAAATCCCACTGCATTTTTTTAGTTATAATGCACATCCATATTCCTATCCTAACACTAATCACTCTCAACATTAGAAACATGGGAACCAATATCACTATGGAAAACCCTCCCAATATTAGAAATAGGGATGGAGAGGGCCAAACCATTCACATCATTCTTATCCTACACATATGAAATCATACCACCTTACCCAATTCCACAACCATTATTGCCCCAACTGAGTCAGCTTATGCCACCATTACCTTTTCCTCCACTGTTTCAACCTTCTCAACTACCCGCCCAACCCATACCAAACCCAAATAACAAAGTGGTACAAATTATCCATTCCATGAGCCCACTTCCTCCATCCAATTATCATTCCATGCCAGTTGGAGTCAATGATCTCCAATTGAGATCATGGAAGGCAGTAACCTCAAACAATAGAAGAAACCCATGGTGATTGTTGAAGAGAAAGGCGAGGAGTGAAATCTTGACCATTCTGTGATATATTTCACCATTCGGCCCATCCTTTTACCTTCAGAGCCTTTTTCATCATCTTCAAACAGACCTCCCTATCCAGAGAGGCTAGTTCTAGAGAGGAATGACCCCATTCGTGACTCTAGTATGGCTTATGAGCTTAGGAATATTTTCATAAAGGTACCTTTCCTCCAAGCTATCAAAGAGATCCCCATCTATACGAAAACAATTAGGAAAATCTATCTCAAGAAGCTAGGAAGGAGAATATTGGAACTCCGAACTATTCAATTTATTGGAAGAGTAGCAGAGTTAATGACAGGATGTGTGCACACGAAAAAATATACTGACCCCAGAAACCCTATTGTCTCTGTTCAGATAGGTTATGCCCTTGTCTCTAATGTTCTTATAGACCTGGGGGCATCCATTAATGTTATGACCAAGAAAACCATGGATCAACTTGGGTTGGGCCATATTCTTCCTACTCCTAGTGTACTTGAATTGGCAGACAGATCTAAAATAAAGCTAGAAGGGGTGTTGGATGATGTGGTCATTTCATTAGATTCTTGGGAATATCCTGCAGATTTCATTCTGCTTTAGCGAAAGAATCTCGTGGGAGGACATCCCTTGATCTTAGGACGACCATGGATTGCTACAACCAATGCCTACATTGGATGTCATTCTGGTGACATGTATATTTCCCATGGAGATTCTAGGAAGAATATCACCTTATATCCACCTGTTAGATCCATTCAGGAGCTCCGAGACACTTTGTGGCTAGATTACAATAGTGAAGAGGAGACTCAATCTGTCTCTATGCTACATTATTGTGCTGAGTCATCTAAGGAGGGTGAGATACAAGACTTCTTGAGCAATATAGATACCATGCCTAATTTTGGGTCATTGAGCCAAATCTTTAGTCTAGATTTTCAAGAAAGTCATGATTCCGAACCTTCCTCACCACCGTCTTTAGCAACAGCTCTATGTACTCTTGAGCCCGATACCACTCCTATTGAGATTAGTCCAGGAAAATATGTTCATATCAGTTCAGACTTGGATTTGTCCTAGCAAGAGTAGCTTGTGAATTTGTTGTGAAACCATCTTGATTTCTTTGCATGGGGTTACCAATATATGAAAGGAATCCCTCCTAAAACCCATAATCACCATATCTATATTTAGGAGGGAGCTTGACTTGTCTGACAACCCAAAAGACGTATGAACCCACCTCTAATAGATATTGTAAAGGAAGAATTACAAGAAATATTAGATGCTAATTTTATCTATCCTGTTTCTGACGGTCATTGGGTCTCTGCATTGGTATTAGTCCCAAAGAAATATGGGAGATGGCGCCTTTCATTGACTACAAAGAATTGAACAAAGCCACACTTAAGGATTACTTCCCCCATCCTTTTGTCGATCAGGTGCTTGATACCCTTGCTGGTAAGAAGTAATTCTCTTTTCTATATGGCTTTAGTGGTTACAGCCACATATAGATCGCACCCAAGGATCAAGACAAAACTACCTTTACATGCCTTTGGGGTACATTTTCTTACCAAGTGCTCCCCTTTGGGCTATGTAATTCCCCAACTACCTTTAAAAGGGAAGTCTTGGCCATTTTTTTTGACCTTGAGTATGTGGAAATCTATATGGATGATTTTTTGTGTTTGGTGACTCATTGTAGGAGGCCCTAAAAAATATAGAAAAAGTGCTTCTTCATTTCGAAGAAGCTCATATTGCCTTGAGTGACAAAACGTGCATATTAATTTACAAGGCAGGAGTAGTTCTTGGCCATATTATTTCTAACAAAGGTATCCAGGATGACCCAACAAATATAGAGATTATTTTGAGTCTTCTCGCACCCAAAACTCAAAGGAAAGTGAGAGGTTTCCTAGGACATGTGGGGTACTATAGGAGATTCATTCAAAAATTCTCTTGGATAAATACCTCCCTTTTTCAACTTTTAGCTAAGGATAGTGATTTTTCTTGGTCCACATCTTGAAAACAATCTTTTGAGACATTAAAGGAAAAACTAGTACATGCACCAATTTTGAGAGGACCAAACTAGTCGGGCTGCCATTTAAAATTTCCTTTAATGCCTCAGATACTGCCATTAGCACAAATTTAGGATAGGAAGAAGACAAACAAACCTATGCTATCTACTTCATAAGTGAAAACTTGTTACCCACCGAACTAAACTACACAGTCACTAAGAAAGAATTTTTAGCTATAGCTTTTTCTATTAATAAATTCAGACACTACATTATAGGGTATGACATATTTTTGAATACTGATCATTCCACAAAAAAATATTTGATGAATAAACCATTAAGTAGTGCTAGAGTGACTAGGTGGTTACTATTGTTGCAGGAATTTAATATTACTATTGTTGATTGACCATGAAAATATAACGTTGTAGCAGATTATCTTTCAAGATTAAATAATCCTAGTGAAGTAATTCTTGTTGATGATAATTTTCCTAAAAAACATGGTTTTTCTGTGTCAACGGAATTTTTGTGGTTCACTGACATATCTAGCTATTTAGTCATTGGAAAAATACCACCTCACTTATCTCCTCATGAAAAGTGGAATATTATACATAAAATTGCTGCATATTCTTGGGTTCAAGGAGACCTCTTTTACACTAGGCTAGACCTCATTATCCGTAGGTGTGTAAGAGAGGAAGAAGTGTTTGAAACCTTAAAATATTTTCATGAGGAACCTTGCAGAGGCCACTTTTCTAATAAGTGAACTGCATACAAAATTTTACGAGCTGTCTATTTTTGGCCCTCCTTATTTAAGGATGCCAAACAATATGTCAAGCAATGTGATAGTTGTTAGCGAATAAGCCAACCCAATCAAAACAATGAAATACCATTATGTTGTTGGGTTATTATTGAGCCCTTTGAAAAATGGGCTATTGATTTTGTAGGACCAATAAATCTGACATCATTAAATAAAAATCATATCTTTGTTTGCACATATTTCGTTATAAAATGGTTAGAGGCTAAAGTTGTTTCTTTTGCTACTGAAATTTTATTTGTTGATTTTATTTTTACTGATATATTCACTAGATTTGGTGTGCCTAGAGAGATTGTTTGTAACAATGGACCATATTTTATTTCTAATATGGTACAGGGCGTGATGGAGTAGTACAAAATTTGGCATAAAAAATCTACTCCGTATCACCCATAACAAATGGTCAGGCAGAGTCCACAAACAAGGTAATTGAGTCCATCCTTACGAAGACAGTGAACATGCATAGAAATTTTTGGGCTAGAAAATTACGGGAAGCCTCATGGGCATAAAAAACCACTTGGAGAAACAATAAGGGAAACACACCATATGAACTGGTATATGGGAAACAAGTCCTTTTGCTGATATAATTCCATATTAAGACCTTCAAGACTGTAGTTTAGTTGTGACTAGACCTCTCAGAAGGTTAATAGAAACGTCTCCTAAAACTGAATGAGTTAGATGACTTTCGAAGGGATGTTGTTTAACATAATACATTTTTTCAACAACAACACAAGAAGTGGCACAACTGGTCTATACAGAAAAATTAGTTCCAACCAGGTGATTGGGTACTCCTTTATGATTCCAAATTTTAATATTTTAAGGGGAAATTCCATACACGATGGATGGGACCTTATGAGGTGGTAAAATTGTTTGAAAATGGAGTGGTAGAAATTAAAACTATTGATGGATGAAATTCAATATTTCTGGTGAATGGGCATAGATTGAAGGTGTATTTTCAACCCCTCACTAAGGAACGTTTTATGCAGCAAATCCAACAGCGATCAAAAAAGGATATGGTAGGTGGAAACACCAACCTATTGAAAATATAATTATTTTTTTTCCTGAAAAAAATAAAAAATAAAAAATAAAAAAAATGACAAAAAATGAAAACAAAGAAAAAAAAACTTCTTCCTATAATTATGAAAATTAGTTGACTGACATGATCGCAGAAGGATCAACCTGAAAACCAACATGATGGCAGGAAGATCAAAATTTTAATAAAAAGGCAGTGTTGGTTGATTTTTAGATATGTTGGATGTCACCAAAAAGAAGCAGGTTGAAATGGAGGAACCAAGCCCTTATCCAAGTTTGGGATAGCTGGCACGGAAATTTTTATTCAAGAAAAACTCAATTCCCGCTACATTTACTTTTTCTAGCACCAATGCAGGTAGGTTTTCAAGGTTAAATTATGCCCTTCTTCTGCTTCCCGTTTTGTCATTTACTTCTATTTTCTTCTTTTAATCCCGTAATGAACCATCCCCCTTTATTCAAAGAAATTATCCCTATCCGATTTTGTATTTCCCTCTTTTCCCCTAATTTTTTTTCCCAAATCCCTTTTTCATTTATCCCTCTTGGTTGTTTCACCCTTGGAATCCCTATCGTAATATTCCTTCCCATTATGGAAATTACCCCTTTCCCACTTCTTTTTTCCCTCATGGATCGACTGCAGGATCTGATGTGAACTCACAAGTCAGATCAGAAGGCATGTTCAACACCAAAGAATGGAAAATAAAACTTCCCTTGCATATTCAAGAAATTTTTATAATCCAACCTCTGAATTATATTCTATTAGAATTTATTTTGGTTCCCTTTTACTCTTCGATGCTACAGAAATCCCTGGTGTAGGAATGTGTGTTCAGGTGTAGGCATGATCAGTGCAGGCAGGTTCAATGCAAGAAAAATTAGTGTTGGCATGTTCAATACAAATATCCACATCGTTGAGCATGCCCAAATGTGAAAACACATGGTCCCAGTGTAAGAATGTTTGATATAGTGCAGGAACAACTAGTGAAAAAATGCACACTAGAAAGTTTATCTTTGTTTCATAATTATTTTTTGTAGAAAGAATGATTGCACCACTAATAGACCATGGCATATAATAATTTTAATTATGGTTAAAACTTTGTTTTATCATTTACTAATTTAGGAAGAAATAATTTAAGTGCAAGATATTTTAGGTTATGAAATCTCATCTTTTTAATGAGTACAGAGTACACCTTATGTGAATCATGAAATGAATGTAGATAGTATGATTCACCTAAAACCAAATACTTACCTCTTTTTGGAAAAAAATTCATCACCTATCAGTGATGGACTTACCTCATAATCTGATCGTGCATGACCATTACACCGCGTCACTGCCTAAACCTCTACCTTTTCCAATCATCATTGCCTACATGTACTTGGACCGATACGTGTGTTCATCTGTCTCGAAGGTGTAATTTTAAAAATGGAGCATTATTGAATGCAAGATGGCTAATAGGGCAGTGGGTGGATGGCTCTCCCATCATAAATCTCTTGGCATACCCTTTGTATCCTTGATTGTGATATTTTTCTGAGGTTTAGACAGAAATTTGGGGTGAATTCAAATAGAAATGACGCATGTAAGGATCAAACCACTATCCATGAAGGAAATAGAGCAAACGGCCAAGTATAGGAATAGTCTTGCAATACTACAGGAATCCGGGTTTTTCCCGTTTCTGCAAAAAAATGACGTATTTGATATGGCTATGGCACTAGAATTCGCTAGGAAATTTGATGGAAGCAGAGACAAGGTAGGCTCACTAGAATTTGCAGTCACGGAAGAATCCATATCTCAGGCTACAATATTAGAAATAGTGGTTGAACAATGGTTTAAGAAGGAGAAGATTAAGAAGAAGCAGTGGTGTCGATTCGTGGTCAACTAGAAGCTAAATGTGGATTGGAAGAAAGGGCTTCTGTGCAACGCTATTCTCTGGAAATGGAAAGACCTCGTTTACATATTGTATAAGTTTCTTACCTACGAGGGTCATTATTCATCGACTTTCCTGTATCATATACATTTTCTGTTTCATTTTGAGTCAGGAAAACTCATCAATTTCCCCTATTATCTGCTCAGGAGCTTGGAGAAAATGGAGAAAGCTGTTTAGAGAGGGAATTCAAGTCAGGTTGCATGCATGTTCTCGAGGTAAGAAGATGAATACATTGAAAGTATGGATGAGCATACAAGTTTAATATTGAAGGGAGGCTCCTTTTTTTATTTTTTCAGCAGGTAGTGGTTGTGTGAAGACACACAAAATCTTAGCGATGGGAGGATGTTAGTAGGATAAAATTCTTCATTTTTTACCCCCTTCCTACTTCAAAACCACAACCTTAGACCTCAATTTTATCGTCACAAGCCTCCTTATTCCTGCACTATTCCAAGAATCATGCCTATTCCCGCACTAGCTTTGTATTTAATATTTAATGTTTACAAAGCACTTAATTAATAATTATAAAATATTCTATGCCTTTAATATTTCTTGCAACTAATACTTTCTCCCCTAAAGTATTTTATAGGAAAATGTATTAGTAATTTCGTTAGCATGGTCGAGTGAAGTTAGGATTCCTGCACTGTTCGCAACCGCTCGCTCCTAAACTCTCGTGACAACTCAATACCTAATGCGAGCATCTCGTTCTAATTTTCCTTGTTCATTTTCGGTCATCTCGAGTTGGACTCAAAGTAGAGGAAAGTCAGGGATGCACTTCATTACAGTCGCAGGCTTATTTTGTAACACTATTGTTATTTTGTTTCAGCCGAAAGGCTTGGATTGGAATGATTGTATGTAATTTCGTTATCGCCATGAGCCTAAGGGTTGCATAAGTAGATTTCAGATAGGAATTAATTATCAATAGAAATGCTACTATAACTTTGGTGAAATTGTGATTTTGTTGTTTTTTCCCTGCTGGATTCGATCTCATGATGTAAATTTGCTGATTTGAAATTAATACAGAGGAGTTTTGCCACGTTATTTTCATCTTACATTTTAATCCTTTATTGATGCCTCACTGAGTGCTGAAGTTTCAAGTTTCCTAAAATGGGAAACAAGATGGTTAGCTAGGGCCCAACCAACCCAGCTCATACTCCATTTCGCTTTTGTTTTGTCAAAGGTGTGTGTTGATTTCGTTTAAATGCAAAGCATGTATTAAGCTTATGTTTCATTTTTTCAAAAGTGTTATGGTTCTATTTCATTTATATTCAATGTGTGACACATTCATGGTGTGAATGTTAGTTAATTTTTTTTTAGCTTCAGTAATTTCCTTTTCCAAATCTTAGTTTACTTTTGCCTGGATCGTGCAAGCACGTTATTCCTGCACTAGTGCATTTACAATTATGCAAATTGATTTTCTTGGTTCATCACATCAAAGCTTTTTAATTCCTTTCTTTCACAAAGATTCGATACTTTTTTTCAAAATTTGAGTGTTCATTACCAGATAGAATTATTTTTAATATAAAGAGTTAAAATCTTATGCATTAAATATTCTTTCGTAATTAAGGAATGAACGTTGTTACAACACATTGATCTGTACCTACACTTTACACTTTTAAGGAAAGGATTAAAACACATTTTTAATTATTAAAGTGAAGCTTTCTAAGTTAAATATATTAAAAGGTAGATCTGATTTATGTGGGTAACTATTACAGGGATAAAACATGTTGTCATACATAGACAATTTATTTGACTACATGAAATAGTTACTTGATTGAAGAAAGTGTGCTTTGCCTTTTGAAGTTCATTTTTATTTCTAAGTCTATTTTCATTTAGAAGTTTAGTTTAGTTGAAGCATTAATTTTTTTTTCGAATTTATTTCAGAGTTATGTTCGCGTTTGCAAATTATTTTTATAGTTAGCACACTCTTTAATTTTTCTTGAAAGTAATTGGAAAACTTGGTGGAGGAACCAATATCCTGATACAGGGACAAAGTGCTCTAGTCCTAAGGTTGAGAGCCCATACATAAAGACATAAATCTCAGTATAAGTGTAAAAGATACTTCTAGCTCATAAGCCATGTGCATGTACTAGTGCAAGCAAATTGTAGGAGTATAGGAATAACAACTTAGTGTAGGAAGGAAAATCCTTAAAGAAGGAAGATCTCTTCAAGGGCCCAATTGTTAATCTATCAACAACTATACTGAAGATAAACATAGAATTTTACTTCGGTAATTAGGATTTTTTGCAGAAGTTTGAAAGTTCCTTTCATTGGTTTCCCAACAAAGTACTTTCTGTAATGTTCCTTTTTTAGAAACATTGTCAAATGACAAGGAAAATCTCTTCCAGAGATAGACTGCAGGGGAATTTACTGGATTTGTCACCTTTGAACAAAGGATGAGCTCCAGAGGCTACCTGGCCCACTAGCAGACTCTGTCTATAGAGTGATTGTCAATGGACAATATTCCCAATAGGGAAATACACCAAGATTGGGAAACTCCCAATATTGCAGCTACAACAATAAGAAAATGCACTAAATGGAAATAAGAATGAATCCATGAATACATAAAATGCCGGAGAACTCAATGGTCATCATATTAGATCATAGCAGCCATAAAATATACATCATCTTGAGGAATTGATCACTCAATAAAGGCACAATAAGCCTCAAGAAACCTGTACATGTAAACATGAGATACATAGCTGCATAAATAAGGCTCTGGACCATGTGTGCGCAGTTATAGGAGGAACTGCTACATAAATGATAGAAATAAAAATGATATATCAATACGGGCTCAAATAAATTGGGGGAGCAAGCTCTCAACCCCTGAAAATATATAACATCAATCCTCTAAAAGGATTGGCTAAAATCTATAAAAAAAATGGCATTTTGCAGAAATGCCGGAGTAGCTGGGTAGTAGCTACTCATGAACTAGAAATACATGGAGAAGGCTGAAATAGCTGCAAAAAATGAAGAACCTTTCTCCAATAGAAATATGAATTGAAAGGTTGATCCTTTCACCCAAGACTTCCCCTCCAAAATATGCTAATCCCTCACAGCAAATCTGCACAAAGAAAACGTTGTCTAAGAGAGGGACTGCGCTACCTTTGATGGAAAGTGGTTGGCCCGATGCCAAAGATGATGGGATATTCTCTATAACCACCTTTTCTGATCTCCCAATGAATAGAACATCTCTCCACTGAAAAACAAGCTCCGGATGGTGTATGGAAACCTCCCCGGCAACACCCAGCAACACTGCACAATATCTACTGCAGAAACTGCGCTAATGTAGATGGCTCAAGCTATGGCCTGAATGCTGGAATATGGGGAATGGAGTGAAATCTTTCATGAGCTACTCAATAAGGAGAGGAATTCCTAAACATGAATCCCTCGTGCCTGAAGGCACTGCAGCTCTGTTGAACAGCAAGATGCAGCAACAAGTCTCTAAGACTCAAATGTAAAAATGATCAAAGATGTCCACAATGGCTGCTTTGCTCCTCTTTTATACAATGAGCCTTCCCTCCATGGACCCTATTTCGAATTAGGGTTTCCTTCATCTAGAATATTCCCTCCTACGTTATCCCACATAGTGCTTTCCAACTCATGCCAACGCAGTTTGACTTGGTCAACCTTGGCCAAGCATGTTTGCAAAAAGCCTCCTTTCACACATGGAAGTGTGAAATCCAGCTCCAAATAAGATCCTATTTCATACTTAGAGGATTTTTATTCTTTAATTATGCAAATAATGGGTCCCCTACCCATTTTATTAATCTCTTTAACAAAAATTAATGTTCCATAAAATTTAGAACATTACAGTCCTCCCCTCTCAAAATATTGCTTGCCCTCAAGCAATTGCAAGGATTAACTAAGTTTCTTTCTTCCCTTCCTCCTGTAGCATCCTTATTTGATGATATCCTCAAGGAAAATTATGCCATATCAGCAATCAAGTCTCCAAAATTTCCCTCCAACAAATGCAATCTAGCCTTGGGGTGAACATTCCCAAATAGCTATCATGTAGGAAAAAATATCCATGAAGGAACTAAGATTTGTCCAAGGTCCTCCTTGAGGCATGAGATCTGATATATAATGGGAATTTTCATCCCCCATATGAATCTCTCATCCCCAAGCCATCAATCATAAAAATAAGTTGCCTCCCAACAAGACAACTCATGGAAAATCTCCCTCCACCTTGAGCTCCGGAAATGAAGGTGGGCTGAAATCTGATCATGGCAAGCACTATAACTTGCCCCATGTTATCCTCTCCCCAATTGTGACAATTGTGGAGTGTATGCTGATCCTGGGCTGCAAATGTATTTCCCTCAAATGGCAAAGTGAAGAGTAATTCCCCAAGAATCTCTCCTCCATCAATGAAAAAATCAGCTGGCCCAAGACATGTCATCTATGTTGAATAGGAAAATATCACCATAGAATGCCCCCATGACATGTTTTTTGTAGGTTATACCATGTGTAAAAAGGTAAAACAATGCCTCATAGGGTTATAGTGCAACCTCATCCACTGCAGCTGTAGAAAATAACATGGAAATCATTGCACAACAACAAATATCACATCTACTACTAAATAGTAAATAGATGAGTGAATCAACAACATAAGGTCAAATACCCACCCATATACATACAATGGATGGATAAAATTACCAAGCCCATGGATTACACCACAATTAAGCAAATATGTGGCTGTATCCATGCCTTCTCTCATGTTCCCTTTAGAACATGCAATGCAGAAAATATGGGAGTCCTTCCTCATCAAGGACACATTCACCCATGTGTCTCTCCTCTGATCATGTCCTCCATTAATATAATAGCAATATTAGCCAAGGATTCCATACTCAGCAATAAAATTAGGCAATTACGGAAGGTTTCATGTTGTGAAAAGTTGTACCAACAGTCTCCCAATTAGTCACAACATAGTTTCCCAAACTATTGCTTTGAGAAATGATATGGCAAGTTGTTATTAGCTCATGGATAAAAATGTATGTTATTACATCTGATAATGCATGGTAAGTGGATTAATATAAGTGTTAAACATACATGGAAGGTAACACTTTCCCAAGGCCATATAAAATATGGATGTCTCCATCACATAGTTTGGCCCAATTTTGCTCATGGAGCAACATGAAAAATCTGCCCCTCTGAAAAACTATGCACTGCATCATAATGATAAGAGTATGTAAATCAGAAAAGGTACACACAAGAATATTACCATAGGCTAGAAGTGAGATGATGGATGGATCTATTCATGTGATCCTCCTCCCAAATGACAATGCTATGAGCTCATGAAAAATGGCTCTTGCCCGTGCCAATCTTTATTCCTTGACATGCTCCTTGTCAAGAAAAACTCTGGTGGTGTTGCTTCAAATATGAAGTTTCTCCCAAGAGGGAAATGCCTCCCAATAAATCCCAGCTAAGTAGTGATCCCTTTGCACTATGAGAGTGCCCTCCTTTACTCCTGCAACACCATCAATCATATGAGATAAAATCTGCTTGTGCTCTCTCCCATCAATCCCAAGCAACTCAAGTGCTTGATGCCTCCTCATGCTCACATCATATGACTCATGTGATGAAGGTATCATGACTGATATATATGTCATATCAGAAATATGTATCCCTTATCCTTACTTCCCAATGATTTAAACATCCTGCCATCTCTTCTCCATCGTTTTGGTACTCCTCCCATGAGGGCTACCATCCTCTCAAACCAATTCTTGCTCCTTGCATTTCATGAGAGTTTGAAATGCAGCTTCTTGGAGACCTCTTAGGAAAGGCCTCTCTCCCATGAATATGTTGGATCCATGAGGACCCAAATGTGATGCAGGTAATGTCTCCTCTCCACCCATGTTCAACAGCGCTGTTGGTTCGTCCAATGATGTAGCAGCTATCTCTTCCTCTGGTTCATAAATTGTTTCATGATTCTTCATGGAGGTGTCATGGTTTACTTCTTCCTCCAAAAGTTTGCACTCCTACCTTGAAGGCTAAATGAAAATCATCAAATATGCATGAGGATGAGGGTTCTCCTCCTCCTTGAACCCTTTTCATAGCGCAGTGCAAACATGAGGCCCTAAAGTGGCCATGTGATTTGATCCTGGGGCCTCCTCATATGAAATTCCACCATCCTTAATATTATTTTCTGAAATAGAAAGTGGAACTTTACTCATACCTCGGTGGTTCTTGGGACCTTCTTGTGTGGCTACAATGGTTTCTTCTTCTAATGCAATGGCTGTCTCATCCATAGATGTAGAAAGCTACTCCTCCAAGCTATAGCAGCGTTGGTGCAATCCTCCTCCCATGGTGGTGTTAGCTTCTCTTCAAAGGTTTGGATCAAACTTTGAGCAAAGACTGCAAAATAACTCACCCTTGAATGGACCAAGGGTTTGAACCACCAAAAAAAGGTTTCTTCCTCCATTTACAACACTTCCATCTCCACTGCTTCTTTTTCTACCGCTGGATGTAGCAAAAACATGCCTCCAGCTTCTTCTCCCAAGCTCTAGCTGAAGTAACCCCATAAAATGTAGACAATGGAAACCCATTTCCTCTGATTTCTTCTTTTCTACAGGGCCTTCTCTCCCTCATCTTCTAAATAGACTGTGGGAATGTTGTAGCTCCCCTGAATGCTGCAGAAAGGGGTTTATAATCACCCAGGTACTTGCTTAAGATCTAGAAATCCAAGCATCTACCATGCTAGTCTTCAAGAGAATAGGAAGTGCATGGATCTTCCTCTTCTTCTATTTTCTTCTCCTCCTCCTGAGGGAGGCTCTTCTTTATTACAAAAATGGATGAGCTTAGGCTCATATTCTTCATTATTCTCCTCTGATATCAAACTCACAGGCTGTGCCAGTTCGATGCTTTGATACCACTGTAATGTTCCTTTTTCAGAAACATTGTCAAATGACAAGGCAAATCTCTTTCAGAGATAGACTACAGGTGCATTTACTAAATTTTTCACCTTTGAACAAAGGATGAGCTCCAGAGACTACCTAGCCCACTAGCAGACTCTGTTTATAGAGTGATTGTCAATGGACAATATTCCCAATAGGGAAATACAACAAGATTGGGAAACTCCCAATATTGCAGCTACAACAATAAGCAAATGCACCAAATGGAAATAGCAATGAATCCATGAATACATAAAATGCTGGAGAACTTAATTATCATCATATTAGATCATAGCAGCCATAAAATATACATTATCTTGAGGAATTGATCACTCAAGAAAGGCACAATAAGCCTCAAGAAACCTGTACATGTAAACATGAGATACATAGTTGCATAAATAAGTCTCTGGACCATGACTGCATAGTTGTAGGAGGAACTGCTGCATAAATGATATACATATAAATGATATAGCAATATGGGCTCAAATAAAGTGGGGGAGCATGCTCTCAACCCATGAAAATACATAACATCAATCCTCTATAAGGATTGGCTGAAATCTATACAAAATGGCATTTTACATAAATGCCGGAGTAGCTGGGTAGCAGCTACTCATGAACTGGTAATACATGGAGAAGGATGAAATAGCTACAAAAAATGAAGAACCCTTCTACAATAGAAATTGGAATTGAAAGGCTGATCCTTTCATCCAAGACTTCCCCTCCAAAATATGTTAATCCCTCACAGCAAATCTGCATCAAGAAAACGCTGTCTAAGAGATGGACTACGCTGCCTCTGATGGAAAGTGGTTGGCCTGATGCAAAATATGATGGGATATGCTCTATAACCACCTTTTCTGATCTCTCAATGAATAGAACATCTCTCCACTAAAAAACAAGCTCCGGAGGGTGTATGGAAACCTCCCCGACAACACCCAGCAACACTGCAAAATATCTACTGCAGAAACTGCGTTGATGTAGATGGATGAAGCTATGGCCTGAATGTCGAAATATGGGGAATGGAGTGCAATCCCTCATGAGCTACTCAAGAAGGAGATGAATTCCTAAACATGACTCCCTCGTGCTCGAGGGCACTGCAGCTCTGCTGAACAACAGGAGGCAACAACAAGTCTCTAAGACTCAAATGTAAAAATGATCAAAGATGTCCACAATGGCTGCCTTGCTCCTCTTTTATACAATAAGCCTTCCCTCAATGGACCCTATTTCTAATTAGGTTTTCCTTCATCTAGAATCTTCCCTCCTACGTTGTCCCACATAGTGCTTTCCAACTCATGCCAATGCAGTTTGAGTTGGTCAACCTTGGCCAAGCATGTTTGCAAAAAACCTCCTTTCACACATGGAAGTGTGAAATCCGGCTTCAAATAAGATCCTCTTTCATACTTAGAGGATTTTTATTCTCTAATGATGCAAATAATGGGTCCCCTACCTATTTTATTAATCTCTTTAACAAAAATTAATGTTCCATAAAATTTGGAACATCACACTTTCTTTCATATTCTAGCACTAGAATTTTTTGGTGTAAATTATTGTGTGATCTTTCTTTTCGATTCTACAAGATTGAAATTAAAGTAGGAATAGAGATAAGAAAAGTTCATACCAATTCTAGCATTTCATGTGCTTCATCTGTAAGTTTATAAGAACCCCCAGTTGATAATTAAGTTTTGAAGGAGTTCTCTTAACTTCAATTCCTTCACCCAACATCATGAGTGGTTGCCATGTAATCATCCTTTGTAGTTGAAAGAGCCACTACATACTACCTCTTACTGATACAATTGATTTCTCCTCCAATAAGTTAAATAGATACCCACTTGTGGATCTTATTTTTTCCAAATTTCCATCCTATTTTGCATCAACAAATCCATGGATGTCCAAAACATTGTCCAAACCTACTCTTCCTTGTTAGCACAGACCGTAATCACTAGGGCCACGCATATACTTGAAAACCAAATTCATTGTTGTTCAATTCTCCTTCCCTGGTTTTGACATAAACCTGTTCAATACTTGCACTGCATGTGTAATGTATGGTCTAGTACATCCCATTGCATACATCCAACTACCAACTTCACTTGCATATGAAACATGGGTCGTGTCCTCTTCCTCTTCTTTCATCTTGGGTCACTATTCAACAGATAACTTTAAACCTAGAGGAATAGGTACCTTCACTGGTTTACCATCCTCCATATTGAACCTCTATAGTATTTTCTCGATGTGCTTCCTCTGGTTTAACCAGAGCTTTCTCTTTGCCCAATATCGTTTCATTTCCATGTCGAAAGTATAGTTTGCAACACAAATATCCCGCATATTGAATTTGGAGGACAATTAGGTCTTCAAATCCTCGAAAATTTCTTTGTCATTTCCAATCAACAACATATCATCCACATATAATACCAAATAAATATTACGTTCACTAATTAATTTAAAATACACAGTGATCCACTTTGCTTATGGTGAAGCCAAGTTCCCATATATATGTATCAAATTTCTGATACCACATCCTTGGTGAGTGTTTTAAACCATACAAAGACTTTTTTAACCTGCATATCGGTTCTTTATTACCCTTCATTGCAAACACTTAGGGTTTATTCATGTAGATCTCTTCTTCCAGATCCCCATGAAGAAATTTTGTCTTCACATCCATATGTTCTACCTCAAAATCAAAAGCTGCGACAACAGATAAAAGTAATCTTATATAAAGTAACTTGGAAATAGGAGAAAAGTATCACCAGAGTCAATTCCCAACACCTGGGAATAAAATTTTTCTACCAACCAAGCTTTGTATTTCTCTACCTTGTCTTCTACATTCAACTTCTTCTTAAATACCCATTTGGTTCCAATGGGTTTCCTTCCAACTGATAACTCCACCAGATCCCAAGCCTCATTTTTGTCCAAAGATGCCATTTCATCAACCATGGCCTCTTTCTAGAGTTTTCCATCCTCTGAATCAACTGCCTCACTGAAATTGATAGGATCATCATCAACAATAGATAAAGAAAATTATGAACAAAAAGAGGATGGGCTATACCTTTCTGTCTACCTTCTCTCTTTAAATGATCTTCTTAAAGCTGGATTTTTTTCGCTCTTCCTGTTCTGATTCCTGTTTTACTCTAGAGTTTGATTCTTCCTACTGTATCTCAAAATCTATCTTCTCGGGTTCTGTTGGTATGAATTCATGTTTAATAAAATATTTCAACTCTCTAAACACCACACCTTGGCTATATACAACCTTCCTTGGTTCTAGGTTCCAAAGATTATAACCTTTTAAACCATCCTTATATCCAATAAAGATGCACCTTTAATATTTACTATCCAACTTGGTTATTTTATCATTTGCAACATGTATATATGCATGAAAATAAAATACCCTCAAATGTGAAAGAGAGGGTTTCTTACCAGTCCATACCTCATGTGGAGTCCTATTCTCCAACGCTGATGAAGGTGATCTATTAACCATGTAACATGCAATCTCCAAAACCTTTGCCTATAATTCTTGTGCTAACCCGAAGCAACTGAGCATGCTTTTTTCCTTTTCCATGAATGTCCTATTCATTATTTCTGCAACTCCATTTTGCTGAGGTGTGTATGGAGTAGTATTCTTTCATTCTATACCACAACTTACAGAAATATTCAAATTACTTCTTGTATAACTCTCCACCATTATCTATCGTCAACACCTTTATCTTCTTCTCTATCTAGTTCTCCACCAGAGCCTTAAATTCTTTAAACTTGTCAAAGACTTTAGATTTATTCCTGAGAAAATATATCCATGTATTCCTTGAGAAGTAATCTATAAATGATACATATTACATAGACTTACCCAGTAATGGAACCGACATAGTTCCAAACACGTCACCATACAAAAGCTCTAATATCCCTTTCACCCTCTTAGCACTAGAGGGGAAACTCACCCGATTATGCTTCCCATATACACAACATTCATAGAAATTGAAATCCAGAGAGAAATTATACATACCTTCTACCATACCATTACCATCGAGTATTTGAATGCCCTTCTCTCCAATATGTCCAAGACTTTGATGCCGTAGCATGGTATTTTATCCAAATACCATAAGGTTTTTAGGTCCACTTTCAGGAACCACAAAACTATTGCACCCATCAATAAAACTGTTACCCATAAGCTTGCACAAATTTCCAATCTAAACTCCTCACATCAAGACTAGTGCTCCCCGAACCATCTTGCAATTATCCTTCTCAAACACTGTTTTTACACCTGCATCTTCCATATTTCTTACAAAAATCAAATTTCTGGCCAACGCATGAATATGCATAACACACGGAAGTGTTCTAATCCTTCCACCTTCCAACTTTAGCATGAATTTTATGCATTCGATGATTCTTTCCTTCCTATCATCCCCTAAGTAAACATCACCACCATAATATTTCTCATACTCAGAAAACCACTCGGAATGGAGAATGAAGTGAAAGGATTCACCTGAGTCAATCAACCATGCCTCATAATCTACATGTGTACTTAAAGAAGAATCCAATTACACCTCTCGACCTTCAACTGAGTCGATTTTTTCCTCTACAAAAGGAGCATCATCAGATCACTTTCGTTTCTCAGGAGATTTGGATCTATAGTACCTTTTGTAGTTCCCTTACTTTATGTATTTCCAGCACATTTTTATCCATTTTCCTAGATATTTAGATCTCCCACTAGATTTATATCTCCTACTTGAGGAATTATTTTGTTTATGTTTTGGGACTGTCCTCGTATAGACAAGGAATATCCATTATGGCTCTCCATATTTTTCGATCTCATCTCCTCCAACAAAAAGGATGAAACTATTTCATCAAACCTCAAAGTAATTGCATTGCTACCTATTACAACAACGAGACTATCCCACAGATTTGGTAGAGAACACAAAAAACTGATGCACTTATCTTTCTCTGAAATTTGTGTTGAAATGGAAACAAGAATGTAACCCCAAGGGGGTTTCTAATTTAATTTTCCTTTAATTAAATTAGAAGTAAATTGTAATTCCACATCACATGACAACTTGTAAGTGTTAACTGAGTCAGGAAGACTTAGTTAGCTTAGTCACTTCAAGTTGAGGGTCAACCTGGAGGCATGTAGAGCTCTGTCTATGATTTAGGGGGTCCAGTTCTAGTTTATTTCGAGTTGTAATTAATTAACTTTTGGATGAAATTTTCTTGCTAAATGCTAGTTGTTAGCAACTTTTTATTGTCTTATTTCTATTGGCTACATCCAATTTCAAAACCTTAATTATATAATAATTATATTTTATGAGGTGATGTTTCTCTTTCGAAATGTACCCATATTTTTCTTCTCTAACACGAGATATTGCATATGGTTTTGGCATCACTGATTTATTTCCACTTCTTCTTAAGTAAAACAAGTATTTATTTTTTTAAACAAAATCTATCATTTGGCTCATAGGTCACAGTGGTTTAGCCTGGATTTGATACCATATGTATTATACCTTCAATTTCACAAAGGATAAATACATAATAATACTTTATTTATTTATTTAGCATTATGCCAACTAATTGCTTATCAAAAGATGAGACTTAAATTTTTAATTGATGTACATTTGATATAATCTAGTTTTCAAGTTTGTTTCTACACTACTACATAACACCCTTGTTTGTAATGAAAACCTTGTTATGGTTCAAGGTACTAAGGATTCATGTTACCTTAACCACATGGTTATTTATATAAAGGTACACTTCTAATACATAACCTTTCTCTTTCCATGGATTTTTTGCACCCCCCTTCCATAATTATACCTTTGAGGTTTTCATTGTTTTAATTTTTGTGCCAATTAGAATGAGATATACTAATTACTCTATGATCATATTTTTTCGGGATTTGAACATATACATGACTTAACTTGAATAACCATCTGGTATGAGGGGGTTACATCGCCTCGTGACCACACTATGCTCGGATGGGCCACGTGATATGTTAGGGGTTTGACCGTTAAGATTAAGTTGTGAATTTGACGATGATAATATGAAAGGATAGTTATGGTTACAACCCTCCTCTTTCTGCATTCCTTTTTCCATTTGTGCATATGGCTTCCACCATAGGAATTATACAACCAAGATTTCATTTTGCCACTCTTACAAAGTCATTCCTATATCATATTTTTTGCACCATATACATGAAATATGGGGCCATTACACTAGGTAGATAGTATGCTACTTCAGAGGTTTCATGAGTTAAAATTATTCAATTTCTAGGTATATTTACAAAGAAGAGTTTGAAAATTTTCATCTTCACATATGTTTTTTATAAAAGTTATCTTGGCTTGGCTTTACATAAATTTTATCACTAATTACATTGATAATCCTTATAGGATTTTGGTGGCTCCCTTTAGTATTCATTTGTATAGAAAACCCCGTTAAGTAACCAATGGCCAATGCCATTCGACATGGGTTTTTGTTTTCAAGTAAGAGTCTATTTCGAGTAATTACAAAGATTTAGGGTAAATACATATTTTTTCCATGTAAACATTGTTGTAGCTTAAATTTTATGTTTTGTGTTATTATTTGAAACCTATACCTCCCTTTGATGTAGGTTCAAAGGTGGTATCATGGCATACTGATCATGTCTTCTTTACAATCTCGACAATGAGGGTTTTTCCTTCAACTCGAAGATGGTGAGTAATGACACCTTGTACATGAAATTTTTATTTACTCCTCTTTAGTTTTGAAGGGGAAACCCTTCTGGGTTCTCATAATTTATGACACATCACTTACTATTCTTGTTATTGTTACAAGTCCTTCAAGGATGATATTGGTCCTTCATATTGGAATTCTCTGTGCCTTTCTAGGCATGATTGTGTGGTGAACCTAGCCTTACACTGCCATACAATAGTTAATATTCTATAATTTATAAATATTATATTTACAATACTTCTTGCAATGTTCTTTATTCTGTATACATTAATTAAAATTCACATGTGTTGTAGTTTTCCTACATGTTGGGGTTCTTGACAATGAGGGTTTCTCCTCTTCCATTCTAATAAGTAGCAATTGTTCTATTATATATATTTCTTACTTATTTACAATTGCTTGATTGGTCCTGTACTAACCCAAATTTTCCCTTTACCGATCTAGGTATTCTACTGTGGGTAACCAAGGGTTCTTAAATATCCATGGAAAAATTGTCAAGTTCCTATTTGAAGATTAAATCTATTTCAATTTGTTGTAGATCTTGACACTAGTACACCTTTGACCTATGTTTTCATAAACATATTTGACTGAGAGCCTGCTTATAATACTATAGTATTAATTTTCCATTTTTTCGAGTCATTTACCCTCAGCCTGTAAAATACATGTTTGGGTTTTCTTAGTTTTTGTAATCGTCTTGATTACTAACATTTTGTTTAGCATGCTATGAGTTGTTACACTCAAGCTAAATAATTGTACATGTATGTTGGCTTTATTAGGGTACTTAAAAATAATCCTTAGGGTTATTTTGCATATTAAATCATTTTTCCACATAATTATAGTATTTATGTTTGGTGAAATATTGCAATTGTTAATTGTGTAATTATAACTTCTTGGAACTATCATGCGTCAAATTATTCCTAAATGATGATATTATATTAGTTACAGACATTAATTTTTGCAGAAAAAGGTAATTACTATATTTAGTCTAATATGAATATTTCCTTGAAGAAACTATCCCAAGTTTGTGTTTATGTAGGCCTTGTAGTTCTTCATTAGTCGAAAATATTAAGTCATTTACACTTTTAACTTATCCAGGTATACATAACCTCAATCGACTTTTATAAGCATTAAGTAATTTAGGTGTATAAGTCTTACCACTATTTTATGAGATACATACAATTAATTTTCCTTGCGTCTATTCATAACATTTACTGAAATGTTCTTACTGAGTAATAATTTTCTAAGTCTCAGTTTTTTTTTTATCATCATAGGGTGAGCTCCTACTTTAAGATTTAACCAAAGTGCTTCTACTATTGTTCCTTTGACCTCAACTCCTCTTATCCAACTCACTAGATTATATTTATGACTTATATTTTGAGTTGAATGTCTATATGTGTGCATATTTCCTTTCATTCACTTCTTGAACTAAGAAGGCCCTCGAGGCACTTGGAATAAAATAGATGACTCTTGGTTTGGGTTTCTACATTCCCCCCCTCGCTGCCCTCCCCCCAAGAGTTCATTCAAAATGAGTATGGACTGTGGTTTTCAATGGTCAATGAAAGGTTCTTCCCCCACATGGTTATGTAGCCTTTATAACACTAATCATGTGTGTGTGTGTGTGTGTATACACACATTTTCTTATTTTTCATATATTAGAGCTATAGTAGAGTTTGTTTGTTATTTTACTTAGAATACCTTCTTATCGTAAATTATTTAATATAAATCATATTTATATCATATATTAATTCACCAAAATAGATCATAATTATTTATTCTTCCTTCTGGGCATATATCATAAATATTTTAGAATAAACAAAACTCTTAAAAGATACTTTCAACCAAACTAGTTACTTATGTGAAAATTTGAAAATATAGTAGAAGTTAACATGATCCTCCCAACCAGTGAACTTCTTCAAGATAAATTCCCCCCCTAGCCTGAGGTTGTCCCTCCTATCAATAAATTAATAAGTAATTCTTTATGAGCTTCCCCCTTATACCTCAAATAGTGTCATACTAGTTGTGAGTCTACAAACTTTTTGTTTCTTTCGGGTCCAGTCTATCTCTCCCACCGAGACCTTAGTTTCTCACATTTATTTTTTCTTTCACAATCCATCTTTCTATTTTTACACCACATGTCCTTTATTTCCCGTTATGTTAATTCTAGTGGTAGGAATTTTTGAAAAAATATGAAGGATTTAAAATGTGACAACTTCCACTTCCAAGAACTATCCATTCTTGGGCTACAATTTATTTTTAACTGCTTTTGTGACAGTTGGTAGAATGGATATTGTGTTGGCTCCTCTTATATTTCCAAATAATAAATTAGTAGAATAAATAATATTTCATTGATAACAATATATTGATATTTACATATGTCAATCAACTTTGGCCTTGTCCCCACAATGAACAATTCCACAATGTTTACAAATTTAAATACCAATATCTACAAAAATAGTTGTACTAGGGGTATCAAAACGAGGAGGTGCAAAAATATGTACTAATATTGTTTGTAGTTCCTTGAATAGTTTTAAAGGATTATTAAGGAAATGTACCTAATGTGGATAAAGGAAAGTTGATTAACAATCATTCCATCCATCCTTTATGAAAAAGAACCTTATCTATGGAAACATGGAAGGTAAGCAACTAGTTCTACATTTTCCCTACCATCATGGAAAAAAATGTTACTTTCCATCTATCATAAACCTAGTCTTCAATTACTAAATGAATAGTCTAAACAAAAGCCTACAAGAAAATCTAGTAGTAAATCAATAAGCTAATATGTTATTTTTCCATAATATATTTGTTAAAATGGAATTGTAATTTAAATATTAGAGCGATGAGATCGGACAAATATTACCTCAAAATATGAGATGGTCATTTATTGTGTATGTGGTTAGCATATGTATGAATTACAAAAAATTTTAGAGTCTCATGTAATATTCTATTTCCAAATACACTTCGTATGGTGATGTGGAGGAAATCACCAAAATAGTTTTGACCCATCATAGCCATGTATTGCATTGAGAACCATCCGAAAATTCCCATCTAAATAATTCATTTAAATTGGTTTAGTTACCTACTAATATTTGAGATTGTAACATTAAAATCATAAGAAAATTCCAAAACCTAACTACTTTGGTAGTGGAGAAATGGGAGAACAACTCTTATATAAAAATGAATAATATTTTTTTTAATACACAATAGAACCTTATTGTAATTTAGAAAAATCAAAATTGTAGTTTCTAAGCCTTTAATGCTCATCCCCACCATGATGTCGAAATAATCAACTATTATAACATCTATAATGTCAAATTTATTTCATTGATTCAAATTCTTACCATTGGTACTTATTAGTACGGTCCTAACACAAATTATGAGCAATAATTTGCATAAAGAAAAAGAAATAAAATAATTATGTTTATGTGTCATTTATAAAAATGAAGGCACTACCATGTATACTATTAATTTATGTTGTATTTTTGTTTTTCTAAGATGGGAGATTACCTTATATTAATTCATATTAATTGTCAAACTAGGAGGTAACTCCTCAAATCAGAATATGTATTAGCTGAAGAATGTACATGCATTTATAGATGGAGGTGAGGCTATTGGGATTCATCTCCCAATGACTCTTGGCCTTCCTTATTTCCTAATATTAAATAATATACAATATTAAATGTGCACACCCATCCCATAGGATTCGGTGTCAACATTCCCCCCTTTAATCCGAAGGGATGTTGGTGAGTCCAAGCATCGATCTGAACTTTTCAAACTTTTCTCTTCCAAGTGCTTTGGTGAAGATGTTAGCAGTTTTCTCATTTGTGGAACAATGATGTAGATGGATGGTTTTGGCCTGAACATGATGTCGAATTAGATGGTACTTTGTATTGATGTGCTTTGTTCGATCATGGAACTTTGGGTTCTTGGCCAACTTTATTGCAGAAGTGTTGTCGATCATGAGTGGTGTGGAGTACATTTGTTTCATCTACAAATCTTCCAGAATTTTCCGGAGCCACACAATTTCCTTTGTTGCTTCAGCTACTGCCACATATTCTGCCTCGGTCATGGAATCTGCTGAAACTGACTGTTTGCGTGATCTCCATGAGACAGCTCCTAATCCAAGACTCATGGTGTAACCTGTAGTAGATACCCCTGTTTCTTTGTCGCCGTCAAAGTTTGAATCAGAATATTCGATCAAGCTGAAGTCGCCTACCTGTGTATATTTGAGTCCAAAGTCTTGAGTCCCCTTCAAGTACCTTAACACTCTTTTCGCAGCAGACCAATGTCCTTCACAAGGTTTTTGCATGAACCTTGAGAGGATTCCAACAGAAAATGAAATGTCAGGTTTGGTGGTGGGTAGGTAGATAAGACTTCCTACAAGTTGTCTATACTTAGTTGCATCCTCAAATTCCTTTCCTTCAATAGATGTGAGCTTCAATTTTTGTTCCATTGGAGTGGTTAAGGGATTACAGTCATCCATGCCAAATTTGTTCAAGAGATCTCCAATGTACTTCTTTTGAGAAAGAAATATGAATTTAGGATGTTGAATTACTTCAATACCCAAATAGTAATGAACATGACCCAAATCGGTCATTTCAAAACCTTTCTTCAACTCTTTCTTCATGGATGCAATATAGCTCTCATTATTTCCTGTTATCAAAAGATCATCTACATATACCACAAGATATACAACTGTTTTTCCAACTTTCTTAACAAACAAAGTTGCATCATCAAGATCAAAATGTTTGAAGTCAAGTTTCAGAAGATGCTCGGTCAATTTCTCATACCAGGCTCATGGTGCTTTCTTGAGGCCATACAAGGATTTTATAAGCTTGCAAACTTTTTGTTCTTGACCCTTTATCACAAATCCTTCTGGCTGGGATATATAAACTTTCTCCTTTAGATATCCATTCAAGAAGGTTGTTTTTACATCCATCTGATGGACTTTCCATCCATTCTGAGCTGCTAAGGCAAAGAGAGTCTGGATGGTGGTCCATTTTGCTGTGGGAGCAAAAGTTTCTTCATAATCGACTCCTTATTTTTGTGAGAATCCTTTTGCCACAAGCCTAGCCTTGTGATTTTCAAGTGAGCCATCTGATTTATAATTGTTCTTGTAGACCCACTTAGAGCCAATTGGTTTCTTTCCCAAAGCCAGATCAACCAGCTTCCAAGTGCAATTCTTTATCAAGGCATCATACTCCTTCTGCATCGCTTCTTTCCATTCATCATGAGAAGCGGCTTCTTTGAAGGAAGTTGGTTCATGATCTGTAGACAAACTCAATTCACAGTTATAAGCAATATCCATATCAACAGGAGAATCATAATTATCTACATCACCTTCGATTTGTTGAGTGGAACTTCTTGTTCCTGTTTTTCCAACCTCATTAGGATGAACATTCTCCAGTGTCTTTGTCAGCCATTTGGGAGGACCTTTCTGAGATGGCCCAGGCTGGTCATTTGACTGAGTTGGGATTGATTCAAGATTCAATCTCCCAATTCTGTCAGTCACATCATCCAATGTGTCATCCGTGGTTGTTTCTTCATGTGGGGGAGAGAGTGCTTCAGGACATGATTCCACAGTTTGATTCAATATCGGAATCCCCCCTTCAAGATGTGGAATCACATTATCAAATTCTTGGAAAGACTTTGCATGTTTGAATCTATCCAGGTGATCAAGTTGCCACTCAACAACCTTGTCACTCTTGGAAGATTCAAGAAATATGACATCTCTTGTTATCACAAACTTCTTATTTGCTTCTTCATAGAGACGATATGCTTTGGAGGTATTGGAGTAGCCCAAGAAGATACATTTGCGACTTCTAGCACCAAGTTTGTTCCTTTGACCCTTGGGTATCAAGGCATAACAGGTGGACCCAAAGACCCTGAAATGCTTTACCGAAGGAATGTGGCCATGCTACATTTCAAAAGGAGTTTTGTTTCTAATTGAACTTGAAGGACACCTATTCTTTATGTAAACAGCACATAGAACTGCATCAGCCCAAAACATCAATTTCACATTCTTGAAAAATAACATGGAGCAGACCATATTTAAAATAGTTATGTTCATTCTTTCAGCTACACCGTTCTGTTGTGGATTATATGGCACAGTTGTTTGATTTTTGGTTCCATGTTGACGAAGATAATTTTCAAATTCGTTTGAAGTGTATTCTTTTCCATTATCAGTATGTAGAGAGCCAATATGTGTTTGTGCATCATTTTCAATCCATGCATGAAAATTCTTGAAAGTTTGAAAAGCATCAGACTTATTCTTCAGTAATTAAATCCAACAAATTCTGGTGTAGTCATCAATAAATGTCATCATGTATTTGTTTCCATTTGCAGAAGCAATAGGCATAGGGCCACATAAATTTGAATGAACAAGCTCAAGTTCTCTATGTGCTCTGGAGTGTGAATCATGAAATGGCTGTTTTCTATGCTTTCCTAGAATACAAGCATCACATTCCTTAGGTTTTCTAGGAATTGTAGGCAGTCCATTAACACCGTTTTTCTTCAAAAAACGAAGGCTTTCATAGTTTAAGTGTCCAAATCTAGCATGCCATAAAAGACTTGATGGGAATGTACCTTCATCATGATGTGAACTAAATGCAAAGTTTTGAGCATGAGCAGATGAACCTTTCAGCTTCAAGAGTCTCCCTTCTTCTATTCCATCCATGACAAGTGAGTGATCTGATGCTTTTTTGACCTCTGCCTTGCCATAAAACAAGTGAATTGAGTGTCCTTGCTGCCAGATTTCGACCAGGGACAGCAAGTTTCTCTTCAACTCAGGAAGGTATAGAACCTCATGTAGAATATGATCTGGATGTAGGTTTTAACCCTGAACAGAAATATCTACACACGATTCTTATAACAGAAAATAAACAATAGCAAGAGCATAAAACATAAAACAGATAAACACAGAGATTTTCCCCTGGATCCCAAATCGGGACGACCAGCTTGATTTTCATTATGTTCCTTTTAGTGTTACAACACATATATATACATGCCGAAGCATACATAAACCCCAATCCATTAACCCTGGATTAGAACATAACCGTAGTTCCCTTGACCGGATCTACAAAATACCAGGGGCCGAAAACCATCGAACCCCAAAACCATGTGCAAAACCATGCACAAAACCATGGGCGGATCCGCCTATGAGTGGGTCCGCACAAAAAAAAAATTTGGCCGGGGCGCTGCCCCGGACCCCAACGGTGGGGACTGCTTCACCCCTCGTGACCCCCCAGCTACGCCCGACGCAACATACAGCGCGTGGGGCCAATCATGGAAAGAATATAACACATACCAACGGAAGACAGGGAAACTTAAACCTAAGCATGCCCATCCCCAGTAAGCAGGTTTGGATTTATCTGTGAAATATACTGCTCCATCAACTTTGTCAGTGAATTCTTCAAGAAAATCTTTTCTAAATGTCATGTGACATGTTGCTCCTGAATCTAGCAACCAATCATCTCTCCATGAAGTAAATGAAACATCAAATAGGTTTTCAGTTACTCCATTGTTACAATGTGCTAGAACAGAATGAGTTGATTTGGGTTCTTTACCTTTGTCTTTGTCATTAGTTTTACCTTTGTCTTGATTTGTTTACTGCTGAGTTTTAGATTGTCTTCCCCCCTTTTCTCTAAATTTTCTTCTTCGTCTTCTGCCATCTCTTCCTCTGGATGAATCTGAAGCATGTCTCTTTTCTCTTTCTGCCAAGTATGTAGCCTTTTTAGAAGATGAAGGGACTGTCATCTTCTTTTGAAGGAGGAGAAAAAAAAACTTTGCTGGAGAATCTCTTTTGAAGAAGAGAAAACAAAAACACTCTTTGCTGGAAAATATACTCAGTTTAAAAGGACAGAAAATCTTTTGATAAAAGAGACTGAATTTAAAAGGACAAAAAACTCTTTGCTGGAAACTGAATTCTGAAAGACAAAAAACTCTGCTAAAAACTGAATTCTTCACCAATTTTTTTTTTTTTTTTTTTTGTTTGAAGAAAGGGACTTTATATGGATATTGTTTTATGGAGGTGGTATTGAATATATGAATGGGGGGTAATATTGTGGGATGGTATATGAATGGGAAAAGCGGTGTTGAATATTATGAAGGGCGGTATGAAATGTTATAAAAAGAGTGGCGGTATTATTTGAAAGGGCGTATGTAAAAAGAGTGGCGGTATTGAAATAGAGGTATTACATATGGGACGAGGGGCGGTTTTATATTACAAAGACAGCATGTATTATAATAGTGGAGGTGGTAGTTTTAAAAGTTGGGAGGGGTGTTGTATTAATGTATGGAAGGGCATAATATTATAACGCAGACATCTTATGAATCAACGGAGGGTGGTAATACATATAAAAGAGGCCATGGAGGGTGGTAATATATAAACCAGGAGGGGTGGAAATGTGGAGTTGAACCAGCGCGTGGAGGTTGGCGGAATTATGGAGTTCAACCAGCGTATGTATATTCGACCAAACAGTGTATTATATATGTGAAGGCGTATTAAAATAGATGTTGACAGAGAGCGAAAGAGCGTATGAGGCGGTATGGTAATGGTGTATGCAGGTGGACAGAGCGGTATTAAAAACTTGAGCTTGGATGGCGTATTGAAAACTTGAGAGTATTCAATATGGATGGAGGGCCGACTTGTATCAACAGTTCGATCCATGCTCACCACACCTGTATTATGTTGAACAGCGACCGAGTATTAAATATATATATATCAGAGAACTGTATTAGAAGGTGGAGGGGTGGAATAAAATGTTGATTGACTGTGATATGATGCGTTGTGTAGTGAATAGCGTGAGATGGGAAATGGGAAGCCGTGGGGAGCGCTCGTAGAGCTGGGCTATGTGATATATGTGGAGTGCAGTATCAACGTGTGGGAGGCGGTAGAAGGGAGTAGGACGAGGGCGTTATTATAAATGGAGCGCTGTTATAAATGGGACAGAGCGCAGGTAGGGGAAATGGGTGAGAAGGCGTTGGGAAAGAGGGAGGCCGAGAGGCCGTTACAAAAACTGGAATGGGATCTTTGCAGGACTGCAGAGAGGGCTACAATTTCCAGTGTTACAGGAACTGCAGGATTGCAGATTCTTGAGGAGCTGCAAGAGCTACAAATGTCAGAGCCATGCAGAGATAAAAAAATGCAGAATAACAGTATAGCAATAAGTAGGAGCAGCAAAAAATATTAATAAAAACTGACTAAGCAAAGGAGAGGGAGTTACACCATAGGCAGAAATGCCAATAGTGGGACTGGCTCTGATACCATGTCAAACTAGGAGGTAACTCCTCAAATCAGAATATGTATTAGCTGAAGAATGTACATGCATTTATAGATGGAGGTGAGGCTATTGGGATTCATCTCCCAATGAATCTTGGCCTTCCTTATTTCCTAATTTTAAATAATATACAATATTACATGTGCACACCCATCCCATAGGATTAGGTGTCAACATTAATAATAACATAGATAATTCTTAATTTTGTTATATTGATATGCTATTAGCAAAAATAAACTAGTAGCATAGCATTGCAATTTTGGTCTGAGTAAAAAGTCTAAAAGGTATAATAAAGGATATTGGATACAAAATACTAAAATAGTTACATTCTATAGTGAAGGCATGAGAACCTTCTTGATCTAGAATTTCATGAAAACTAGCAATATATATCAAAATAGTAAATATCGTGGACAACGTTTAGGAAGTGGGTGAATCCACCTAGATTGTATTTGGTGGTCTTTTTCCCTCCTCATAGTCCGTGAATCCCATATTTTCTAGATTTCTTAAATGCAGTGATACCTTATTTTTTTAGCTTTATTATCTAAGCATACACCTCATGAATACCAGGAAAATTTTCCTATTGAGCTTTCCATACTTTTATTGGAACTTTTCCCATTACTATTTTAAATTGCCAATAGATGTCTATGTTTTGCATGTATCTTGTTTGATGATTTATAGTACCTCTTGTATCAAGTACACAACTTCCATATCATTCCTCCACCATCTCATTTGAGATGAACCTACAGTAAATTATAGCCTCCCTCTCAACATCTTGATTGTTGGAATTTAATCCCAACCGCATATCTGAACAGGAGGACGAAACTTCCATTTTGATGGGAAACTTAAAGTACAAGAGTAGCAATTTCTTGTTCTGTTTTGCACTCCATAGTGAATTCAATTTTCTGGTTTAATTTACCTTGCAAAAACAAATTTGTTTACAAAGGCCATAGCCCTTTTCTAATTTATAAATCGTGGTTTGACCACATTACCTCCACGCCATTAAACCTCTGCACCTACCTGCATTCAAAACTTGCGCCAATCATTTTTGAATTAAACAAACCCACCTCATTCATGTGGAGCCCCACAGGTCCACGTCACCCCAACCATTAACCAATCAGAAGTCGATCGCATCCCTTGGAGCCTTTGTCATCCCCTCCTTCTCCAACCCATGTGACGGGCGGCCCCCACCATACCACGTCAACCACCAGCGACCAATCAAATGTGTATCACACGATTTCATGCATACATCATCAACCCTCCGAAAATGCGCGATAAGGTATGTCCCACCACCGCCAACTCATTCACCCTCCGACCAATAGCGCATCATCGCAAATCTTTGGTGCATAGTCAGCCAGCGGGTTAATCGATGCGATAACCCATCACATGAAATTTTTAATGTTTGGTTCAATATTTTTTATCATATGGTTTTAATATTTTCCACGATGAAATTTCGTTTTAAAGGCTTACACTTAGGATATAATTTTTATGCGTTGCGACAATAGTTTTAATTTTAAACTTAGGATAAGTTTTAATATATGTATTGTAGACATATATGTTTACAATACATATATAGACAGAAGTGTTATAGAAGGCTGTGTATGCCGAGAGTGTAAGGTGAAGCTGTGTGCGTAGCAACGAATGAGAGCAGAGAAGACTGTGTATGTTCGAAGATAGATTTTTGTTTGTAAATCCAGAACAACAATTCTGAGGGAATTTTTTTTTTTTGTAATAGTCCAGGGTTTTAATGAAATACATGTTTTTCTCCATCTACATCTTATTTCGTTTAAAAATCTCTATGTTGATAGAGGAAATTTATTCCTCATTTTTTGTTAAGGAATCATCAGAAATTCCAACATGGTATCAAAGCTAGACCAAGCTCTCAGCAGTTGCTGAAGAAGCTGAAGGAAGAAGAAGACTGTTGAAGATTTTCTCCAGTAGAGTGAAATTTCAACAAGTCAGGTATTTATCAAAACAAATTTTTTGTTTTAAGAATACAGTCCAGAGAACTGTAAAAGAGAAGTCTTAAGATTTTTTAGAGACAGAGGTTATCTCTCCAGCAGTGAGAAAGTTTTCTTAAAATACACAGTCAAGTTTTTAACATAGTTCTACAAGGCTAGCAATGGAATGAGCCAGCACAAGCATGAGTATGGGAAATCCTCAACTACCACATTCCAATGGGAAGAACTATGACTATTGGGCAATCACAATGAGAGCCCTGTTTGCATCTCAAGATTTATGGGAGCTATTTGAAGATGGTTTAGAAGAACCAATAGATGAACAAGCATTTAATGCCTTAACACAGAAAGAGAAATATTTGCTGAAGAGTAATAGGAAGAAGAACTCAAAATCCCTCTTCTATCTCTGTCAGGCAGTGCATGAAAGCATATTTCCAGGAATTGCAGTAGCAAATAAGTCCAAGGATGGATGAGATACCCTTAAAACTGCCTATCAAGGAATGGAGAAGGTAAATACAACAAAGCTTCAATTAATGAGAAGATATTTTGAATTCATTTGCATGAAATATTCTGATAAAATAGACTCATTCTTCACACTATTGATTGGTTAGGTTACCCAAATGAGATCTCAGGAGAGACAATAGAAGAAATAAGAATAGTGGAGAAAGTATTGAGGAGCTTACCCTCAAGATTTGATGTGATAGTAACAACCATTGTAGAGACAAAGGATCTCTCAATGTTTACTATTGATGAGCTTCATGCATCATTGATGACACATGAACAAATATTGAGCAGAAAAACAAACTCATCTTTCGAACATGCCTTCAAGACCCAAATTTCCTTTGAAAGAGGAAGAGGTCAAGGCAGATCAAACTACAGAGGAAAAGGTAGAGGTAGAAGCCAAACAAAGGAAGAAACAACCCTGCAAATACTAGTGGAAGGGGCAACAACCAAAGTCAGAATCAAAGCCAACGTAACAACCAACAAGGTGGACAAAGGTATGATAAATCCCAAGTCCAATTTCATTACTATAAGAATCATGGGCACTATGCCAATGAATTTAGGAAGAAATAGAGTGACATGGGTAATAGACCCAGTGCTAATTTTACTAAAGAAACTCTAAGCCAAGAACATTTGTTTTTAGCATGTAATATGACTGAAGAGAAAAATGAAAATATATGGCTTCTAGATTCAAGATGTACCAACCATATATCTGGAAACATCTCTCTGTTTTCCATGTTGGATGAAAATGTGAAGTCTCAAGTAACATTGGGGACAGATAGTAAAATCCATGTCATGGGGAAAGGCAGAGTGAGTGTTCTAACAAAAAAAAGGAGAAAGGAGATCCATATCAGATGTATACTATGTAACTAGTATGAAGTGTAACCTTTTGAGCATTGGAAAAATCATTCAGAAAGGCTACAATGTGTTTTTTTAAGATGATGTACGTACCATCATGGACATACCACCAAGAAAAAAAAGGATTGCATAAGTGAAGATGGCAAGAAACATATTTTTTCCTCTCAAAATGAGGAAATGAAATAGCCCATTCTGATTTGTGTGGACCAATGCAAACAACATTATTAGCAGGCAGCCACTATATGTTGACCTTTATTAATGATTACACAAGAAAAACATGGGTATATTTCTTAAAGTTGAAAAGTGAAGTGTTTGAGAAGTTCTGCCACTTTAAAGCTCTTGTTGAGAATCAAAGTGGGCAACACATAAAATTTCTCAGAACTGATAGGGGAGTAAAATATATCTCCAAAGGTTTTTTGCGTTTTTGCAAAGAAAATGGAATCCACAAGCAATTTACAGCAAGGTATACACCACAACAAAATGGAGTTGCTGAAAGGAAAAATAGAACCATCATGGATATGGTAAGAGGCATGCTGAAAACAAAACATTTGCCAAATGAATATTCGGCTGAAGCTGTACATTTTGCAGCATATGTTTTGAATAGATGCCCAACAAAGAGTGTTATGAATAGAGTTCCAGAAGAATCATGGAGTGGCATAAAACAATTTGTCACCCACATGAGAGTATTTTGATGTGTGGCTTATGCACACATTCCATATCAGCTAAGAAAGAAGTTGGAGAGTAAGGGGGAGAAGTTCATATTTGTAGGATACATTGAAGAACCAAAGGCATATAGAATATATAACCCATCCACCAAGAAGTTCATGATAAGAAGAGATGTGCAGTTTATTAAGGAAGAAGCTTGGGATGGAAGCATTGAAAAAACAGTGAGTGTAAAAACCTATTTTTCTCATGATGATGAGGAGGAAATGGCTGAAATAAATTCCTCATTACCAGCACCATCTCCACGAACAGAAGGAAAAAAAAGTCCATGACAAGTGGGTATGAGAACACCCTTGAGAAGTGATGACAGTGCTTCTCCAAGCACATCACAAGCAGCAGATTTGAGTGCTTCTACAAGCACAAGTTCAACAAGTGAAAGAGGAACCAAATTCAGAAGTTTAAATGAAAATTATGAGCAAGAGGCAACCGATGAAGGTAAGAACTCTTTATTTGCATTGTATTTTCATGTAGAATATCCTATTCATTTTGAGGAAGCAATAAAATATAAAGAAATGGAAAGATGTTATGGATGAAGAAATTAATGCAATAGAGAAGAAAAAGACATGGGAATTAGTTCATCTCTCAAAAGGTAAGGAAGTGATTTGATTGGAATGGGTTTACAAGACCAAAAGCAATGTTGAAGGTAAGATTGAAAGGCGTAAGGCCAAAATTGTTGTCAAAGGCTACAAGCAACAACAAGGAAGAGACTATGAGGAAAATTTTTCACCAGTTGCAAGAATGGAAACAGTAAGAACAATGTTGTCCATAACAGCACAACATAAATGGAAAGTTTACCAAATGGATGTGAAATCAACATTCATAAATGGAGTATTGATGGAAGAGGTTTATGTTGAACAACCTCTGGGCTATGAAAAATAAGGCCAAGAGCACAAGTTATGCGAATCGAAAAAATCTCTGTATGGGATAAAACAAGCACCAAGAGCATGGTACAGTAGGGTAGATGCCTATCTACTAGAAAATGGGTTTGAAAAATGTGAAGGAGAACCCAAATTATACATCAAAGAAAAAGATGGTAAGATGCTCATTATTGTTTTATATGGTGATGATGCGATATTCACAAGTAATGATGCTTACCTTATTGAAAACTTTAAGACAGTCATGAAAGAAGAATTTGATATGAATGATATGGGATTGCTAAGATACTTCTTAGGAATAGAAGTAGAAAAAAATGAAACTTTTTTTTATTTCTCAAGAAAAATATATGAAAGAAGCTTTGGAAAGATTTAACATGTAGGATTGAAAGGCAACAATTACTCCTATAGTGATGGGATTGAAAATGAACAAATTAGACATCAGCAAGGATTTTGATCCAAGTTTATATAAGAGCATAGTTGGCAGCCTTATGTATTTGACTCCAACTAGGCCTGATATTATGCATGTTGTAAGTTTAATTTCTATATTTATGGAAAGGCCAAAGGAGGCACATTGGCAAGCAACAAAAAGAAATCCGAGGTATTTGAAAGGAACAAAGAGGTATGGTATTTTATACACCTCTTCAGAAAATTTTGAATTAATTAGATATACTGACAATGATTGTGCTGGAAATATAGATGACAGGAAAAACACCTCTAGATATATTTTTCATATGGGATCAGGAGCCATATCATGGGCTTCTAAGAAACAACCAATTGTAGCTTTATGAACAACAGAGGTAGAGTATGTGGCAGCTATAACAACAACATGTCAAGCAGTATGGATGAGGAGAATGTTAAGAGATTTGTGTCATGAACAGGTAAAAGGCACAACAATTTATTGTGATAATAGCTCAGCAATAGCTTTATCCGAGAATTCATTGTTTCATAAAAGAACAAAACACATTGATGCAAAGAATCACTACATCAGAGAATTAGTGAGCAATGGAGAAATTGTTTTACAACACTATAGAACAGAAGAACATTTTGTTGATATTTTAACAAAACAATTGGGGCAGAAAAGTTTTAATTATCTCAGAAAATTTCTAGCAATGCATGATAGTAGAAGTTGTGATTAAGGGGGAGTGTTGAAATTTACTCCCAATTGCATATCTGAACAGGAGGACAAAACTTCAATTTTGATGGGAAACTTAAAGGACAGGAGCATAAATTTCTTGTTCTATTTTACACTCCACAGTGCATTCAAATTTCTAGTTTAATTTACACTACAAAACCAAATTTGTTTACAAAGGCCGTAGCCCTTTTTTGATTTACAAATCATGGTTTGACCACGTTACCTCCGCGCCATTAAACCTCTGCACCTACCCACATTCAAAACCCACACCGATCCTTTTTGAATTAAACCAACCCACATCATTTATGTGGAGCCCCACAGGTCCATGTCACCCCAACCATTATCTAATCGAAAGTCGAATGCATCCCTTAGAGCCTACATCATTTCCTCCTTCTCCAACCCATGCGATGGGTGGCCCCTACCATACCACATCAACTACCAGTGAGCAATCAAATGTGTATCACACGATTTTATGCATACATCAAAAACCCTCCGAAAACGCACGATAAGGTATGTCCCACCATCGCCAACTCATTCACCCTTCGGCCAATGGCACTTCTTCGCAAAACTTTGGTGCACAGTCAGCCGATGGGTTAATTAATGCGATAACACATCGCATGAAATTTGTAATGTTTGGTTCAAAAAAATTTATGATATGGTTTTAATATATGCCGCGATGAAATTTCATTTGAAAGGCTTAGACTTAGGATATCATTTTATGTGCCACAAAAATAGTTTTAATTTTAAACTTAGGGTAAGTTTTAATATATGTATTGTAGACATGTATGCTTATAATAAATATATAGGCAAGAGTGTTATATAAGGATGTGTATGTCGAAAGTGTAAGGTGAAGTTGTGTGTGTATAAGTGATTGAGAGCAGAGAAGATTGTGTATGTTCGAAGATAGCAGAGGAGCAAGTTTTTGTTTGTAAATCTAGAAAAACAATTCTGAGGGAAAATTTTGTTTTGTAACATTCCAGGGTTTTAATGAAATATATGTTTTGCTCCATATACATCTTATTTCGTTTTAAATCTTTGTGTTGACAGAGGAAATTTATTCCTTATTATTTGTTAAGGAATCATCATAAATTCCAACATTCAATATCTCTTTTAATTTATGTAAGGGTGTTCCTAACATAGGTTTTGTAGAGTGTTCAATTGCTAGTTATACTCAAGAAGTCAAGAAGTAGAAGGGAATAGGAATCCTAGTGCTCCGACATTGTTTCCTACCACTAGAACTTCCTCCTCTTGGCATGACTACCCAACAATAAGGAAACTAAGATAAATAATTCCAAGAGGAAGAACTTAGAAATGAGGGATGAAAGACAAACCTAAGTAGGTCTAAAGTCAACCAAACAAACTCCACAAATAGAGGAATTTGATTTTGTAGATTTTTATCGTGTCAAGAGACATCTAATTCCCATGGCAGATTAGCTGGCGAATAAAAGAGTTGCCCTCGAACATGGGATATTGGCAAAGGATCATAAAAACACTAGCTTTAAACTTTTACCAAGATATTAAAACCCTATTTCCATGCAAAAGGAGCTACACATGGAACTAGTGTAATTAATACCCATACTATTAAGTGGGAGGCTCGTTGGCTTCATGTTAGGCCTCGACCTTGACCGGTGATCCCACTAATTCAATACATGAAAGAGCGATGGAACTGCTTTAATGGCAGGGCTCAAGCCTCCTTAAGCACTTGGATGAGGAATGTTTTAGTGCATGAAGCTTGGGAAAGATGGTGGTCTGGGATCAATTCTCGTAAATGCAAGTGGGAAGTGTAGTATAACTGTAGCCTTGGCTTGTTGCAGGGGGCATGCTTGAACAATAGTGATTTAATGACATTGGTTAAGATTTTTCAGGGGAAGGAATGAAAAGGGAATGTATGGCCAATGCAATTAATAATGCATTTCATAAATTTAATAGACATGGGTGGTCACATTGGTTAATGAGGTGGGAAAGCTCGGAGGAAGCCTATATAAGATCAGCAAGGTTGTCATATTAAATGCTAAGATTTGTGAATGGAAGCGGCATTCTATTGGTGAGAAAGTAGATCAAGGCGCAGCTGAAAGCATGGAGGGTGAAATTTAGTCTACAACTATTAAAGAGAATGAGGAGGTTACCCTTCAGTTGGATTACATCTTTGCAACAATAGAGAACATTATAACCTTGCTCAATTAGCAAGGGGGAATGGTGGCAAGATAACATCAGCTCCAAATGTAACTTCTCGTCCAAAATATTGATCTAATACACAAAAAAATAAAGATGCTTTAGACGAAATTAGAATGAATGGAGATCCATATGCGAAAACTAGAAGTTGTTAACATCAAGGGCTTGGAGGGCAAGAGCACTGGCAAGGAGAAAAGGAAGAAGGGGGGTCGACTGGGGATTTTTCTCAAGAAAAGTTGACATAGCCAGGAATAGAAGCAACTACCAGATTAAATTCTAACAATTGGACATAACCGGGAGTAGAAGAAACTACCCGACTAAAAATTCTAATAATGGGCCATCAAATGGAGGCTACTTTGATTTTCTTTATGAATTATGCATTACAAATAGGCATTAGTTCTAGAAGTTATTTGGAAGGTCCCACATAGTCTCAATATAGTTATATAATAAGTCTCAATATAATAAGTAGAAAGTGTGGTAGAAATCAATGTCATTTTTGGACTTGTATGAAGTCAATAGCAGAGGTATCAGTTGAAAATGTAAAAGGACTTAGTTTTGTAACCAGTTTGATGTTAAAAATGTAAAAGGAATTAGTCTGGTAAGTAGCTTGATGTTAATATAAAAGTTTACCTGTTTTGTTAAAATAATAATAATAATTTATTTATTTTTAAGTTAAATTTTAGGATTTTTAAATTTTTTATAATTTGATATGTATTATAAGATAAGTGTGTTAATAGTTATTTTACTCAATCATTTAATTTATATGACTGTACTAGGAAGAATGGAGAAGATGTTGGAGAGTATGCAACAAGAAGAAATTCCAAGGTCAAGTGCCATGGATTCTTCTTACGATTAGATGGTAGTTGTTTCTATGGGTTTTCTGTAAATTTTGTTATAATGGTGTTGGTTCGCTTTTATATTGCTAGTTGTTTAGGCTGTTGTATTAGAATACCAGACTCCATAGGATCAAAAACTGGGTTGAACATCCTCAAAATATTTAAATTTTGGATGGCATATAAAAGACGTGGTTTCCTCTGGGCAGAGTGGGGTGGATTTTTTCTAAACCTATATTAAAGTTTATGAATGAAGAAGTACTACCAAGTTCACAAAAAAATATATATATGAAGTTAGAGATGATTATATGAAATTGTATAGTATATCTTTCAAACATGTGAGTGGGTTATGAATTTGAAGGTTTTATTGCAACATTTGTGCCATGCGAATAACAGCCTCTCAAATTTTTTCTATAATTTCATATAGTTACACTATCCATGCCATTATTTTTACTCTTAAAATCAATAAATTAAAATATAACAACACATTTAATGCATTTAATGAATAAGTAATATAAAAATAACTAATTTCTTGTCATAATTTCCCAATATAATTGCACTATTCATGTCATTATTTTTATTCTTAAACTCAATATCTTAAAATATAATCGCACATTTAATGCATTGAGGGAAACACTAATATAAAGCCAATCAATTTCTTGGACTTCATTTAAATTACATAGAAAATAAACATTGCAATTTAATTCTATGACATATGTATGGTGGCATATAATGATGATGATGATCATGGACTCTAACAGGAAGTGATTTTCATCGTCAATGTTCTTATTCTCACATAGACCGCAGATCGTTTCCACCCATGGTATTTTAGGAACTATCCAGCTACTTTCACTATGAAGCTCATGAGAGTTCATTCTTATCATGACTATATTAATTTTTTTTCTTTGAGCTATTTAAAAATAAAAAAAATTTTGATCTTCTAGAGTAAGCTTAATAACCTCTTTATAATATCTTAATTTTCTTTTAGTCTTTAAATCTTTTTTACTAATTCCGAAATGTTACCCTATTTTTTTTTTTTTTAATATAATTTAAAATAAATCAAAATGTTTATAAATAAGACATTACAACTTAATTTACATTGGAAGTTAAAGAATATCTCTTCCAAACAAGTAGAGTTTGAAAAAACATTAAATTTGTTCAACCTCAAAAAGTCTTAAGAAAACTGAAACCTATAATTTCCAATAAATTTTATAAAAGCAAAAAAAAAAAAAACATAACGAAAAAGTACAAAATCCAATGAAAGAAAAAGTTACACATTGCGCGTGTTTACAGATTCAAATCCATAGTTTTATGGTACAAATCATTCGACAGATTTACGGATAAAAATTACAGATGACTGCATGCTTTTTTTCGTGACTGTCGTCTAATAATTGTACCTCAAACGTAATTTCCTGCGTAAACTATTGCTATTTCATCCTCTTGTACAAAACTCCGCTGCACGCAGCAACGAGCAGGAGACCAACAGCCAATATAATGAATTCTAAGAGAAAACAAAGCTAGGAAAGCTATCGCTAACATCACATACCTATTTCATGTGGGAATTGTTTTGCAGATGAACAACAACACTGCTGCTGCTGGTGTGCTGCTTGAAAGATAAGCAGAAAGAAATGCATGCTCGCTCCATATTTTGATAATTCAAATGAAGTCATTTAGAAAACATTTGTCAATAATTTTGGAGTTCAACTATTCCTGACGTTGCAGTGGAAGATCTCCGTAGTGATTTGCTGACCTGACCATTTCCCAACACTCTGTACGCCAAGAAATTTCTCGGGATTTTCTGCTCAAAATATGGAGCGAACACGCATTCCTCCCAACATTTCTGCCTGTTGATCTTCTGATCAGCGCACGGAAATGTGGACTGCGTCTCTGGTTTCCTGAACTATTTTTTTCAACTAGAGAAATGGTGGTTGCGGTGGCTTTTTTTAATTAAATTGGACCATAAAACTTGTAAGGGCCAACTTTCTCACTTACCATTAGACCTCATCTTTTGACTTTCTGACCAGCAGTAATTATATGAAGAATTTATTTATCTTCACAAATTCACTAACGGGTTCTTGGCATCTTTCTATTCAAAAGTTTTTAAATCCAGAAATTTAGAATTGGAAAAATTTCGGACTTTTATCCAGTTTATGAATCATGAAAGTCTTAAAAATAATAAAAATAAAGACTTAATCCAAAAAAAATTACATGATTCACTTAAAAAACCAAAAGAAAAATATAAAAGAAAAAACAAAATAAAAAAAAAAAACTTAAAAAAAAAAACCTAATAGTTAGACAACGTCAATTCACTCTATGATGAGATTTGGGGCAGCCATAAGGAAGTAGGTTTCTTGCTCATAAGGGACTGAGGTTGCCCAAGGGGGAGAAAGCTTGGTCAGTTCCCCTCACGTCGTGGGACATATTATATACGTATGTGAAACAATAATCTCATAAAGTTATTTTAATAGCTTTGTGTTCACTTTTTTGAGAGCACTAAGAAGGGTTATCGATTTCAAATTTCTATGGTGTGAGTTTTGAGTTGTTGAGTTCGGAATCTCCAGATTGAGCATTTTTATCTCTAAGTTTCGGGTCTAGAACAAGACCCATCAGAACAAATTCTATTGAAAAGAGAGAAAGAAAGACCTCATTTATAAAACTTAAGAGTGCCGGGATGCCAACCGACCAACCATCTCATAATTAGTATTTTAATTTTGAAGAAATAAATTTAAATTAAAGATTTCAGCTTTACGTTATTTGCAAAGAATATCAATTTTATATTGCTTCGCCTATATTCATGGAATATATATTAACGATGATTGACCTAACTTAAGGAATGCTAAAGGCATTAATAATGCATTGCTGTGGTTAAACCAAAATAAATTAATTAAATTAAAGAACTTCTAAAAGAGGGATTGGTTAATTTATTAAGCTTGCATTTAAAGATTAATATTATTTTTATTTTTATTTAATTACAGTTATAATATTGATTAATTAAAGTTTTTCAAACTTATCAAGGATCGATGGATATCATTTTAAATTTAGGGTCAAATTCTAATTTAATCAAACTAGTATTAGTTAAGATAACTAATACTAATGATACTAAATTAATTTTTTTTTTTTAAATTCATTTTTATTTATTAATAAGGAAGAAAAGGTTTTAAGGGGGTGATGTAAGGGGAAGGTTATAGATTAGAAATGAGGGGGTGTAACATTAAAAACCTAGGCAGCGATTAATTCATGCTACTAGATTTTTAAAGTCTTAGTAATTTAAAATAGTATTAAGAATTAAATTCCTAAGTAAGAGGAAGGTTACTAGGGTTAAATTTCAAGTGAAGGAAGGGTTAATAACGAAGAGGGAAGGGATAGAGGAAAGAAAAGAAGGGGGGATGAGGGTTTAAAAGTGGCAAGGGTTTTAAACAGGTAAGGAAAGAGTCCATAGTTCATTCTAAGTTTTTATAGGAAGGGAAACTGAGGGAGGTGAAGAGGAAGAACGACAAGGTTGACACCAAGAAAAAGGATAAGTTTTTCAAGAGTGGGAAAACAAGGGGATAAGTTTTGGTTTAAGGTTTTTAAAGCTAGGTTTCTTGTTAATACAAGCACAAGCACAATCGCCTAAATGCTTGTTCCTCTGCACTAGTTTTTCCAATAAATTGATGGTATGTTATGGTTTTACATGATCTTCCAACGGAGTAGCGAGGTGATGCAGTACACAGAATATAGTACGAAGCAAGAGAAAAATTTCGAGATCCCTTGCGTCGCTGTGCAGGAGTAATCAAAGATTTCCACAAAAAATATATTAGGCCTTCAATCACAGTTAACTTCCACAAAGACATAAAGCTGCAATCCCAATTGGCTTCCAACAAAGCAGAGACTATTGACATTAATAAGAAACATGCTAATCTCTTGACAGTCATTGCAAGATATCATGAAGTTCGTGTCGTTAGTCCTGCAAATATATGTAAAGTTGCATGTTTCTATTCAATGCAAAAGTATGATGTGCTCGTACTATCTTTTTTTGCATGCAAAAATATGAACATCCTTTTATACTTGAGTATGAAGAGATGTATCAAGTAAGTTTGAAAAATTACATTGCTATTAAAATGTGATCTTAATGTTCATTTAGTGATTCACTTATTGAATTGGTATCATTTTTTTTGTTTATTAAGTGATTTGAGTTTACTAGAGATTATAGTTACATAGGATCATTGAGTTTGTTAAAATTACTTGGGATCTCATCCGAATTAAGGCTGAGTTAACTGGGTTTAACTTGTCTCCTCTAGCACACTTGGACAATAGCCTCTCCCTTTGATTGTATGTCACCCTTAGGCTCATCCTCAACAAGTTGTGCTAATGAGACTTGACCATTAAATTGATATAATTAATTTGACATCATATTTTGATATTTTCAAGTAGATTATAAAGAGTACCTATAATTTATTTTATATTTTATTATAATATCATATAAAATAATATATATTTAGATAATTAAATAAAAAATTCAAAAATTCAAAAATATTTTTATTAAAAATTATATTTATATCATTTTCATCTAAATTAAAAATAAAATTTATATATATATATATATATATATATATATATAATAAAAATCAATATATATATAAAAGAGATATGTGTATAAGATAATTGTTTTGTTGAAAAGGTCATTGAAATCATATTTAACAAATGGAACATAAAAAATTCCAATGCCATCACAGATTTCCCATCAACGTTACATATGCCAAAGAGTCGTTCAAATATAATAATATTTGGTGAAGAATGAACCAGAGCCATTCCAAACTAATAATAGTTGCTGTAAAATAAACTGATGATATGAAAAGACAATATATATGAGTATCATCCCAAGAATTAAATCAGTTTTTCAACCACATCGAATCATGCATTTTTGAATTTTATATAATAAGTTGAAAAATCAAAATCCCCCACCATGATTGTAAGGTATGAAGACTAGTTTATAACAAGCTCTGGTTCACATTTTTACACTAAAATGTTCATAACGAGCCTTTTTGTTTTTCTAAATATTAAATTTTGCAATATTATTTAATTTTAAAGCTGAAGAAATTAATTATATATTATATATTATATATTTTTGTTATAATATATAACCAAAAAAAATTAATTGTTTATTTAAAGATATTTATTTAAAGATATTTGAAAACAAGTTGTTTAGAATAATGTCTTTCGGATTAATCACATAATAAGGATTTGATCAAGGTTTCGAACCAACTAATGTGGTTCATCCTCACGACAAGGTGAAGAAGAAGATTGATCTCATTGAATAAATAGAAGGATGCATCATTGCCCAGTAATAGCTATTAAAACTAGCACTTAAAAACTAGTCACTAATTAGTTAATTAGCTACAGAATTTAAAAATTTTAATTATTAAAAATATTATTTAGAAGGGTCAACAATTATTAAAATAATTTAGTAGAATGAAATTATAGAATTAACCTTAATAAAGGGAATAATATTAAAATAAGAGGAAGATATAGATTAAATTATAAAAATATAATATTAAGGAAATAATATTAAAATAAGGGCGAGGGGGTAAATGAAAAATATAAAAATATAAAATATAAAAAGCGGGGTGGGGGAAAATTTAAAAATGAGCGAAAAGGGGGAATTTTTTTTATCACATCAAATATCTGAAAAAACAAAAAACAAAATAAAATAAATATATGGCATAACAAATCTAAACAAGAAGAAATGGCATAAAAAAAATAAACCAGAGAAAAAGATACAAACAGAAGAGGAAAAATAAAACAAAGGGACGAGGAAAAATTAGAGACAAAAGAACAACACCACCTAGAGAGGGCTAGAATCTAGCTCTTACTTAATTTCTACCCATCATCTCTATTGAGATTTTTAGGGTGTCTCTCAATTTCAATAGCATCTCTCAGCTTTCTATGATGGAAGTGATCCACCGTGGAAATGACTTTGGAATCTTCAATGCAAACATGGTGACACAATTTCCCAGCATGCTCCACAACAGTAGATGTGTGGGATCTAGAAAGGTACTAAGTACACACCTTTCATGTCCTTTGGGTCTATAGGGTCCTTATCCGATCTGAGAGAATTCTTGATAGTACAGAGAGGTCTGAAAGAAGAGGCAACATTATTTCTCTTAAGGAGACTGGAAATCTTATCAGAGGTCCCTTGGATAAACGAGAGATTCACCTTGGAGATAGGATCCAAACAAGAAGATTTGTCTCTAGAGCCTTTAGCAGCTTTTTGAATGGCCTTTAGACCTTGAGATCTATTGTACCCATTAATCTCAAACACATCCAAAAGATGCGATTTCTCTGACTCCAAATGGCTATCATCAGATATTCTAAGAGCCCGAGTAGCCAGAGTGCAGAGAACACCAAATTTCTGAGCAGCATGAAGATACTACTCAGTGTGAGTCTTCTTGTGGAAAACTTGGTGAGAGATAGAACCATCTTCCCTCCTAGAGAGAAGAATATCTTAGAAGGGAAGGCAACCATCCACCTCAACTTCGATTGCGAATTTGATGTAATTGGATTGGGAATTCAGGTGATAAAGAAACAAATCTAACTTATCCCTACCATGGGGCCAAATGACACAGGTATCATCCATGAACCTATTCACAAATCTAATTTTTTTATTTTTTTTATTTTTTTATATATATAGATATTTGATGTGATAAAAAAATTTCCCCCTTTCCCCTCATTTTTAAATTTTCGCTCGCCACCCATTCTTTGTATTTTATATTTTTATACTTTTCATTTACCTCCTTGCCCTTATTTTAATATTATTTCCTTAATATTATATTTTTATAATTTAATCTATCCCTTCCCCTTATTTTAATATTATTCCCTTTATTAAGGTTAATCCTATAATTTATTCATTCTACTAATTTTTTTTTAATAATTGTTGACCCTTCTAAATCATATTTTTAATAATTAAAATTTTTAAATTCTCTAACTAGTTAACTAATTAATGGTTAGTTTTTAACGAGTAGTTGTAATAGCTATCACTGGGTAATGATGCATCCTTCTATTTATTCAATGAGATCAATCTCCTTCTTCACCTTGTTCTGAGGATGAACCACATTAGTTGGAATGGCTAGTTTTAACATCTATCACCGTGCAATGATGCATCCTTCTATTTATTCAATGAGATCAATCTCCTTCTTCACCTTGTCCTGAGGATGAACCACATTAGTTGGTTCGAAATGTCGACCAAATCCTTATTATGTGATTAATCCGAAAGACATTATTCTACATTATGGATCACAAAAGTCTTAGGTCTAACAACAAGTTATTTGTGATAGTTACAAACTTGTGTCTTGATTGTTTTTTTCTCCGAGCAGTAAAGAGATCGTGAAACATGTATTCGATCAGGGCAAATTGTCTTTTTATCAAAATATTATTGAACTGAATAATCCTATCAAAATGAAATATGTATGAAATTGAATTGCATGTGTTTATTAACAATGCATTGTAATATTCCATTATGGGTGTTAACATCATAGGAATTAGGTTTTTTTTTGGAAGTTAGAAATTTTTTTTTTTAAAGTTGTGCTATATTCAAAGATGTTTTAATGTGGCTATGGTGTGGTAGAATTTTTAATTTGGTTATGGTGTGGTAGAAAACAATTTATGGAAGAGGTCTCATTTTTATAAATGAACACTTAAGGTAAGTTTTTGGGGTGGCCGAGGTAATTGCAACTTGAGAGTGGAGATGTGGATTTCTCCTTGACCTCCTTCAACTAGTTTCATTTGGTGTCACTATATTGGGTTTTTGGCTTGCATGTTGTAAATGCATGTTGTAAGTATTATTGCTTTTTTCTCTGGCACTCGGAGTTCATACTTTCCATTATTCTTTTTCTAGATAGTTTGATAGCTATTACATAGGTATATTTATTTTCCTCTTTCATTGAACTTGGGGGCTATTTTTATGTCCAAAGAGGTGTTTTATGCTCAAAGGGCTTCATTTAGGTGTATATGGTTTTTGTATTAGGACTAATTTGAGTTAGTAAATTGGGGTTTCTTCACAATCAATTAGTTCAAGTAGTTCAAGTGCAATTCTATTTAATTCTAGGTTTCACCTTGCTGGAGATGTTGTTTACTTTGGGCATGAGAATTGCTCTGGTCATTTGTCTTAGTATCTAGAGCTTTCATTTTTTATTATGGCTTTGGGGAACTTGGTGTGGTATGTCTTTGTGCTATGGTAAATTTGGTAATTTACTTGAATTTTGTCCTCTGGTGTGACAATTGGGGGATGATTTGTTAGATTTTAGGAAGGGGATTCAAGGATCTATGTCTCATTTGTTTTCTTGTTTCTAGGGTAGAGTTCCTCTTAGTGATTGTCTCCATTGCCTCCATTGCTCCCTTGCCACTGCTATCATGCCTCCTAGCAAAAGAATGATAAGTAGGAGGGGTGGAATAGGTAATGATAGGTTCAAATGAATTAGGCCATTTCCTTATGACAAATTTTTTTGATATTATTCCTCTTGAGCCTCTTGGGGCAAGGAAAGAAATTTATTTTTTTGGTATTGTTCCTCTTGAGGTGAGGAAAGAAATTTTATTGTTTTAGTCTAAATAAGTAGGGGAATACCGATATCATTCTGATTTGGAGGTGAAATGGGTTCTTGATCTGAGAAAATTGGGATACACTATTGACTTTACATCAGGAAATGGATATACTATTGCTTTTAATTTTCAAATAGAAGCAAGTCTAGAACTATTGTGTATTCTTTTCATTAGAGGACAACAAATGCATGCTTCATAATGAAACATTTTTTTTAGATAATGTGGATTCTCTATTGGTTAGGGTGAAAAGATTTCTGGTGTGGGATTCAGCTTCTGGTGATTTCATTCATCAGTGTAGTGATCCCACTAATATATCAGTTGAGACTGCTCAGGATCTCACTATAATTTCCTCAACCATGATGGTTGGTCTTAATTTTTTTTTTTTCAAAAATAAGCCTTCTTAACTTGAAGAAAGATTTTTTTGACCTTCCTGAATCTTCAATAATTTTGGTACTAGCAGGAATTTGAATCTCATTTATGCTTAGCCTTTCGAATTTGGGGATGTAATACATGTTACTTTTCTGGCCCAAATTTGTTTGGCATATGTATGGGACAAAAACAATTTGTTTTGCGTTTGTGTTTTATTTGTGACATGTATCGTGAGCTAGCTTTCAATTTCACCATGGAGGAGCCTTTTGATGGTATGTTTCAACAAATGATATTGTGTGCACATGTCGTGTATGGACTAGCTACGCTGCTTGTTGTTGGCACGAGTTTCAGTCATCCTTTCTACGTGCTACATATCATCTATGATACAAATTACGGATTTGAGGCATTTCCAAACATGGTATTTTGTCTGTTCTTTTTTTTCAATATTTCTATACGTTGAACCATGTGTGGAGAATAATGAAGAATAATGAATAAAATTTTGTATTGTAGATGCTTCTGCTTGTTGGTTTCTAGGGATATGGTTTCAACTATTTCATTTATTCTTGTATTGTATCAATTTATTGGAAAATGGTTTATTGTATTGTTATCGCTTACTATTTTGTTTCTATATTTGTTGTTATTGGGAGTCTATGGTTTTGTTTGGGAGTATGTGAAATTTGAGTTGCTTTGTCTCTCTATTTGTTGTTGCTACAGAATTTATAGTTATATTTGTAGGAATATATACAGTGGAAACTAAACTAAAATTGGAAACAAAACATTAAAATATGGAGACAGAATTTAACGTGGTTCACCCAACCAATCTGGGCTACATCCACCAAACAGAGGTATCGGATTTCTTATTATTCAACAAGAGATTACAACATCAGATTTCTCACATCTTCTCTCCCTCTTCCTCACTGTCATATCTATTTTTCCTCTATGAGCTTATAATTTATAAATGTAGAGAAGAAACTGAATAATAAATTCAATTGCATCCTATCACATCAAAATAGGATATAATATCTCATTTTCAGGATTTGATACCTTCATATTTGGAGCAAATCCTATTGTTGGCATTATCCCTGAGATTTTAGTGAGCAAAATCTCAACAATCTCCACCTTGACAACAATGAACCTGATACCTTTTTTCTTTATTATATTCGTTTTTTATGCAAGCCAAGAGAAGCCAGACACCATCGTAGCTTCTCTAATAAAACTGGTTTCGTGAACATGTCTGCACAATTTTCCTTTGTATCCACTTTTTCAAGAGAGACTCCCCGTTCAGTTATAACCTATCTTACAAAATGGTACTTTATAGGTATAAAATTTGATTTACTATGATAGGCTAGATTTTTAGCCAAATGAATTGCACTTTGACTATCACAAAATAACTTTATGTTGTCTTGCAACCTACCAAACTCACCAAACAAACCTTTCAACCAAACTGTTTCTTTGCAAGCATGTGAAGCAGCTATGTATTCTGCTTCTATAGTGGATAAAGCAACAATGTTTTGTAGCTTTGACATCTAGCTAATAGCTCCACTTGCAAGAGTAAAGACATATCCTGAAGTTGACCTTCTCTTCTCCAAATCACCTGCAAAATCAGAATCAACATATCCGCAAACAAATTCACTACTTCTGTTATAAGTGATACAATAATCACTTGTGCCTCTCAAATACCAAAACACCCATTTCACTGCTGACCAGTCTTCTTTCCCTGGATTTTCCATATACCTACTAACAATCCCAACTGCATGTGAAATATCTGGTCGTGTACAAACCATCACATACATCAAACTTCCTACTGCATTCGCATATGGTATTCGAGACATATATTCCTTTTCTTCATTTGTATTAGGACATAAACTTGAAGAAAGCTTAAAATGGGAAGCTAAAGGGACTGAAACTGGTTTCACATTGTTCATACCAAACCTTAAGAGTATTTTCTCAATATACTTCTCTTGTGATAACCACATCTTACCATTGCTCTTGTCTCTGAAAATCTCCATGCCCAAAATCTGTCTTGTTGCTCCTAGATCTTTCATATCAAACATCCTAGCCATCTGAGCCTTTAACCTGTTGATCTCAGTTATGCTTTTGCTTGCTAAAAGCATATCGTCAACATACAACACTAAGATAATGAATATTCCATTACTTAATTTCTTAAAGTAAACACAATGATCATATTCACTTCTTATATAATTTTGGCTCATCATGAAAGAATCAAATTTCTTGTACCATTGTCTCGGCGACTGCTTCAGACCATACAATGATTTCTTGAGCCTGCAGACAAATTTCTTGTTGCGATTTTGAACAAACCCTTTAGGTTGTTCCATATAAATCTCTTCATCTAGATATCCATGTAAAAATGCAGTCTTAACATCTAGTTGTTGTAATTCTAAATCAAGTAAAGCAACTAATGCTAAGACAATCCAAATTGAAACAATTTTAACAACTCGTGAAAATATCTCATGAAAGTCAATTCCTGCTTTCTGAGAAAAGCCTTTTGCGACCAGCCTCGCTTTGTACCTGTTTTCTTTATCATCAACACCCCTTTTCAATTTGTAAACCCATTTACATCCCACAGTTTTCCTGTCTTTAGGAAGTTCTACCAGATCCCATGTGGCATTCTTGTTTAATGCCTTCATCTCATCCTTCATAGCTTCTTTCCACTTATTACTGTTAGAACCTTCTACAGCTTCCTGATAGCATAAAGGTTCATCATCATTAGCGGTTAAAGCAACTGAAGTAACATAATCATCATACCTTTTAGAAGGACGTCTGATTCTTGTGGACCTCCTTAAAGATGTTTCTGGTTCTTCCACAATTTGTTGATTATTATCTGTAAGAACTTCTTCATGATCTACATATGAAACTTGTTCATCTGGACTATCATCAGTATTTGAACTGGTTTCAAACTGAATATGTTGAAACTTAGGTACATTTTCCTGTTTCAATTTATCATCTACATCTGGATTATCAAGTGAAGATTCATTGAATTTAACATCTCTGTTAATGATGATCTTGTGAGTAGTAGGATCCCACAACCTGTATCCCTTAATCCCATCACCATATCCAACAAAGATATATCTTTTTTATTTAGGATCTAATTTAGAACACTGATGTTTCGGAATTAGAGCATATGCATCACAACCAAAAACTTTCAGTTTAGAATAATCACAAGGATGACCTTTCCATACCTCTTGAGGAATTTTGCATCCTATTGCAGTTGATGGTGATCGATTTATCAAATAGCAAGCCGTAGATACTGCTTCTGTCCATAATTCCTTCTGCAAATTGGCGTTACTAAGCATACTTCTTGCTCTTTCTAAGAGAGTCATGTTCATGCGTTCAACAACTCCATTTCGCTGAGGAGTATAAGCAATAGTTCTATGTCTTTCGATGCCAAATTCCTTGCAATAATTATCAAATTCCTTTGAAGTAAACTCACCACCATTGTCAGTTCTTAAACATTTAATGGTTCTTCCAGTGATGTTCTCTACTAATGCTCTAAACTACTTGAAAACTGTGAATACATCAGACTTTATTTTTAACATGTAGACCCATACTTTTCTAGAGAAATCATCTATAAAAGATACAAAATATGATGATCCTCCATATGAGGTTGTAGGAGATGGACCCCAAAAATCAGAATGGATATAATCAAGGATTCCTTTACTAGTATGTTTTCCAGTTTTAAATTTCTGCTTGCTTTGTTTCCCATATATACAATGTTTGCAAAAATCTAACTTAAAAGACTTTAAACTAGGAAGTAACATACGATCAGATAAAATTTTTAATCCTCTTTCGCTCATATGGCCCAACCGTTGATGCCATAGTCGAATAGAATCACTGTCATTTTCAGACACAGTAGAAGCATGATTTTACTCTGTTCTTCCTTCTAACTGAAAAATATTTCCAACCTTCTTTTCTTTCATTACTAATAGGATTCCTTTGTAAATTTTCATTACTCCACCTTGAATAAAAGTTTTATATCCATTTGTGTCTAACACTCCTAGAGAAATAAGATTTTTTCTGAGTTCAGGCACATGTCTTACATTAGTTAAGATTTTGTCTGTCCCATCAAACATTTTAATCTGGATCCTTCCAATTCCCCCAACATTACATGAGACATCATTGCCCATGTAAACTACTCAATCATTAATTTACTTATAATATTTAAACCACTGTTTATGGATGCACATGTGATTGGACACACCAGAATCTAATAGCTAATGTTGATCATGATTTAAAAAATTATCTGATAAAACTTCATCACTTATACCTGAACCGGATGCCAAACCTGAACTTGTATCTGTCATGTTTTCTTCTTTATTTTCTGTTGAAGAGTCTCCTTTGGATGTTTGTTGTCTCTTCCAACAGTCCTTCTTCAAATGTCCCGATTTGCGACAAAACCAACATTTTAGCTTACTCTTCTTCCCTTTCGATTTTGACCGAGAGTTGTTTTTCTGACTAAAGTGTTTTTCTTTCGATCGACCTCTAACCATCACTGCTTTTGATGTAGAGGTTTCTAAATTTGACCTTTTTCTTGTTTCTTCAGATAGCATAGCTCCAACAAAATCATCAAATTCAAGGGTTTATGATGAACTAAGACTTATAGAAGTAAAAAAATGATCCCATGACTCAGGCAGAGAACATAATAAAGTTACAGCTTTATCTTCTGTATCAAATTTTACTTCTATGCTATCTAAATGCACCAAGAGAAACTGCACCAAGAGAGTATTAAAAGTATTCAAATGATCAGTTATTTTTGTACCTTCCTTCATTCGCAAGCTGTACAATTGTCTTTTTAGAAGAATCCTATTTGTTAAGGATTTAGTCATGTACATTTTTCTAGCTTTTTCCATAGACCAGCGGGTGTTTTCTCTGACACGATGTTAAATAAAACATCATCTGCAAAACAAAATCGTATGCCACTCAGCGCTCTGTCATCGATGTCACTCCATTCATCATCTGTCATGGTGAGAGGTTGTTTGGATTTTCCCAAAAGTGCCTTCGCCACACCTTGTTGTACGAGTATATCGTGCATCTTGACTTTCCAGATTTCGAAGTTATTTTTCCCATTAAACTTCTCGATCTCAAACATAACACTTTGATTTTTTGCCATATTGAGTAGTTTGTGTCAATAATTTCCAATTTCAAATCTTAATAAACGAAGATTTTACTTTAATAAAAAATTCCCAAAGAATATGTACAATGACTATGGAGTTATTTCACAAACAACAATACAACGGAATGCTAATACAGGTAAATCAAACTGCATAGGTAAATCAAACTGCACTCATCATTAGACATATACCTCAGTTTAATTCTGCGTGAAAATAAGAATGCTGAATTTTGATTTAAAACTTCCAGCACCAGCTCACGACACTCCTCCCACTTGAACCGCAAAACCAAATTCTGTAATCAACTAAACTACAATTTCTTACAATCTTCCCAATTGGAAGGGCAACACTTGTTCATAATGCCCGCTGTGTGAATTTGGAAATCTCGGACCTTTGACAATAGTAGGATCTTTGTCACTGAGAGAAAACCGCTACTAATGCTAGACTTTTTTATTATCAGTATCCACCCGAATACCATCATCCTCCTATACGAGAAGCGAGCTAGTGTAGACTAAGCATTCACCACCAAAGTTTACATAATCTTTTTCCCACGTCGTAATTGTTTCATAATTCCAATTCTAGTCGACTGTGGTAATTCAGAGCTTTGGATCAATACAGTAGATTTTGCAACCCTTGACTAGCTTGCCACTCTCCATCGCTACTCAGGAATTAAGAATAAATGTTGTCAACATCAGCCTTCACGCAAGCTGCCTCAGCCTTCACGTGAAGTTCGTTTGGGCCTTCACGCAAGCTGCTTTAGCCTTCATGCAAAAAACAACAAATTGATTATTGCAGGCAACTACTAGCGCAACAAACAATTATTTCACCAACAGGCAGCGAATCGATCATGATGCTCTGATACCAATTGTAGGAATATACACAACGGAAACTAAACTAAAATTTCAAACAAAACATCAAAATATGGAGACAGAATTTAACGTGGTTCACCCAACCAATCTGGGCTACATCCACCAAACAGAGGTATCGACTTTCTTATTATTCAACAGCAGATTTCGCACATCTGCTCTTCCTCTTCCTCACCCTCATATCTATTTTGCCTCTATGAGATTACAATTTATAGATGTAGAGAAGAAACTAAATAATAAATTCAATTGCATCCTATCATAAAGAAATAAGATATAATATCTCATCTTCAGGATTTGATGCCTTCAGATCTGGAACAAATCCTATTGTTGGCATTATCCATGAGATTTTAACCAGCAAAATCTCAACAATATTTGTTAAGTATGTGAAATTTGAGTTGTTTTGTCTTTCTATTTGTTGTTATTTGTTGTTATAGAGTGTATGGTTATGTTTGCTAAGTATGTAAAATTTATGTTCGATGTGATTGCTATGTAACTCTTTTTCACTAATGATTATCAAATGCTCCAATTTAAAAAACATTGCATTGTAATATTAAAATGTTAATATTATGCAATTTAATAATAAGTAGGAAAGTGATATATCTATTTTTATGTTTAAAAAAAATATTATAATTTTAATCAGTTTTATATAATTATTTTGATTGAGTTTTTTCTTTTTTTGGAATTAGTCACTTTAATCTTTTTGCTAATTACAAATTTTGATTATGTAAATTGAAAGACATATTTTAATCATAGCCACTAGATCAATGAATAGAATACATCAAGTTAACTTCTTTGCATATGTAAACCATATTTAGAATATTTTTTTACCAAATTAAAATTAAAAATTTACTGTACCTCTTAATAATCACCATAATTAGTGACCAACAGAATTTAAAACTAAAATTTCAAAACATTAATGAAATTCTAAAACGTCTCCCTCTTGGCATTGTTTCATTATATAATAACTAATTTTTATTACTCATTTTCTGGGGCGATTGAATTATTACTGTTGACAAATACACACTCTTATTAATCACCATAATTTCAAAACACGAATGAAATTCTAAAACGTCTCCCTCTCGGCATTGTTTCATTATATAATAAATAATTATTTTTTCTCATTTTTTGGGGCGATTGAATTATTACTGTTGATAAAGACAAACATACTCTTATTAATCACCATAATTAGTTTATTACTCATTTTCTGGGGCGATTGAATTATTACCGTTGACAAAGACACACATATGTTGTAGATGTAATTCCATTTCTACTATTGCTGGTAAATGGTGAAATGTGTTAATCTGCTGTATCCAATCCAAGTAGACTCCCCCACTTGCACAAACAAAGATCAGACAATTAATCAAGAAATTTTACTATTATATATAAACAATATAATCATTAAAGAATACTTGCGTAAGGAGGCCACAATGGAATTTGTGAAGCACATACGAAGTGGGTTCATCTCTAGATTGTAGAGATTGTGAACTACAATGACAGATGACAGAGATGCCCCCTAGCCACAACAGAATTTGTGAAGTCCAAATGGTGGATTCGTGACTAGGAGGAAGTTGCAGGGGAATTTGGTTATTAATCTCAATGCCTTTTGTATTTTTTTTTTCAGATGCTTCAACGAGTTTTGGTTTGAATAATCTATGGCTTTCTTTAACAATGGATTTTCCAACACCTCAAATCCAGAGGTGATTTTCATCTCTCACTTCTTCCTGTTTATACAATTTGGGGTTTTTATTTAGTTCAATACAATAACCCTTGTTCTATTTGAGTTTTAAGACACCAGTAGATTCTGTTCTTCACGCTCATGGAATTTGGGTAAAAATAAATACTTTTCAAATTTGTATAGAAAAATTTGATCAAATTCGTTCTAAAATCCTATAGAAATTTAGGTCATATTTTCGTAAAATCTTGTGAATTTTTTTGGAAATCCTAGATATAATTTTAAATTTCAAGGTTTTGAGCTTTTTTTTGTATTTATATGGAAAAAAATTGACCAAATTGTACATGTTTTGACTCTCTTCAGAGACAACTTCAATTGTAAATATGGTAGATCAACCTATCACATTTCTTTTAGGTTTTCTTCCTAAATTTAGTAAGATTCGTTTAACAATAAAATTATTGAGTAAGCTCGTAAACATGTTCTTGCTAATGATGAAGCTATTATCAAAGAATGCATTCTAGACTCAAAGAAAGATCGTTTTTGACTTCTATCTCACACATTGATGTAGATAAGGCAACATGTAAAAAAAACCATGAACTCTCACAATCCAAAAAATATCAAAAAAAAAAGGAAACAATGTGTTTCATACATAAAAAATTCAAATGATAAAATGAACACAATTGCGACGAAGAGTAAAATGCAGATTTGGATGCATTTAGTTGTATAAATCTCATTTTCTTGCATGGTTTAGATGAAAAAAACTAGGCCATCCTCAACACTCCAATGAGCACTACCATCCATAAAACCCTATTGTTTTATATTTCAAAGAAAATTCAAATGATCAAAACCCTCTTGTTTTATATTTCAAAGAAAATTCAAATGAAGATGATCTGCGGGAAGAGCATAATGTAAACTTGAAAGTAGTTGTATAAATTTAAGTATATTGCATGGTTTAGATGAAAAAAACCAAGTGAGAAGAAATGAGAAGAATGGATCATTCATGGACGTTAATTTGTAGTGTTCCACAACCAATACACGACATATACAATGCTGGTTATATGGTAATATGTATATTTTTCCAAAAGACCAATTCGATGGAAAAAAAACTGTGAACATGCCCAACCCACACTATAAGCATTGTAAGTAGCCTTAAGTGTAAACAACCCATGATGACTCCCAACCCTACAATATGACCAATCTTTAAGAAAAATGATGCATGTGTTTTAGATGATAAAATTCAAAAGAAGACGATTGGAAGGAAGTGTATAATGCATATTTGAAAGCCTTTAGTTATATAAGTGTGACTATCTTGCATGCTTTACATCACAAACCCCAAGCCACACTCGGTGAGAAAAATGAAGTAGTAACGGACCCTAAGAATTAGAAGTGTTCCACAAACTATGCAAGGTACTATTAATAATGCTTATCATATGAGGATATGTTTGTTGTTCCATAAGACCTATTTGATGGTAGGAAAACTCATGAGCAATCCACCAGTAGATTCTACGCTCAAAACCCATGGAATTTGGGTAATTTAATTTCTATTTCTTAGTGTAATATATACTTTCACAATTTGGAGGAAACAAAATCCTTTTTCAAATTCCCACAAGGAATTGAGGTTTTCTCTTGTTTATTTTTTTATAAGTTCTAAGAGTAAGGGTTTATGCCGATGTATCTATGGAGCTCACTACTGAGGCATATAAATAGTCTTTTTTTGTGGTTTTGATATTCTATATTGTTCCTTGTATTTGTTCGGTAAAAAAAACATTTATATTTTTATAATATCTTTTTTTTGTAAATTCCGTAGGACCTGCTATTTTCTATTATTTAGGGAAAGTTGCTAAATAAATACATCATGACCCACCTAAAAGAGTTAAAAGCCAACCAAAATTGGTATTGTTTCAGTCTATCTGTAGCAGCTAGTACTACCCTACTATGTCCATAATATTTGCAAATAAAGCAACATCTATAAGTGCTATTGACAAAATTCATGCAAAAAGACTAAAAAGTAAGGAATATTATCCATCTGAAGATTAAACTGGTGTTGGGTCCTTAGCTGTAGACCCTGGAGTCTCCACCTGTTGCAGTGATAGCAATTGTTGTTCAATTCTCCCTATGCGTGCATTCTGTTGCATTTGAGTCTTTGTCATTGCCCACTTGTCTTGTTTAATTTGATTCAGCTCAAATAGAACGGATGTATGAGCTTCGTACTGTTGCATGATGATCAGAGCTTTTGCCAATACACACTTAAACTTCCAATAGGTTTTGATGGTTTGCTGAAATAAGGAGATCCTTCAGTTGGTGCTCCCAGGGTCTGTGATGAAGTCAATGTTTGCTTGTTGTTCCGAGATATCCACCTCTTCATCGGTACTTTGTTTTTCTCAGCCATGAATGGACTGGCGGATATGATCAGGGATATTTGTTGTATACGTTTCTGCTAAATGCTCGAGAACCTGTTGATTAGATTTCCAACCTCTTTTAGAAGGTCCTCAATTAGCCTCAGGTTTGACAACCCTAGCTACCTGTTTCTGGATTGATGCCGAGGACCTTATCATTTTTAAACCTAAGACTCCTGTTTGATGCCAATGAAAAAACAGAGCTTTCTTAGGTACTAAATTGAAGATAATAATCACCACAGTCAACAATTTCCGGATAGCAGAGATAGCATGTAACATTTTATGTAAGATACGGCGTCATCCATCATTTATCACAAAAGAAATCAGAAATATCCTGAATTGATTATCTATACCCAAAGAAATTTGACCAGGGTGGAGACAAAGAGACAGGGTAATAATATGAAGGTATCCCATTGCATTCAGGATGTGAAAGCCTATTCTCCCAATACCATACATGATATGAACCCCAGTGCACCCGGTGAGACGACTACAAGACATAATGCTTAAGTATATGAAAATTACCAGAGATCCATGAGACATAGACAGAGATATACCGAGACCGGGGAGTAGGAAACTGGAAATTAAAGCAAAATTCCCTACGAAACAGAGTTTTACCCTTTCATCCAGAACATGAAAAGGAATTAAAACATTGAAAACCCGATTAAAAAGGAAACGAACAGTCCTACAGTTGAGGTCCAGACTTCTAAAACAAGGGTCAATTTCCAAATCATGATGCAAGTTCAAAATTGGAACAAACAATAACAATATTGAAACCAGCAACGATGATAGGTGTAATCCATGTGATTCCGCTGACATCGAAAGTAAACCTATTTGCAGAAGAAGGTAGAAATTCATAACATACCACCAATTCCTGCTCCACTTGGTCTGAGACGGCGTTAGCTTCCCCTGCATCCTCGGTGTATCTACAAATAGAGCTCTGCAATCGCGAACTTGAACAATAGGATGGAAATATTGCAAGCTACCGAAGATAATGGTTGCGAATGCCGGCATGCATTTAAGATAAGTCATGTCGCAAGCTTGCATCATTATTACCTTACATCGTGTGTGCATCCAAAGGATGGGGCTCTTTCCAGTTATGATGATAGCCATCTTTAGGATTAATGAGTTCTGACAGCCAGACGATCATCTGATCGCATTTCTAGGTGGCACCCCGATTGGGGGTCATCTCTGAGATCTCTGTCTAAAATGAGTTGTAGAGAATTAAGTTCAATATTCCAAGTCCTAGCTGTTGGAGTTATATCAAGATTTCTGTCAAGATTTATAATATCAATAGTGTATTAATTAAGGTATTTATAGCTATTACTCTCCACATCCATGGTACTAATTAAAGCCTTAAAACATTAATTAGTTAATTAGAATAGTAAAATGTTTAATGGATTGAATTTGAAAATTAACCAATTACTTAGGGTTTTGTTACTCAATTACTTGTGGTTGTATATCCACCCCATTAGAAAACCCTCACCTGGTAAGATAACCGAGGGAATATTATGTTATGAAATTATTTCACTTAAAATGCTTTTTCTCACAAAAGTCTTGTTTTTGGACACTTGCATTCAAATCATTTCGACTTATTTTTTTAATATATCCATCTATACACATAAATCTCCCATGGTAAGTAATGTTTCATTATTATATCAACAATATAATAGACTTGCATCCTAGCTATCTAGATTTTTTTTTTGTAAACTATCCACATGCAAATGCAAAAACAAAACTTGCACAAAACTTGCACAATAAGTAGTGTTTCATTATTATATAAACAATATAATAAGTACTAAATAAATAGTAAGGTAGAGTTAAATTAATGCATAGGATTATGTTTTATTATTTCGATGTAAGTAAATTATAAGAGTGAGATAATTTTACGATATATAATTTAATGAAATTGTTAATGAAGATTAACATTTACCCAAATAAATAAATTTTTTATCACTACTTATTGTTGTATTCAACACTTATTATGCTCTTATATTCCATGTTTGGTTAAAGATAGGGTTCATCATTATATTCATATAATAATGAAACTTTCTTAATTCATTATTATATAACTAAATTTATAATGAATAAAGGACAAGGTTAAATCATAATTAAATGATCTTAATATAATGATTATTATATTAAAATATATAGTATAATTATTGCATAAATTAATTTTAAATATATTATATTATTTTATATGGTTTCAATAACATTAATTAAATTTTTAAATAATAAAACATGAATTAAAATATTAATTAATTATGCTGCTATATTCAATGCCTTTTTAAATAATAAAACATTAATTAAAACATTAATTAATTATGCTGCTATATTCAATGCTTTGGTTAAAGATAGGGTTGATCATTATATTCATATAATAATGAAACTCTCGTAATTTATTATTATATAACTAGATTTATAATGCATAAATGAGAAGGTTAAATCATAATTAAATTAACTTAATATAATGATTATTATTATATATATATATATTATAAATTTACTTTAAATATATTATATTATTTTACTAAATTGTTTTATATTGTTTTAATAATGTTAATTAAAATGTTTAACAATAATAAATCATTAATTCAAATACTAATTAATTTAAACCTTAAAGCACTAATTAGTTAATATAAATAGTAAAATGTTTAATAAGATTAGTTAAAATATTTAACAATATATTAATTAAAGAATTTATTTAAAAATTCATATATTAATATTAATGAAATAATTTAATATATTAAAATATATTAAATATAGGGTTAAATATATTTATTAATATACTTAATAATAAATATATCTTAGTATGTTAATTAAATATAATATCAATTACTATATGTTAATTAACCCCTAGGTCAATTATGGTCAACCATGTTTATTTTAGGGTAAGAGATCTCTTAGTGGGAATAGGAGCAGCTGGGGATCACCTCTACCAGTTTGTAGGATCATGCCTATGGCACTATGTAAGTATAGAGCTCCTTGACTTAAGATGTTTTTATGGTGCCTGTTGTTGTGGGAGAGTTCTCGATTTCGATAGCCTCTGTAAGAGACCAAACCATCAACCAGTCATACTAAGTGGTTTTAGTTGCAGTAAGAGTTGGTTGTTAGCATTGAGCGTCACAGTGAAGTCATGGCTGCTTATATGACTTGAAAGGTGGCCATCCAAGGGATCTCTCGGAGGGAATAGAAGCAGTTAGGGATGGCCTCGATTGGTTTGTAGGATCATGTCCATGGAACTATGTAAGTATATATCTCATTGAGTATAGAGCTTGTTGACTTAATATGTTTTTATGGTGCATGTTATTTAATATAAATCATATTTATATCATATATTAATTCACCAAAATAGATCATCATTATTTATTCTTCCTTATGGGCATATATCATAAATATTTTAGAATAAACAAAACTCTTAAAAGATACTTTCAACCAAACTAGTTACTTATGTGAAATTTTGAAAATATAGTGGAAGTTAACATGATCCTCCCAACCAGTGAACTTCTTCAAGAGAAATTCCCCCCCTAGCTTGAGGTTGCCCCTCCTATCAATAAATTAATAAGTAATTCTTTATGAGTTTCCTCCTTATACCTCAAATAGTGTCCTACTAGTTGTGAGTCTACAAAATTTTTGTTTCTTTCAGGTCAAGTCTATCTCTCCCACTGGGACCTTAGCTTCTCAGATTTATTTTTTCTTTCGCAATCCATATTTCTATTTTTACACCACATGTCCTCTCTTTCCCATCATGTTAATTCTAGTGGTAGGAATTTTTGAAAAAAGATGAAGGATTTAAAATGTGACAACTTCCACTTCCAAGAACTATCCATTCTTGGGCTACAATTTTTTTTTAACTGCTTTTGTGACACTTGGTAGAATGGATAATGTGTTGGCTCCTCTTATATTTCCAAATAATAAATTAGTAGAATAAATGATATTTCATTCATAACAATATATTGATATTTACATATGTCAATCAACTTTAGCCTTGTCCCCACAACAAACAATTCCACAATATTTACAAATTTAAATATGAATATCTACAAAAGTAGTTGTACTAGGGGTATCAAAACGAGGAGGTGCAAAAATATGTACTAATATTGTTTGTAGTTCCTTGAATAGTTTTAAATGATTATTAAGGAAATGTACCTAATGTGGATAAAGGAAAGTTAATCAACAATCATTCCATCCATCCTTTATGGAAAAGAACCTTATCTATGGAAACATGGAAGGGAAGCAACTAGTTCTACATTTTCCCTACCATCATGGGAAAAAATATTTCTTTCCATCTATCATAAACCTAGTCTTCAATTACTAATTGAATAGTATAAACAAAAGCCTACAAGAAAATCTAGTAGTAAATCAATAAGCTAATATTTTATTTTTCCATAATATATTTGTTAAAATGGAATTTTAATTTCAATATTAGAGTGATGAGATCACACAAATATTACCTCAAAATATGAGATGGTCATTTATTGTGTATGTGGTTAGCATATGTATGAATTACAAAATTGGTTAGAGTCTCATGTAATATTCTATTTCCAAATACACTTTGTATGGTGATGTGGAGGAAATCACCAAAATAGTTTTGATCCATCATAGCCATGTATTGCATCCAGAAACATCCAAAAATTCCCATCTAAATAATTCATTTAAATTGGTTTAGTTACCAACTAATCTTTGAGATTGTAACATTAAAACCATAAGAAAATTCCAAAACCTAACTACTTTGGTAGTGGAGAAATGGGAGAACAACTCTTATATAAAAATGAATAATATTTTTTTTAATACACAATAGCAACTTATTGTAATTTAGAAAAATCAAAATTGTAGTTTTTAAGCCTTCAATGCTCATCCCCACCATGATGTCGAAATAATCAACTATTATAACAACTATAATGTCAAATTTATTTCATTGATTCAAATTCTTACCATTGGTACTTATTAGTACGGTCCTAACACAAACTATGAGCAATAATTTGCATAAAGAAAAAGAAATAAAATAATTATGTTTATGTGTCATTTATAACAATGAAGGCACTACCATGTATACTATTAATTTATGTTTTTTTTTTTTTTTTCTAAGATGGGAGATTACCTTATACTAATTCATATTAGTAATAACATAGATAATTCTTAATTTTCTTATATTGATATGCTATTAGCAAAGATAAACTAGTAGCATAGCATTGCAATTTTGGTCTGAGTAAAAAGTCTAAAAGGTATAATAAAGGATATTGGATACAAAATACTAAAATAGTTACATCCTATAGTGAAGGAATGAGAACCTTCTTGATCTAGGATTTCATGAAAACTAGCACTATATATCAAAATAGTAAATATTGTAGACAACGTTTAGGAAGTGGGTGAATCCACCTAGATTGTATTTGGTGGTCTTTTTCCCTCCTCACAGTCCGTGAATCCCATATTTGCTAGATTTATTAGATGTAGTGATACCTTATTTTTTTAGCTTTTTTATCTAAGCATACACCTCATGAATACCAGGAAAATTTTCCTATTGAGCTTTCCATACTTTTATTGGAACTTTTCCCATTACTATTTTAAATTGCCAATAGATGTCTATGTTTTGCATGTATCTTGTTTGATGATTTTTAGTACCTCTTGTATAAAGTACACAACTTCCAACTCATTCCTCCACCATCTCATTTGAGATGAACCTACAGTAAATTCTAGCCTTCCTCTCAGCATCTTGATTGTTGGAATTTACTCCCAACCGCATATCTGAATAGGAGGACGAAACTTCAATTTTGATGGGAAACTTAAAGTACAGGAGTAGAAATTTCTTTTTCTATTTTGCACTCCACAGTGCATTCAATTTGCTGGTTTAATTTACCTTGCAAAACCAAATTTTTTTACAAATGCCATAGCCCTTTTCTAATTTATAAATCATGGTTTGACCACATTACCTCCACGCCATTAAACCTCTGCACCTACCTGCATTCAAAACCTGTGCCAATCCTTTTTGAATTAAACAAACCCACGTCATTTATGTGGAGTCCCACAGGTTCACGTCACCCCAACCATTAACCAATCGAAAGTCGATCGCATCCCTTGGAGCCTCCATCATCCCCTCCTTCTCCAACCCACGTGACCGGCAGCCCCACCATACCACGTCAACCACTGGTGACCAATAAAATATGTATTGCACGATTTTGTGCATACATCATCAACCCTCTAAAAATGCACGATAAGGTATGTCCCACCACTGCCAACTCATTCACCCTCCGACCAATGGTGCATCATCGCAAATCTTTGGTGCACAGTCAGCCAGTGGGTTAATCGATGCGATAACCCATCACATGAAATTTGTAATGTTTGGTTGAATATTTTTTATCATATGGTTTTAATATTTTCCATGATGAAATTTTGTTTGAAAGGCTTAGACTTAGGATATAATTTTTATGCGCCACGAAAATAGTTTTAATTTTAAACTTAGGATAAGTTTTAATATATGTATTGTAAACATATATGTTTACAATACATATATAGACAGAAGTGTTATAGAAGGTTGTGTATGACGAGAGTGTAAGGTAAAGCTGTGTGCGTAGCAGCGAATGAGAGAAGAGAAGACTGTGTATGTTCGAAGATAGCTTTTTGTTTGTAAATCCATAACAACAGTTCTAAGGGAATTTTTTTTTTTTTTTGTAACAGTCTAGGGTTTTAATGAAATACATGTTTTGCTCCATCTACATCTTATTTCATTTAAAATTCTATGTGTTGACAGAGGAAATTTATTCCTCATTGTTTTAAGGAATCATCAGAAATTCCAACATGGTATCGGAGCTAGACCAAGCTCTCAGCAGTTGCTGAAGAAGCTGAAGGAAGAAGAAGAATGTTGAAGATTTTCTCCAGTAGAGTGAAAGTTCAACAAGTCAGGTATTTATCAAAACAAAGTTTTTGTTTTGAGAATACAGTCCAGAGAACTGTAAAAGAGAAGTCTTAAGAGTTTTTAGAGACAGAGGTTATCTCTCTAGTAGTGAGAAAGTTTTCTTAAAATACACAGTCATGTTTTTAACATAGTTCTACAAGGCTAGCAATGGAATGAGCCAACACAAGCATGAGTATGTGAAATCCTCAACTCTCACATTCCAATGGAAAGAACTATGACTATTGGGCAATCACAATGAGAGCCTTGTTTGCATCTCAAGATTTATTGGAGCTAGTTGAAGATGGTTTAGAAGAACCAACAGATGAACAAGCGTTTAATGCCTTAACAAAAAAAAAGAAATATTTTCTGAAGAGTAATAGAAAGAAGGACTCAAAATCCCTCTTCTATCTCTGTCAAGCAGTGCATGAAAGCATATTTCCAAGAATTGCAGCAGCAAAGAAGTCTAAGGATGCAAAGGATACCCTTCAAACTGCCTATCAAGGAATGGAGAAGATAAAGAAAACAAAGCTTCAATTAATGAGAAGATATTTTGAAGTCATTTGCATGAAATATTCTGATACAATAGACTCATTCTTCACACTATTGATTGGTTTGGTTACCCAAATGAGATCTCATGGAGAGACAATAGAAGAAATAAGAATAGTGGAGAAAGTATTGAGGAGCTTACCCTCAAGATTTGATGTGATAGTAACAACCATTGTAGAGACAAAGGATCTCTCAATGTGTATTGTTGATGAGCTTCATGCATCATTGATGACACATGAACAAAGATTGAGTAGAACAACAAACTCATCTTTGGAACATGCCTTCAAGACCCAAATGTCCTTTGAAAGAGGAAGAGGTCAAGGCAGATCAAACTACAGAGGAAAAGGTAGAGGTAGAAGCCAAAACAGAGGAAGAAACAACCCTGCAAATACCAGTGGAAGGGGCAACAACCAAAGTCAGAATCAAAACCAACGTAACAGCCAACAAGGTGGACAAAAGTATGATAAATCCCAAGTCCAATGTCATTACGATAAGAATCATGGGCACTATGCCAATGAATGTAGGAAGAAATATAGTGACATGGGTAATAGACCCACTGCTAATTTTACTAAAGAAACTCTTAGCCAAGAACATTTGTTTTTAGCATGTAATATGGCTGAAGAGAAAAATGAAGATATATGGGTTCTATATTCAGGATGTACCAACCATATGACTGGAAACATCTCTATGTTTTCCATGTTGGATGAAAATGTGAAGTCTCAAGTAACATTGGGGACAGATAGTAAAATCCATGTCATGGGGAAAGGCACAGTGAGTTTTCTAAAAAAAAAATGAGAAAGGAGATCCATATCAGATGTATACTATGTAACTAGTATGAAGTGTAACCTTTTGAGCATTGGAAAAATCATTCAGAAAGGCTACAATGTGTTTTTGAAGATGATGTATGTACCATCATGGACATACCACCAAGCAAAAAAAGGATTGCATAAGTGAAGATGGAAAGAAACATAATTTTTCCTCTCAAAATGAGGAAATGAAAGAGCCCATTCTTATTTGTGTGGACCAATGCAAACACCATTATTTGTAGGAAGCCACTATATATTGACCTTTATTAATGATTACACAAGAAAAAAATGGTTATATTTCTTAAAGTTGAAAAGTGAAGTGTTTGAGAAGTTCTACCACTTTAAAGCTCTTGTTGAGGATCAAAGTGGGTAGCACATAAAAGTTCTCAGAACTGATAGGGGAGGAAAATATATCTCCAAAGGTTTTTTGCATTTTTACAAAGAAAATGGAATCCACGAGCAATTTACAGCAAGGTATACACCACAGCAAAATGGAGTTACTGAAAGGAAAAATAGAGCCATTATGGATATGGTAAGAGGCATGCTAAAAAAAAAACATTTGCCAAATGAATATTGGGTTGAAGCTGTACATTTTGCAGCATATGTTTTGAATAGATGCCCAACAAAGAGTGTTATGAACAGAGTTCCAGAAGAATCATGGAGTGGCATAGAACAATTTATCACCCACATGAGAGTATTTTGATGTGTGGCTTATGCACACATTCCAGATCAGCTGAGAAAGAAGTTGAAGAGTAAGGGGGAGAATTTCATATTTGTAGGATACATTGAAGAACCCAAGGCATATAGACTATATAACCCATCCACCAAAAAGTTCATGATAAGAAGAGATGTGCAGTTTAGTGAGGAAGAAGCTTGGGATGGAAGCATTCAAAAAACAGTGAGTGTAAAAACCTGTTTATCTCATGATGATGAGGAAGAAATGGCTGAAATAAATCCCTCATTACCAGCACCATCTCCACGAACACAAGGAAAACAAAGGCCACCACAAGTGGGTATGAGAACACCCTTGAGAAGTGATGACAATGCTTCTCCAAGCACATCACAAGGATAAAATTTGAGTGCTTCTACAAGCACAAGTTCAATAAGTGAAAGAGGAATCAAATTCAGAAGTCTAAATGAAAATTATGAGCAAGAGGCAACCAATGAAGGTAAGAACTCTTTATTTGCATTTTATTTTCATGTAGAAGATCCTATTCATTTTGAAGAAGTAGTAAAAGATAAGAAATGGAAAGATGTTATAGATGAAGAAATTAATGCAATAGAGAAGAAAAATACATGGGAATTAGTTCATCTCCCAAAAGGTAAGGAAATGATTGGAGTGGAATTGGTTTACAAGACCAAAAGCAATTCTAATGGTAAGATTGAAAGGCATAAGGCCAAAATTGTTGTCAAAGGCTACAAGCAACAACAAGGAAGAGACTATGAGGAAAATTTTGCACTAGTTGCAAGAATGGAAATAGTAAGAACAATGTTGTCCATAGCAGCACGACATAAATGGAAAGTTTACCAAATGGATGTGAAATCAACATTCATAAATGGAGTATTTATGGAAGAGGTTTATGTTGAACAACCTCTCGGCTATGAAAAATAAGGCCAAGAGCACAAGGTATGAAAATTGAAAAAAGCTCTGTATGGGATAAAACAAGCACCAAGAGCATGGTACAGTAGGGTAGATGCCTATATACTAGAAAATGGGTTTGAAAAATGTGGAGAACCCAAATTATACATCAAAGAAAAATATGGTAAGATGCTCATTGTTATTTTATATGTTGATGATGTGATATTCACAAGTAATGATGCTTACCTTATTGAAAACTTTAAGACAGTCTTGAAAGAAGAATTTTATATGACTGATATGGTATTGCTGAGATACTTCTTAGGAATAGAAGTAGAAAAAAATAATTTTTTTTTTTAATTTCTCAAGAAATATATATGAAAGAAGCTTTGGAAAGATTTAACATGCAGGATTGAAAGGCAGCAATTACTCCTATAGTGATGGGATCGAAAATGAGCAAATAAGACATCATCAAGGATTTTGATACAAGTTTATATAAGAGCATATTTGGTAGCCTTATGTATTTGACTCCAACTAGGCCTGATATTATGCATGTTGTAAGTTTAATTTCTAGATTTATGGAAAGGCCAAAGGAGGCACATTGGCAAGCAGAAAAAATAATTCTGAGGTATTTGAAAGGAACAAAGAGGCATGGTATTTTATACACCTCTTCAGAAAATTTTGAATTAATTAGATATACTGACAATGATTGTGCTGGAAGTATAGATGACAGGAAAAACACCTCTAGATATATTTTTCATATGGGATCAGGAGCCATCTACTGGGCTTCTAAGAAACAACTAGTTGTGGCTTTATGAAAAGCAGAGGTAGAGTATGTGGCAGCTATAACAACAACATGTCAAGCAGTATGGATGAGGAGAATGTTAAGAAATTTGTGTCATGAACAAGTAAAAGGCACAACAATTTATTGTGATAATAGCTCAGCAATAGCTTTATCCAAGAATTCATTGTTTCATAAAATAAAAAAACACATTGATGCAAAGAATCACTACATCAGAGAATTAGTGAGCAATGGAGAAATTTTTTTACAACACTATAAAACAGAAGAACATTTTGCTGATATTTTAACAAAACAATTGGGGCAGAAAATTTTTAATTATCTCAGAAAATTTCTGGCAATGCATGATAGTAGAAGTTGTGATTAAGGGGGAGTGTTGGAATTTACTCCCAATTACATATCTGAATAGGAGGATGAAACTTCAATTTTGATGGGAAACTTAAAGGACAGGAGCATAAATTTCTTGTTCTATTTTACACTCCACAGTGCATTCAAATTTCTAGTTTAATTTACCCTACAAAACCAAATTTGTTTACAAAGGCCGTAGCCCTTTTCTGATTTACAAATCATGGTTTGACCACGTTACCTCCACGCCATTAAACCTCTGCACCTACCCACATTCAAAACCCGCACCAATCCTTTTTGAATTAAACCAACCCACGTCATTTATGTGGAGCCCCACAGGTCCATGTCACCCCAACCATTAACTAATCAAAATTCGATCGCATCCCTTAAAGCCTACGTCATTTCCTCCTCTCCAACCCATGCGATGGGTGGCCCCCACCATACCACATCAACCACCGGTGAGTAATCAAATGTGTATCACACGATTTTATGCATACATCAAAAACCCTCTGAAAATGCACGATAAGGTATGTCCCACCATCGCTAACTCATTCACCCTTCGGCCAATGGCAGATCGTCGCAAAACTTTGGTGCACAGTCAACCGACGAGTTAATCGATCCAATAACCCATCGCATGAAATTTGTAATGTTTGGTTCAAAAGTTTTTATGATATGGTTTTAATATATGCCGCAATGAAATTTCGTTTGAAAGGCTTAGACTTAGGATATAATTTTTATGTGCCGCAAACATAGTTTTAATTTTAAGCTTAGGATAAGTTTTAATATATGTATTGTAAACATGTATGCTTACAATAAATATATAGGCAAGAGTGTTATAGAAGGATGTGTATGTCGAAAGTGTAAGGTGAAGTTGTGTGTGTAGCAGGAAATGAGAACAGAAAAGACTGTGTATGTTCGAAGATAGCAGAGGAGCAAGTTTCTGTTTGTAAATCTAGAAAAACAATTCTGAGGGAAAATTTTGTTTTGTAAAATTCCAGGGTTTTAATGAAAGATATGTTTTGCTCCATATACATCTTATTTCATTTTAAATCTTTGTGTTGACAGAGGAAATTTATTCCTTATTATTTGTTAAGGAATAATCATAAATTCCAACATTCAATATCTCTTTTAATTGATTTAAGGGTGTTCCTAACATAGGTTTTGTAGAGTGTTCAATTGCTATTTGTACTCAAGAAGTAGAAGGGAATAGGAATCCTAGTGCTTCGACATTGTTTCCTACCACTAGACCTTCCTCCTCTTGGCATGACTATGCAACAACAAGGAAAATAAGATAAATAATTCCAAGAGGAAGAACTTAGAAATGAGGGATGAAAGAAAAACCTAAGTAGGTCTAAAGTCAACCAAACAAACTCCACAAATAGAGGAATTTGATTTGGTAGAGTTTTATCGTGTCAAGAGACATCTAAATCCCATGGAAAATTAGCTGGCGAATAAAAGAGTTGCCCTCAAACATGGGATATTGGCAAAGGATCATAAAAACACTAGCTTTAAAATTTTACCATGATATTAAAACCCTATTTCCATGAAAAAGGAGCCACACATGGAACTAGTGTAATTAATAACCATATTATTAAGTGGGAGGCTCATTGGCTTCATGTCAGGCCTCGACCTTGACTGGTGATCCCACTAATTCAATACATGAAAGAGCGATGGAATTGCTTTACTGGCAGGGCTCAAGCCTCCTTAAGCACTTGGACGAGGAATGTTTTAGTGCATGAAGCTTGGGAAAGATGGTGGTCTAGGATCAATTCTCGTAAACACAAGTGGGAAGTGTAGTATAACTGTAGCCTTGGCTTGTTGCAGGGGGCATGCTTGAACAATAGTGATTTAATGACATTGGTTAAGATTTTTCAGGGGAAGGAATGAACAGGGAATGTATGGCCAATGCAATTAATAATGCATGGCATAAATTTAATAGACATGGGTGGTCACGTTGGTTAATGAGGTGGGAAAGCTCAGAGGAAGCCTATATAACATCAGCAAGGTTGTCATATTAAATGATAAGGTTTGTGAATGGAAGCGACATTCTATTGGTGAGAAAGTAGATCAAGGCACAGCTGGAAGCATGGAGGGTGAAATTTAGTCTACAACTATTAAAGAGAATGAGGAGGTTACCCGTCAGTTGGATTACATCTCTGCAACAATGGAGCACATTATAACCTTGTTCAATTAGCAAGGGGGAATGGTGGCAACATAACATCAGGTCCAAATGCAACTTCTCATCCAAAATATTGATCTAATACACCGAAAAATAGAGAGGCTTTAGACGAAATTAGAATGAATGGAGATCCATATGTGAAAACTAGAATTTGTTAACATCAAGGGTTTGCAGGGCAAGAGCACTGGCAAGGAGAAAAGGAAGAAGGGGGGTCGACTGGAGATTTTTCTCAAGAAAAGTTGACATAACCGGGAACAGAAGCAACTACGAGACTAAATTCTAACAATGGGACATAACCAGGGGTAGAAGCAACTACCGGACTAAATTTTTTGATAATGGGCCATCAAATGGAGGCTACTTTAATTTTCTTTCTGAATTATGCATTACAAATAGGCATTAGTTCCAGAAGTTATTTGGAAGGTCCCACATAGTCTCAATATAGTTATATAATAAGTCTCAATATAATAAGTAGAAAGTGTAGTAGAAATCAATGTCATTTTTGGACTTGTATGAAGTCAATAGCAGAGGTATCAGTTGAAAATGTAAAAGGACTTAGTTTTGCAACAAGTTTGATGTTAAAAATGTAAAAGGACTTAGTTTGGTAAGTAGTTTGACGTTAATATAAAATTTTACCTGTTTTGTTAAAATAATAATAATACAATTTTTATTTTATTTTAAGTTAATTTTTAAGATTTTTAAATTTTTTATAATTTGATATGTATTATAAGATAAGTGTGTTAATAGTTATTTTACTCAATCATTTAATTTATATGACTGTACTAGGAAGAATGGAGAATATGTTGCATAGCATGCAACAACAAGAAATTCCAAGGTCAAGTGCCATGGATTCTTCTTACAATCAGATGGTACTTGTTTCTATGGGTTTTCTGTAAATTTTGTTATAATGGTGTTTTTTCGCTTTTATATTGCTAGTTGTTTAGGCTGTTGTATTAGGATACCAGGCTGCATAGGATCAAAAACTGGGTTTAACATCCTCAAAATATTTAAATTTTGGATGACATATAACAGACCTGGTTTCCTCTCGGCAGACTGAGGTGGATTATTTCTAAACCTATATTAAAGTTTATGAATGAAGAAGTACTACGAAGTTCACAAAAAAATATATATATGAAGTTAGAGATGATTATATGAAATTGTATAGTATATCTTTCAAACATGTGAGTGGGTTATGAATTTGAAGGTTTTATTGCAACATTTGTGCCAGGCGAATAACAACCTCTCAATTTTTTTCTATAATTTCATATAGTTACACTATCCATGCCATTATTTTTACTCTTAAAATCAATAAATTAAAATATAACAACACATTTAATGCATTTAATGAATAAGTAATATAAAAATAACTAATTTCTTGTCATAATTTCCCAATATAATTGCATTCATGCCATTATTTTTATTCTTAAACTCAATATCTTAAAATATAATCGCACATTTAATGCATTGAGGGAATCACTAATATAAAGCCAATCAATTTCTTGGACTTCATTTAAATTACATAGAAAATAAACACTGCAATTTATTTCTATGACATATGTATGGTGGTATATGATGATAATGATGATGATGCACTCTAACAGGATGTGATTTTCATGGTCAATGTTCCTATTCTCACAGAGATGGCAGATCGTTTCCACCCATGGTATTTTAGGAACTCTCCAGCTACATGTTTCACTATGAAGCTCATGAGAGTTCATTCTTATCATGACTATATTAATTTTTTTCTTTGAGCTATTTAAAAATAAAAAATACTTTTGATTTTCTAGAGTAGGGTTAATGACCTCTTTATAATATCTTAATTTTCTTTTAGTCTTTAAATCTTTCTCACTAATTTATGAGCGGAAATGTTGCCCTATTTTTTTTTTTATTTTATATAATTTAAATAAATCAAAATGTTTATAAATAAGACATTACAACTTAATTTACATAGGAAGTTAAAGAATATCTCTTCTAAATAAGTTTGAAAAAACATTAAATTTGTTGAACAGCAAAATGTCTTTGGAAAACTGAAACCTATAAATTCCAATAAATTTTATAAAAGCCGAAAAAAAAAAAACAAAATAACGAAAAAGTACAAAATCCAATGAAAGAAAAAGTTACACGTTGCACGTGTTTACAGATTCCAATCCACAATTGTATGGTACAAATCATTCGACAGATTTACGGATAAAACATTACGGATGACGGCATGCTTTTTTTCGTGACTGTCGTCTAATAATTGTACCTCAGACGTAATTTCCTGCGTAAACTATTGCTATTTCATCCTCTTGTACAAAACTCCGCTGCACGCAGCAACGGGCAGGAGACCAACAGCCAATATAATGAATTCTAAGAGAAAACAAAGCTAGGAAAGCTATCGCTAACATCACATACCTATTTCATGTGGGAATTGTTTTGCAGATGAACAACAACACTGCTGCTGCTGGTGTGCTGCTTGAAAGATAAAGAGAAAGAAATGCATGCTCGCTCCATATTTCGATAATTCAAATGAAGTAATTTAGAAAACATTTGTCAATAATTTTGGAGTTCAACTATTCCTGACGTTGCAGTGGAAGATCTCCGTACTGATTTGCTGACCTGACCATTTCCCAACACTCTGTACCCCAAGAAATTTCTCGGGATTTTCTGCTCAAAATATGGAGCGAACACGCATTCCTCCCAACATTTCTGCCTGTTGATCTTCTGATCAGCGCACGGAAATGTGGACTGCGTCTCTGGTTTGCTGAACTATTTTTTTCAACTAGAGAAATGGTGGTTGCAGTGGAATAGTGGAATGGTAGAGAAATGGTGGTTGCGGTGGCTTTTTTTAATTAAATTGGACCATAAAACTTGTAAGGGCCAACTTTCTCACTTACCATTAGACTTCATCTTTTGACTTTCTGACCAGCAGTAATTATATGAAGAATTTATTTATCTTCACAAATTCACTAACGGGTTCTTGGCATCTTTCTATTCAAAAGTTTTTAAATCCAGAAATTTAGAATTGGAAAAATTTCGGACTTTTATCCAGTTTATGAATCATGAAAGTCTTAAAAATAATAAAAATAAAGACTTAATCCAAAAAAAATTACATGATTCACTTAAAAAACCAAAAGAAAAATATAAAAGAAAAAACAAAATAAAAACTTTAACAAAAAAACCTAATAGTTAGACAACGTCAATTCACTCTATGATGAGATTCGGGGCAGCCATAAGGAAGTAAGTTTCTTGGTCATAAGGGACTGAGGTTGCCCAAGGGGGAGAAAGCTTGGTCAGTTCCCCTCACGTCGTGGGACATATTATATACGTATGTGAAACAATAATCTCATAAAGTTATTTTAATAGCTTTGTGCTCACTTTTTTGAGAGCACTAAGAAGGGTTATAGATTTCAAATTTCTATGGTGTGAGCTTTGAGTTGTTGAGTTCGGAATCTCCACAGTGAGCATTTTTACCTTTATCTTTCGGGTCTAGAACAAGACTTATTATCAAAACAAATTCTGTTGAAAAAAGAAGAGAAAAAACCTCATATATAACTTAAGAATGCAGGGATGCCAACCGACCAACCATCTCATTAATTTTGAAGAAATAAATTTAAATTAAAGATTTCAGCTTTACGTTATTTGCAAAGAATATCAATTTTTATATTGCTTCGCCTATATTATATTCATGTAATATATATTAACGATGATTGACCTAACTTAAGGAATGCTAAAGGCATTAATAATGCATTGCTATGGTTAAACCAAAATAAATTAATTAAATTAAAGAACTTCTAAAGGAGAGATTGGTTAATTTATTAAGCTTGTATTTAAAGATTAATATTATTTTTATTTTTATTTAATTATAGTTATAATATTGATTAATTAAAGTTTTTCAAACGTATCAAGGATATCATTTTAAATTTAGGGTCAAATTCTAATTTAATCAAACTAGTATTAGTTAAGATAACTAATACTAATGATACTAAATTAAAATATTTTTTTTGTAAAAATTCATTTTTATTTATTAATAAGGAAGAAAAGGTTTTAAGGGGGTGATGTAAGGGGAAGGTTATAGATTAGAAATGAGGGTGTAACCTTAAAAACCTAGGCAGCAGTTAATTTATGCTACTAGATTTTTAAAGTTTTAGTAATTTAAAATAGTATTAAGAATTAAATTCCTAAGTAAGAGGAAGGTTACTAGGGTTAAATTTCAAGTGAAGGAAGGGTTAATAACGAAGAGGGAAGGGATAGAGGAAAGAAAAGAAGGGGGGATGAGGGTTTAAGAGCGGCAAGGGTTTTCAACAGGTAAGGAAAGAGTCCATAGTTCATTCTAAGCTTTTATAGGAAGGGAAACTGAGGGCGGTGAAGAGGAAGAACGACAAGGTTGACACCAAGAAAAAGGATAAGTTTTTCAAGAGTGGGAAAACAAGGAGATAAGATTTGGTTTAAGGTTTTTAAAGTCAGGTTTCTTGTTAATACAGGCACAAGCACAATCGCCTAAATGCTTGTTCCTCTGCACTAGTTTTTCCAATAAATTGATGGTATGTTATGGTTTTACATGATCTTCCAACGGAGCAGCGAGGTGATGCAGTACGCAAAATATAGTACGAAGCAAGAGAAAAATTTTGAGATCCCTTGCATCGCTGTGCAGGAGTAATCAATGATTTCCGCAAAAAATATATCAGGCCTTCAATCACAGTTAACTTCCACAAAGACATAAAGCTGCAATCCCAATTGGCTTCCAACAAAGCAGAGATTGTTGACATTAATCAGAAACATGCTAATCTCTTGACAGTCATTGCAAGATATCATGAAGTTCGTGTCATTAGTCCTACAAGTATATGTAAAGTTGCATGTTTCCATTCAATGCAAAAGTATGATGTGCTCGTACTATCTTTTTTTGCATGCAAAAATATGAACATCCTTTTATACTTGAGTATGAAGAGATGTATCAAGTAAGTTTGAAAAATTACATTGCTATTAAAATGTGATCTTAATGTTCATTTAGTAATTCAATTATTGAATTGGTATCATTTTTTTTGTTTATTAAGTGATTTGAGTTTACTAGAGATTATAGTTACATAGAATCATTGAATTTGTTAAAATTACTTGGGATCTCATCCGAATTAAGGCTGAGTTAACTGGGTTTAACTTGTCTCCTCTAGCACACTTGGACAATAGCCTCTCCCTTTGATTGTATGTCACCCTTAGGCTCATCCTCAACAAGTTGTGCTAATGAGACTTGACTATTAAATTGATATAATTAATTTGACATGATATTTTGATATTTTCAAGTAGATTATAAAGAGCACCTATAATTTATTTTATATTTTATTATAATATTATATAAAATAATATATATTTAGATAATTAAATAAAAAAATAAAAAATTGAAAAATATTTTTATTAAAAATTATATTTATATCATTTTCATCTAAATTAAAAATAATATATATATATATATATATATAATAAAAATCAATATATATATAAAAGAGATATGTGTATAAGATAATTGTTTTGTTGAAAAGGTCATTGAAATCATATTTAACAAATGGAACATTAAAAAATCCATTACCATCACAGATTTCCCATCAACATTACATATGCGAAAGAGTCGTTCAAATATAATAATATTTGGTGAAGAATGAACCAAAGCCATTCCAAACTAATAATAGTTGCTGTAAAATAAACTGGTGATATGAAAAGACAATATAGATGAGTATCATCGCAAGAATTAAATCAGTTTTTCAACCACATCGAATCATGCATTTTTGAATTTTATATAATAAGTTGAAAAATCAAAATCCCCCACCATGATTGTAAGGTATGAAGACTAGTTTATAACAAGCTTTGGTTCACATTTTTACACTAAAATGTTCATAACGAGCCTTTTTGTTTTTCTAAATATTAAATTTTGCAATATTATTTAATTTTAAAGCTGAAGAAATTAATTATATAGCTTTTTGTTTTTAAATAATACTAAATAATTTGTGTTATAATATATAACCAAAAAAAATTAATTGTTTATTTAAAGATATTTGACAACAAGTTATTTAGAATAATGTCTTTCAGATTAATCACATAATAAGGATTTGATCAAGGTTTCGAACCAACTAATGTGGTTCATCCTCACGACAAGGTGAAGAAGAAGATTGATCTCATTGAATAAATAGAAGGATGCATCATTGCCCAGTAATAGCTATTAAAACTAGCAGTTAAAAACTAGTCACTATTTAGTTAATTAGTTACAGAATTTAAAAATTTTAATTATTAAAAATATTATTTAGAAGGGTCAACAATTATTAAAATAATTTAGTAGAATGAATAAATTATAGAATTAACCTTAATAATGGGAATAATATTAAAATAAGAGGAAGATATAGATTAAATTATAAAAATATAATATTAAGGAAATAATATTAAAATAAGGGCGAGGGGGTAAATGAAAATATAAAAATATAAAATATAAAAAGTGGGGTGGGGGAAAATTTAAAAATGAACGAAAAGGGGGAATTTTTTTGAACACATCAAATATCTGAAAAAACAAAAAACAAAATAAAATAAATATATGGCATAACAAATATAAACAAGAGGAAATGGCATAAAAAACATAAACCAGAGAAAAACATACAAACACAAGAGGAAAAATAAAACAAAGGGACGAGGAAAAATTAGAGACAAAAGAACAACATCACCTAGAGAGGGCTAGAATCTAGCTCTTACTTAATTTCCACCCATCATCTCTATTGAGATTTTTAGGGTGTCTCTCAATTTCAATAGCCTCTCTCAGCTTTCTATGATGGAAGTGATCCACCGTGGCAATGACTTTGGAATCTTCAATGCAAACATGGTGACACAATTTCCCAGCATGCTCCACAAGAGTAGATGTGTGGGATCTACTATGCCTAATGTCTGCAGCATGCTCAAGGATTCTCTGTCTAATGGATCGACCAGTTTCCCCAATATAGGGAGTACCACAGGAGAAAGGTACTAAGTACACACCTTTCATGTCCTTTGGGTCTATAGGGTCCTTATCCGATCTGAGAGAATTATTGATAGTACAGAGAGGTCTGAAAGAAGAGGCAACATTATTTCTCTTAAGGAGATGGGAAATCTTATCAGAGGTCCCTTGGATAAATGAGAGATTCACCTTGGAGATAGGATCCAAACAAAAAGATTTGTCTCTAGAGCCTTTAACAGCCTTTTGAATGGCCTTTAGACCTTGAGATCTATTGTACCCATTCATCTCAAACACATCTAGAAGATGCGATATCTCTGACTCCAAATGGCTATCATCAGATATTCTAAGAGCCCGAGTAGCCAGAGTGCAGAGAACACCAAATTTTTGAGCAACATGAAGATACTACTCAGTGTGAGTCTTCTTGTGGAAAACTTGGTGAGAGATAGAACCATCTTCCCTCCTAGAGAGAAGAATATCTTAGAAGGGAAGGCAATCATCCACCTCAACTTCCATTGTGAATTTGATGTAATTGGATTGGGAATTTAGGTGATCAAGAAAAAAATCTAACTTATCCCTACCATGGGGCCAAATGACACAGGTATCATCCATGAACCTATTCACAAATCTAATTTATTTATTTATTTATATATATATAGATATTTGATGTGATAAAAAAATTTCCCCCTTTCCCCTCATTTTTAAATTTTCGCTCGCCACCCATTGTTTGTATTTTATATTTTTATACTTTTCATTTACCTCCTCGCCCTTATTTTAATATTATTTCCTTAATATTAGATTTTTATAATTTAATCTATCCCTTCCCCTTATTTTAATATTATTCCATTTATTAAGGTTAATCCTATAATTTATTCATTCTACTAATTTTTTTTAATAATTGTTGACCCTTCTAAATCATATTTTTAATAATTAAAATTTTTAAATTCTCTAACTAGTTAACTAATTAATGGCTAGTTTTTAACGAGTATTTGTAACAGCTATCACTGGGTAATGATGCATCCTTCTATTTATTCAATGAGATCAATCTCCTTCTTCACCTTGTCCTGAGGATGAGCCACATTAGTTGGAATGGCTAGTTTTAACAGTGATCACCGTGCAATGATGCATCCTTCTATTTATTCAATCAGATCAATCTCCTTCTTCACCTTGTCCTGAGGATGAACCACATTAGTTGGTTCGAAATGTCGACCAAATCCTTATGATGTGATTAATCCGAAAGAAATTATTCTACATTATGGATCACAAAAGTCTTAGGTCTAACAACAAGTTATTTGTGATAGTTACAAACTTGTGTCTTGATTGTTTTTTTCTCCGGGCAGTAAAGAGATCGTGAAACATGTATTCGATCAGGGCAAGTTGTCTTTTTATCAAAATATTACTGAACTAAATAATCCTATCAAAATGAAATATGTATGAGATTGAATTGCATGTGTTTATTAACATTACATTGTAATATTCCATTATGGGTGTTAACATCATAGGAATTAGTTTTTTTTTGTAAGTTAGGATTTTATTTTTTTTTGAAGTTGTGCTATATTCAAAGATGTTTTAATGTGGCTATGGTGTGGTAGAATTTTTAATTTGGTTATGGTGTGGTAGAAAAAAAATTATGGAAGAGGTCTCATTTTTATAAATGAACACTTAAGGTAAGTTTTTGGGGTGGCCGAGGTAATTGCAACTTGAGAGTGGAGATGTGGATTTCTCCTTGACCTCCTTCAACTAGTTTCATTTGGTGTCACTATATTGGGTTTTTGGCTTGCATGTTGTAAATATTGTGCTTTTCTCTCAACTCAAGTTCATACTTTCCATTATTCTTTTTCTAGATAGTTTGATAGCTATTACATAGGTATATTTATTTTCCTCTTTCATTGAACTTGGGGACTATTGTTATGTCCAAAGAGGTGTTTTATACTCAAAGGGCTTCATTTAGGTGTATATGGTTTTTTTATTAGGACTAATTTGAGTTAGTAAAATGGGGTTTCTTCACAATCAATTAGTTCAAGTAGTTCAAGTGCAATTCTATTTAATTCTAGGTTTCACCTTGTTGGAGATGTTGTTTACTTTGGGCATGAGAATTGCTTTGGTCATTTGTCTTAGTATCTAGAGCTTTCATTGTTTATTATGGCTTTGGGGAACTTGGTGTGTTATGTCTTTGTGCTATGGTAAATTTGGTAATTTACTTGAATTTTGTCCTCTGGTGTGCCAATTGGGGGATGATTTGTTAGATTTTAGGAAGGGGATTCAAGGATCTATGTCTCATTTGTTTTCTTGTTTCTAGGGTAGAGTTCCTCTTGGTGGTTGTCTCCATTGCCTCCATTGCTCCCTTGCCACTGCTATCATGCCTCCTAGCAAAAGAATGATAAGTAGGAGGGGTGGAATAGGTAATGATAGGTTCAAATGAATTAGGCCATTTCCTTATGAATTTTTTTTTTGATATTATTCCTCTTGAGCCTCTTGGGGCGAGGAAAGAAATTTATTTTTTTGGTATTGTTACTCCTGAGGTGAGGAAAGAAATTTTATTGTTTTAGTCTAAATAAGTAGGGGAATACCGATATCATTCTGATTTGGAGGTGAAATGGGTTCTTGATCTGAGAAAATTGGGATACACTATTGACTTTACATCAGGAAATGGATATACTATTGCTTTTAATTTTCAAATACAAGAAAGTCTAGAACTATTGTGTATTCTTTTCATTAGAGGACAACAAATGCATGCTTCATAACCAAACATTTTTTTTTGATAATGTGAATTCTCTATTGGTTAGGGTGAAAAGATTTCTGGTGTGGGATTTAGCTTCTGGTGATGTCATTCATCAGTGTAGTGATCCCACTAATATATCAGTTGAGACTGCTCAGGATCTCACTATCATTTCCTCAACCATGATGGTTGGTCTTAATTTTTTTTTTTTCAAAAATAAGCTTTCTTCACTTGAAGAAAGATTTTTTTTGACCTTCCTGAATCTTCAATAATTTTGGTACTAGCAGGAATTTGAATCTCATTTATGCTTAGCCTTTCTAAGTTGGGGATGTAATACATGTTACTTTTATCGCCCAAATTTGTTTGGCATATGTATGGGACAAAAACAATTTGTTTTGCGTTTGTGTTTTATTTGTGACATGTATCGTGAGCTAGCTTTCAATTTCGCCATGGAGGAGCATTTTGATGGTATGTTTCAACAAATGATATTGTGTGCACATGTCGTGTATGGACTAGCTACGCTGCTTGTTGTTGGCACGAGCTTCGGTCATCCTTTCTACGTGCTACATATCATCTATGATACAAATTACGGATTTGAGGTATTGCCAAACATGGTATTTTGTCTCTGCTTTTTTTTCAATATTTCTATACGTTGAACCATGTGTGGAGAATAATGAAGAATAATGAATAAAATTTTGTATTGTAGATGCTTCTGCTTGTTGGTTTCTAGGGATATGGTTTCAACTATTTTGTTTATTCTTGTATTGTATCAGTTTATTGGAAAATGGTTTATTGTATTGTTATCACTTACTGTTTTGTTTCTATATTTGTTGTTATTGGGAGTCTATGGTTTTGTTTGGGAGTATGTGAAATTTGAGTTGCTTTGTCTCTCTATTTGTTGTTGCTATAGAATGTATAGTTATATTTGTAGGAATATATACAGTGGAAACTAAACTAAAATTGGAAACAAAACATTAAAATATGGAGACAGAATTTAACGTAGTTCACCCAACCAATCTGGGCTACATCCACCAAACAGAGGTATCAGATTTCTTATTATTCAACAGGAGATTACAACATCAGATTTCTCACATCTTCTCTCCCTCTTCCTCACTGTCATATGTATTTTTCCTCTATGAGCTTACAATTTATAAATGTAGAGAAGAAACTGAATAATAAATTCAATTGCATCCTATCACAACAAAATAGGATATAATATCTCATCTTCAGGATTTGATACCTTCAGATTTGGAGCAAATCCTATTGTTGGCATTATCCATGAGATTTTAGTCAGCAAAATCTCAACAATTAATCTGATACCTTGTTTCTTTATTATATTCATTTTTTCTGCAAGCCAAGAGAAGCCAGACACCATCGTAGCTTCTCTAATAAAACTGGTTTCGTGAACATGTCTGCACAATTTTCCTTTGTATGCACTTTTTCAAGAGAGACTCCCCGTTTAGTTATAACCTATCTTACAAAATGGTACTTTATAGGTATAAACTTTGATTTACTATGATAGGCTAGATTTTTAGCCAAATGAATTGCACTTTGACTATCACAAAATAACTTTATGTTGTCTTGCAACCTCCCAAACTCACCAAAAAAACCTTTCAACCAAACCACTTCTTTGCAAGCATGCGAAGCAGCTATGTATTATGCTTTTGTAGTGGATAAAGCAACAATGTTTTGTAGCTTTGAATTCCAGCTAATAGCTCCACTTGCAAGAGTAAATACATATCCTGAAGTTAACCTTCTCTTATCCAAATCACCTGCAAAATCAGAATCAACATATGCACAAACAAATTCACTACTTTTGTTATAAGTGATATAATAATCACTTGTGCCTCTCAAATACCGAAGCACCCATTTCACCGCTACCCAGTGTTCTTTCCCTCGATTTTCCATATACCTACTAACAACCCCAACTGCATGTGAAATATCTGGTCGTGTACAAACCATCGCATACATCAAAATTCCTACTACATTGGCATAGGTATTCGAGACATATATTCCTTTTCTTCATTTGTACTAGGAGATAAACTTGAAGAAAACTTAAAATGGGAAGCTAAAGGGACTGAAACTGGCTTCACATTGTTCATACCAAACCTTAAGAGTATTTTCTCAATATACTTCTATTGTGATAACCATAGATTACCATTGCTCCTGCCTCTGAAAACCTCCATGCCAAAAATCTATCTTTCTGCTCCTAGATCTTTCATATCAAACATCCTAGCCATATGAGCCTTTAACCTATTGATCTCAGTTATGGTTTTTCTTGCTAAATGCATATCATCACCATATAATACTAAGATAATGAATATGTCATTACTTAATTTCTTAAAGTAAACACAATGATCATATTCACTTCTTATATAATTTTGACTCATCATGAAAGAATCAAATTTCTTGTACCATTGTCTTGGCGACTGCTTGAGACCATACAATGATTTCTTGAGCCTACAAACAAATTTGATGTTGCGATTTTGAACAAACCCTTCAGGTTGTTCTGTATAAATCTGTTTATCTAAATCTCTATGTAAGAATGCAGTCTTAACATCTAGTTCTTGTAATTCTAAATCAAGTAAAGAAACTAATGCTAAGACAATACAAATTGAAAAAATTTTAACAACTCGTGAAAATATCTCATGAATGTCAATTCCTGATTTCTGAGAAAAACCTTTCGCAACTAGCCTCGCTTTGTACCTGTTTTCTTTATCATCAACACCCCTTTTCAGTTTGTAAACTCATTTACATCCTACAGTTTTTCTGTCTTTAAGAAGTTCTACCAAGTTCCATGTGGCATTCTTGTCTAATACCTTCATCTCATCCTTCACAGCTTCTTTCCACTTATCACTGTTTGAATCTTATACATCTTCCTGATAGCATAAAGGTTCATCATCTTTAGCGGTTAAAGCGACTGAAGTAACATAATCATCATACCTTTTAGGAGGATGTCTGATTCTCGTGGACCTTCTTAAAGATGCTTTTGGTTCTTCCACAATTTTCTGATTATTATCTATAGGAACTTATTCATGCTCTTCATCTGAAACTTGTTCATCTTTACTATTTTCAGAATTTGAACTGGTTTCAAACTAAATATGTTGAAACTTAGGTACATTTTCCTGTTTCAATTTATTATCTACATCTAGATTATCAAGTGAATATTCATTGAATTTAACATCTCTGTTAATGATGATCTTGTGAGTTGTAGGATCCCACAACCTGTATCCCTTAATCCCATCACCATATCCAACAAAGATATATCTTTTTGATTTAGGATCTAATTTAGAATGTTGATGTTTTGGAATTAGAGCATATGCATCGCAACCAAAAACTTTCAGTTTAGAATAATCACAAGGATGACCCTTCCATACCTCTTGAGGAATTTTGCATCCTATTGCAGTTGATGGTGATCGATTTATCAAATAGCAAGCCGTAGAAACTTCTTCTATCCATAATTCCTTCTACAAATTGGTGTTATGTAGCATACTCCTTTCTCTTTCTAAGAGAGTCTTGTTCATGCATTCATCAACTCCATTTTGCTGAGGAGTATAAGCAGTAGTTATATGTCTTTCGATCCCAACTTCCTTGCAATAATTATCAAATTCCTTTGAATTAAACTCACCACCATTATCAGTTCTTAAACATTTAATGGTTCTTCCAGTGATATTTTCTACTAATGCTCTAAACTGCTTGAAAACTGTGAATACATCAGACTTTATTTTTAACATGTAGACCCATACTTTCCTAGAGAAATCATCTATAACAGATACAAAATATGATGATCCTTCATATGAGGTTGTAGGAAATGGACCCCAAACATCAGAATGGATATAATCAAGGATTCTTTTACTAGTATGTTTTCCAGTTTTAAATTTCTGCTTGCTTTATTTCCCATATATTCAATGTTTACAAAAATCTAACTTAAAAGACTTTAAAATAGGAAGTAACATACAATCAGATAAGATTTTTAATCCTCTTTCACTCATATGGCCCAACCGTTGATGCCATAGTCGAATAGAATCACTGTCATTTTCAGATACAATTGAAACATGGTCTGACTCTGTTCTTCCTTCTAACTGAAAAAGATTTCCAACCTTCTTTTCTTTCATTACTAATAGGATTCCTTTGTAAATTTTTATTACTCCACCTTGAATAAAAGTTTTATATCCATTTGTGTCTAACACTCCTAGAGAAATAAGATTTTTTCTGAGTTCAGGCACATGTCTTACATTAGTTAAGATTTTATTTATCCCATCAAACATTTTAATCTGGATCCTTCCAATTCCCCCAACATTACATGAGACATCATTGCCCATGTAAACTACTCCATCATTAATTTACTTATAAGATTTAAACCACTATTTATGGATGCACATGTGATTGGACGCACCAGAATCTAATAGCCAATGTTGACCATGATTTAAAAAATTATCTGATAAAACTTCATCACTTATACCTGAACCGGATGCCAAACCTGAACTTGTATCTGTTGTGTTTTCTTCTTTATTTTCTGTTGAAGAGTCTCCTTTGGATGTTTGTTGTCTCTTCCAACAATCCTTCTTCAAATGTCCTGATTTGCTGCAAAACCAACATTTTAGCTTACTCTTCTTCCCTTTCGATTTTGATCGAGAGTTGTTTTTCTGAATAAAGCGTTTTTCTTTAGATCGACATCTAACCATCACTGCTTCTGATGTAGAGGTTTCTAAATTTGAACTTTTTCTGGTTTCTTCAGATAGTATAGCTCCAACAACATCATCAAATTCAAGGGTTTATGATGAACTAAGACTTATAGAAGTAAAAAAATGATCCCATGGCTCAGGAAAAGAACATAATAAAGTTACAGCTTTATCTTTTGAATCAAATTTTACTTCTATGCTATCTAACTACACCAAGAGAAACTGCACCAAGAGAGTATTAAAATTCAAATTATCAGTTATTTTTGTACCTTCCTTCATGCGCAAGCTATACAACTGTCTTTTAAGAAGAATCCTATTTGTTAAGGATTTAGTCATGTTCAGTTTTTCTGGCTTTGTCCATTGACCAGTGGCTGTTTTCTTTGACACGATGTTAAATAAAACATCATTCGCAAAACACAATCGTATGCCACTCAGTGCTCTGTCTTCAATGTCACTCCATTCGTCATCTATCATGGTGAGGGGTTGTTTGGATTTTCCCAAAAGTGTCTTTGCCACACCTTGTTGTACGAGTAAATCGTGCATCTTGACTTTCCAAATTTCAAAGTTATTTTTCCCATTAAACTTCTCGATCTCAAACAAAACACTTTGAGTTTTTGCCATATTGAGTAGTTTGTGTCAATAATTTCCAATTTCAAATCTTAATAAACGAAGATTTTAATTTAATAAAAAATCCTAAAGAATATGTACAATGACTATGGAGTTATTGCACAAACAACAATACAACGGAATTCTAATACAAGTAAATCAAACTGCATAGGTAAATCAAACTGCACTCATCATTAGACATATACCTCAATTTAATTCTACATGAAAATAAGAATGCTGAATTTTGATTTAAAACTTCCAGCACTAGCTCACGGCACTCCTCCCACTTGAACTGCAAAACCAAACTCCGTAATCAACTAAACTACAGTTTCGTACAATCTTCTCAATTGGAAGGGCAACGCTTGTTCAGAATACCTGCCGTGTGAATTTGGAAATCTCGGACCTTTGAAAATAGCAGGATCTTTGTCACTGAGAGAAAAACACTACTAGTGCTAGACTTTTTTATTATCAGTATCCACCCGAATACCATCATCCTCTTATACGAGAAGCGAGCTAGTGTAGACTGAGAATTCACCACCAAAGTTTACATAATCTTTTGCCCACATCGTAATTGTTTCAGAATTCCAATTCCAGTCGATTGTGGTAATTCAGAGCTTTGGATTAATACAGTAGATTTTGCAACCCTTGCCTAGCTTGCCACTCTCCATTGCTCCTCGAGAATTAAGAACAAATGCTATCAACATAAGCCTTCACGCGAAGTTCGTTTGGGCCTTCATGCAAGCTACCTTAGCCTTCACGCAAAAAACAACAAACTGATTATTGCAGGCAATGACTAGCGCAACAAACAATTATTTCACCAACAGGCAGTGAATCGATCTTGCTGCTCTGATACCAATTATAGGAATATACACAACGGAAACTAAACTAAAATTTCAAACACAACATCAAAATATGGAGACAGAATTTAACGTGGTTCACCCAACCAATCTGGGCTACATCCACCAAACAGAGGTATCGACTTTCTTATTATTCAACAGGAGATTACAACAGCAGATTTCGCACATCTGCTCTTCCTCTTCCTCACCCTCATATCTATTTTGCCTCTATGAGATTACAATTTATAGCTGTAGAGAAGAAATTGAATAATAAATTCAATTGCATCCCATCACAACAAAATAAGATATAATATCTCATCTTTAGGATTTGATGCCTTCAGATTGGGAACAAATCCTATTGTTGGCATTATCTGTTGGAAATATGATGCAGAAGTGTTGTCCTTGATGGCAACCCACTGAGTGAAGATGAAGAGATGCGACTGTTGACATGTGTTGTCCTTGATGGCAATCCACACGATGAAGTTATTCTTGACTTGATGGACTTGGTGAATGATGTAAATCGATGTGATATGATCTTAGAGTTGTCCTTGAAAGGCAACCCACTTCATGAAGATGATGACAATCCACTTGATGAAGTTGTGCTTGCTAGAATATGTTCTTGATGAGCTAAATATGATGTATCTACAGTGTGTATAGAAGGCAGTGAAGAAAAGAAGTCACCATGTGCTCAATCTTGATGAAAAGAGTATGTCTCTAGGTATACGCGGATCTTTCTAGGGGAAGTCGCGTATGCACGCGGAAAAGAACGTTCCAAGTAGCGTATGGGAAAAAGCGCTCTAAAAGTGCAAAACCAGGGGTAATCACCATGGTATTGACCCATTGTATTGGGTAATGTTCCGCCTAATTGACCCCGTCCATGAATACCATCGGATGTAATGTGGTTTTGGGCTCATGGTATTGAAAAAGGGGCTCATGGTATTGAAAAGAGAAAACCTATATAAGGAGAAGAAAGTCATTGTGCAAATGATGAGAGTGGTGCAAGATGTCTGAGCTTGAATGAATACTTCTCTCTGAAGTAGATCTGAATGGAAAGGGTTACACTTGAATATAAATCTGAATGGATGATGCACCAATGATAAAGAAGGGGATCTAGATCAGAAATGTACTTGTATCTTCTAGATCTGCTTATGGAAGGCTTAGATGTATGATGAGGCTATCATACATCCGGAGTAAAAGGGTAAATCTGAACAAAATTGCTGATCTGAAGAAGTATGCTGCTTTATAATGAATGAAGATCTATACGCTACTTAGCCACAGAGGAAGCGCGCATATACGCGGCTTCGCTGAAGAAAAAGCGCGTATGCGCAATGAAATTGGCTTTGTAATTTGTACAGAGGTATACGCGAGTTTATGTGGACGGAAGAGCGTATATACGCGACATCAGTGAAAGGAAAGCGCGTATGCAAACTAGGGTTTGCTGAAGTCTGTGGTAAGAAATGTCTGATCTAATCTGCTGTGTTGCTGCTATCTGTATTCTACTGTTCTGAGTTGCCTATATCAGTTTGGTTGTATGGTTGAGCTTGAAAGGATGAAAAGGTCTAGTCGAAAATATGATGAAATGTGGCTGCAAGTTGTGTTCTATTGAAGTTGTTGGATCCAGAGTGTGAAAATTGATGAAACGTGGTCAAGGTGGTGCTAGGGTTGTAGCCTTCGAGTCGGGGGTTGTATCTCCGTTCTAGGTGAGGCTGGTAAACGAGATCGGAGGTCGTAGCTCCCTTCCGGGAGAGGTGGGTAAACGAGTCGAGGGTTGGAGCTCCCTTCAGTGGGTAACGAGCATAGGTGGTGTTTGGCCGTCTTTGTTGAAGTGATGACATATGTTGTAAGATGTTTTCTCTATAATAAAATATTGAAGGCTGAGCAACTGCAGCGGTGGTTTTCTCCCGACTTGGGTTTCCACCTAAAATCCTGGTGTTCATGTGTGATGCTGTGTGTAATGGTTTATTACATTCTTATTTGCACATGTTTCTTGCTTATTGAACATACGATGAATGAATAATGGAATGATCTAAGCAAAGAACTAATGACATATTTAGATCTATGTGTATACGCTAGTTTAATGAAAGGTATCCGCGTATATACGCGTGTTTACTAAAGTAAAGTAGCGTATGGGTTTTAAGGAATGAAAAAGTGAAAAGTTTTGAGTATGCAGTAAATACTGATTCACCCCCCCCTCTCGTCGTACCACAACAATTGGTATCGAAGGCAAGGTCCTTGTAGAAAAACTGGTAAACCAAAAGAGGTAATTGTAGTAAGGAGAATCAACGAGAAGAAGAATGGCATGTCTATAAAGCCCACACCTCTGTTCGTGGAAAATCAAATGATACGGAAGGTATGTACAAAAATATCACCAAAGTGCCAGATGCGGATGTACAGCAATGGAAAGGAGTTATTATGGCAGAGCAGAAGTATTCCCTATCTTGATCTGTGAAAGGAAGAAGTATGAAATCAATGCCAAAGCATTAAATTTCTTATTAGGAAGCATGACTGAACCAGAATTTGCTAAAGTGATGCAGCTACATTCAGCAAAAGAAATATGGGACAAAATCATTCTAAGCTATGAAGGAGACACAAAGGTAAAAAGTGCAAAACTCCAAACTCTTAGAATTGAATATGAAAATTTAAGGATGCATAGTGATGAAATTATTGCCAGTTTCTTTCTTCGTCTAGATGATATTGTAAATCGAATGAGAAATTTGGGTGAAACCATAACTGATACTACTCTGGTGGAAAAAGTCTTAAGATCCTTGACTTCAAAATTTGACTCTAAAGTTTCAGCTATTAAAGAAAGGCAAGATCTGCAAACGCTTACTATTGTTCAATTACATGGTACTCTGACTTCTTTTGAAATGAGACAAGGAGGTCCTTCTCAAATAAGAGAAGCTGCTTTTAAGGCATCTACAAAAGGGAAGGAAAAGGAAGTTGTCAAAGATTCCAGCTATATATCCGATGAAGAAGAAGAAAATTTCGTGAGAAAGCTCCAACTAGGTACTGGAAGATTCAAAGGTAAGCTTCTCTTCAAATGTTTTGAGTGTGGAAAAGTTGGTCATTATGCTGCAAAATGTCCTTATAAAGGAAAAGAAGTAGTAAGAAGGAATAAGAACCGATCTAGCTCTAAGAATAAGAAAAGTTACTATACTAATGAAGATAGTGATGGGTCATCTAATAGTGAGGAAGAATGTGAAGAAGATCTTAGACTTCTCATGGCTTTTGAACAAAAGGAAGAAAAGGATACTTTTATGGATGCTCTAGAGGAAAACGATTTTCTTAAAGAAAATAATCAACTCAAAATTCTCTTAGAAGAACAAAAGATAATCAGAGAGACCATTGAAAAGCAGCTTGAAGAAGCAAAGAAACATATTGAAAAACTAGAATGTGAAGTGGTAAGTCAAAGAAAAGAAGTTGAGAAAGCAAAAACCTTGAATCTTAGGTTTGCTAAAGGATCTGAAACCTTAGATGAGATCCTTGACCCCGTTCTCTCTTATGGCAGTCTGGATATACAGAAGAATTCTCAAGCCAATGCAAACTATCCAAAACTTACTGGTGGTTACATCATTGACTACTGTGAGAATAAAGGATCTCTACGGGAAAACGGGACCATCTCAATTCAAGGAACACAAGAGATAAAGCACAAAGACACTTCCAACAGACTGAAGCCATCAGAAGATTGCAAATCCTTGAGAAATTTCTACTTCAATGGGCAATGTTTCACTTGTCACAATTTTGGTCATAAAGCTATTCAATGTGTTGCATATAAAACCATCATGACAAGAGAAGCAAGAAATAAAAGGTTGGATATTGAACCAAAGAAGAATACCTATAACAATTTTTATCCTCTTCAAAGTGAAGTTGAATGTACTTATTGTAATAACTTTGGCCATGAAGAATCTGAATGCAGGAACAAGATCCAGCCAAAAGAACATGTTCCCTCAAGCTCTAAAGTGTGGAAAAAGAAAGAACCGCCAGTTGAAAATTGTGGGATAGCATTATTTGCAGAAGGTGAAGAAAATCAATGGTACATCGATAGTGAGTGCTCAAGACACATGAGAGGTGACAAAAGCAAACTTCATACTTATAATGCTCTAGAAAAGGAAAACAAAGTTACATTTGGAAATGATACTCCTGTTGTAATTAAAGGAAAAGGGTCAGTATTTCTAAAAGAAAAGGTGAAGGCTAAAGATGTCATGTATGTGGATGGATTAAGGCATAACCTGTTAAGTGTTAGTCAAATGTGTGATCAAGGAGCAGAAGTGGTCTTCAGTTCGAAAGAATGTGTGGTTCGTGATCTTGATACAGGTAAAATCATTATAAAAGGAAAAAGAAATCCAAGCAACCTGTATGTACTAAACGGCATAGATCAATGTTACTTAAGCAAGTCTTCAGAAAATTGGCTATGGCATAGAAGACTGGGGCATCTGAGTTTCTCTCAAATCAACAAAGCAAGCAGACTTCAAGCTGTTCGTGATCTTCCCAAGGTCAATCTTCCGGAAAGTACCATATGCAAATCTTGTCAATTTGGTAAGTAGACCAGAGTACGATTTAATGCCAAAGAAGGATCGTCAAGTAAGCCTCTTGAACTCATTCATACTGATATCTGTGGACCTATGAGGAAAAATTCATTACGAGGGGAAGAATACTATATCATATTTATTGATGACTACTCTAGAATGTGTTGGATCGAGTTCATTAAACACAAAGATCAAGCACTTGAAAAATTCCAGAGCTTCAAAGCATTGGCAGAAAATGAATTAGATCTAAAAATCAAGTGTCTTAGATCTGATCAAGGAGGAGAATATTCATCAATTGAATTCTTTGAATTTTGTGAATAACATGGCATTAAAAGACAGTTCTCTGTAGCAGGCACTCCACAACAAAATGGTGTAGCAGAAAGAATGAATAGAACAATTGTTCAAATGGCTAGAGCTATGCTTGCTGATTATGATATTCCTGACATGTTCTGGAGTGAAGCAGCACATACAGCAGTTAACATTCTCAATAAGGCTCATGTTCGGGTAAATAGTGACAAAACTCCATATGAACTCTGGTATTGAAATTCTCCCACTGTGAGGCATTTTAAGGTTTTTGGAAGTAAATGCTTTATGAAAAATAATGATGAAAAGCTTGGCAAACTTGAACCTAGATCAGATGAAGGGATATTTCTTGGTTACTCATCGTCAAGCAAAGCAAAGCATACAATAAAAGGCTGGTAAGAGTTGTTGAATGTATTGATGTTTTTATTGATGAGTCTCCTGCAGCTCCAAAAGAAGAAAAACAAACAACAGATGAAGACGATGATGACATATATCCTTCTACATCAAATAGGAATGATATAGACAGTGAACCCAATGAAGAACCCGAAGATGATCTATCTGAAAAAGCTCCATCCAGATATTTTCAAAAGAATCATCCAGAATCTCAAATTTTGGGAGAAAAGGGATCAGGTGTACAAACAAGAAGGACTCTTGTGGGATCTTCTAGCTATCTGGCATTTCTATCCACTATTGAACCACACAATGTCAATCAAGCAAGCAAAGATGAATGTTGGATTCAAGCCATGAATGAAGAGCTTGATCAAATTGAAAAGAATCACACTTGGGAATTAGTACCAAGACCTCATGACAAAAATGTCATTGGTACTAAATGGATATTCAAAAATAAATTAAATGAGAATGGGGATGTCATAAGAAATAAAGCTAGACTTGTTTGCAAGGGATATACTCAACAAGAAGGTATAGACTTTGAAGAAACTTTTGCTCCAGTTGCTAGACTTGAAGCCATAAGAATGTTTCTTGCTTTTTCAAGCTTTCAACAAATCAAAGTGTATCAAATGGATGTTAAATCTGCTTTCCTCAATGGTGACCTAGAAGAAGAGGTTTATATAGAACAACCGGAAGGATTCATTTTTGGAAATGATGAAAATCTTGTTCAGAGACTTAAAAAGGCTCTATGGTCTCAAACAAGCTCCTTGAGCTTGGTACTACTATCTTGACAAATATCTTCATCAACAAGGATTTTCTCAGCGGGTCCGTTGATAGCAACTTATACACAAAAGTTGAAAATGATAAACTATTGATTGTGGTTGTATATGTTGATGATATCATTTTTGGGAGTAATGAAGAATCTATGAGTCGTAAATTTGCTCGTCATGTACAAGAATTTGAAATGTCTTTACTTGGGGAACTAACATTCTTTCTTGGCTTGCAAGTGCATCAATATACAGATGGTTTATTCCTATCACAAGCAAAATATCTTAAGAAAATTCTGAAGAAGTATGGCATGGAAGAATGCAAACCTGTAAGTACTCCAATGATAACCGGATGCAATCTCAGTTCTCATGATGATTCTCCCACGGTGAATCAACCAGATTACAGATCAATGATAGGAAGTCTACTTTATCTCACTGGGACTAGACCAGACATTATGCATGCAATTGGGATTGTTGGACGATTCCAAGCTAATCCAAAAGAGTCTCACCTTCAGGCTGTTAAAAGAATTTTCAAATATCTACAAGGAACTCAAGACTTTGGTCTATGGTATCCAAAGAATGCCGATCTTACTCTTCATGCTTACACTGATGCAGATTGGGCTGGAAGTGTTGATGATCGGAAAAGCACTAGTGGTGGTGCATTCTATATGGGACCCCGGTTAGTATCTTGGTTCAGCAAGAAGCAAAATTCTATTGCCTTATCAACAGCAGAAGCAGAATATGTGGCTGCCGCATCTTGTTGCACTCAACTCCTTTGGATGATGCAAACCTTACAAGATTTTCAAATCAAGTGTACACCACCTGTCCCCATTATGTGCGACAATACAAGTGCCATTAGTATTTCAAAGAATCCTGTTATGCATTCGAAGACCAAGCACATTCCCATCAAGTATCACTTCTTATGTGAACAAGTGCTTGAACAAAAGGTGAAGTTGGAGTATGTTCCCTCCAAAGAACAAGTTGCTGATATTTTTACCAAACCTCTGCCCAGGGAAGCATTCGAGTATCTAAGACAGAAGCTGGGAGTATTCTCTGCCAGTCAAAAGAACAAATCTGCATAAATTTAGAAGATGGCTTGGGATACGCGGGTTTCTTGAAACACAGTCACGTATATACGCTAGTTCCTGCAAAGAAAACCGCGTATGTCTGATTGCTGACAATTTTTGGTTGGAAGTCAGCTCTCTTCAGCACAGCTGCAGTGCTGTTTGGTATCTCTGATACTGTTTGGTAACTCTGGTGGTGTTCTAGTTCTCATAATTCTTTTTCTAATGATTTAATGAAGATGCCTTGATGATTTGTTGATGAAAGTGTTCAGGATGCACAAACTAAGGGGGAGCCTTAGTCTTACAAAAAGAATGATTGGATGCACAGATTCAGGGGGAGCATTAGCGTTGCTGAGTATAATGCATTGTTGGCATTATGATTGTTCTGAAATATGTTCTCATTCTTGAGGACTTTCTGGTGTTGGTCTTAATGTCATATATGTAATTTGATGAAAAGGTCATGTTGAGACCCATGATGTAAATCTTGTAATATTCAATCATGTAAGGACTTGTCAAATGTTGTAAACCCACTTGGTTGGGTAGCTGAGTCAAATGTTGTAAACTCACTTGGTTGAGTAGCTGAGTCACATGTGTAAACCCACTTGGTTGGGTAGTTGAGTCTCATATGTAAATCCACTTGGATGGATAATTGATGTAAGTATGAGCCTTTGGTGATAGAGTCATGTACTTCATTGAAAAATATGTTTGAAAATTCAGCATGCACTCAGGGGGAGCTTGGTCACTTCAGTATACATCAGATCTGCAGAACGCTTCCTCTACATGAGGAGAAAAGGGGGAGAGTATGTTGGTGTTGATCCGCCCTTTGCCCTTGATGTCAAAAGGGGAGAGTGACATGGTGTTTATCTGTTGTGGTAACCAAACATCATCGTGGTTGCCATCAAGTCCAAAGGGGGAGATTGTTGGAAATATGATGCAGAAGTGTTGTCCTTGATGGCAACCCACTGAGTGAAGATGAAGACATGCGACTGTTGACATATGTTGTCCTTGATGGCAATCCACCTGATGAAGTTATTCTTGACTTGATGGACTTGGTGAATGATGTAAATCTGATGTGATATGATGCTAGGAGTTGACCTTGAAAGGCAACCCACTTGATGAAGATGATGACAATCCACTTGATGAAGTTGTGCTTGCTAGAATATGTTCTTGATGAGCTAAATATGATGTATCTACAGTGTGTAAAAAAGGCAGTGAAGAAAAGAAGTCAGCATGTGCTCAATCTTGATGAAAAGAGTATGTCTCTAGGTATACGCGGATCTGTCTAGGGGAAGTCGCGTATGCACTCGGAAAAGAACGTTTCAAGTCGCGTATGGGCAAAAGCGCTCTAAAAGTGCAAAACCAGGGGTAATCACCATGGTATTGACCCATTGTATTGGGTAATGTTCTGCCTAATTGACCCCGTCCAGGAATACCATCGGATGTAATGTGGTTTTGGGCTCATGGTATTGAAAAAGGGACTCATGGTATTGAAAAAGGTAAACCTATATAAGGAGAAGAAATTCATTGTGCAAATCATGAGAGTGGGTGCAAGATGTCTGAGCTTGAATGAATACTTCTCTCTGAAGTAGATTTGAATGGAAAGGGTTACACTTGAACGATAAATATGAATGTATGATGCACCAATGATGAAGAAGGGGATCTAGATCCGAAATGTACTTGTATCTACTAGATCTGCTTATGGAAGGCTTAGATCTGAATTGAGGCTATCATCTGTCCGGAGTAAAAGGGTAAATCTGAACAGAATTGCTGATCTGAAGAAGTATGTTGCTTTATAATGATTGAAGATCTATACGCTACTTAGCCGCAGAGGAAGCGCGTATATACGCGGCTTCGCTGAAGAAAAAGCGTGTATGCGCAATGAAATTGGCTTTGTAATTTGTACAGAGGTGTACGCGAGTTTGTGTGAACGGAATAGCGTATATACGCGACATCAGTGAAAGGAAAGCGCGTATGCAAACTAGGGTTGGCTGAAGTCTGTGGTAAGAAATGTCTGATCTAATCTGATGTGTTGCTGTTATCTGTATTCTACTGTTCTGAGTTTCCTGTATCAGTTTGGTTGTATGGTTGAGCTTGAAAGGATGAAAAGGGTTTAGTTTGAAAATATGATGAAACGTGGCCTGCAAGTTGTGTTCTACTGAAGTTGTTGGATCCAGTGTGAAAATTGATGAAACGTGGTCCAAGGTGGTGCTGAAGGTTGTAGCCTTCAGTCAGGGGGTTGTAGCTCCCTTCCAGGTGAGGCTGGTAAACGAGATCAGGGGGTCGTAGCTCCCTTCCAGGAGAGGCTGGTAAACGAGTCAGGGGGTTGGAGCTCCCTTCCAGGAGAGGCTGGTAAACGAGCGCAGGTGGGTGCCTGCGTGCTGGTAGGAGTCTGCACCAGCACATATGTTGTAAGATGTTTTCTCTATAAAAAAATATTGAAGGCTGAGCAACTGCAGCGGTGGTTTTCTCCCGACTTGGGTTTCCACCTAAAAATCCTGGTGTTCATGTGTGATGCTTTGTGTGATGGTTTATTCTGTTCTTACTGCACATGTTTACTTCTTATTGAACATCTGATGAATGAATAATGGAATGATCTAAGCAAAGAACTAATGACATATTTAGATCTCTGTGTATACGCTAGTTGAATGAAAGGTATCCGCGTATATACGCGAGTTTACTAAAGTAAAGTAGCGTATGGGTTTTAAAGAATGAAAAAGTGAAAAGTTTTGAGTATGCAGTAAATACTGATTAACCCCCTCACCCCCCCCCTCCCCCCTTCCTTAGTATTTTTCCCAACATTATCCATGAGATTTTAGCCAACAAAATCTGAACAATATTTGTTAAGTATGTGAAATTTGAGTTGTTTTGTCTTTCCTTTTGTTGTTATTTGTTGTTATAGAGTGTATGGTTATGTTTGCTAAGTATGTAAAATTTATGTTCGATGTGATTGCTATGTAACTCTTTCACTAATGAATATCAAATTCTCCAATTTAAAAAACATTGCAATGTAATATTAAAATGTTAATATTATGCAATTTAATAATAAGTAGGAAGTGATATATCTATTTTTATGTTTAAGAAAATATTATAATTTTAATCAATTTTATATAATTATTTTGATTGGGTTTTTTTTTTTTTTTGGAATTAGTCACTTTAATCTTTTTGCTAATTACAAATTTTGATTATGTAAATTGAAAGACATATTTTAATCATAGCCACTAGATCAATGAATAGAATGCATCAAGTTAACTTCTTTGCATATCTAAATCAGATATGTAAACCATATTTAGAATATTTTTTTACCAAATTAAAATTAAAAATTTACTGTACCTCTTAATAATCACCATAATTAGTGACCAACAGAATTTAAAACTAAAATTTCAAAACATTAATGAAATTCTAAAACGTCTCCCTCTTGGCATTGTTTCATTATATAATAACTAATTTTTATTACTCATTTTCTGGGGCGATTGAATTATTACTGTTGACAAATACACACTCTTATTAATCACCATAATTTCAAAACATGAATGAAATTCTAAAACGTCTCCCTCTCGGCATTGTTTCATTATATAATAAATAATTATTTTTTCTCATTTTTTGGGGCGATTGAATTATTACTGTTGACAAAGACAAACATACTCTTATTAATCACCATAATTAGCGACCAACAAAATTTAAAACTAAAATATCAAAACATGAATGAAATTCTAAAACGTATCCCTCTTGGCATTCTTTCATTATATAATAAATAACTATTATTACTCATTTTCTGGGGCCATTGAATTATTACCGTTGACAAAGACACACATATGTTGTAGATGTAATTCCATTTCTACTATTGCTGGTAAATGGTGACATGTGTTAATCTGTTGTATCCAATCCAAGTAGACTCCCCCACTTGCACAAACAAATATCAGACAATTAATCAAGAAATTTTACTATTATATATAAACAATATAATCATTAAAGAATACTTGCGTAAGGAGGCCACAATGGAATTTGTGAAGCACATACGAAGTGGGTTCATCTCTAGATTGTAGAGATTGTGAACTACAATGACAGATGACAGAGATGGCCCCTAGCCACAACAGAATTTGTGAAGTCCAAATGGTGGATTCGTGACTAGGAGGAAGTTACAGGGGAATTTGGCTATTAATCTCAATGCCTTTTGTATTTTTATTTTTCAGATGCTTCAACGAGTTTTGGTTTGAATAATCTATAGTTTTCTTTAACAATGGATTTTCCAACACCTGAAATCGAGAGGTGATTTTCATCTCTCACTTCTTCCTGTTTATACAATTTGGGGTTTTCATTTAGTTCAATACAATAACCCTTGTTCTGTTTGAGTTTAAGACACCAGTAGATTCTGTTCTTCACGCTCATGGAATTTGGGTAAAAATAAAATACTTTTCAAATTTGTATAGAAAAATTTGATCAAATTCGTTCTAAAAATCTATAGAAATTTAGGTCATATTTTCGTAAAATCTTGTGAATTTTTTTGGAAATCCTAGATATAATTTGGGTAAAAATAAAATACTTTTCAAATTTGTATAGAAAAATTTGATCAAATTCGTTCTAAAAATCTATAGAAATTTAGGTCATATTTTCGTAAAATCTTGTGAATTTTTTTGGAAATCCTAGATATAATTTTAAATTTCAATGTTTTGAGCTTTTATTAGTATTTATATGGAAAAAAATTGACCAAATTCAACAGGTTTTGATTAAAAAAAATTGACCAAATTGTACATGTTTTGACTTTCTTCAGAGACAACTTCATTTGTAAATATGGTAGATCAACCTATCACATTTCTTTTAGGTTTTTTTCCTAAATTTAGTGAGATTCGTTGAACAATAAAATTATTGAGGAAGCTAGTAAATATGTTCTTGCTAATGATGAAGCTATTATCAAAGAATGCAGTCTAGACTCAAAGAAGGATCGTTTTTGACTTCTATCTCACACATCGATGTAGATAAGGCAACATGTAAAAAAACCATGAACTCTCACAACCCAAAAAATATAAAAAAAAAAGGAAACAATGTGTTTCATACATAGAAAATTCAAACGATAAAATGAATACAATTGCGACGAAGAGTAGAATGCAGATTTGGATGCATTTAGTTGTATAAATCTCATTTTCTTGCATGGTCTAGATGAAAAAAACTAGGCCAGCCTCAACACTCCAATGAGCACTACCATCCATAAAAACCTCTTTTTTTATATTTCAAAGAAAATTAAAATGAAGATGATCTGCGAGAAGAGCTTAATGTAAACTTGGAAGTATTTAGTTGTATAAATTTAACTATCTTGCATGGTTTACATGACAAAAACCAAGTGAGAAGAAATGAGAAGAATGGATCATTCATGGACGTTAATTTGTAGTGTTCCACAATCAATACACGACAGATATAATGCTCGTTATATGTATATTTTTCCAAAAGACTAATTTGATGGAAAAAACTATGTGAACATGCCCAACCCACACTATAAACATTGTTACTGATGAAATAGGTAACGGCATTGTTACCTACTTCTTTTTGGTAGCATAAAAAGCACCCAATTTTGAAAAGTGGTGATGCAGAATCACTTTTTTATTTAAGCACATTTTTGACACTCTAATATTTTTATTTATGAAGTATGAATATTTGTTTTAAAATGTTAGTGATTTTCATGTTAATTTTGAAACGTATTGATGCAGCATCAACTTTTTTTTTTTAGAGCGGTAATTTTCTTGCTAATTTCAAAGGTTATTGATGCAGCATCAACCTTTTTTTTAGAGTAGTGATTTTTATGTTGGTAATAAAGCACAAAAGTTAGATTATATATATATATATATATATATATATATATATATATATATATAAACAATTAAAAAAACCAATCAAATGTAAAAAAAAACAAAATTAACTCGTAAAAATAAAAAATTTAAACAAAAAAAAATTAAAAAAACAAAAAAAAAAACAAAAATATTCGAAAATTATATCAAAACAAATGACAAAATTTGAAAAAAAACACATAATTTAAAGAAAAAAAAAAAAACATCAAAAACATTTTTTTCTAAGTTATTAAAAAAACCATATAATTTAAAAAAAAAAATTAAAATAGAAAATTTAAAAATAATTTAAATTGCAAAATTAAAATTTAGATTAAAAAATAAAATACAAAAAAGAAAAAATTAAATTTAAAAATTTAAATTAAAATAATAATAATAATAAGAAAACAAAAATATAAATTTTAAAATTAACAAAAAAAAATTAAAAAAAAAAAAACAAAATTGAAAATTAAAAAAGAAAATTAAAATAAAAAAATTTATCCTTAAAAAACAAAAAAAATGAAAAAACCACGTGCAAATAATTAAAAAACAAATATCTATAAATTTTTTTTTTTTAAATGAAACAATTTTTAAAATGAAAAACTAAATAAACTAAAAGATTAAAAAAAAAGGTTTCAATTAAAATTTAATAAATTTAATAAATAAATTTTAAATTTTAAAAAATAATTAATCTAAAATATTAAATTAAAAAAAAAAAAAATTAAATTTAAAATAAAAAATTTGAATTAAAAAAATAATAATTCGAAATTTTTTGAATTAAAAAAAAATAAAAAAAAAATCAAATTAAAAAAAAAAAATTTAAAATTAAAAAAAATAAAAATAAAAAGAATTTTTTGATCGTGGTGGCGCCACCAATCGACCTCCCGGCCAAGTGGCGGCGGAGGCCTGCCTCCGCCTCTACCTGGGCGGGAGGTCGATTCTGGGAATTGCCCTCCCGCGGCGAGAGGCCGATTCCGGAAATCGCCTTGCCACCACGGGAGGCCGATTCCGGGAATAGCCCTCCCACGGTAAGAGGCTAATTTCGGGAATCACCCTCCTGCCACGGGAGGCTAGTTCCGAGAATCGCCCTCCCGCGGCGAGAGTCCGATTCCGGAAATCGTCCTGAGGCCGATTCTGGGAATCGCCCTCTCGCGACGGGAGGCCGATTCTAGGAATCTCCCTCCCGTGGCGGGAGGCCGATTATGGGAATCGCGGCAAGAGGCCGATTCCGAGAATCGCCCTTAGGCCGATTCCGGGAATTGCCCTCCGCGGCGGGAGGTGGATTCCAGGAACCGCCCTCCCGCAACGGGAGGCCGATTCCGAGAATCGCCCTCTCGCCATGGGAGGCTGATTTCGAGAATCGCCCTCCAGCGGCGGAAGGTCAATTCTAGGAAGCCGATTGGCAGCGCCACCACGATCAAAAAATTCTTCTTCTTCTTTTTTTTTTTTTTTTTTTTTTCTATTTTTTTACTTTTTAATATTTTTTTTTTTAATTTGATTTTTTTTTAATTTAAAAAATTTAAAATTATTTTTTTTAATTTAATTTTATATTTGAAATTTAATTTGTTTTATTTTTTTATTTTTGTTTTTATTTTTTTTTAAATTTTATTCATTTTTTTGTTTTTTAATTTTTTTTTTCTAGTAATTTTTATTAAATTTTGTATTTTTCTTTTAATTTAATTGATTTTTTTTTTCATATTTTTTTTATTATTAAATTTTATGTATAGTTTTTTCATTTAATTTTTTAAAATTTAGTAAATTTTGTATTTTTTTTAAGTTTATTTGAATTTAATATTTTATTTTTAATTTTTAATTTTTGTATTATTATTTTTTTAATTACATAATATATATATATATATATATATATATATATATATATATATATATATATATATATTCAATTAAAATTGTGTATTTAAAATTATATATAATTTTTTTAATTAAACTTAGTATTTTCAAATTAATTTGTTTTTTATTTTATTTTTTATTTACTATAGTTTTTTTAATTTATTTTTTTCAATTTTTCAATTTTAATTGATTTTTAAAGTTTCTTAACTTTTTATTTTAAAAATGTTTTTTTTTTCTTATTCAAAATTTATTTTTTATTTCAAAATTTATTTGTTTATTCATTTATTTATTAAAATTTAATATTTTTTTTAAATTTAATTTGTTATTTTAATATTAACATTTTTTTTTAAATTTAATAAAATCTAATATATATATTTTTAATTTAAGGTCATATATATATATATATATATATATATTATTTTTTATAATTTAAATTTAATTTATTTTTTATAATTTAATATTTTTATTGTATTTTATTTTTCATTTTTATTTTTAATTAATTTTTCATTTTTTTACTTTTGATTTCAATTAGATTATAAATCTTTTGGGAAATGACATGAGAATTTTAGGACCGACGCGTTTCGAACTACCACCTATAGTTCATCATCAAGAAAATGAAGATTGGCTGATCAGATAAACCTATTTATCCCATGAGGAGAGAAGCAACGGTCAAAACCCAAGAACGGTTAAAATTAAAAATATAAACCTAAAATAACCGGTCAAAAATAAAAATAGAATTAAAAACAGAAAACATAACAAAACCAACCCTAAAAATGCTAGTCAAAACTAAAAATAATATAAAACCAAAACTATAAACTAAAAAGACACCCTAAAAAATAAAAATCAAATAAAAATCAAAGTCTGAATAAACGAAATTAATCTATAAAAACATTAACGTTCAATTAGGATTAAAAAATAAATAAATAAATAAATAAGTTAAATTAAATTAAATTAAATTAAATATAAAATAAAATAAAATTATAAATAAATAATTTTTTTTATATAAAAATAAATAAATTAATAAATAAGTAAATTAATAAATATAATATAATAAATATAATAATTATATTTTATGAGGTGATGTTTCTCTTCCAAAATGTACCCATATTTTTTCTTCTCTAACACGAGATCTTGCAAATGGTTTTGGCATCACTGATTCATTTCCACTTCTTCTTAAGTAAAACAAGTATTTATTTTTTTAAACAAAATCTATGACTTGGCTCATAGGTCATAGTGGTTTAGCCTGGATTTGATACCATATGTATTATACTTTCAATTTCACAAAGGATAAATACATAATAATTATTTATTTATTTATTTAGCATTATGCCAACTAATTGCTTATGAAAAGATGATACTTAAATTTTTAATTGATGTACATTTGATATAATCTAGTTTTCAAGTTTTTTTCTACACTACTACATAACACCCTTGTTTGTAATGAAAACCTTGTTATGGTTCAAGGTACTAAGGATTCATGTTACCTTAACCACATGGTTATTTATCTAAAGGTACACTTCTAATACATAACCTTTCCCTTTCCATGGGTTTTTTGCACCCCCCTTCCATAATTATACCTTTGAGGTTTTCATTGTTTTAATGTTTGTGCCAATTAGAATGAGCTATACTAATTACTCTATGATCATATTTTTTCGGGATTTGAAAATATACATGACTTAACTTGAATAACCATCTGGTATGAGGGGGTTAGATCGCCTAGTGACCACACTATGCTCAGATGGGCCACGTGATATGTTAGGGGTTTGACAGTTAAGATTAAGTTGTGAATCCGACGATGATAATATGAAAGGATAGTTATGGTTACAACCCTCCTCTTTCCACATTCCCTTTTCCAATTGTGCAGATGGCTTCCACCATAGGAATTATACAACCAAGATTTCATTTTTCCACTCTTACAGAGTCATTCATATCTCATATTTTATTGCACCATATACATGAAAGATGGGGCCATTACACTAGGTAGATAGTATGCTACTTCAGAGGTTTCATGAGTTAAAATTATTCAATTTCTAGGTATATTTACAGAGAAGAGTTTGAAAATTTTCATCTTTACATATGTTTTTTATAACAGTTATCTTGGCTTGGCTTTACAAAGATTTTATCACTAATTACATTGATAATCCTTATAGGATTTTGGTGGCTCCCTTTAGTAGTCATTTGTATAGAAAACCCCGTTAAGTAACCAATGGCCAACGCCATTCGACATGGGTTTTTGTTTTCAAGTAAGAGTTTATTTCGAGTAATTACAAAGATTTAGGGTAAATACATATTTTTTCCATGTAAACATTGTTGTAGCTTAAATTTTATGTTTTGTGTTATTATTTGAAACCTATACCTCCCTTTGATGTAGGTGCAAAGGTGGTATCATGGCATACTTATCATGTCTTCTTTACAATCTCGACAATGAGGGTTTTTCCTTCAACTCGAAGATGGTGAGTAATGACACCTTGTACATTAAATTTTTATTTAATCCTCTTTAGTTTTGAAGGGGAAACCCTTCTGGGTTCTCATAGTTTATGACACATCACTTACCATTCTTGTTATTGTTACAAGTCCTTCAAGGATGATATTGGTCCTTCATCTTGGAATTCCTTGTGCCTTTCTAGGCATGATTGTGTGGTAAACCTAGCCTTACACCGCCATACAATAGTTAATACTCTATAATTTATAAATATTATATTTACAATACTTCTTCCAATGTTCTTTATTCTGTATACATTAATTAAAATTCACATGTGTTGTAGTTTTCCTACATGTTGGGGTTCTTGATAGTGAGGGTTTCTCCTCTTCCTTTCTAATAAGCAACAATTGTTCTATTATATATATTTCTTACTTATTTAAAATTTCTTTATTGGTCCTGTACTAACCGAAATTTTCCCTTTACCGATCTAGGTATTCTACTGTGGGTAACCAAGGGTTCTTAAATATCCATGGAAAAATTGTCAAGTTCCTATTTGAAGATTAAATCTATTTTAATTTGTTGTAGGTCTTGACACTAGTACACCTTTTACCTATGTTTTCATAACCATATTTGACTGAGAGCCTGCTTATAAGACTATAGTATTAATTTTCCATTTTTTCGAGTCATTTACCCTCAGCCTGTAAAATACATGTTTGGGTTTTCTTAGTTTTTGTAATCGTCTTGATTAATAACATTTTTTTTAGCATGCTATGAGTTGTTACACTCGAGCTAAATAATTGTACATGCATTTTGGCTTTATTAGGGTACTTAAAAAGAATCCTTAGGGTTATTTTGAATAGTAAATCATTTTTCCACATAATTATAATATTTATGTTTGGTGAACTATTGCAATTGTTAATTATGTAATTATAACTTCTTGGAACTATCATGCGTCAAATTATTCCTGAATGATGATATTATATTAGTTACAGACATTAATTTTTGTAGAAAAAAGTAATTAATATATTTAGTCTAATATGAATATTTCCTTGAAGAAACTATCCCAAGTTTGTGTTTATGTAGCCTTGTAGTTCTTCATTAGTCGAAAATATTAAGTCATTTACACTTTTAACTTATCTAGGTATACATAACCTCAATCGACTTTTATAAGCATTAAGTAATTTAGGTGTATAAGTCTTACCACTATTTTATGAGATACATACAATTATTTTTCCTTCTGTCTATTCATATCATTTACTGAAATGTTCTTACTAAGTAATAATTTTCTAAGTCTCAGTTTTTTTTTTTTACCATCATAGGGTGAGTTCCTACTTTAAGCTTTAACCAGAGTGCTTCTACTATTGTTCCTTTGACCTCAACTCCTCTTAACCAACTCACTAGATTATATTTATGACTTATATTTTGAGTTGAATGTCTATATGTGTGCATATGTCCTTTCATTCACTTCTTGACCTAAGAAGGCCCTCGAGGCACTGGGAATAAAATATATGACTCTTGGTTTGGGTTTCTACATTACCCCCCCCCCCACTTCCCTCCCCCCAAGAGTTCTTTCACAATGAGTATGGACTGTGGTTGTCAATGGTCAATGAAAGGTTCTTCTCCCACATGGTTATGTAGCCTTTATAAGACTAATCATGTGTGTGTGTGTATACACACATTTTCTTATTTTGTCATATATTAGAGCTATAGTAGATTTTGTTTGTTATTTTACTTAGAATACCTTCTTATCGTAAATTATTTAATATAAATCATATTTATATCATATATTAGTTCACCAAAATAGATCATCATTATTTATTCTTCCTTATGTGCATATATCATAAATATTTTAGAATAAACAAAACTCTTAAAATATACTTTCAACCAAACTAGTTACTTATGTGAAAATTTGAAAATATAGTAGAAGTTAACATGATCCTCCCAATTCCGGATGCAGATGTTATCTCGGGTTAAGAGGCCTACAGGCCTGGCGCAAACACCAAGGAGGTTCACCTGGGGTGGCCACATGGCCCCCCATGGTGTTATTAATGCCCAGTTCATTAATCCCAAGCGCTGGCTATTAACTCCTCCCTGCCGTCACTTGTTCCGTCCTGCTCGCCGCACCAGACTTCAAATGGAGCACCACTGCTCGCATTCTTCTGACTGCTTCGGCTCTGCTCACCGCCCTTTGTCACCTCTGCGCTCTCAGTGCCCGGGCGGCTGTGCTACAGGTCGCAGGCGCTCTTTGCATTGTTGTTTGGATACGCTTCCCGGCCATCATTTCTCGACTAGTAACTTCTGCCCTGTTCTGTTCAATTCTCATACTTCTCCTGTTATTGTTGGTCATATTAACTCTATTCCTGCAGCTCCTTCTGGTAACTGGTCGGATTCCTCTCGGAATTTCAGTATGCCCAGGCTCAGGAAAAGAATGTCTTGCAGGAAAGGGGCCTCTCGCGGCAGATCCATGAGTGAGCGACCCTCCAATTCTAATGTAGATTACTCCATGGAGCAAGCTGAAACACGTCCCATTCCCCTTTATGTTGATCTTGCTGGCCGTCTCCATGAGAGAGTTGCCCCGGCGCCTCCTCAGCCCTCGCACCCGCCTCGTGCTCCTGCTCTGAATACTCTGTCTCCTCCCCCGCTTCAGGCTTCCGCCTCCCCTTCTCGCCCTGGCAGTCATTATTTAAGGCAATCAACGCAACACGCTGAGCTGCGTTTCGATTGCGCTTTCGACCGACCCTCCATTACTGCCCTCATCACGATTTCTCTTCGAGAAGAGACCACTCTCCCTCATGCTCAGCCGCTTAACCCTGTGCACTCTCCTTCCAAGCCTAACTTCGAGCCCCCCTCTGGCCCTGCACCCGGTCCTAGCGCGCACCCCCTCGGAATTCCGCTTGCCTCTGTCCCTGCTCATCCGGGACAGGCGCACTTGCAGATGGAAGCTGGCCCGTCAGGTGAAGATGCTGACAAGAACGATGAAGAGGATGCGGAAGAACACTATGGCTGCCGAATCGAGAAAGAGAATCCGGACTCCGACTAATTGCTCCAGGACCAATTCTCAGTATGATTTATGTGCTAGAATTTTTGATAAATTTCTGTTTTCAATGGTCACTCACAACAAACAAAGCTGCATGTATTTTTTGGCTCTTTTTAGTTTTGTTAATCTGTATGCAAGTGACTTTGCGCCGATTTCCCAGTTCCTGGGCGGTGGCAACTCGGATAAAAGAGCTGGTTTCCCGTTAATGGGCAGCTCTATAGCTAGACAGACAGTGGACATCAAGCCCGGTCTCAGGCTTCCTCATCTGAGCCGTGGCAGTTTTGTACTTTAATGTTTATAATAGAAATAGAGTAATTTAGAAAAAAAAAAAAACATGATCCTCCCAACCAGTGAAATTCTTCAAGAGAAATTCCCCCCCCTAGCCTGAGGTTGTCCCTCCTATCAATAAATTAATAAGTAATTCTTTATGAGCTTCCTCCTTATACCTCAAATAGTGTCCTACTAGTTGTGAGTCTACAAACTTTTTGTTTCTTTCAGGTCCAGTCTATCTCTCCCACTGGGACCTTAGCTTCTCAGATTTATTTTTTCTTTCGCAATCCATCTTTCTATTTTTACACCACATGTCATTTCTTTCCCGTCATGTTAATTCTAGTGGTAGGAATTTTTGAAAAAATATGAAGGATTTAAAATGTGACAACTTCCACTTCCAAGAACTATCCATTCTTGGGCTACAATTTATTTTTAACTTCTTTTGTGACACTTGGTAGAATGGATAATGTGTTGGCTCCTCTTATATTTCCAAATAATAAATTAGTAGAATAAATAATATTTAATTCATAACAATATATTGATATTTACATATGTCAATCAACTTTAGCCTTGTCCCCACAATGAGCAATTCGACAATATTTACAAATTTAAATACCAATATCTACAAAAGTAGTTGTACTAGGGGTATCAAAACGAGGAGGTGCAAAAATATGTACTAATATTGTTTGTAGTTCCTTGAATAGTTTTAAAGGATTATTAAGGAAATGTACCTAATGTGGATAAAGGAAAGTTAATCAACAATCATTCCATCCATCCTTTATGGAAAAGAACCTTATCTATGGAAACATGGAAGGGAAGCAACTAGTTCTACATTTTCCCTACCATCATGGAAAAAAATATTACTTTCCATTTATCATAAACCTAGTCTTCAATTACTAAATGAATAGTCTAAACAAAAGCCTACAAGAAAATCTAGTAGTAAATCAATAAGCTAATATTTTATTTTTCCATAATATATTTGTTAAAATGGAATTGTAATTTAAATATTAGAGTGATGAGATTGGACAAATATTACCTCAAAATATGAGATGGTCATTTATTGTGTATGTGGTTAGCATATGTATGAATTACAAAATTGGTTAGAGTCTCATGTAATATTCTATTTCCAAATACACTTTGTACGGTGATGTGGAGGAAATCACCAAAATAGTTTTGACCCATCATATCCATGTATTGCGTCCAGAACCATCCAAAAATTCCCATCTAAATAATTCATTTAAATTGGTTTAGTTACCTACTAATCTTTGAGATTGTAACATTAAAACCACAAGAAAAATCCAAAACCTAACTACTTTAGTTGTGGAGAAATGGGAGAACAACTCTTATATAAAAATGAATAATATTTTTTTTAATACACAATAGCAACTTATTGTAATTTAGAAAAATCAAAATTGTAGTTTTTAAGCCTTCAATGCTCATCCCCACCATGATGTCGAAATAATCAACTATTATAACATCTATAATGTCAAATTTATTTCATTGATTCAAATTCTTACCATGGGTACTTATTAGTACGGTCCTAACACAAACTATGAGCAATAATTTGCATAAAGAAAAAGAAATAAAATAATTATGTTTATGTGTCATTTATAACAATGAAGGCACTACCATGTATACTATTAATTTATGTTGTATTTTTGTTTTTCTAAGATGGGAGATTACCTTATATTAATTCATATTAATAATAACATAGATAATTCTTAATTTTCTTATATTGATATGCTATTAGCAAAAATAAACTAGTAGCATAGCATTGCAATTTTGGTCTGAGTAAAAGGTATAATAAAGGATATTGGATACAAAATACTAAAATGGTTACATCCTATAGTGAAGGCATGAGAAACTTCTTGATCTAGAATTTCATGAAAACTAGCACTATATATAAAAATAGTAAATATCGTGGACAACGTTTAGGAAGTGGGTGAATCCACCTAGATTGTATTTGGTGGTCTTTTTCCGTCCTCATAGTCCGTGAATCCCATATTTGTTAGATTTCTTAAATGCAGTGATACCTTATTTTTTTAGCTTTCTTATCTAAGCATACACCTCATGAATACCAGGAAAAATTTCCTATTGAGCTTTCCATACTTTTATTGGACCTTTCCCATTACTATTTTAAACTGCCAATAGATGTCTATATTTTGCATGTATCTTGTTTGATGATTTTTAGTACCTCTTGTATCAAGTACACAACTTCCAACTCATTCCTCCACCATCTCATTTGAGATGAACCTACAGTAAATTCTATCCTCCCTCTCAGCATCTTGATTGCTGGAATTTACTCCCAACCGCATATCTGAACAGGAGGACGAAACTTTAATTTTGATGGGAAACTTAAAGTACAGGAGTAGCAATTTCTTTTTTTGTTTTGCACTTCACAGTGCATTCAATTTTCTGGTTTAATTTACCTTGCAAAACCAAATTTTTTTACAAAAGCCATAGCCCTTTTCTAATTTATAAATCGTGGTTTGACCACATTACCTCCACGCCATTAAACCTCTGCACCTACCTGCATTCAAAACCTGCGCCAATCCTTTTTGAATTAAACAAACCCACATCATTTATGTGGAGCCCCACATGTCCACGTCACCCCAACCATTAAGCAATCGAAAGCCGATCACATCCCTTGGAGCCTCCGTCATCCCCTCCTTCTCCAACCCATGTGACAGGCGGCCCCCACTATACCACGTCAACCACCGGCGGCCAATCAAATGTGTATCACACGATTTTGTGCATACATCATCAACCCTCCAAAAATGCGTGATAAGGTATGTCCCACCTCCGCCAACTCATTCACCCTCCGACCAATGGCGCATCGTCACAAATCTTTGGTGCACAGTTAGCCAGCGGGTTAATCGATGCGATAACCCATCACACGAAATTTTTAATGTTTGGTTCAATATCTTTTATCATATGGTTTTAATATTTTCCATGATGAAATTTTGTTTGAAAGGCTTAGACTTAGGATATAATTTTTATGCGCTGTGAAAATAGTTTTAATTTTAAACTTAGGATAAGTTTTAATATATGTATTGTAAACATATATGTTTACAATAAATATATAGACAGAAGTGTTATAGAAGGCTATGTATGCCGAGAGTGTAAGGTGAAGCTGTGTGCATAGCAGTGAAGAGATCAAAGCAGACTGTGTATGTTCGAAGATAGCTTTTTGTTTGTAAATCCAGAACAACAGTTCTGAGGGAATTTTTTTTTTTTTTGTAACAGTCCAGGGTTTTAATGAAATACATTTTTTTCTCCATCTACATCTTATTTCATTTAAAAATACTTGTGTTGACAGAGGAAATTTATTCCTCATTTTTTGTTAAGGAATCATCAGAAATTCCAACATGGTATCAGAGCTAGACCAAGCTCTCAGCAGTTGCTGAAGAAGCTGAAGGAAGAAGAATACTGTTGAAGATTTTCTCCAATAGAGTGAAAGTTCAACAAGTCAGGTATTTATCAAAACAATTTTTTTGTTTTAAGAATACAGTCCAAAGAACTGTAAAAGAGAAGTCTTAAGAATTTTTAGAGACAGAGGTTATCTCTCTAGCAGTGAGAAAGTTTTCTTAAAATACACAGTCAAGTTTTTAACATAGTTCTACAAGGCTAGCAATGGAATGAGCTAGCACAAGCATGAATATGTGAAATCCTCAACTCCCACATTCCAATGGGAAAAACTATGACTATTGGGAAATCACAATGAGAGCCTTTTTTGCATCTCAAGATTTATGGGAGCTAGTTGAAGATGGTTTAGAAGAACCAATAGATGAATAAGTGTTTAATGCCTTAACATAGAAAGAGAAATATTTGCTGAAGAGTAATAGAAAGAAGGACTCAAAATCCCTCTTCTATTTCTATCAGGCAGTGCATGAAAGCATATTTCCAAGAATTGCAGCAGCAAAGAAGTCCAAGGATGCATGGGATACCCTTCAAACTGCCTATCAAGGAATGGAGAAGGTAAAGACAACAAAGCTTTAATTAATGAGAAGATATTTTGAAGTCATTTGCATGAAATATTCTGATACAATAGACTCATTCTTCACACTATTGATTGGGTTGGTTACCCAAATGAGATCTCATGGAGAGACAATAGAAGAAATAAGAATAGTGGAGAAAGTATTGAGGAGCTTACCCTCAATATTTGATGTGATAGTAACAACCATTGTAGAGACAAAGGATCTCTCAATGTTTACTGTTGATGAGCTTCATGCATCATTGATGACACATGAGCAAAGATTGAGAAGAACAACAAACTCATCTTTGGAACATGCCTTCAAGACCCAAATGTCCTTTGAAAGAGGAAGAGGTCAAGGCAGATCAAACTACAGAGGAAAAGGTAGAGGTAGAAGCCAAAATAGAGGAAGAAACAACCCTGCAAATACTATTGGAAGGGGCAGCAACCAAAGTCAGAATCAAAGCCAACGTAACAGCCAACAAGGTGGACAAAGGTATGATAAATCCCAAGTCCAATGTCATTACTATAAGAATCATGGGCACTATGCCAATGAACGTAGGAAGAAATAGAGTGACATGGGTAATAGACCCAGTGATAATTTTACTAAAGAAACTCTTAGCCAAGAACATTTGTTTTTAGCATGTAATATGGCTGAAGAGAAAAATGAAGATATATGGTTTCTAGATTCAGGATGTACCAACCATATGACTGGAAACATCTCTATGTTTTCCATGTTGGATGAAAATGTGAAGTCTCAAGTAACATTGAGGACAGATAGTAAAATCCATGTCACGGGGAAAGGCAGAGTGAGTGTTCTAACAAAAAAAGGAGAAAGGAGATCCATATCAGATGTATACTATGTAACTAGTATGAAGTGTAACCTTTTGAGCATTGGAAAAATCATTCAAAAAGGCTACAATGTGCTTTTTGAAGATGATGTATGTACCATCATGGACATACCACCAAGCAAAAAAAGGATTGCATAAGTGAAGATGGCAAGAAACATAATTTTTCCTCTCGAAATGAGGAAATGAAATAGCCCATTCTGATTTGTGTGGACCAATGCAAACACCATTATTAGCAGGCAGCCACTATATGTTGACCTTTATAAATGATTACACAAGAAAAACATGGGTATATTTCTTAAAGTTGAAAAGTGAAGTGTTTGAGAAGTTCTTCCACTTTAAAGCTCTTGTTGAGACTCAAAGTGGGCAGCACATAAAATTTCTCAGAACTGATAGGGGAGGAAAATATATCTTCAAAGATTTTTTGCGTTTTTGCAAAGAAAATGGAATCCACGAGCAATTTACAGCAAGGTATACACCACAACAAAATGGAGTTGCTGAAAGGAAAAATAGAACCATCATGGATATGGTAAGAGGCATGCTAAAAAAAAAACATTTGCCAAATGAATATTGGATTGAAGCTATACATTTTGCAGCATATGTTTTGAATAGATGCCCAACAAAGAGTGTTATGAACAAAGTTTCAGAAGAATCATGGAGTGGCATAAAACAATTTGTCACCCACATGAGAGTATTTTTATGTGTGGCTTATGCACACATTCCAGATCAGCTGAGAAAGAAGTTGGAGAGTAAGGGGGAGAAGTTCATATTTTTAGGATACATTGAAGAACCAAAGGCATATAGACTATATAACCCATCCACCAAGAAGTTCATGATAAGAAGAGACGTGCAATTTATTGAGGAAGAAGCTTGGGATGGAAGCATTGAAAAAAAAGTGAGTGTAAAAACCTGTTTATCTCATGATGATGAGGAAGAAATGGCTGAAATAAATCCCTCATTACCAGCACCATCTCCACGAACACAAGGAAAACAAAGGCCACCACAAGTGGGTATGAGAACACCCTTGAGAAGTGATGACAATGCTTCTCCAAGCACATCACAAGGAGCATATTCGAGTGCTTTTACAAGCACAAGTTCAGCAAGTGAAAGAGGAACCAAATTCAGAAGTCTAAATGAAAATTATGAGCAAGAGGCAACCAATGAAGGTAAGAACTCTTTATTTGCATTCTATTGTCATGTAGAAGATCCTATTCATTTTGAAGAAGCAGTAAAAGATAAGAAATGGAAAGATGTTATGGATGAAGAAATTAATGCAATAGAGAAGAAAAAGACATGGGAATTAGTTCATCTCCCAAAAGGTAAGGAAGTGATTGGAGTGGAATGGGTTTAAAAGACCAAAAGCAATGCTGAAGGTAAGATTGAAAGGCATAAGGCCAAAATTGTTGTCAAAGGCTACAAGCAACAACAAGGAAGAGACTATGAGGAAAATTTTGCACCAATTGCAAGAATGGAAACAGTAAGAACAATGTTGTGCATAGCAGCACAACATAAATGGAAAGTTTACCAAATGGATGTGGAATCAACATTCATAAATGGAGTATTTATGGAAGAGGTTTATGTTGAACAACCTCTGGGATATGAAAAATAAGGCCAAGAGCACAAGGTATGCAAATTGAAAAAAGCTCTGTATGGGATAAAACAAGCACCAAGAGCATGGTACAGTAGGGTAGATGCCTATCTACTAGAAAATGGGTTTGAAAAATGTGAAGGAGAACCCAAATTATACATCAAAGAAAAATATGGTAAGATGCTCATTGTTGTTTTATATGTTGATGATGTGATATTCACAAGTAATGATGCTTACCTTATTGAAAACTTTAAGACAGTCATGAAAGAAGAATTTGATATGACTGATATGGGATTGCTGAGATACTTCTTAGGAATAGAAGTAGAAAAAAATGATTTTTTTTAATTTCTCAAGAAAAATATATGAAAGAAGCTTTGAAAAGATTTAACATGCAGGATTGAAAGGCAGCAATTACTCCTATGGTGATGGGATTGAAAATGAGAAATTAATACATCAGCAAGGATTTTGATCCAAGTTTATATAAGAGCATAGTTGGCAGCCTTATGTATTTGACTCCAACTAGGCCTGATATTATGCATGTTGTAAGTTTAATTTCTAGATTTATGGAAAGGCCAAAGGAGGCACATTGGCAAGTAGCAAAAAGAATTCTGAGGTATTGAAAGGAACAAAGAGGTATGGTATTTTATACACCTCTTCAGAAAATTTTGAATTAATTAGATATACTGACAATGATTGTCCTGGAAGTATAGATGATAGGAAAAACACCTCTAGATATATTTTTCATATGGGATCAGGAGCCATCTCATGGGCTTTTAAGAAACAACCAGTTATGGCTTTATGAACAGCAGAGGTAGAGTATGTGGCAGCTATAACAACAACATGTCAAGCAGTATGGATGAGGAGAATGTTAAGAGATTTGTGTCATGAACAGGTAAAAGGCACAACAATTTATTGTGATAATAGCTCAGCAATAGCTTTATCCAAGAATTCATTGTTTCATAAAAGAACAAAACACATTGATGCAAAGAATCACTACATCATAGAATTAGTGAGCAATGGAGAAATTGTTTTACAACACTGTAGAATAGAAGAACATTTTGTTGATATTTTAACAAAACAATTAGGGCAGAAAAATTTTAATTATCTCAGAAAATTTCTGGCAATGCATGATAGTAGAAGTTGTGATTAAGGGGGAGTGTTGGAATTTACTCCCAATTGCATATCTGAACAGGAGGACGAAACTTCAATTTTGATGGGAAACTTAAAGGACAGGAGAATACATTTCTTGTTCTATTTTGCACTCTACAGTACATTCAAATTTCTAGTTTAATTTACCCTACAAAACCAAATTTGTTTACAAAGGCCGTAGCCCTTTTCTGATTTACAAATCATGGTTTGACCACGTTACTTCCACGCCATTAAACCTCTGCACCTACCCACATTCAAAACCCACACCAATCCTTTTTGAATTAAACCAACCCACGTCATTTATGTAGAGCCCCACAGGTCCATGTCACCCCAACCATTAACTAATCGAAATTCGATTGCATCCCTTAGAGCCTACGTCATTTCCTCCTTCTCCAACCCATGCGATGGGTGGCCCCCACCATACCACATCAACCACCGGTGAGCAATCAAATGTGTATCACACGATTTTATGCATACATCAAAAACCCTCCGAAAACGCACGATAAGGTATGTCCCACCATCGCCAACTCATTCACCCTTCGGCCAATGGAAAATCCTTGCAAAATTTTGGCGCACAGTCAGCCGACGGGTTAATCGATGCGATAAACCATCGCATGAAATTTGTAATGTTTGGTTCAAAAGTTTTTATGATATGGTTTTAATATATGCCGCGATGAAATTTCATTTGAAAGGCTTAGACTTAGGATATAATTTTTATGATGCGATAAACCATCGCATGAAATTTGTAATGTTTGGTTCAAAATTTTTTATGATATGGTTTTAATATATGCCGCGATGAAATTTCATTTGAAAGGCTTAGACTTAGGATATAATTTTTATGTGCCACAAAAATAGTTTTAATTTTAAACATAGGATAAGTTTTAATATATGTATTGTAAACATGTATGTTTACAATAAATATATAGGCAAGAGTGTTATAGAGGGATGTGTATGCCGAAAGTGTAAGGTGAAGTTGTGTGTGTAGCAGCAAATGAGAGTAGAGAAGATTGTGTATGTTCGAAGATAGCAGAGAAGCAATTTTTTTTTTGTAAATCTAGAACAACAGTTCTGAGGGAAAATTTTGTTTTGTAACATTCCAGGGTTTTAATGAAATATATGTTTTGCTCCATATACATCTTATTTCATTTTAAATATTTGTGTTGAGAGACATCTAAATCCCATGGAAGATTAGCTAGCGAATAAAAAAGTTGCCCTTAAACATGGGATATTGGCAAAGGATCATAAAAACACTAGCTTTAAACTTTTACCATGATATTAAAACCCTATTTCCATGCAAAAGGAGCTACACATGGAACTAGTGTAATTAATACCCATATTATTAAGTGGGAGGCTCGTTGGCTTCATGTCAGGCCTCAACCTAATTCAATACATGAAAGAGCGATGGAACAGCTTTAATGGCAGGGCTCAAGCCTCCTTAAGCACTTGGACAAGGAATGTTTTAGTGCATGAAGCTTGGGAAAGATGGTGGTTTGGGATCAATTCTCATAAACGCAAGTGGGAAGTGTAGTATAACTGTAGCCTTGGCTTGTTGTAGGGGGCATGCTTGAACAATGGTGATTTAATGACATTGGTTAAGATTTTTCAGGGGAAGGAATGAACAGGGAATGTATGGCCAATGCAATTAATAATGCATGGCATAAATTTAATAGACATGGGTGGTCACGTTGGTTAATGAGGTGGGAATGCTCGGAGGAAGCCTATATAAGATCAGCAAGGTTTTCATATTAAATGCTAAGGTTTGTGAATGGAAGCAGCATTCTATTGGTGAGAAAGTAGATCAAGGCGCAGCTGGAAGCATGGAGGGTGAAATTTAGTCTATGACTATTAAAGAGAATGAGGAGGTTACCCGTCAGTTGGATTACATCTCTGCAACAATGGAGCACATTATAACCTTGTTCAATTAGCAAGGGGGAATGGTGGCAACATAACATCAGGTCCAAATGCAACTTCTCATCCAAAATATTGATCTAATACACAAAAAAATAGAGAGGCTTTAGACGAAATTAGAATGAATGGAGATCCATATGTGAAAACTAGAAGTTGTTAACATCAAGGGCTTGGAGGGCAAGAGCATTGGCAAGGAGAAAAGGAAGAAGGGGGGTCGACTGGAGATTTTGCTCAAGAAAAGTTGACATAACTGGGAACAGAAGCAACTACCAGACTAAATTCTGACAATGGGACATAACCAGGAGTAGAAGAAACTGCCCGACTAAAAATTCTGATAATGGGCCATCAAATGGAGGCTACTTTAATTTTCTTCCTGAATTATGCATTACAAATAGGCATTATTTCTAGAAGTTATTTGGAAGGTACCACATAGTCTCAATATAGTTATATAATAAGTCTCAATATAATAAGTAGAAAGTGTAGTAGAAATCAATGTCATTTTTGGACTTGTATGAAGTCAATAGCAGAGGTATCAGTTGAAAATGTAAAAGGACTTAGTTTTGTAACAAGTTTGATGTTAAAAATGTAAAAGGACTTAGTCTGGTAAGTAGTTTGATGTTAATATAAAAGTTTACCTGTTTTGTTAAAATAATAATAATAATAATTTTATTTTATTTTAAGTTAATTTTTAAGATTTTTAATTTTTTTATAATTTGATATGTATTATAAGATAAGTGTGTTAATATTTATTTTACTCAATCATTTAATTTATATGACTATACTAGGAAGAATGGAGAAGATGTTGCAGAGCATGCAACAACAAGAAATTCCAAGGTCAAGTGCCATGGATTCTTCTTACGATTAGATGGTAGTTGTTTCTATGTGTTTTCTGTAAATTTTGTTATAATGGTTTTGGTTCGCTTTTATATTGCTAGTTGTTTAGGCTGTTGTATTAGGATACCAGACTGCATAGGATCAAAAACTGGGTTGAACATCCTCAAAATATTTAAATTTTGGATGGCATATAACAGACCTGGTTTCCTCTGGGCAGAGTGAGGTCGATTTTCTCTAAACCTATATTAAATTTTATGAATGAATAAGTACTACCAAATTCACAAAAAAAATATATATGAAGTTAGAGATGATTATATGAAATTGTATAGTATATCTTTCAAACATGTTAGTGGATTATGAATTTGAAAGTTTTATTGCAACATTTGTGCCATGCGAATAACAACCTCTAGGATTTTTTCTATAATTTCGTATATTTACTCTATCCATGCCATTATTTTTACTCTTAAAATCAATAAATTAAAATATAACAACACATTTAATGCATTTAATGAATAAGTAATATAAAAATAACTAATTTCTTGTCATAATTTCCCAATATAATTGCACTATTCATGCCATTATTTTTATTCTTAAACTCAATATCTTAAAATATAATCACATTTAATGCATTGAGGGAATCACTAATATAAAGCCAATCAATTTCTTGGACTTCATTTAAATTACATAGAAAATAAACACTGCAATTTAATTCTATGACATATGTATGGTGGCATATGATGATGATGATGATGATGCACTCTAACAGGAAGTGATTTTCATTGTCAATGTTCCTATTCTCACAGAGACGACAGATCATTTCCACCCATGGTATTTGAGTTCATTCTTATCATGACTATATTAATTTTTTTCTTTGAGCTATTTAAAAATAAAAAATACTTTTGATCTTCTAGAGTAGGGTTAATGACCTCTTTATAATATTTTAATTTTCTTTTAGTCTTTAAATCTTTTTCACTAATTTATGAGCGGAAATGTTGCCCTATTTTTTTTTATTTTATATAATTTAAATAAATCAAAATATTTATAAATAAGACATTACAACTTAATTTACATAGGAAGTTAAAGCATATCTCTTCTAAATAAGTAAAGTTTGAAAAAACATTAAATTTGTTCAACCTCAAAAAGTCTTAAGAAAACTGAAACCTATAAATAATTCCAATAAATTTTATAAAAGCAAAAAAAAAAAAAAAACATAACGAAAAAGTACAAAATCCAATGAAAGAAAAAGTTACACATTGCACGTGTTTACAGATTCCAATCCACAGTTTTATGGTACAAATCATTCGACAGATTTACGGATAAAAATTACGGATGACTGCATGCTTTTTTTCGTGACTGTCGTCTAATAATTGTACCTCAAACGTAATTTCCTGCGTAAACTATTGCTATTTCATCTTCTTGTACAAAACTCCGCTGCACGCAGCAACGGGCAGGAGACGAACAGCCAATATAATAAATTCTAAGAGAAAGCAAAGCTAGGAAAGCTATCGCTAACATCACATACCTATTTCATGTGGGAATTGTTTTGCAGATGAACAACAACACTGCTGCTGCTGGTGTGCTGCTTGAAAGATAAACAGAAAGAAATGCATGCTCGCTCCATATTTCTATAATTCAAATGAAGTCATTTAGAAAACATTTGTCAATAATTTTGGAGTTCAACTATTCCTGACGTTGCAGTGGAAGATCTCCGTAGTGATTTGCTGACCTGACCATTTCCCAACACTCTGTACCCCAAGAAATTTCTCGGGATTTTCTGCTCAAAATATGGAGCGAACACGCATTCCTCCCGACATTTCTGCCTGTTGATCTTCTGATCAGCGCACGGAAATGTGGACTGCGTCTCTGGTTTCCTGAACTATTTTTTTCAACTAGAGAAATGGTGGTTGCAGTGGAATAGTGGAATGGTAGAGAAATGGTGGTTGCAGTGGCTTTTTTTAATTAAATTGGACCATAAAACTTGTAAGGGCCAACTTTTTCACTTACCATTAGACCTCATCTTTTGACCTTTCTGACCAGCAGTAATTATATTAAGAATTTATTTATCTTCACAAATTCACTAACGGGTTCTTGGCATCTTTCTAATCAAAAGTTTTTAAATCCAGAAATTTAGAATTGGAAAAATTTCGGACTTTTATCTAGTTTATGAATCATAAAAGTCTTAAAAATAATAAAAATAAAGACTTAATTGAAAAAAAATTACATGATTCACTTAAAACAACCAAAATAAAAATATAAAAGAAAAAATAAAATAAAAATAAAAACTTAAAAAAAAAACCTATAGTTAGGCAACGTCAATTCACTCTATGATGAGATTTGGGGACAGCCATAAGGAAGTAGGTCTCTTGCTCATAAGGGACTGAGGTTGCCCAAGGGGGAGAAAGCTTGGTCAGTTCCCCTCACGTCGTGGCACATATTATATACGTATGTGAAACAATAATCTCATAAAGTTATTATAATAGCTTTGTGTTTACTTTTTTGAGAGCACTAAGAAGGGTTATGGATTTCAGATTTCTGTGGTGTGAGCTTTGAGTTGTTGAGTTCGGAATCTCCACAGTGAGTATTTTTACGTCTACGTTTTGGGTTTAGAACAAAACTCATCATCATAACAAATTCTGTTGAAAAGAAAGAAGGAAAGACCTCATATATATAACTCTTTATAACTTAAGAGTGCATGGATGCCAACCGACCAACTATCTGATAATTAGTATTTTAATTTTGAAGAAATAAATTTAAATTAAAGATTTCAGCTTTACGTTCTTTACAAAGAATATCAATTTTTATATTGCTTCGCCTATATTCATGTAATATATATTAAGGATGATTGACCTAACTTAAGGAATGCTAAAGGCATTAATAATGCATTGCTATAGTTAAACCAAAATAAATTAATTAAATTAAAGAACTTCTAAAGGAGGGATTGGTTAATTTATTAAGCTTGCATTTAAAGATTAATATTATTTTTATTTTTATTTAATTATGGTTATAATATTGATTAATTAAAGTTTGTCAAAGGTATCAAGCATCAATGGATATCATTTTAAATTTAGAATCAAATTCTAATTTTATAAAACTAGTATTAGTTAAGATAACTAATACTAATGATACTAAATTAAAATCTTTTTTTGTAAAAATTCATTTTTATTTATTAATAAGGAAGAAAAGGTTTTAAGGGGGTGATGTAAGGGGAAGGTTATAGATTAGAAATGAGGGGATCTAACATTAAAAACCTAGGCAGGGGTTAATTCCCCCTACTAGTTTTTTAAAGTTTTAGTAATTTAAAATAGTATTAAGAATTAAATTCCTAAGTAAGAGGAAGGTTATTAGGGTTAAATTTCAAGTGAAGGAAGGGTTAATAACAGAGAGGGAAAGGATAGAGGAAAGCAAAGAAGGGGCGATGAGGGTTTAAGAGCAGCAAGGGTTTTAAACAGGTAAGGAAAGAGTCCATAGATCATTCTAAACTTTTATAGGAAGGGAAGCTGAGGGAGGTGAAGAGGAAGAACGACAAGGTTGACACCAAGAAAAAGGATAAGTTTTTCAAGAGAGGGAAAACAAGGGGATAAGTTTTGGTTTAAGGTTTTTAAAGTCAGGTTTCTTGTTAATACAAGCACAAGCACAATCGCCTAAATGCTTGTTTCTCTGCACTAGTTTTTCTAATAAATTGATGGTCTGTTATGGTTTTAAATGATCTTCCAACGGAGCAACGAGGTGATGCACTACGCAGAATATAGTACGAAGCAAGAGAAAAATTTCGAGATCCCTTGCATCCCTGTGCAGGAGTAATCAATGATTTCCACAAAAAATATATCAGGCCTTCAATCACAGTTAACTTCCATAAAGACATAAAGCTGCAATCCCAATTGGCTTCCACCAAAGTAGAGATTGTTGACATTAATGAGAAACATGCTAATCTATTGACAGTCATTGCAAGATATCATGAAGTTCGTGTTGTTAGTCCTGCAAGTATATGTAAAGTTGCATGTTTCTGTTCAATGCAAAAGTATGATGTGCTCGTACTATCTTTTTTGCATGCAAAAATATGAACATCCTTTTATACTTGAGTATGAAGAGATGTATCAAGTAAGTTTGAAAAATTACATTGCTATTAAAATGTGATCTTAATGTTCATTTAGTGATTCACTTATTGAATTGGTATCATTTTTTTTTGTTTATTAAGTGATTTGAGTTTACTAGAGATTATAGTTACAAAGGATCATTGAAATTGTTAAAATTACTTGGGATCTCATCCGAATTAAGGCTGAGTTAACTGGGTTTAACTTGTCTCCTCTAGCACACTTGGACAATATCCTCTACCTTTAATTGTATGTCACCCTTAGGCTCATCCTCAACAAGTTGTGCTAATGAGACTTGACCATTAAATTCATATAATTAATTTGACATGATATTTTGATATTTTCAAGTAGATTATAAAGAGTACCTATAATTTATTTTATATTTTATTATAATATTATATAAAATAATATATATTTAGATAATTAAATAAAAAAATAAAAAATTGAAAAATATCTGTATTAAAAATTATATTTATATCATTTTCATCTAAATTAAAAATAAAATTAATAAATTAATTTATATATATATATATATAATAATAATAATAAAAATCAATATATATATAAAAGAGATATGTGTATAAGATAATTGTTTTGTTGAAAAGGTCATTGAAATCATATTTAACAAATGGTACATAAAAAATCCATTACCATCACAGATTTCCCATCAACATTACATATGCGAAAGAGTCGTTCAAATATAATAATATTTGGTGAAGAATAAACCAGAGCCATTCCAAACTAATAATAGTTGCTGTAAAATAAACTGCTGATATGAAAAGACAATATAGATGAGTATCATCGCAAGAATTAAATCAGTTTTTCAACCACATCGAATCATGCATTTTTGAATTTTATATGATAAGTTGAAAAATCAAAATCCCCCACCATGATTGTAGGGTAGGAAGACTAGTTTGTAACAAGCTTTGGTTCACATTTTTACACTAAAATGTTCATAACGAGCCTTTTTGTTTTTTTAAATATTAAATTTTGCAATATTATTTAATTTTAAAGCTGAAGAAATTAATTATATAGCTTTTTATTTTTAAATAATACTAAATAATTTTTGTTATAATATATAATAAAAAAAAATTAATTGTTTATTTAAAGATATTTGAAAACAAGTTATTTAGAATAATGTGTTTCGGATTGATCACATAATAAGGATTTGGTCAAGGTTTCGAACCAACTAATGTTGTTCATCCTCACGACAAGGTGACGACAACGTGAAGAAGAAGATTGATCTCATTGAATAAATAGAAGGATGCATCATTGCCCAGTGATAGCCATTAAAACTAGCAGTTAAAAACTAGTTGCTAATTAGTTAATTAGTTACAGAATTAAAAAATTTTAATTATTAAAAATATTATTTAGAAGGGTCAACAATTATTAAAATAATTTAGTAGAATGAATAAATTATAGAATTAACCTTAATAAAGGGAATAATATTAAAATAAGAGGAAGATATAGATTAAATTATAAAAATATAATATTAAGGAAATAATATTAAAATAAGGGCGAGGGGGTAAATGAACAATATAAAAATATAAAATATAAAGGGGGGCGGGGGGAAAATTTAAAAATGAGCGAAAATGGGGAAATTTTTTTATCACATCAAATATCTAAAAAAACAAAAAAATTAAATAAATAAATATATGGCATAAAAAATCTAAACCAGAGGAAATGGCATAAAAAACATAAACCAAAGAAAAAGATACAAACAGAAGAGGAAAAATAAAACAAAGGGACGAGGAAAAATTAGAGACAAAAGAACAACACCACCTAGAGAGGGCTAGAATCCAGCTCTTACTTAATTTCCACCCATCATCTCTATTGAGATTTTTAGGGTGTCTCTCAATTTCAATAGCCTCTCTCAGCTTTCTATGATGGAAGTGATCCACCGTGGCAATGACTTTGGAATCGTCAATGCAAACATGGTGACACAATTTCCCAGCATGCTCCACAAGAGTAGAAGTGCGGGATCTACTGTGTCTAATGTCTACAACATGCTCAAGGATTCTCTGTCTAATGGATCGACCAGTTTCCCCAATATAGGGAGTACCACAGGAGCAAGGTACTAAGTACACACCTGTCATGTCCTTTGGGTCTATAGGGTCCTTACCCGATCTGAGAGAATTCCTGATAGTACAGAGAGGTCTGAAAGAAGAGGCAACATTATTTCTCTTAAGGAGATGGGAAATCTTATCAGAGGTCCCTTGGATAAACGGGAGATTCACCTTGGAGATATGATCCAAACAAGAAGATTTGTCTCTAGAGCCTGCCTTTAGACCTTGAGATCTATTGTACCCATTAATCTCAAACACATCCAGAAGACGCGATTTCTCTGACTCCAAATGGCTATCATCAAATATTCTAAAAGCCCGAGTAGCCAGAGTGTAGAGAACACCAAATTTATGAGCAGCATGAAGATACTGCTTAGTGTGAGTCTTCTTGTGGAAAACTTGGTGAGAGATAGAACCATCTTCCCTCCTAGAGAGAAGAATATCTTAGAAGGGAAGGCAGCCATCCACCTCAACTTCCATTGTGAATTTGATGTAATTGGATTGGGAATTCAGGTGATCAAGAAACAAATCTAACTTATCCCTACCATGGGGCCAAATGACACAGGTATCATCCATGAACCTATTCACAAATCTAATTTTTTTTTTTTTTTATATATATATATAGATATTTGATGTGATAAAGAAATTTCCCCCTTTCCGCTCATTTTTAAATTTTCCCCCGCCACCCATTTTTTGTATTTTATATTTTTATACTTTTCATTTATCTCCTCGCCCTTATTTTAATATTTTTTCCTTAATATTATATTTTTATAATTTAATCTATCCCTTCCCCTTATTTTAATATTATTCCCTTTATTAAGGTTAATTCTATAATTTATTCATTCTACTAATTTTTTTTTAATAATTGTTGACCCTTCTAAATAATATTTTTAATAATTAAAATTTTTAAATTCTCTAACTAATTAACTAATTAATGGCTAGTTTTTAACGGGTAGTTGTAACAGCTATCACTGGGCAATGATGCATCCTTCTATTTATTCAATGAGATCAATCTCCTTCTTCACCTTGTCCTGAGGATGAACCACATTAGTTGGAATGTCTAGTTTTAACAGCTATCACCGTGCAATGATGCATCCTTCTATTTAGTAATTGAGATCAATCTCCTTCTTCACCTTGTCCTGAGGATGAACCACATTAGTTGGTTCGAAACATCAACCAAATCCTTATTATGTGATTAATCCGAAAGACATTATTCTACATTATGGATCACAAAAGTCTTAGGTCTAACAACAAGTTATTTGTGATAGTTACAAACTTGTGTATTGATTGCTTTTTTCTCCGGGTAGTAAAGAGATCATGAAACATGTATTCGATTAGGGCAAGTTGTATATTTATCAAAATATTACTGAACTGAATAATCCTATCAAAATGAAATATGTATGAAATTGAATTGCATGTGTTTATTAACAATGCATTGTAATATTCCATTATGGGTGTTAACATCATAGGAATTAGGTTTTTTTTTGTAAGTTAGGATTTTTTTTTTTGAAGTTGTGCTATATTCAAAGATGTTTTAATGTGGCTATGGTGTGGTCGAATTTTTAATTTGGTTATGGTGTGGTAGAAAAAAATTTATGGAAGAGGTCTCATTTTTATAAATGAACACTTAAGGCAAGTTTTTGGGGTGGCCGAGGTAATTGCAACTTGAGAGTGGAGATGTGGATTTCTCCTTGACCTCCTTCAACTAGTTTCATTTGGTGTCACTATATTGGGTTTTTGGCTTGCATGCGGTAAATATTGTGCTTTTCTCTCAACTCAGGTTCATACTTTCCATTATTCTTTTTCTAGATAGTTTGATAGCTATTACATAGGTATATTTATTTTCCTCTTTCATTGAACTTGGGGGCTATTGTTATGTCCAAAGAGGTGTTTTATACTCAAAGGGCTTCATTTAGGTGTATATGGTTTTTGTATTAGGACTAATTTGAGTTAGTAAATTGGGGTTTCTTCACAGTCAATTAGTTCAATTAGTTCAAGTGAAATTCTATTTAATTCTAGGTTTCACCTTGTTGGAGATGTTGTTTACTTTGGGCATGAGAATTGCTCTGGTCATTTGTCTTAGTATCTAGAGCTTTCATTGTTTATTATGGCTTTGGGGAATTTGGTGTGTTATGTCTTTGTGCTATGGTAAATTTGGTAATTTACTTGAATTTTGTCCTCTCGTGTGTCAATTGGGGGATGATTTGTTAGATTTTAGGAAGGGGATTCAAGGATCTATGTCTCATTTGTTTTCTTGTTTCTAGGGTAGAGGTCCTCTTAGTGGTTGTCTCCATTGCCTCCATTGCTCCCTTGCCACTGCTATCATGCCTCCTAGCAAAATAATGATAAGTAGGAGGGGGTGGAATAGGTAATGATAGGTTCAAATGAATTAGGCCATTTCCTTATTACAACTTTTTTTTTATATTATTCCTCTTGAGCCTCTTGGGGTGAGGAAAGAAATTTATTTTTTTGGTATTGTTCCTCTTGAGGTGAGGAAAGAAATTTTATTGTTTTAGTCTAAATAAGTAGGGGAATACCGATATCATTCTGATTTGGAGGTGAAATGGGTTCTTGATCTGAGAAAATTGGGATACACTATTGACTTTACATCAGGAAATGGATATACTATTGCTTTTAATTTTCAAATACAAGCAAGTCTAGAACTATTATGTATTCTTTTCATTAGAGGACAACAAATGCATGCTTCATAACCAACATTTTTTTTAGATAATGTGGATTCTCTATTGGTTAGGGTGAAAATATTTCTAGTGTGGGATTCAGCTTCTGCTGATTTCATTCATCAGTGTAGTGATCCCACTAATATATCAGTTGAGAGTGCTCAGGATCTCACTATAATTTCCTCAACCATGATGGTTGGTCTTAATTTTTTTTTTTTTCAAAAATAATCTTTCTTGACTTGAAGAAAGATTTTTTTTGACCTTCATAAATCTTCAATAATTTTGGTACTAGCAGGAATTTGAATCTCATTTATGCTTAGCCTCTCGAAGTTGGGGATGTAATACATGTTATTTTTCTGGCCCAAATTTGTTTGGCATATGTATGGCACAACAACAATTTGTTTTGCGTTTGTGTTTTATTTGTGACATGTATCGTGAGCTAGCTTTCAATTTCTCCATGGACGAGCATTTTGATGGTATGTTTCAGCAAATGATGTTGTGTGCACATGTCGTGTATGGAATAGCTACGCTACTTGTTGTTGGCACAAGTTTTGGTCATCCTTTCTACGTGCTACATATCATCTATGATACAAATTATGGATTTGAAGTATTGCCAAACATGGTATTTTGTCTGTGCTTTTTTTTCAATATCTCTATATGTTGAACCATGTGTGGAGAATAATGAAGAATAATGAATACAATTTTGTATTGTAGATGCTTCTGCTTGTTGGTTTCTAGGGATATGGTTTCAACTATTTTTCTTATTCTTGTATTGTATCAGTTTATTGGAAAATGGTTTATTGTATTGTTTTCACTTACTGTTTTGTTTCTATATTTGTTGTTATTGGGAGTGTATGGTTTTGTTTGGGAGTATGTGAAATTTGAGTTGCTTTGTCTGTCTATTTGTTGTTGTTATAGAATGTATAGTTATATTTGTAGGAATATATACAGCGGAAACTAAACTAAAATTGCAAACACAACATTAAAATATGGAGACAGAATTTAACGTGGTTCACCCAACCAAAATAAGATATAATATCTCATCTTCAGGATTTGATACCTTCAGATTTGGAGCAAATCCTATTGTTGGCATTATCCATGAGATTTTAGTCAGCAAAATCTCAAGAATCTCCACCTTGACAACAATTAACTTGACACCTTGTTTCTTTATTATATTCATTTTTTTTGCAAGCCAAGAGAAGCCATACACCATCGTAGCTTCTCTAATAAAACTGGTTTCGTGAACATGTCTGCACAATTTTCCTTTGTATGCAATTTTTCAAGAGAGACTCCCCGTTCAGTTATAACCTATCTTACAAAATGGTAATTTATAGGTATATGCTTTGATTTACTATGATAGGCTAGATTTTTAGCTGGAAATGAATTGCACTTTGACTATCACAAAATAACTTTATGTTGTCTTGCAACCTACCAAACTCACCAAAAAAACCTTTCAACCAAACCACTTCTTTGCAAGCATGCGAAGCATCTATGTATTCTGATTCTGTAGTGGATAAAGCAACAATGTTTTGTAGCTTTGACATCTAGCTAATAGCTCCACTTGCAAGATTAAATACATATCCTGAAGTTGACCTTCTCTTATCCAAATCACCTGCAAAATCAGAATGAACATATGCACAAACAAATTCACTACTTCTGTTATAAGTGATACAATAATCACTTGTGCCTCTCAAATACTGAAGCACCCATTTCACTGCTGCCCAGTGTTCTTTCCCTCAATTTTCCATATACCTACTGACAACCCCAACTGCATGTGAAATATTTGGTCGTGTACAAACCATCACATACATCAAACTTCCTACTGCATTGGCATAGGTATTCGAGACATATATTACTTTTCTTCATTTGTATTAGGACATAGACTTAAAGAAAACTTAAAATGGGAAGCTAAAGGGACTGAAACTAGCTTCACATTGTTCATACCAAACCTTAAGAGTATTTTCTCAATATACTTCTGTTGTGATAACCATAGCTTACCATTGCTCTTGTCTCTGAAAATCTCCATGCCCAACATCTATCTTTCTGCTCCTAGATCTTTCATATCAAACATCCTAGCCATCAGAGCCTTTAACCTGTTGATCTCAGTTATGGTTTTGCTTGCGAAATGCATATCATCACCATATAATACTAAGATAATGAATATGCAATTACTTAATTTCTTAAAGTAAACACAATGATCATATTCACTTCTTATATAATTTTGACTCATCATGTAAGAATCAAATTTCTTGTACCATTGTCTCAACGACTTCTTGAGACCATACAATGATTTCTTGAGCCTGCAGACAAATTTCTTGTTGCGATTTTGAACAACCCTTCAGGTTGTTGCATATAAATCTCCATGTAAGAATGCAGTCTTAACATCTAGTTGTTGTAATTCTAAATCAAGTAAAGCAACTAATGCTAAGACAATCTAAATTGAAACAATTTTAACAACTCGTGAAAATATCTCATTAATGTCAATTCCTGCTTTCTAAGGAAAACCTTTCGCAACCAGCCTCGCTTTGTACCTGTTTTCTTTATCATCAACACCCCTTTTCAATTTGTAAACCCATTTACATCCTACAGTTTTTCTGTCTTTAAGAAGTTCTACCAGTTTCCATGTGGCATTCTTGTCTAATACCTTCATCTCATCCTTCACAGCTTCTTTCCACTTATCACTGTTTGAACCTTCTACAACTTCCTAATATCATAAAGGTTCATCATCATTAGCGGTTAAAGCGACTGAAGTAACATAATCATCATACCTTTTAGGAGGATGTCTGATTCTCGTGGACCTTCTTAAAGATTCTTTTGGTTCTTCCACAATTTGCTGATTATTATCTGTAGGAACTTATTCATGATCTTCATCTGAAACTTGTTCATCTTTACTATCTTCAGAATTTGAACTAGTTTCAAACTGAATATGTTGAAACTTAGGTACATTTTCCTGTTTCAATTTATTATCTACATCTGGATTATCAAGTGAATATTCATTGAATTTAACATCTTTATTAATGATGATCTTGTGAGTTGTAGGATCCCACAACCTGTATAATCTCTTAATCCCATCACCATATCCAACAAAGATATATCTTTTTGATTTAGGATCTAATTTAGAACATTGATGTTTCGGAATTAGAGCATATGCATCACAACCAAAAAATTTCATTTTATAATAATCACAAGGATGACCCTTCCATACCTCTTGATGAATTTTGCATCCTATTGCAGTTGATGGTGATCGATTTATCAAATAGCAAGCCGTAGATACTGCTTTTATCCATAATTCCTTCTGCAAATTGGCGTTATGTAGCATACTCCTTGCTCTTTCTAAGAGAGTCCTGTTCATGCATTCATCAACTCCATTTTGCTGAGGAGTATAAGAAGTAGTTATATTTCTTTCGATCCCAACTTCCTTGCAATAATTATCAAATGCCTTTGAAGTAAAATCACCACCATTTTTAGTTCTTAAAAATTTAATGGTTCTTCCAGTGATATTTTCTACTAATGCTCTAAACTGCCTGAAAACTGTGAATACATCAGACTTTCTTTTTAACATGTAGACCCATACTTTCCTAGAGAAATCATCTATAACAGATACAAAATATGATGATCCTCCATATGAGGTTGTAGGAAATGGACCCCAAACATCAGAATGGATATAATCAAGGATTATTTTACTAGTATGTTTTCTAGTTTTAAATTTATGCTTGCTTTATTTCCCATATATACAATGTTTGCAAAAATCTAACTCAAAAGACTTTAAACTAGGAAGTAACATACAATCAGATAAGATTTTTAATCCTCTTTCACTCATATGGCCCAACCGTTGATGCCATAGTCGAATAGAATCACTGTCATTTTCAGATACAGTTGAAACATGATCTGACTCTGTTCTTCCTTCTAACTAAAAAAGATTTCCAGCCTTCTTTGCTTTCATTACTAATAGGATTCCTTTGTAAATTTTCGTTACGCCACCTTGAATAAAAGTTTTATATCCATTTGTGTCTAACACTCCTAGAGAAATAAGATTTTTTCTGAGTTCAGGCACATGTCTTACATTAGTTAAGATTTTATTTATCCCATCAAACATTTTAATCTGGATCCTTCCAATTCCCCCAACATTACATGAGACATCATTGCCCATGTAAACTACTCCATCATTAATTTACTTATAAGATTTAAACCACTATTTATGGATGCACATGTGATTGGACGCACCAGAATCTAATAGCCAATGTTGACCATGATTTAAAAAATTATCTGATAAAACTTCATCACTTATACCTGAACCGGATGCCAAACCTGAACTTGTATCTGTTGTGTTTTCTTCTTTATTTTCTGTTGAAGAGTCTCCTTTGGATGTTTGTTGTCTCTTCCAACAATCCTTCTTCAAATGTCCTGATTTGCTGCAAAACCAACATTTTAGCTTACTCTTCTTCCCTTTCGATTTTGATCGAGAGTTGTTTTTCTGAATAAAGCGTTTTTCTTTAGATCGACATCTAACCATCACTGCTTCTGATGTAGAGGTTTCTAAATTTGAACTTTTTCTGGTTTCTTCAGATAGTATAGCTCCAACAACATCATCAAATTCAAGGGTTTATGATGAACTAAGACTTATAGAAGTAAAAAAATGATCCCATGGCTCAGGAAAAGAACATAATAAAGTTACAGCTTTATCTTTTGAATCAAATTTTACTTCTATGCTATCTAACTACACCAAGAGAAACTGCACCAAGAGAGTATTAAAATTCAAATTATCAGTTATTTTTGTACCTTCCTTCATGCGCAAGCTATACAACTGTCTTTTAAGAAGAATCCTATTTGTTAAGGATTTAGTCATGTTCAGTTTTTCTGGCTTTGTCCATTGACCAGTGGCTGTTTTCTTTGACACGATGTTAAATAAAACATCATTCGCAAAACACAATCGTATGCCACTCAGTGCTCTGTCTTCAATGTCACTCCATTCGTCATCTATCATGGTGAGGGGTTGTTTGGATTTTCCCAAAAGTGTCTTTGCCACACCTTGTTGTACGAGTAAATCGTGCATCTTGACTTTCCAAATTTCAAAGTTATTTTTCCCATTAAACTTCTCGATCTCAAACAAAACACTTTGAGTTTTTGCCATATTGAGTAGTTTGTGTCAATAATTTCCAATTTCAAATCTTAATAAACGAAGATTTTAATTTAATAAAAAATCCTAAAGAATATGTACAATGACTATGGAGTTATTGCACAAACAACAATACAACGGAATTCTAATACAAGTAAATCAAACTGCATAGGTAAATCAAACTGCACTCATCATTAGACATATACCTCAATTTAATTCTACATGAAAATAAGAATGCTGAATTTTGATTTAAAACTTCCAGCACTAGCTCACGGCACTCCTCCCACTTGAACTGCAAAACCAAACTCCGTAATCAACTAAACTACAGTTTCGTACAATCTTCTCAATTGGAAGGGCAACGCTTGTTCAGAATACCTGCCGTGTGAATTTGGAAATCTCGGACCTTTGAAAATAGCAGGATCTTTGTCACTGAGAGAAAAACACTACTAGTGCTAGACTTTTTTATTATCAGTATCCACCCGAATACCATCATCCTCTTATACGAGAAGCGAGCTAGTGTAGACTGAGAATTCACCACCAAAGTTTACATAATCTTTTGCCCACATCGTAATTGTTTCAGAATTCCAATTCCAGTCGATTGTGGTAATTCAGAGCTTTGGATTAATACAGTAGATTTTGCAACCCTTGCCTAGCTTGCCACTCTCCATTGCTCCTCGAGAATTAAGAACAAATGCTATCAACATAAGCCTTCACGCGAAGTTCGTTTGGGCCTTCATGCAAGCTACCTTAGCCTTCACGCAAAAAACAACAAACTGATTATTGCAGGCAATGACTAGCGCAACAAACAATTATTTCACCAACAGGCAGTGAATCGATCTTGCTGCTCTGATACCAATTATAGGAATATACACAACGGAAACTAAACTAAAATTTCAAACACAACATCAAAATATGGAGACAGAATTTAACGTGGTTCACCCAACCAATCTGGGCTACATCCACCAAACAGAGGTATCGACTTTCTTATTATTCAACAGGAGATTACAACAGCAGATTTCGCACATCTGCTCTTCCTCTTCCTCACCCTCATATCTATTTTTCCTCTATGAGATTACAATTTATAAATGTAGAGAAGAAACTGAATAATAAATTCAATTGCGTCTTATGCCAACAAAATAGAATATAATATCTCATCTTCAGGATTTGATGGCTTCAGATTTGGAACAAATTCTATTGTTGGCATTATCCATGAGATTTTAGCGAGCAAAATATCAACAATATTTGTTAAGTATGTGAAATTTGAGTTGTTTTGTCTTTCTATTTGTTGTTATTTGTTGTTATAGAGTGTATGGTTATGTTTGCTAAGTATGTAAAATTTGAGTTCGATGTGATTGCTATGTAACTCTTTTTCACTAATGAATATCAAATGCTCCAATTTAAAAAACATTGCATTGTAATATTAAAATGTTAATATTATGCAATTTAATAATAAGTAGGAAAGTGATATATCTATTATTATGTTTAAAAAAATATTATAATTTTAATCAATTTTATATAATTATTTTGATTGCGTTTTTTTTTTTTTTTTAAGTTGGAATTAGTCACTTTAATCTTTTTGCTAATTACAAATTTTGATTATGTAAATTGAAAGACATATTTTCATCATGGCCACTAGATCAATGAATAGAATGCATCAATTTAACTTCTTTGAATATCTAAATCAGATATGTAAACCATATTTAAAATATTTTTTTACCAAATTGAAATTAAAAATTTACTGTACCTCTTATTAATCACCATTATTAGTGACCAACAAAATTTAAAACTAAAATTTCAAAACATTAATGAAATTCTAAAACGTCTCGGTCTTGGCATTGTTTCATTATATAATAAAACTATTATCCTCTCGCAATGGTTTTATTTTTGAGTTTTTGACCATCTTTGGATGCTCTCGGTAATGGTATAACTGGATTATGATTGTCGGATCACTAGCTCTCCCGACTAGTGTTTTTGCTTATTATTTTTGTTTTCTCTGAGATTCGGTTGTTTTTAAATACCAGATTTTTGTATATGCCGTGCTGTGTATACTTCTTTCCGATGCCTGAGCTAGATGCCTCTCTGTATTTGGAATGTTCATGGGGATCATCATTAGGCGTAATCTTTCCCCTGTAGATGTATTGTGATCATTACTTTGTAGGGAGATCTGGAATCTTTACTCAGTATGTATTGTATTGAATTATAGACTGTTTTTACATCTAATAAAAAAAACAGCATTCTTAACCAAAAAATAAAATAATAAATAAAAAAAATAAAATAAAAATATTACTCATTTTCTGGGGCGATTGAATTATTACTGTTGACAAATACACATACTCTTATTAATCACCATAACTTCAAAACATGAATGAAATTCTAAAACGTCTCCCTCTCGGCATTGTTTCATTATATAATAAATAATTATTTTTTCTCATTTTTTGGGGCGATTGAATTATTACTGTTGACAAAGACACACATACTCTTATTAATCACCATAATGAGTGACCAACAAAATTTAAAACTACAACAAAATTTAAAACTAAAATATCAAAACATGAATGAAATTCTAAAGCGTATCCCTCTTGGCATTCTTTGATTATATAATAAATAATTATTATTACTCATTTTCTGGGGCGATTGAATTATTACCGTTGACAAAGACACACATATGTTGTAGATGTAATTCCATTTCTACTATTGCTGGTAAATGGTGACATGTGTTAATCAGTTGTATCCAATCCAAGTAGACTCCCCCACTTGCACAAACAAATATCAGACAATTAATCAAGAAATTTTACTATTATATATAAACAATATAATCATTAAAGAATACTTGCGTAAGGAGGCCACAATGGAATTTGCGAAGCAAATACGAAGTGGGTTCATCTCTAGATTGTAGAGATTGTGAACTACAATGACAGATTACAGAGATGCCCCCTAGCCACAACAAAATTTGTGAAGTCCAAATGGTGGATTCGTGACTAGGAGGAAGTTGCAGGGGAATTTGGTTATTAATGTCAATGCCTTTTGTATTTTTTTGTTTTCAGATGCTTCAACGAGTTTTGGTTTGAATAATCTATAGTTTTCTTTAACAATGGATTTTCATCTCTCACTTCTTCTTGTTTATACAATTTGGGGTTTTCATTTAGTTCAATACAATAACCTTTGTTCTATTTGAGTTTTAAGACACCAGTAGATTCTGTTCTTCACGCTCATGGAATTTGGGTAAAAATAAAATACTTTTCAAATTTGTATAGAAAAATTTGATCAAATTCGTTCTAAAAATCTATAGAAATTTCGGTCATATTTTCGTAAAATCTTGTGAAATTTTTTGGAAATTCTAGATATAATTTTAAATTTCAAGGTTTTGAGTTTTTTTTAAGTATTTATATGGAAAAAAATTGACCAAATTCAACAGGTTTTGATTAAAAAAAATTGACCAAATTGTACATGTTTTTGACTCTCTTCAGAGACAACTTCATTTGTAAATATGGTAGACCAACCTATCACATTTCTTTTAGGTTTTTTTCCTAAATTTAGTAAGATTCGTTTAACAATAAATTTATTGAGGAAGCTCGTAAATATGTTCTTGCTAATGATGAAGCTATTATCAAAGAATGCATTCTAGACCCAAAGAAAGATCGTTTTTGACTTCTATCTCACACACCGATGTAGATAAGGCAACATGTAAAAAACCATGAACTCTCACAACCCAAAAAAGAAAAGAAAAAGGAAACAATGTGTTTCATACATAGAAAATTCAAACGATAAAATGAACACAATTGCGACGAATAGTAGAATGCAGATTTGGATGCATTTAGTTGTATAAATCTCATTTTCTTGCATGGTTTAGATGAAAAAAACTAGGCCATCCTCAACACTCCAATGAGCACTACCATCCATAAAAACCTCTTGTTTTATATTTCAAAGAAAATTCAAAAGAAGATGATCCGCGGGAAGAGCATAATGTAAACTTGAAAGTATTTAGTTGTATAAATTTAACTATCTTGCATGGTCTAGATGACAAAAACCAAGTGAGAAGAAATGAGAAGAATGGATCATTCATGGACCCTAATTTGTAGTGTTCCACAACCAATACACGACAGATACAATGCTGGTTATATGGTAATGTGTATATTTTTCCAAAAGACCAATTCGATGGAAAAAAACCTGTGAACATGCCCAACCCACACTATAAGCATTGTAAGTAGCCTTTAAGTGTAAACAACCCATGATGATTCCCAACCCTACAATACGACCAATCTTTAAGAAAAATGATGCATGTGTTTTAGATGATAAAATTCAAAAGAAGACGATTGGAAGGAAGTGTATAATGCATATTTGAAAGCCTTTAGTTGTATAAGTGTGACTGTCTTGCATGGTTTACATCACAAACCCCAAGCCACACTCAGTGAGAAAAATGAAGTAGTAACGGACCTTAAGAATTAGAAGTGTTCCACAAACTATGCAAGGTACTATTAATAATGCTTATCATATGAGGATATGACTGTTGTTCCATAAGACCGATCTGATGGCAGGAAAACTCATGAGAAATCCACCACTAGATTCTACGCTCAAAACCCATGGAATTTGGGTAATTTAATTTCTATTTCTTAGTGTAATATATACTTTCACAGATTGGAGGAAATAAAATCCTTTTTCGAATTCCCACAAGGAATTGAGGTTTTCTCTTGTTTATGTTTTTATAAGTTCTAAGAGTAAGGGTTTATGACGATGTATCTATGGAGCTCACGACTGAGGCATATAAATAGTCTTTTTTTGGGGTTTCGATATTCTATATTATTCTTTGTATTTGTTCTGTAAAAAAAACATATATATTTTTATAATATCTTTTTTTTGTAAATTCCATAAGACTTGCTATTTTCTATTATTTAGGGCAAGTTGCTAAATAAATACATTATTACATTGGTGCCTCAATCTCCCCGAAGGAAACCAGGTCTGTTGGCCACCTAAAAGAGTTAAAATCCAACCAAAATTGGTGTTGTTTCAGTCTATCTGTAGCAGCTAGTACTACTCTACTATGTCCATAATATTTGCAAATAAAGCAACATCTATAAGTGCTATTGACAAAATTCATGCAAAAAGACTAAAAAGTAAGGAATATTATCCATCTGAAGAGTAAACTGGTGCTGGGTCCTTAGCTGTAGACCCTGGAGTCTCCACTTGTTGCAGTGATAGCAACTGTTGTTCAATTCTCCCTATGCGTGCATTCTGTTGCATTTGAGTCTTTGTCATTACCCACTTGTCTTGTTTAATTTGATTCAGCTCAAATAGAATGGATGCATGAGCTTCCTGCTATTGCATGATGATCAGAGCTTTTGCCAATATACACTTAAAATTCCAATAGGTTTTGATGGTTTGCTGAAATAAGGAGATCCTTCCCTTGGTGCTCCTAGGGTCTGTGATGAAGTCAATGTTTGCTTGTTGTTCCTAGATATCCACCTCTTCATCGGTACTCTATTTCTCCCAGGCATGAATGGTCTGGCAGATATGATCAGGGGTATTTGCTGTATACATTTCTGCTAAATGCTCGAGAACCTGTTGATTATATTTCTGACCTCTTCTAGAAGGTCCTCGATTAGCCTTAGGTTTGACAACCCTAGCTACTTGTTTTTGGATTGATGCCCGGAACCTTATCATTTTTAAACCTAAGACTCATGTTTGATGGCAATGAAAAAATAGAGCTTTCTTAGATACTAAATTGAAGATAATAATCACCACAGTCAACAATTTCTGGATATCAGAGATAACATGTAACATGTTATGTAAGATGTGGCATCGTCCATCATTTATCCCAAAAGAAATCAGAAATATCCCGAATTGATCATCTATACCCAAAGAAATTTGACCATGGTGGAGACAAAGAGATAGGGTAATAATACGAAGGTATCCCATTTCATTCAGGATGTGAAAGCATATTCTCCCAATACCATACATGATATGAACCCCAGTGCACCCGGTGAGACGACTAGAAGACATAATGCTTAAGTATATGAAAATTACCAGAGATCCATGAGACATAGATAAAGATATACTGAGATTGGAGAGTAGGAAACCGGAAATTAAAGCAAACTTTCCTACGAGACAAAGTTTTACCCTTTCATCCAGAACATGACAAGGAATTAAAACATTGAAAACCCAATTAAAAAGGAAACGAACAGTCCTACAGTTGAGGTCCAGACTTCTAAAACAAGGGTCGATCTCCAAATCATGATGCAAGTTCAAAATTGGAGCAAACAGTAACAATATTGAAACCAGCAACGATGATAGCTGCAATCCATGCGATTCTTCTGACATCGAAAGTAAACCTGTTTGCAGAAGAAGGTAGAAATTCATAACATACCACCAATTCTTTTCCACCTGGTATGAGACGGCGTTAGCTTCCCCTGCATCCTGGGTGTATCTGCAAAGAGAGCTCTACAATCGCGGACTTGAACAATAGGATGGAAATCTTGCAAGCTACCGAAGATAATGGTTGCAAATGTTGGCATGCATTTAAGATAAGTCATGTCGCAAGCTTGCATCATTATTACCTTACATCGTGTGCGCAAGCAAAGGATGGGGCTCTTTCGAGTTATGCTGATAGCCATCTTTAGTATTAATGAGTTTTGACAGCCAGACGATCATCCGACCATGTTTCTAGGTGGCACCCCAATTGGGGGTCATCTCTGAGATCTCTATCTAAAATGAGTTGCAGAGAATTAAGTTCAATATTCCAAGTCCTAGCTGTTGGATTTATATCAAGATGTCTGTCAAGATTTATAATATCAATAGTGTATTAATTTAGGTATTTATAGCTATTACTCTCCACATCCATGGTACTAATTAAAGCCTTAAAACATTAATTAGTTAATTAAAATAGTAAAATGTTTAATGGATTGAATTTTAAAATTAACCAATTACTTAGGGTTTTGTTACTCCATTACTTGTGGTTGTATATCCACCCCATTAGAAAACCCTCACCTAGTAAGATAACCGATGGAATATTATGTTATGAAATTATTTCACTTAAAATGTTTTTTCTCATGAAAGTCTTTTTTTTTGGACACTTGCATTCAAACCATTTCGACTTATTTTTTTAATATATCCATCTATACACATAAATCTCCCATGGCAAGTAATGTTTCATTATTATATAAACAATATAATAGACTTGCATCCTAGCTATTTAGATTTTTTTTTTGTAAACTATCCACATGCAAATGCAAAAACAAAACTTGCACAATAAGTAGTGTTTCATTATTATATAAACAATATAATAAATACTAAATAAATAGTAAGGTAGAGTTAAATTAATGCATAGGATTATGTTTTATTATTTAAGTGTAAGTAAATTATAAGAGTGAGATAATTCCACGATATATAATTTAACGAAATTGTTAATGAAGTTTAACATCTACCCAAATAAATAAAATTTTTATCACTACTTATTGTTGTATTCAACACTTATTATGTTCTTATATTCAATGTTTGGTTAAAGATAGGGTTCATCATTATCTTCATATAATAATGAAACTTTCTTAATTCATTATTATATAACTAAATTTATAATGAATAAAGGACAAGATTAAATCATAATTAAATTATCTTAATATAATGATTATTATATTAAAATATATAGTATTATTATTACATAAATTAATTTTAAATATATTATATTATTTTATATGGTTTCAATAACATTAATTAAATTGTTAAATAATAAAACATTAATTCAAATATTAATTAATTATGCTCCTATATTCAATGCTTGGTTAAAGATAGGGTTCATCATTATATTCATATAATAATGAAACTCTCATAATTTATTATTATATAAATAGATTTATAATGCATAAACGAGAAGGTTAAATCATAATTAAATTAACTTAATATAATGATTATTATATTAAAATATATATTATTATTATTATATAAATTTACTTTAAATATATTATATTATTTTACTAAATTATTTTATATTGTTTTAATAATGTTAATTAAAATGTTTAACAATAATAAAACATTAATTCAAATCCTAATTAATTTAAACCTTAAAGCACTAATTAGTTAATATAAATAGTAAAATGTTTAATAAGATTAGTTAAAATATTTAACAATATATTAATTAAAGAATTTATTTAAAAATTCATATATTAATATTAATGAAATAATTTAATATATTAAAATATATTAAATATAGGGTTAAATATATTTATTAGTATACTTAATAATAAAAATATCTTAATATGTTAATTAAATACAATATCAATTACTATATGTTAATTAACCCCTAGGTCAATCATGGTCAACCATGTTTATTTTAGGATAAGGGATCTCTTAGCGGGAATAGAAGCAGCTGGGGATGGCCTCTACCAGTTTGTAGGATCATGCCTATGGCACTATGTAAGTATAGAGCTCCTTGACTTAAGATGTTTTTATGGTGCCTGTTATTGTGGGAGAGTTCTCGATTTTGATAGCCTCTGTAAGAGACCAAACCATCAACCAGTCGTAGTAAGTGGTTTCAGTTGCAGTAAGAGTTAGCTGTTAGCATTGAGTGTCACAGTGAAGTCATGGCTTCTTATATGACTTGAAAGGTGGCCGTCCAAGGGATCTCTCAGAGGGAATAGAAGCAGCTAGGGATGGTATCTACCGGTTTGTAGGATCATGTCCATGGAACTATGTAAGTATATATCTCATTGAGTATAGAGCTCATTGACTTAAGATGTTTTTATGGTGCATGTTATTGTGGGAGAGTTTCTCGATTTCGATAGCCTCTGAAAGATTTATTTGAGTTATGGATCTGTGAGTCGTTTTGGTGAGGAGTTTTTAAACTGTGATTAAGAAAAATGACTGGGTATTAATGCTGAAGGGACATATCCTGTTGATGAAGGATTTAGACAGAGGTTCATGCTGATAGGGGGCTATTATTTTTTATGGGAGGTTGGATTTAGAGACCCTTCATATTACCTGGTTATTCTGGGAGCCTCGGGACCGATTTTCCAGGGACAGGGACTCTATTTTTTATTTGAATTGATTCTCTGATTTGAGGCGACTGATAGTGGGGGTGCGAGGGCGGGCCAGAAGGGAAATAGGTACAATTTATGGGTATTTTGTCATCTTTTGGTTGATCCTCCCCTAATACTTTTGAGTTATTGTTTTTGGGTCGCTACTGTCCACTTCCTGACATCCGTAGGATTGTCTTAAAGGGATATTTTGATCCATAGTAATTTGGGTATTGCGGGATTAAAGAACTTTGAGCCTTACCATCAATGGAGTATGGTTAAGGTTGTTGGAGGGTGCTTCGAAATATGAATCGAATTGTTTCCTTAAAGTATCATGGGGATAGCTGGCCTTTTTCCAGACCCCGAGGTGGAAGAATTTGACGTGGAACTGTTGCATGCCGTCGAATTGGTAGAAGCTGGGGTTATTCTCACATCTATCACGGTCAATCATGGCCACTCTTCTCTGTATTTTCCTCTCGCCACCCCGATATTCTTTGGTCATGAGGGAGAGATGGGGATCTCTGAACTATCAGAGGGGGTGAATTGTGAAAAATTGCATGCTTCCTACAGAAAAAGGGCCACAAAACCTTTCAAGCCAGCTTTGGAAAGACGTCTATTATGTTTTGGGGGTGATAAAATGGAGAAAAGGGCAGAAAGTTTACTCTCAAGGGCTGTTGTGGGAAAATGGCATTTCACGACCCATAGTTCGGTGAATCTACAGCAATGGCTTTTGGCAGCATGGCAGAAAATCATCAGTTACGAACCAAGGGTTAGTAAACTTAACAATGGTTGGTTTTGCTTTCACTTGATTAAGAACGAGGATGTGCCATAGATTTTGCAGTGGACCTAGGTTCATGGGTGGTCCTTCTTACTTCTAAAATGATGGACTATCGATTTCCATCCGATGGACAATGCTCCATGGAACCACATGCCATGGGTCAAATTGCGAGGATTGCATATTCAATTTTGGTCGACAGTGGCGTTAAAGGAAATTTGGGATAGTATTGGTTCTTGCCGCTATGTCGATCCCAAGAGCACTAGAATTTTTGAAAAAACAATCGCATGGATCCTAGTGTAGGTATCCTTCGCTAGGGGTTTGCTCGAGGACATTGACTTGGTGTGGGAAGGGATGAAGTTCAGGAAAATTTTAGACTATTGGCAAACGAATTTCCACTTCCACCTCTGTAAGGCCATGGGGCAACTCATGTAGACATGTTCTCGATGGCGCTCAGATTTATGCAGAGGTGACTAGGAAAAAGATGATGGGAGGGGGGCCTTTGACGAGGATCAACAGAGGACTATGTTGATGATGCATCCTTTGGGTAAGTTATCTATTACACCTGAGCCACTGTTATATAATTCAAAGGGGTAGGAGGGGAGGGGGGTTCAGGGATTGGAGGATTTTTGTACCCTTAAAGTGGGTGGGGATCCTTCATCGATTGTGAAAGGAAGTGTAATGATTGAGAAACTAGACTCTGTTGATGTTCACGCTGGGGGGCTGATGAAGCCAACTACCGCCATTCCTCACCTTTCCCCACTAACTAATCCTTTTACACCATCTTCTGTTGAACTATCCCCCGATAGGATGCCAAGGTATCCGGTCATGGCCCCATCGTCTCCTTAGGGCTTGGGCCCTTGCTTATCACCTCGAAACTCAGTCAACAATGATCTAGAACGTTTGTTGCTTGATCTGGATGCGATCCTTGTTCCCCTCATGGTGGATACTTGTAAACCCCCCTCGTCACGTCCATCGCCACCGCTAATCCTGAGCCCTACATTTAAATCCAATGTCACTATCCGAAGAGGGAAGGGGCGACCCAGGATTAAAAATAAATCACTTTCTTCGACCATATTGGGTGGTTCTGGGGGGGGAGGAAAATTTCGGAGACATACCTGTTACTTTGGCATTAGATAGGGTACTTAGAGATTTAAACCCTTCTTTGTATGTGCCATCATCTGTATGATATCTTTGAACATCAAGGGGTTGGCGGGAGGGGAAAAAATTATTTCTTTGCAAAATTTTCTTTTTAAGTATCATCCTACCATTATTTCTATTCAAGAATTGGTGTCGAATGTTGATCTGCCCATTACATGTTTCCGTGCCATGCTGCGAGATTTTCATATGGCGACGAGGGATGTGAATGGTTGCTCTGGTGGGAAGGTGGTGATGTGGGATCCTCGTCGCGCCACCTTTAAATCTTTTCGATTTTTTGGAGGCATCCTACTATCCAGGTATTTTCGTGGTTTTAGGCATAAATTACATCTGGCTAACTTATATGTGCCTTATAAGGATAGGGCACCTTTCTAGCGGAGAATGGAAAATAGTGCTATTTTTCTATTGGATCATCTGCTTATTGCGGGTGATTTCAAAACTACTATTCATGATTCTGAGATTTGGGGGGAAAGAGGTAGAAGTGATCCATTGGCAGATATTCTAAATGACTCCTTTAAAGCCTTTCAGTTATGTGATTTACAAACGAAATCCTTAGTCTCGACGTGGTTCAATGGATGACAAGGCAGGGATTACATAGGCAAAAGGATTGACCGTTTCTTAGACAAATCAACTTTACTAGCTCGGATGGAGGATTGGGCGGTCAGTGTGGAGGATGTCACCATTTCAGATCATAGACCCATTTCTCTGACTTAGAATTTTGAATAGACTACAGGGGGTCGACCATTTAAATTCAATAGAGTATGGCTCACAGACCTTGATTTCATTTCTCTAGTAAATAGATTTATGTTATCAAATCCAAGAGGGGAGAGGGAACCGACGATGGATTATATGACTGGTACTCTCCGAGGTCTGAAAGGGATGGCTTAAAATTGAGAGAGGGAGAAGAAGGAATCTCTAAAAAACAACCTTATACTCTATGAAAAATAAACCACATGTTTTCTGAAGGAATTAGAAAATTATTATCTGAAAGAGGGTACCTGGGAAAGACTAAAGAAGATTGAAAGGGAAATAGGAAAATCCTTCTCATATAGGAAAAATCACTAAGACTTAAGAGTAGGGCAGTTTGGTGAAAGGAAGGAGATAAAACTCGAATTTCGTTCATGCTTTTGTAAAGGGCAGAAAAAATTCTAATGCGATATGGCAGATAAATGTTGAGGGTTCTACTCTCTTTTCATCAAAGGATATTCAAGCAGCACCTGTTAAACATTTCCACGAAATTTTTAAAGAGGAAGGAAGTGATGTACAGGAGGATCAGCTATGGGTGATTGTAAATCTCCCTAAAATGTTTAATGACGGGGAGAATTAGGCTTTTCTGAAGCTGGTTTGTAAATATGAGATTCTCTGTGTTTTAAAGTCCTTCGCGGTGAATAATATTTTGGGGCTAGATGGATGGACGTCGAATTTCTTTATTCATTTCGATGATATTTTTATTGACCTCATTTTTGAACTGGTCGAGGAAGTAAAAGGCAGGGGCATGATCTCAGGGGCTATAAACTTGGTGTTTCTAGTCCTCATCCCAAAGAAGAAAGGGGCGAACACCTTTGATGATTACAGACTGATTTCGTTGTGCAACACTTTGTACCAAATTGTGTCTAAGACCATAGTGGAAAGGATGAAGATTGTCTTATCAAGTTTCATATCTCCTAAAAAATCTAGTTTCATAAAATATAGGAGCCTACACGATGCAGTGCCCTCCACTCAGGAAATTATTCATTCCATTCAGGTGAAAAAGTCGAAGGAAATGGTCATGAAGATTGGCCTCAGCAAAGATTATGATAGAATAAATTGGAGTTTTCTGTGAATGATCTTATTTAAGATCAGTCTTAACAGGGAGGCTGTAAATTGGATTATGGAGTGTGTATGTAATACTTTTATGGCGGTCATTATTAATGGGGTGGTAACTAGTTTCTTCAAGCCGGGTAGTGGGCCGAGGCAGGGTTGTGCCCTCTCCCCACTTCCTTTTATTCTCATAATGGATTCCTTAAGCACCAAATTAAACAAGGCAATGAGTGATGGACGCATTAGAGGTATTCGAATTACATCTAGCAAGGAGATAAACCACAATTTATTTGTGGATGATGTCTTACTATTTGGCTTATTATCTTTAAGTGTCTGGCAAGTAATAGATGATGTTTTCACTAAATTTTTCTCGGCCTCCGGTATAAAGGCTAATACCGAAAAATCTTGCATTTACTTCGCGGAGGGGGGAGAGGAAATGGTGACAGTTGTAGGTGCCCTTTTTAACATTCAATCTGCCCCTTTGGCTTCGGGTTTTAGATATCTGGGCTTCCATATGAAGCCAAACAGGTATGGGATAAGAGATTGGAATTGGATGATAGAGAAAGTGAAGAATAGAATCGGGGGATTGTCACATAAATGGTTGTCAAAAGGAGGGAGACTAATATTCGTCCAGGCGGTATTATAGCAGTATGTAGTGTATTGGGCACATCTCTACGCCATCCCTAAGATGATCCTAATCAATATTAGAAAGATAATGGTAAAATTTATGTGGAATGGGTGGGAAGAGAAGGGAAAGTACCATGTGGGGAGGCAGGAGTTGATTATGAAGCCAAAAGAACTTGGGTGATGGGGTTTAAAGGAGTTTCATACCTTTGGGCAGGCTTTACTTATGAAGTCCATGTGGAGGGGCTTCACGACAGAAGAAATATGGAATGATATTATAAAAAATAAATATTTGGGTGAGTTGGGGGTGGAGGGCTTATTTATGACCGGTTGTAATGATGAAAAGAGAACTTCAGCAATATGGAATGGTTTAAAATCATGCTAGAGTTCGTTCTCGGAGAAACTGAGATGGAAGTTTGGAAATGGAGCTAAAATCTAGATTGGTGATCCTGGCTTGCAGGGACTTTCTTCATCCCTTCCCTTGAGCGATCCGCTTATTCACCACCTAAATGGGAAAGGTATTTTTTATATGGGTCAAATTATTCAGGAGGAGATTGATGGAATCCCAATATGGAAGAAGCCAGAGTTGTTGAAATTGCTGGAGCACCTGAAGATAGAATGGGAGGAATATACCACGGAATTAAGAAGCCAAGGTCTACTAGTCGACAAGAGGGGTGATAGAGTAATATGGGGAGGCCCAATGAAGGCTGGTTACGTCTTGGTAGCTAAAACTTATAAAAATTTGATTTTAAAACAATACCGGGGGGCTATTAATCTGGTTTATAATAAGATATGAAACAATACAACACAACGTAAAATTAAAATCTTCATGTGGCTAGTTTTGATGGATAAGAACCTTACTTGGATAAATCTACAGAATAAGGGGAAGATTGGGCCACACTACTGTAGGTTATGCATGAAGGAGGAGGAAAAAATTGTACACCTTTTTTACTCCTGTAAATTTGCAAGGAAAATCCTAAAGGAAATATGTGTGTTTTTTAAATTGAAGGAACCTACGTTGAACAACACTACTATCTTTATAAATTGGTGGCAGAAGCATACTCCTCCATTATGGATCATTACAACTTTATATCATTGGTACATTTGTTACAGCCGAAATAGATGGCTATTTGAGGAGGTAAAAAGCAACTTGGAGGGGACTGTTCTATAAATCATACAGGACTAGGAGTGTTTGAAGATTGAACAGAGGCCCCTGGTTTATTTGTCAAAATGGCTGAGACCTTTTGAAATATAGTACCCGATGGGATTTTTTCATGGGGCCTCTCAACAGTCCAAATGCGCGTGTGGGGCATATTTAATGATCTCTCTGACCTACCACTACAAGATCTATTAGCACGGAGGGGTGGGGACTAACACTACAGCAGAATTCCTAGCCTTATGGGGATTACTCTGGTTCGCCTCTTAGTTATTTATAGAAAATTTATGGGTTTTTGGTGACTCTAAGCTTCTCCTGGATCACCTTAATAGGGGAACCTTGCTAGGTCCTGGAAATTTGATTGAATGGCTGGAGCGAATTATGGAACTAAAGAACTCTTTCTCAACTATCCATTTTAGCCACATCTATCGGGAAAAAAACCACCAGGCGGAAAATTTTTCAAAAAAAGGTTTAAGAGGTGTAATTGGAGAATTGCACTATGTTTTGAGTGATTCTATAGAAGCTCGAGCATCTCGTATGGTGAAATTTAACTGAGGATTTAGAACTTTCCTTGAACATCATCATTTTCCGTTTACTGTTTTATTTACTTTCTGTCACTTCTCTACTAATATGGGAGACGAATGACCACAGATTAGATGGTGGTTATTTACACAGATGGGAAATTTTTTTTTTTGTGCAAGTAGATTAGGTTTTAAAATTGCTGTAATAGGCTTACCATAATCCCTGATGGGAATTTTTTTTGTTTTTTGCAAATAGAACAGGGTTTAAAATGGATGTAAAATCTTTTTCATATGTATTTCAATCATATCTGTAAAGAACTATCAGTAATAACATATTATTTTACATCTTATTAATTAAAGTGAAGAAAAAAGGGACTATGATTTTTATGGGAGACATTTGTAATGAATTTAAAAGGTTTCTAAATGATCTGGTACATCTATATAAACCAGGGTTTTTTCTTCTAAAAAAAATATATTTATTTTGGTGTTTATATAGCTTGGGCTTATAATGTTTATCCCTTGATTTTATTATTCCCTTTGGTTTATAATATGAATCCCTTGAGATTATTAATCTAAGGGTTCATATTTCTCGAGTTTAATATTATTCCCTTAGGTTTATAATCCCTTGGCTTTTTAGTATTAATATGTAGGGTTTATAATATCAATCATAGTCAACCATGTTTTATAAATTCTATCATGGTCAACCATGATCCAGCGTCAGATTATGAAGAATATTTTCTCAATATAAGAATCAACCATGTCCAACCATGGTCCAATGTTGCATTGTGAGAAATATTCTCAAGCCTGTTTAAACATGGTCCAACGTCAGATTGTGAAAAGGATTGACTCAATACGGAAACCAACCATGGTCAACCATGTTTATTTTAGTGATTATAATATTTATCTTAGGGTTTATATACCTAGGGCTTATAATGGTTAAGAGCATGTGTTTCCTCCTAAGAGGTAACAAGTTCAAAACCATAGAGGGGTAGAGTATGTATGCCTTTGTAGACATGGCAGTTGAATCATTGCATGAAGGTGGGTCCCTTATCCCACAAACAAGGGGGTGTCATATACCAATTTGGTGTGTGCCTTGGTCATGACCTTAAAATTATATAATAATAATAATAATATTCGTTCGTTGGGTTTAATATTATTCCCTTAGGTTCATAATCCCTTGGGATTTTAACATTAATACCTTGGGTTTATTATTCCATCGGATTTATAATATCAATCCATTAGGTTTGTATTGTCGGTCAAGGTCATCCATGGTCGAATGTAACATTGTGAAAATTATTGTCTCAATATGAAAATCAACCATGGTCAACAATGTTCCAATGACACATTATGACAAATATTGTCTCAATACGAAAATCAATCATTGTATCAACTAGGGTTCAATGTCACATTATGACAAAGATTGTCTCAATATGATAATGATGATCAACCTTAGTCAACCATGGTAAACCATTTTTTATGAAGTCAAACATGGTCATATATTCTCATTCATGGTCAACCATGGTTGAAGGATGCATTTTCACAAAGATTATGTTGATGTGAAAATAAACCGTGCTTAAGCATGCTCAACAATGGTCCAACATCACATTGTGACAGTCATTGTCTCAATATGAAAATCAACCATGGTCAAGAATTTTTATTTTAGTGTTTATAATATTTATCTTGGGGTTTATATATCTTGGGTTTTTAATAAAATATATATGTCTATGTATTAATTAAATACACTATTATTTAATATATATTAATTAACTACATAATAATAATAATAATAATAATAATGTGATTGTTTAATTAAGTTTTATTATGGTTGACAATTAACAATATTCAACATAATAGGAAACAATAATTAATTAATACATTAAAGCATTAATTAATCAATTAATTAATAAAATAAAACAATAAAATGTTTAATAACATTAAACATTAATTTTAAAATGTTTAAATTAATATAGTTATATTTATTAAATATATTAATATAGTTATATTTATTAAATATATTAATATATTTAATAAAATATATACCTTAATATGTTAATTAAATATAATATTAATTAAATATTAGGGAAACCATGGTCAACCATGCTTATTTTAGGGTTTATGACACTTATATTAGGGTTTATATAGCTTGGGCTTATAATTCTTATCCCTTGGGTTTATAATATCAATTCCTTTAGTTTATTAATCTAAGGGTTCATATTTCTAGGATTTAATATTTTTCGCTTGAATTTATAATCACTTAGGTTTTTAGTATTAATACTTAGGGTTTATTATTCCCTTGGGTTTATAATATCAATCATGGTCACGCATATTTTTATAAATTCAATCATGGTAAACGATGGTGCAACATCACCTTATGACGAATATTGTCTCAATATGAGAATCAACCATGTCCAACTATGGTCCAATGTCGCATTATAACAAAGATTCTCAAGAATGTTGAACCATTGTCCAACATAACATTGTGACAAGGATTGACACAATATGGAAGCCAACCATGGTGAGCTATGTTTTTTTTAGTGTTTATAATATTTATCTTAGGGTTTATCTACCTAGCATTTATAATATTCTTCCTTTTGGTTTAATATTATTCTGTTCGGTTCATAATCACTTGGGGTTTTATGATTAATGCATTGGGTTTATGGGTGAAAATGTGAATTTGGGTTACACTTTTTGCCCCTTTTTGAGAAAAAAATTTCGTTTTTATCGTAAAATGAAATTCTAAAAAATTTGTTTGTTTAGAATTTCATTTTACGATAAAAATAGAAGTTGTCAAAAATTTTGTTAGCTTTCTATTACTTATTTTTTGGAATTTTTTTATACACATTTGATATGTCAACTTAGCGTTTTTTTGAGTTTGTATTTTTTAACAATCAACGGATTCATAAGAAGTCATGTTAATACGCAATGTTGTATTATTTGAAAATTTGTGTTTTTGAGAAACAAAATGTGTTACAACAATCTAGACAAAGTCTACTTCGGTTTCGTCATATTTACAAAGCCAATGGATGCATATCATAATTACTAGAATTTTTTGAACTGTTCCAATATGAAAAAACTGCATATTTTGAATATGTTTCACGACGCAAGAAATTTCTTAACATACAAGTTATAAACTAAAAATATAAAAGCTACCCTTTAGAGACGATGGACCAATGTAATGTACCATAATTGTTTGAATTAGTTTTACAATGTATTTTGGAAGATACAGAATTTCTATTTCACTGAATAACACTGACCTTCAGAAATTGTTTGCACCCGTTTTAATACAAAATTAATTAAAATTAGTAAATATTTATGAAATTCCATAAAAGTTATATTTCCTGAAAGTAGATTCAACTCTGAAAATGCTTGTCCTCGTTCCGATAGTTAATTCATAATGTTTCATGAAGTTTAATCAGTCCAAAGTTGGAGATACGTATTCAGAGCTTGGTTCCACGTAACTGGTGACGTGTTAGTTCGGTTGAACTCTTAAACAAATTTTGGCTGAAAGGGTTTTTTGTGCCGACAGCCCATTAAGTCAAACGACAAAAAAGTTCGGTTAAGCTTTTACCTAACTTTCTATTGGCCGGAAAGTACATCGAACCCCTCCGAAACGACATTTCGCGAAAATATAAATTGTCTCGAAATCATTCATTATTTTCGCATATTTTCTCACATTTGGTCTGATTTTACAAAGGTCTTGATCTGATTTTGCAAAGAATTGTTTTTGGTTTAAGGACTTTTCTTGGAGGTACATTTAAAGGACATTTCTTGAGGCATTCATTAATTTCGCATATTTTCATACATTTGATCTAATTTTGCAAAGAATTGTTTTGGATTTAAAGAATTTTCTTGGAGGTACTTTCAAAGAACATTTTTGAAGAATTTTCTTGGAGATACATTCAAAGGACATTTCTTGGAGGTATCTGATGCAGTTTTTTGGATGTTTTTTGGGGTTCATTCTTTTTTAAAGTATGGATTTGGGCTTAATTTTCATTATTTTTGAAGGTATGGATTTGGGCTTAATTTCGAAAGGACATTTTTTGGAAGTATTTTTTAAAATGATATTTTTTGAAGTATTTTTTAAAGTGGCATTTTTTATGATGTTGGAATTAATTTTCAATGGACATTTTTTGGAGGCATTTTTTGAAGTGACATTTTTTAAGAGTACGTGTTTTGGGTTGAAGTAAATCTTTTATAATGATTTTTTAAAATGAGCTTTTCTCTAACTTTTTAAATGAAATATTTTTGTAGGACTTGGAAGGAAATATTTTGAGCTTCATTTAATTTTACAAGACATTTTTTTTCTCAAATTTTTTAAAGTAAGTGTTTTGGATTGGAGTATGTATTTTTTGCAAAAAATTTAAAATGAGTTTTTTTTTAATTAAATATTTTGTGATGTTTTTTTTTAATTGAGTTTTTTCTAAATTTTTAAAGGAATTTTTTTGAACTTCATACTCTATTATCATGGGAAATCTAAGGAATTCTACAAGAAAATATGATCAAAAAAGAGACCCTGAGGAATGTAGAGAAGAGACAAGACAATCTTGCAAAATAAAGATAGAAGCACTCTCAAATATTGAAGGGGAAAATCAACCTCAACTAGAAGTTGAAGAAGGTATGAAAATGTAAATATTATGATTTTGATATATTTAAATTTTTCCTAGTGTAAAATGTGAAGCTTAATTTGTATTTGATGAACTAATTTGAAAAATATTTTGGAATGTAAACAGAGAGAGATATTCCTCAAAACATTGATGACGAGATACAAAATTTTGAAAGATAAAGTGAAAGAGATATTGAACTAATGATTGAAGATGGTGAAAATGTTGAAAGAAATTCAAGTGAAGAAATTGGATCACAAGGTATGTACACACACACACACACACACACACACACACATATATATATATATGTTGAAAACATGCACGTATTATTGAAATTATACATATATATATTAATTTAGTTATTTATTGAATATATAAACTTATTATGTACTATTCATTCGAATATGTACAAATGAAATCAATGTCGATGATGAGATCTTAGAAAATGTTGACACTCACACATATGGAGATAAAAAAGCTGACCATTATATATGATATCGTGTTAACTGCATTTTTGATAAGTATTTCATAAAGGAAAAGGTGACAGTTCAAGACCAGATGTTGAAAGGTCTCCTATCATTAAGGAAATTAAAAAAATCTATGACTTTATTGGGTATTCGAAAACCAACCAAAGATAAAAAAATGAAGGAAAATGTGATACAAAATATAAATAGTGCTATAAATTCAATTAGAAGATATAGAAAGAAAAATGTTTCATTTGTACGTAGAGCAATACATATGGCAATGGTTTCATCAATTAATAAAGAGAATCACTTGGTAAAATCTATGGCACGAGCATGAGGAACCTAGCGAAAGACTTTGCACAAACATCAGAAATTGCGGTTGCAAATAGATGTAAATGATGAACTCTCTTATTGGAGAGTTATTTGTACGCAACCATACAAAGATAGACTTGGAGAAAATGTTAAAAAAATAATATATTAATATTGGAAGAACAATTCCCATGTTTCGCCAACTGCAAGGCATGTGATGCGAAGAAGAATAACACGAAATTAGTATGAAGAACATGAAAAAGATTTCTTGGAAACCACTCAGATAGAGTTGTTCAACAAGTTCAAAGAAGAGAATCATGAAATTCATGTTTCAATTTTTGCTTTTGTTCAACAAAAACCATGGTATGTAAAACCTATCACCGTACACGACACTTGTTGTTGCCGTTGTCATGTGGAATTTGAGTTATATTATGACACATTCCTTGATTTTGGTAGAAAATTTTGGAAGGATTCACCTCCTCCTTCCATTATCCATGATTTCATATCTCAAATTCTATGTGAAAGAGAAAACGATGAACTATTTTACGAAAGTAAATGTGTTGGTGGTAAAAAATGCGATGATTGTGGAAATTTGACTAAATTTCAAAACAAATATCGTACTAATATAAATGATCAATCATTGTCCAACATGAAAGTGAAATGGAAGAGATATGTATATATCCATACATCGATTCAAGGTGAAAATAGTGCTAAATGAATTGAATTACGAGAAGAAGAAATTTTTGTGATAGAATTTTTGAGAAAGTTTGAGGCAGAAATTTACAATTACACCAAGCATTACCATAGAGCTCGATGGCAAGACTTGAAATTCAAAAAATCCCGTGATGTTTTTCCACCAGGGACCATTTTGTCAGTAATTGATTTTGCAAAAAACTACACATTTGTTCCACAAAAATAAATTCAGAGTGAATACTATCATTCTGACCAAGTATCCATGCTCGTCCATATTCTATATAGACATGCTAAACAAAACGTCGATCATATAAAAAGCACCAGTGAAAATCCACATATTATTAAAGGATATCACTTTTATATCAGTGTGATCGTACACATGATAGATATTTTGTACAACATTGTTTTGGAAAAATTTATGATTCATTTAAAAATCGTGGAATAAAATTCAATGAACATTGGATATGGTCAAACAGATGTGCAATTCAATTCAAATCTGCACGATCATTCTTTTCATTGTGTTGTCTTCATAAGAAAACCTGCATTAAACATTGTTGGAATTTCTTTGAGATTGGCCATGGAAAAGGAGAACATGACAGTGTAGGGGCATGCATAAAACGAGCACTTTGAAGATATCAAAGGAACCCATCTGCAAGCCAACTTGTGGACGTAAAAGAATTTGTTCAATGGTGCATCGCTGCTCTAAGCCATGAGACTAACCAATCAAGGGAAGTGTGAAGGTATATTCAATTTAATTTTTATTGGATATCTAATTTTAAACAGTGTACATTTATCACAATGATTATCTTTGATTGTATTTTGATATCATATTTACATTCTTCTTTAAATTTTCCATATAAAGGTTTTTTTGGCATATTGGGATCGAAGACGTAGATAGATCAATTGGAAATGACGTTGAAACAATAAAAGGGACTCGAAAATTGCATTCAATTAAAACAAATTCGTCCAAAAATGTGTTTGCATTGGATAAAAGAAAATATTATTGTTTTTGTCATGTTTTCATAGACAACACAAAATCCAATGACGTTTGTGAAAACAAAATGTATGTAAAAGATTGGAAACATACAGAGCTAAATACAAAGGGAAAAATGTCCATTGCAATGTTTGAAGAAATGCAATCAGAGGAGACTACAATATCATCCAATGGTGATCGAGTTTCTGATCTTGTTAGAGAAGGTAACATTTGAATTACTTTCTAATGATTTAAAGATCTAGAAATAAATTTAAATATGTATAATTTTGTTAAGTTTATTTTATTGTGCAGGAGATGTTTTTGCTGTAATTGCACCTATTGACAATGATGAAAATGTGAAGTATTATTTGATGCGTTGCACTAAATGAAAAATGAAATTATTACAAAACTATAATGATCACGGATTTCAATATGATAGAGGGTCTATTATACTGAAAGGTTATTTTTTCAGACAAACTCATCAAAGTGGAGACTTTGTTTACTTTGAAGACTATGAACCTGATTCCATAAGTTGTCAATATAGTCACTTGGTGTGTGCAGCACGCATAAAGTTGATAGAGGTTCAATCAAAGAAAAAAACGAAAATTAAGAAATGGAAAATGTCAAAATCCGATCATGAACAGATTATTGAAGATGGCATTCCATTGGAATTTTTTTTGATTGAACTGCCCAACAATTTATTCTCTTTGGATTATATGTTTTAGAACTTCCAGTACTCAACTAAAAATTGAGCTTCCATGTTATGTTATCTATGCAAGTGTTTGCACATGTAAAAATTGTTTTGGTACATGCACACTCTAGTATCAACTGAAAGTAGCTTTTCTATACATGCATTGATGAAAAATGTTGCATGTATTGGATATATATATATGTTCTAGAATGAAATTAACTGTTCAAGTAGTTTTACTATGTGCATTGATGAAAAATGTTTCACGTACTCAATATATATGTTCTAGAATGCAATTAACTGAAAGTAGTTTTTCTATGTGCATTGATGAAAAATGTTGCATGTACTGGATATATACACGAACTCAATGCACACCCAGTTTTTCTTATGGGATTTTTTGGTAAAATTATCTGCAATGTAAATAAATCATCCACAGTATAATTTTGTACGAAGATTCCTTTCAAACAAGAGACTTGGAGCACTTCTTTGACTTTTGGTGGGATTTGACCCACATCTGTATTCTTGATTGAAAATCTACTACAAAATTTGTCTGTCCAATGCTCGAATATATATTCTATGTGCATTGATGAAAAATGTTGTGTACGTATTGGATATAGATATATATGTTCTAGAATGAAATTAATTGTTCAAGTAGTTTTCCCATGTGCATTGATGAAAAATGTTCCACTTATTTAATATATATGTTCTAGAATGCAATTAACTGAATGTCATCAATTTACCAATTTATAAATCAACAAGGCTACCTAGTTGAGTGCATTAATGACATTGACCCCAATTCAACAAACATATATCTACTTCTTATATTTCCAATAAAAATTAAATGGATTTATATGGGAAAGAGGCAACTGAATATATATGTTCTAGAATGCAATTAACTGAATGTCATCAATTTACCAATTTATAAATCAACAAGGCTACCTAGTTGAGTGCCTTAATTACATTGACCCCAATTCAAAAAACATATATCTACTTCTTATATTTCCGATCAAAATTAAAAGGGATTTATATGGGAAAGAGGCAACTGGAAATATATATTCTAGAATGCAATTAACTGAATGTCATCAATTTACCAATTTATAAATCAACAATGCTACCTAGTTGAGTGCATTAATGACATTGACCCCAATTCAACAAACATATATCTACTTCTTATATTTCCAATCAAAATTAAAGGGATTTATATGGGAAAGAGGTAGAACATATAGCCCATGAACTACTTTAGTTCATAGGTCAATGAAGGTATCATCATGTGGGAAAATGTTTCAAGAATACTTGATCATACTTAAAAGTAATCTTAAGATTGTTTTTGATCTCTACATACTACATACTATTGTTTGAGTGAAAAAAATTTCCAATGAAAAGAACATAGCTTTTCAATCCAACTAACCATATCAATTGAGCTCTATTTGAAAAAAAAGTAAAAAAAACCAAAAAGCCAACAAAATAACATCCTTGGTTGTTATTTTTATTGGAATAACTAAATCATATTAAGGATTCTCTTCATTGAAATTTTTTTTCGATGGAGAATCCTTAAAATATGATTTAGCTATTCCAACAAAAATGACAACCACGAATGTTATTTTGCTAACATGTTTTGTGGCATGTTAACTTTTCTTTACTCTTTTTTCAATTAGAGCTCAATTGATATGGTTAGTTGCATTGAAAAGCTATGTTCTTCCCATTGGAAATTTTTTCACTCAAACGAGAGAAGAGTATGTAGAGATTAAAAGAAATCTTAAGATGCCAAATGTACTTCAACCATCCAAAACTTGAATTTTAAAAACTTTTTGATTATATCAAAACAAATTACTTCACATGCCATGCCAATTGTAGTTCAACTATCCAATAAAAACATTTAACATTTAACATTATATCACATGCCAAATGTAGATTGAAACCATCCAAAACTTAGTTTTAAAAACTTTTTGATTATATCACAACATTACTTCACATGCCTAATGTACTTCAACCATCCAAAACTTGAGTTTTAAAATTTTTTTGATTATATCACAACATTACTTCACATGCCATGCCAATTGTAGTTCAACTATCCAATAAAAACATTTAACATTATATCACATGCCAAATGTAGATTGAAACCATCCAAAACTTAAGTTTTAAAAACTTTTTGATTATATATCACAACATTACTTCACATGCCGTGCCAATTATAGTTCAACTATCCAATAAAAACATTTAACATTATATCATATGCCAAATCTAGATTGAAACCATCCAAAACTTAACCTTTAATTTAACAAAAAATTATAGATCACAACATTAATTCACATGCCAAATGTACTTCAACCATCCAAAACTTGAGTTTCAAAAGCTTTTTGATTATATCACAACATTACTTCACATGCCATGCCAATTGTAGTTCAACTATCCAATAAAAACATTAAATATTTGACATTATATCACATGATGTAGATTGAAACTATCCAAAACTTGAGTTTTAAAAACTTTTTAATTATATCACAACATTACTTCACACGCCATGCCAATTATAGTTCAACTATCCAATAAAGAAATTTAACATTATATCACATGCCAAATGTAGATTGAAACCATCCAAAACTTAACCTTTAATTTAACAAAAAATTATAGATCACAACATTACTTCACATGCCAAATGTACTTCAACCATCCAAAACTTGAGTTTTAAAAACTTTTCGATTATATCACAACATTACTTCACATTCCATGCCAATTGTAGTTCAACTATCCAATAAAAACATTAAACATTTAACGTTATATCACATGTCAAATGTAGATTGAAACCATCCAAATCTTGATTTTTAAAAACTTTTTTATTATATCACAACATTACTTCACATGCCATGCCAATTATAGTTCAATTGTCCAATAAAAACATTTAACATTATATCACATGCCAAATGTAGATTGAAACCATCCAAAACTTAACCTTTAATTTAACAAAAAATTATAGATCACAACATTACTTCACATGCCAAATGTACTTCAACCATCCAAAACTTAATTTTTACAAACAAAACAAATTATAACACACCATTAAATAACATGTCAAATCTAGTTCGAAAGCAAAACATCAATTTATAGATGACAACATTACTAGTAGTTCAACTATCCAAAACTTAAGTTTTAAAAACCAAACAAATTATATAACAACATTACTTCACATTCACATGCCAAAAGTACTTCAACCATCCAAAACTTAACTTTCAAAAACAAAAAAAATTATATTAACACAATAAAATATGTCCAAAAATTGTAGATCTCACAAGTATCAAGTATCAAGTTATATACATACATATATATATATATATATATATATATATATATATATATATATATATATATATATATATATATATGACTGTGCATCTAGATAATATATAAAAAAGTAAATTTAAGACTAGAAATATCAATCAAATCTACAAATCATGTGCATCAAATACAGATGGATGTAGTGTCTTTCCTAATAGAGTCTCAATCCGTGAGCTATCTTGCAAAGCATGGGGAACTTGTACACAATGCACGTACAAACATTAAAATTTGATGTTTTAAAAATGAGTGAGAATATATAGAACTTCATGTAAAAAACAAAATATAAAAAAAATCATGCAATACCTCATGAGGTTCCCTCTCCATTTGTTCACCTGCTACAACTTCCCCCATGGGAACATCTCCAACAGTAAACTGTACAATATACATGTACAATTATATATATATTAAAAATTTTCAGATGAAAATGCACATGTGTATATATAAACTTATTTTCAATAATATTAAAAAAAAGTTAGACAACTTGTTCAAATGGTTGAAATGGTGTGGATGTTCCTATCTCCGTCGCTAGAGTCCGTGGATTAAAGAAATCTTCTATAGAAACCTAAAATTCAAAATTTTAAAAGTATAAAATAACTCAAGATCAAGATCTCAATTTATAATAAAACTTTTAAACTTCAATTTATAAATTATAACTTTTAAAAAAACATATATATTTAAAAGTGAAAAATTGAATACTTCTGCAGGTGAATTTGGGACATCTCCTAAGAGAGGCTCCAAAAGAAAATCTCCAAAAACCTAAAATTCAAAAAATTTAAAATAACTCAATATATAGATATATATCTCAATTTTTAATGGAACTTTTTGAGGTGGAATATATATAACTTAAACACAAATTTTAAAAGTGAAAAATTGTCCATATTTGTTGTGGATCTGGCACATCTCCTAAGGAAGTAGAAGGTACAGCTCCCAAGGAAGAAGAAGGTACCTCCATCCCAAAAACATTGGACGGAATCAGAATCTGTTAAAACATTTTATTATTATATATGTACATGTACATGTGTGCACAATTATTTATTTTAAAAATATCACTTAAAAAGCACTAACATTTGTCAACCTATCTTGATGGTGAGTCCTATCTTGATTGTTTGAACCAGAGGCCCCAAATGTGATATTAACATTTTTGTCATTCATCATGCGTGACAACTACATATGGTGTTTTAACATATAATGATACATTTTTGTTAGATTAATATACATACAAATAAATGTATACATATACATACACATGTATTTATTACAAATTGTACATGTATGTGTTAAAATAATTGAACCCTAAACATTAACACATATCGTTCCCGTGCCCTTTTCCTCATGAAGAATTAGGTCTTGCCAACCATTGCAACAATTCTTTTCATATATTCTGAGATCATCAACACTCATGTTTTCAATCTCTTCATCTATACAATACACAAAATTGGCGCATGCATTCTCATGTGCTCTTTATCGATTTAGACAAACATCGACTCCACCCAATCCGCTGTGAACATTGTCAATGATGGCATCCCTTGCTTCTCGACTTATTTGAGAAGTCACATCCATCTCTAACCACAAAGTTTCAACCAGAAAAGGTCGACTCACCAATGGCGGCTCAGGGTGAGGCAACTCCACATCTCGCCTAGCGTCCCTACGGTCACACAATCAACCATTCCCAAGACCAAAAAAAACTAACAGAAGGCCATTGTAATTGGGTTTCATTTCCAAAACAATTATGCGTAAAACAATTTTACAAAGTAAATAGGAACCTCGTCGTTCCATGGGAGTCTTCTATAGGCCACAAGGTGCCTATCATACAAATAGTGAGCTATATTGGGGTGCTTGAAATATTGCACCTTCAACATCTTTCTTTTTGGCCCTTCTTTGAAATTAAACATTGACTTCACCATTTATTTTGTAACTCTTTGTTTTATATCCTCCCATTTATCGGGACCCATTATTGTTTCCTTTCTCTTTCTCATGACTTCTACAAATGTATCAGTCATTGGCCCAAGATTTCTATACACATTTACTAATTCACCCAATGAATGTGTAACTAGTTCGAGGCTTTGTCCACTCTCATCAAGTAGAGTCAAAGCCACGAGATCTATCTGCAATTTTGCATGAAGTTCTTGACACGTTTCTAAGGTGCATTACGCCATGTTTATTTCCCATGGTATATCAGAAATGTTAGCCAGATAAGTTGTCGTGGGTGGACAACCTTCTTCTTGAATGTAGCGTTCTTCCCTGTGTCTATTTTGACCAACATTTGGAGAATTTTCAGCCTCTGCATCAATATATATAAAAATTTGTATATTAGAAAAAACACATGTAAACAAATTTGTACAAATTGAATGAAACAAATATTGAAATTGATGGCAACCTCGACATGGTTGGCTAGCATCTTCTCCACCTTGAAACTATTAAGAACCAAAATGACCCTGCTGAGAACCAGGACCACCAGCCATTGATTGGCCTCTGAGGGAATAAATATCACCACCTTCACACAAATTTCTACCACTTATTGATGGCCCTCTAAGGGGATTTGAACCACCACCAACCTCTCAAGAGGAGAGAGAAGCTTCATAAAAAAATATGAATTTATAATCAATTTAAAAATACATTCATACATATGAATACACACGTACATATTCATTGATTAAATTGTGTTCAAACCATACCACGACTGGGTGAACCATGGGCATGCTCCATGGATGGTGTAGAGACCCTTCTCTTCTTATTAGCTCCTAAAAAAAAAAATGAAACTTAATGGGCATGCTCCATGGATGGAGTAGAGACCCTTCTCTTCTTATTAGCTCCTAAAAAATAAAAAATAAAACTTAATAACAACTAATTTAACTCACAAATTTGATAAAAAATCAATTCCATATGTGCTGTACACATCTATGGAGATTTAAGATTATATTTAAATACCATGAATAGCCATTGATCCTTGATCCCCCCCTCTCGTAGAGATATGGGATTCTGTTGATATTCGTCGTTCATCCTCCATGACATATATATCTACGGTGGAAATTTACAATTAATTTTTTAAATAACTAATTTAAAATAAATTCAAAATAAATTTCAGAAAATTAATGTAATTTAGTGTAAAAAAATTATGTAGGACACAACTTTCAAAGCACTAATTGATGTGTGAAACTCAATTTAAGAAGAAAAAAAAAATGATAAGTTCACCGAATTTTTCTTTACATGGTGGGAGCACACTTGGTATTAAATTGAAAAAAACACATTGTCATTAAAAAAGAAGTGAAACTCCATTTAAACAAAAATTTGTTGAAGTCCCCACATTTTTATTTTATAAAAATGTGAATTTCACTACTTGTTACAAATGTGAAGTTCACCAAGTTGTGCTTTACATGGTGTGTTGGGAGCAAACTTGGTATATAATTGAAAAATCCACATGGTCAATAAAAAAGACGCATTTACAAGTACACAACACACACATATCCAAGATATGTTACAATGTCCATCAATAAATTTTGAAGGAGAGTGTCTCAACACTAATTCATCTTTGAGAGATGAATCTTGAATTTTTGAAGAAGAGCGTCTCAAAACTAATTCATCTTTGAGAGATGAATCTTGAATTTTTGAAGAAGAGCATCTCAAAACCAATTCATCTTTGAGAGATGAATCTTGCATTTCCATTGCCCTGTATAATTATGATTCATATATTAATTCATCTTTGATAGATGAATACTGAATTGGCATTGCCCCATGCAATAGATCAACAGACATCTTATTCACAGTTGTACAATGCCTTATACTAAAAAAGTGAAATTGGCTAACAATATTGTTTTCTATTCCATGCAGTTATTTTAGCCTCTCCTCCTTAACTTGGTACATGCCATTCATCTGGTTGCACACAAGTTCAGAATTGGTGAAAACTACAATTCCATTTGATCCATACTCCATCGTTGTTCCCAAGTCTTCGATTAATCCAATATAATATGCCTCGTTCTTTGTTGTTCTTCCCGGTTTCCTTTGGATGACTTTTCTAGTCGTAATATTGGAAAGCACATATGTAATCACTGCTTTCCCTAGATTGGGATAGCAAGAAAATTCTATGCATAATTTCCATTTTTCAACCATATTTAATGGTTTTCTTATCCCTGAAAAAAAAACAAATTCAATAAAAATATATATTAAATTGACATTTATTGCAAATGCATGGGATAAATGACACAAGATCAGGAGATAAATGACATGCACATGGTTTATCTTAAAGTTTATCTTAAATTTTGTGGGAGAAATGACACATGTACACAATTGACCTTAAAGTGGTTGTGTTTTATGGATATTAAAATGAAGAACTTCTATTTAGATCTATTCCATAGATTGACTGTAGGGGCATTTACTAGATATGTCACCTTTCATAAAAGATGAGATCCAGAGGCTACCTGTCCCTTTACACACTCTGCCTATAGAACTTGTAGAAGTTAGTTCACTACTTGTCCAAATTATACTCTATGAAGGGTGTAGAGGACCTGTGGAATCACTAACACTACTTTACGTAGCCATAAGGGTGTATAAGAATGCATTTGTTTTACATTAGATATTAAAATGAAGAACTTATATTTAGATCTATTCTAGAGATTGACTATAGGGGCATTGACTAGATATGTCACCTTTCATAAAAGATGAGATCCAGAGACTACCTAGCCATTTACAAACTTTGCCCATAGAACTTGTAGAAGTTAACACTACCTATCCCAATTATACCCTATGAAGGGTGTAGAGGACCCGTGGAATAACTCACACTACTTTAAGTAGACATAAGGGCATATAAGAATGCATTTGTTTTACATTGAATACCTTTCATTTTAAATTTAGAATCTATTGGAAACAATTACATATATAATGTTAAAACCTATATTTTGTATCAAATCACTTTTTGTTTCAATGGGAAACTTTTATGGCTTTAATATGTTTTTCTCGAAATGTGATGTACCCCATTAAAATGGCAGATGTATTGAAATGATTCCTATGGTGTGATAAAATATAGATGCATAAATTCAATGAGCATATTTTTGAGATATAAAGTCCAAAATGGAAGAGTTTTTTGTGAAAAAATATCAATGCCACTATGGATATATATTTGCTTCATTAAAATGGATTTTTATAGAAGGATGTCCACTAAGTTGGAAAGAAGGGAAATTATCACAATTATATGTTAATGCATGTGTTTTACATTGAATATTTTTCATTTTATTAAAAATCTATTTGAAACACTAAACTATATATAAGGTTAAAAACTAGATGTTTTGTATCAAATTACTTTTGGTTTCAATGGAAAAATTATATGGCTAATGTTTCTGAGAAATGTATTTTCCCAGTTCAAATGGGGAGATATATCCATTGATCTATGGAGTAATAAATAGTTCATTAGTTTAAAATATAGTCCATAAATTCATTGACATGGATTTTGATATATAAAAGTCAAAGCGGAAAAGTTGGGTACAATGATACATATAGAGTGGATGCTATACATACTAGTATGAAAGATTATCCTTCCCTTCACCAAATTCCTTCATTTCCAACTGTTTCTTATCAATTCTAGACTTAAATGAATATTGGGATCAATTAAAGTTGCTTTAGAATGTATATGTATTCTTGCTACACTTTCTGGTTTTGTTTATTTGTAGTAATTTTTGACTAGTTTAACTCTGAAGTCTGGCTAAATATAGAAGGTGCCAATTCATAGCTATATACCATGTTTTCACAGGTTCCAGGTGTCACCTCAAAGAAAAATGCATATGGGTGAATTCCAGACTTCATCCACATCATTCCTTGCTCCCTACGAAGTCTGAGCAGAATTCTACAGGTGGTTATGCATGTGGGAAACCAAAACTAGGAGATAGACTTCTAATAGGACAAGGACTGTATAGATGTCTTTAGTCATAGTACGAGACCACCACCAAAGTTCTAATTTTATTTTAGTTGGGAAAGAAATTTACTACTATTTTATCTCAAGAGCAGTTATGTAATTTTCTTATAAGAATGACTCGGGAGACCAAGAAACAGCTAGCTAGATTTATGTTTTGTTGCTAGATCTTAGAAAACCGTGATACTCTGTTTTTGAAATAATTTTCCTTTAATGAAAGAAGCATCGCTTTATTGCAAGATCTGAAGCAATCTTGAGGATATTTGTATGCTGATCCAGTGGTAGAGGGCCCCTACTTCCCGAGAAGCTTTGTGCACATTGCTTAGATAAGTAACTTTAGCCTTGTTGCATTCCTAGTTTAAGCAATTTTCTGAACTTTGTGTTTTATCTTCACTTTCATTGGATGCTACAGTTTAGTATTTTTCTTACGAATTATTCCAAAATATCACTAATATTGAATGAGGTATAACTATATTATTTTAGGAGTTAGTTGCATTTCTTTGAACTTTATGTTTTTGTGCTCAATTACATCAGTTGTTACAGCTAGTCTTGTTCTTATTAATCTCTTCCAAAATATCACTAACTTTGGATGAGACATAGCTATGGTGTTTCAGAGCTTACTGCATTTTGTTGAACTCTATGTTTTTATGCTCATTTACATCACATTTTACAGCCAGTCCTATTCTATGAATTATTCCAAAATACCACTAACCCCGAATGAGACAGAGCTGGAACATTTCAGTGATTAGTTGCATTATAAGTGTAGTTGTAGTACTTCAGAGATTAATGGTGCACTAGTTCAATTTATGTTCATTGTATTTCAAGTTATATTAATGGCACTCTAGCTCAGATTCTGTTCACTGTATTTCAAGTTAGGATAATGGCATTCTAGTACAGTTGTGGTCACTGTTTTTCAAGTTTGAATGATTGCATTTTAGTTCAGCTTTATCCATTGTATTGTTAGTTTTATTAGTCAATTCTATGCTAGCTTTGTTCCATTAAATTTCAAGGCCTTCATTATTTACAAACTACTCTTGCTATTAATCTCTTCCAATACATCATCATATGGACAGGAATTAGTGATATCATTTCAAGGCCTTGATTGTTCTGCAATCTCTTATAATTGTGCAAATAGCCTTTTTCCCAAAAACTATTCCAAAAGACTTCTAATTTCCAAATAAGGCTTAGTAGTGCCAATTTAAGTTGCAGAATGGATCAATTCTAGTGTCATAGGTTAATTTAGAGTAGAATTCCTCATTGTGTTGCAGACTATCTTTTCCAAATATGTTTCAACAAATTTCTAGCCATGGATAAGATTTCCTCTGTGATCTTGTAGGTGGTTTTTTACTTAGAAGAACCTCATGGCACTAACTTATCCTTTTCTCAAAGCTATTCCAACATATTTCTAATGAATGAATGGGATTGAGTTCATGTTATGAGCTATTGAGTTCATGTTGTGAGTTATTGAGTTCTTGCTATGAGTTATTTTTCTTGTTAAAATATTGCATTTTCTGTTCTCAAGAGCCATACATAATTTAGAATAAGTTTTGCTCTGTTTTAGTGTGACCAACAACTTCTCTTTGCCAAAACTTAGTTCTTTTCCCTCCTAGAATAAAAACACAAAACCCAAAAACATTGGAAAAACACTAAACACAACGTAGTGAGAAACAAATACCTAGGCACATATAGTGTACTTCACTTCAACAGTTTACTAACCCTAGTTGACAATTTATGACCTCAATTTAGGGACACTAAGTTGAGCAGACACATACCACTATGGATATATCTGCTTCATTAAAAGAGATTTTTCTAAAGGATGTCCACTAAGTTTGGAAGAAGGGAAAGTGTCACAAAATTATATATATGTTAATGCATGTGTTTTACATTGAATATTTTTCATTTTAAATCTAGAATCTATTTGAAATAATTACCTATATAAGGTTAAAACCTATGTTTTGTAGAAAATTGAACTTTTGGTTTCAATGGGAAACTTTTATGGCTTTAATATGCTTTTCTTGAAATGTGATGCACCCCATGTTAGCCAGCTATAAAATTTGTTGTATCAAATGCTGGCTAAAACATTTTTGGAGTCTTCAAGAAACAAGTTTTATTGATAAAAGGTATTATCTCTTGAAGACTCTTGAAGGCCTCATGCCTCTGTCCAAATCTTCATTGTTGTTCCCATTTCAATGCTAAGACATTCTGTTGATTTCATGAGAAAGGACTGCTGCAAAATCATCATTTTTCGCCTTCCTCCACTCAAAACTAACCTTCATTTTTAATCTCTTTTGCCCCATCATTTTCCTCTATTTTTCCATTTTTCTTCATCTTCTCCACCCTTGCAGAGTTTAAAAATCCTCTTTTAACTCTGCCGAAAACCCTAAATTCCTTTGAAAATCTATAAAAAACCCATTTTTGTATTACAGAATTAAGCCCCCTTGGGGTAAGTCCTAAACCACTTCCCCTCCACGTGCCCACACCCTAGAACCAGGTTCTAGACCCAAGGCACTTATCGCATCAGAAATTTTAATGGTAGGATTGAAAATCCCAAGCCCGAAGCTCCGATTGCGATTGTTTATACTTTATTTTTATTTATTTTTTATTTTTTATTTTTTTATTTTATTTTCATGCCGTCAGCTCCGATTTCGATGATTTTATCATGCATTATGAAGGGTTTCCGCCAGTTCACTTTAAAAGAAATCCCCGCTGTTGATCGTTAGCCGATCAAACGGCCCGCGCAACATCGCATCTCAACATTTTCATTAAGTGAATTTAACATAATGCCTCCTCCGATTAACATCTCCCGATCCTTTCCCTACCATCGATCTGAGCTGCAGATTGACGCCCCATAACTAATCGCTTCGTCGCACTGCAAAGTTCATTACCCCACCGATTGCAACCTCTGGACGCATCTCCCACCGTCGATCTAATCTGCAGATTGACGGTCTTCATCTAACTGCATTAGATTTTTCCATCGGGTGCGCCTAATTACTTAACTTTTCCCTCCTCCGATCACCGAATCCCGATTCACTCTCTGTCATTGATATGATCTGCAGATCGACGGTCAGCGCTCAATCGCATCGCAAGTTTCATCAGGCGCATTTTATTTCTTCCCCCGATTGGTCATCCCACGATCAATCGAGAGTCGTTGATCTTCCCCCCGCCTTCCGTGATCCAACGGTCCTCATTCACTCCGATCACAAGTCTTACCTCCGCTTTAAAATCCTCTGATTCATTCCCCACCGTTGATCTGATCCTCAGATCAATGGTCATCACTCAATCGCATCGCAAGTTTTTTGCCGAGCACATTAACATGTTTCCTCCGCCGATTGCGATCCTCTGATTGGATCTGGACTGTCCATGTGTCTATATCGGACGATCCCGAAACTTTCCTCATGGTTACATCGCCATCCGCCTTCCACCAAGAGGATTTTAACGCGTATTCCCAACTGTCGATCTCTGTGCGATCGATGGTTCTGACATGTTTTCTTCCTCCGCTCTTCTTTGACCTTCTCTTAGCCGATCTCCACCATTGGATGATGCCATCCAATGGCCATGCTCTCTCCCCACGCCCTCTGATGTAGTTTACCCACAATGCAGGATTTCTTAATATTTTGTGTTTTGTAGGATTGTTGGTTTTCCATTATATTGAAAGAAAAGCCAAGGGCTGAGAATGACGATTCCTGTGCCTTTGATTCATCAAAGGGAAGCTATTCACGGGTTCAAATTCGACGTTTCATCAATGCTCCATGGGCATTGATGCCATATGAGCCCTGTGCGGCCCTGCACATCAACAAGACACTGTCCATTAAATAAATCAAAAGAGTATCAGTGTCGAAGACAGAACACAACAGAACAAAAGGATTGAAGATAATTTGGGGATTACGGCTAAGAATGATTATCAAAAGCCTAATCCCCAGAATTAAAACACAGTTAAAGGAACATCATAAGTGTTATCAGACAGAAAATCCTCCACCGCCACATCTGAGGAAAATTGATTCCTCCCAGCTACCACAGTGCCACCTGTGCCTTAAAAGCATTCAAACAGAGGCTGAAGTTATGGCTCAAAATCATATATTTGCCTCAAACGCAGCCAGAGAGTTGATTCTACCGAAGAACTTAATGCAAAAATATCTGCAGAGTTACTCCAACATGACACAGAGCCTCAAAAGTCAATAAAATCTCCCACCAAGCTTAATCTTAAATGTAAATCCATTAATACAGTGATAATATCTGTACGCTTCTCCATCGAGCCCCATAAAGGCCCAAAAGACATCAAGTCTGTATTAATTATCTTGGGAGATTTTTTATCAGATCTCACCTCCTCATTCTTCTATAAATACTTCTGTGGAAGATGAGAAATTTTTTATTGAGTTGGTTGCTGAATTTTGAAATATACTTGAGCTTGAAACTCCAACTTGTAAATAGTGTTCACTGGCTCTTGAAGCTCTGTTTGTGATTAGATGAGTTAGGCTAAGAAAAGTGAAGATGATTGCTGAACTGAAACATTGCACTTGAAGATGTAACTGGTTTGACATCAATAACAAGTTGTTTCTTGGGATCCTGGTCTATGTCACTGGTGAAGTGCCTCTTTATTTGTTATTTGTTTTCGCTTTTCATGTATGCCATATTGTTCACTATTATCTGATAAAGAACAACAATTATAGAGTTAGGATTTATTGTTTACCAGTACCCTTCTCTGACTGTTAAGTTTTATCTCAATGTTTTCCTCTAAATTGTTTATTTAAGAATGATTCAATACATCTTAAGCGGTTAGGAATGCTGGCGTTCCCTCATCCTACTGTTTGCTTTAAACATTATTCTTGAATGTGATTTCCATCATTTTCTTATTAAAGTTGGACTAGAAAATTTATGGTGAGCCCTGTTTTCTAGCTTCTTGCTCCAAAGGTAGATTCTGAAAGTTTCCCTAAGTGTTTGCTGAAAGAAGACTAGGTTTAAAAGTGCCTTATCTGATCTTAAGTTTCAACTTGTTTCCCTTATGTGTTTTTATACTTTCTTAAGGTAATTATGCAGATTACTGGATTTTTTGTCAATTAAGCTGCTTTAATACAAACTTTCCCAAGAAGAATATGGTTAGCCCTGACCTTGGTTGGTTTTAAACAATTACTTAAGAGGCTTTTCTTGTTTGGACTGACTATAAATCCTTGTTGAAATTATTATCAGTTTCTACCCCTTCAAAATTTTATTGTTTCCATTCCATCATTTTAATCTCAATAATCTTGTGATATAGATGACTTGCCCCTTGGAACACTCTTGATGTTGTTGCTGAATTAAAGCCCTGTTATGACTCCATCGCCCAATGGACTAAAAACCAGCATTATATCTATATTTTTTATCCAAAGCTTGCTCTGATTACTTGCAACTTCTCACCTTTGAAACTCTTTTCATTTAGGACTTTCCACCTCAAATAATAATCATGCTCAACCATCCAGAAACAAAACAAAACCCTTGGCCTTCATAACTAGCCTAATATAATTAACAAAAATTCAAAGACAAATCGATCTTTGCACTTATTGGAGAGATCCCTCTCCAGATTCAGGAGGGATAGATCCTAGAATCCCAAAGTGGTTGAAACGATGTTTCTCCCTATGATCGGACTTTGCCAATCTTGCTGATTACAGGGAACTAAAATTTCTGGCGTCTCCACTAGGGAAATTTCTGAGTAATTTGCATTTTAAGGTAATCATAGGATATCGGAAATTTGTTTCAAAGAACATTTGCTATATTAACCAACTGAGCCACTAGAAACTAACATTTTTGGCGATTTCGCTGGGGAATCTTGAGTTATTATCTGGTTGAATACTTTAGGTATCTTAGAACTCCCTTGATTTAATAACATTTGTCCTGTTAGCTGGTTGAACTATTAGACATAACATCTCTGGCCAACAAAAATTGTTTAAGTGAGTAAGAATACGCCTTTGCAAGCACTACCAAGAAATGGTAATCATGATGAAACTTGTGTGAATCAATGACAAACTAGGCAAACCCTAGGATTCTCATAAGCTTTATCTAACCTTGAAAGATCAGTTGGCTTAGCCATAAGAGTAGACTGTCTTTGTCTCATAACCATAGCTAGGTTTTTAAACGGAGTCAGGACATTATTAGAAACAACACAACTAAAAAATAACTCAGAAAACACCAAAAATATTTCAGATTGGAATTCAATAAACATGGTGGTGGACCATAAAACCTTTTACCTCCAAAAGAGCTAAAAAATTCCACTTGGCGACTCCACAATCCTCAACAGACCTTAAGACTCCACTGGAAATAACCCTTATCATTTTAATATCATTAAAACTCAGTTAGAGGATTGTAGGATTAAAATTTGTGTAAACAGATTAGTTGACCTTTTAAACACTGTCATATCTAGTTGAAATTCGCTTATTTAAGTTGGGTCTGAAAAACACAGCATAGTGGCTCCTAGAAAGATTCATAGTAGAGCTTATCCTGACCTTGATCCACCTGAGATAGTTGACAACCCAGAAAGTATCCTTAGGAAGTCTCCTAGGATTAAATTATCAACTGTTTTCATATCACCCTTGAGAGCTAATTCAGTTCCTAAAAATATTTCAGCTCTACAATGATCACACGTTGACTTAGTAAATCCCTTCAGAACTAGGTCTCTTGATGATTTAGATCAGTTAGATTCTGAGCTTTCCCTTTCATCTCCTGAAACAAGTGAACATCCTGGTAGTAGAGAAAGAACACCTCCTGATTTACATTTCCTTCACAACTTAGGTGTCTCTCATCCAAGATCAGCTCAACAATCTACTCCTGGTCCATCCACTTCTGCCCATCCTACATCCTCTGTTCAAACCACTGCACTCCAACCCACCTTTCATCTTGTTAATATACCTCTTGTAAATCCACCTCCACCTCCTGCCATGGCTACATGGTATGCTCCCTTAGTTTGTCCTATACCATTAGTCAATCTTCCACAAGAATATCAGTCCAAAATTCCATTATATGATGCTAGCAATGCTACAACTTCATCACAACATGTGGATAAGATGAATGACTACTTCGACATAAATGAAATTGATGATGATTTTGTCAAGCTTAGATTATTTGCTCAAATTCTGGGGGGAGAAGTAAGAAAATGGTTTAAAGGCTTAACCCCCCATGGTATTAATGATCTCCAAGCTTTCCATCAGACATTCTTAAACAAATGGGAAGTAAAGAAGAATCCTCTCCAAGTCCTTTCTGATTACAAGAACCTCCGCAAAAACACAGGGGAAAGTGTACAAGCTTATTGTACTAGATTTAACATTATCTATAATGCACTTCCCCCAGATCTAAAACCTCCACAAGGTGCAGCATTGAACAAATTTCCTAAAGGGTTGGACCCTTAAATGACCTATCAGCTGAGAGAGAGAGAGACCGTGCAACTCTTGAAGATATGCAAAAGGGGGCTCTTGCTGTAGAAGTCAACTTGATGGAGAAGAGAGCAAGAATGAAAAATGAAAAGAGAGTGTCCTTTAGAGAGGAATATACACCTTCTACTTCCAACTCAAAGATGGAAAGGATGATGGAGGAGATGATGAAAGAGATGAGCATAATTAAGAGAGCACAAGCCAGCCAAAACCAAAATGCTCCTCAAAACAGAAACCAAAACCATAATCAGAATTTTAGAAGGAACCAACCTCCAAATAGACCAAGGGAAGATGATCAACAGATCACTCCTCCCTTTCATCAAAACTATGTGAGTGAGGTTGAAGAAATATATGAGCAAGCAGAGGACAAGGACATAAATATGTTAGCGGTAGATGATGATGACTTTGAAGTCCATTATGATAGAAAACAAGGTCTTTATACACCTTATGATGACAAAAGAGATGATGATGAAAGTTATTATCAAGACATAGAAAATGTCATCATAGAGTCTCAAAGAGAATATGACCTTAGAAGTAAAACCAATCAACAAACTCCCAACACTAAAACCTCTAACAAAAATTCACAAAACAGTACTGAAACCAAGCCTGAAGTTGTCAAACAGAAGGACAAAACAGTAGCTGTGAATTCTGATAAAGATAAAGAGAAAGGCACTCAAAACAATGCAAAACAGAGTGCAGACCTTAGTAGTACTAACACTTCAGCTAGTACTCCTGTTAAAACCATCTTTTCAAATGTAAATAGGACAAATCAGCAAGCTGATGTTGCTGATAGAGTGGCAGCTAATAAGGCTGAAACAAGTACTTCAGGGAATAATATTCCTTTCATCCTGGAGCAGGAAATTTCCAAAATCATAATCTCGGTGCCCTTGACTGAGTTAGCTGCCTAGCATGTATATAGGACCCGAATTTTGAAGGATTTAAAAATAGAAGAAAATGAGGACACTGTTAATCTTAACGATGACGAACCAGAGCTGATTTTTGGTCCTAAGACTGCAGGTAGATATCAAGAGGGACATGTTCCTCCCTTTTATGTAAGTTTAAACGTTCATGACAAGATCTTGCACAACGTTTTGCATGACTCAGGAGCTTCTCACAATTTAATGCCAAAAGCTGTAATGGAGAGCCTGGGTCTAGAAATCACCAGACCTTATAAATATCTATACTTCTTTAACTCCAACAGGGTGAAATGTTTAGGATTAATCAAAGACCTTTGCGTTAACTTAGCCCAAATTCTAGCCAAATGCTTAGTCATGGATATTGTTGTGGCTGATGTGCCCCCAATGTATGGAATGTTATTATCGAGATCTTGGGGGGCTAAGTTACAAGGGACTATGCAAATGGACATGACCTATGCGACTATCCCTGTTTTCAATCATACTAGAAGACTTTACAGGGAGTCTCATATGCAATACACAGTTACAAGTCAGGACCGACCACAAAACTCTCCTCTGTATTCTGTAAATATAGGCCTTGATTCTTTTATTATTTTTAAAGATGAAACACTTAGTGAATAAGTCACTTTAACAGGATTAATGGCCGATAGGGAGGAAGAGGAACATAACGCAGAAGTGTCAAAACAAGTTTGTTGCATTTCAAAACATTAGCAAACCAAACAAAGGTCTTGAGCTACAAGTCATGCATCCATTTCTCTTAAACCTTCACAGTCAAGAAAAAAACCCTCAACACAACAAAAAACCTAAGGAGTTGAAACAAATACAACTAAGCGCTGAGATTCCACAACAAACCGTAAGCACTTTAGTTGAAGAGTACAAACACCAAACAGATGAAACCAAAAATAGTCCTCTATGGAGTATGTATTTTGATGGATCCTGCACTAAGAACAATGCTGGTTTAGGTGTCTAGATCTGCAACACTAAAAGCAACCACACATAAAGCATTTCCTGCAAATTGAACTTTCAGTGTTCTAACAACATAGCGGAATATGAATCCCTTCTCTTAGGCTTATGTTTGTTGAAAAAGTTAGGAACCAAGAGAATCAGTGTATATGGGGATTCAAAGTTAGTCATTAGGCAAGTCAATGGGGAGTATAACGCAAATCATCCTTGACTTAGGGCCTACCGAAACGATGTCATGGACCTTTTAAAAACTTTCGAGGAGTCCAAACTGATTTTTGTCCCAAGAAAAAGAAATATTGCCACCCATAATTTAGCCTTTGCAACTAGAACATGCTTAACGCCATATGAAACCAAAGACTACACAACTCAGATAAAATTTAGACCAGCCGTGCTTGATAATGAAAAGTATTGGCAGGTGTTCGACGGAGACAAACAAATAGAAGACTTCATGCAATTTAGAAATGAATTCGAACTAAAAATCTTGGACTCAGATTATGATACAGACTGCAGTGAAGAAAATTTTCTTGGTGAAGAAGAGATGTCTCCTAAGCTTGTCAATATTAATCTTCTTTCTAGAAAACTTGAAAACAAAACGAAGCTTAATGAAAGTTAGAAATAGAGGAGTTAGAAACTCTGCACTCCAAAGATGAAAGTTTGCCAAGCGGTCTAGCACATTTAGAAGAGTTATTTGATTTTAACGATGTGGCCAGGAAGCCAAAATTGGAACCTGTAGAGACTGAAGTAGAGGGGTGCAATATAGGCAGTGAGAAAAAACCAAAAATGATTAAACTGTCTAAAACTTTACCAGCTCATATTAAACTCGAATACATAGAGTTGTTTAAAGAATTTTCTAATGTTTTTGCATGGAGTTACGAAGATCTTAAATCCTATAACACTAAAATAATATAGCACAAAATTCCCCTAAAAGAAAACCAAAAACCATTCAAACAGAAACTACGTAGAATAAACCCTGTTTAGTTGCCTTTGGTTCAAAAGGAGATCATGAAAATGTATGAAGCTAGTATTATTGTCCCTATTAGATATTCTGAGTGGGTGTCTAATCTGGTGTCAGTTAGGAAGAAAAATGGAGAGATCAGGCTTTGTATAGACTTTAGAGACTTAAACAAAGCTTCATTGAAGGAAAACTACCCCTTACCTAAGATGGATCATATTTTACAAAGGGTGGTAGGGTCTAGACGAATTTCTTTGCTTGATGGCTACTCAAGGTACAATCAGATTTTAGTTCACCTTGTTGATCAATTGAAGACAACCTTTACTACACCATGGGGCACTTTCATGTATGTGAAAATGCGTTTTGGTCTAATGATTCATGCTCGAGAAACTTTTCAAAGAGCCATGGACATAGCATTCTCAGAAGAACTAGGCCTCTTAATCATTATATACCTTGATGATGTTACTATGTTTTCAAAAACAGATGAAGAGCACTTAGAAAATTTAGGAAAAGTTTTCGAGAAATGCAGAAAGTTTGGAATATCTTTAAACCCTAAGAAGACACTATTTGGTCTCCAAGAAGGTAAAATTCTTGGGCACATTATTTCTGAAGAGGGTATAAGGATAGATCCAAAGAGTATTGAAGCCATCTTGCAAATCTTACATCCTCGAAACATCAAGGAGTTGTAATCTTTCATTGGAAAGATTAACTTTTTGAGAAGGTTCATCCCCAACTTGGCTGAGCTCCTTAGAAATATTACAAACATGTTGAATAAGGAGCAAGGGGTAAAATGGACCTTGGAAGCAAAGAAGTCCTTTGAGCTGGTGAAACAAACGTTAACCAAAAAATTGGTTCTAATAAGTCCTGATTTTTCAAAAGATTTTTATATCTTTTCATTTTCATCAGAACATACAATAGCTGTTGTCCTTTTACAGAAAAATTCACAAGGACAAGAGCAGCCTATTGCATTCTTTAGCAAGGCATTGAGGGATGCCCCTTTGAAGTATAACATTATGGAAAAGCAAGCTTTTTCTTTGGTTAAAGCCTTGAAATACTTCAGAGTATACATCCTTCACTCACACATCATTGCCTTTGTCCCAGATTCAGTTGTTAAAGACATTCTAACACAGGACCCAGATGGTAAGAGAGGTGAGTGGATTGCTGTTATCCTTGAATATTATTTAGAGATAAAACCCACTAAGCTGATCAAAGGCCAAGTTCTGGCTAGATTAATGGTTGAATCAAATTTTGAAATTCTTGATATTAATATGATTAATGCTTTAGATGATCAAGAGGAATTCTCAACTCCCATTGTTGAAGACCGTTTTATGAATTCCTCTTGGTATGCTGATATTCTTTATGTTTTGATTAATTTGAATACATCTCCTGGTTTGACAAAAACAAAGGCAAGGTTTTTAAAATTGAAAGCTGTAAACTATTTCATTATAGACAGATGTCTTTGTTGGAAAAATGCAATTGGTATATTGCTTAAATTTTTTCCTGAGTTTGATGCAGAGAAGGTTAAGCACGAGTTCCATGAAGGAGAGTGTGGAGGTCATTTGTACTGGAAGACAGCAGCCAAAAAAATTTTGAGGGTTGGTTTCTATTTGCCTACTCTCTTTCATGATGTACACAAGATGATCATTGCCTGTCATAAATGTCAACTTTTTAAAGGCAAAAGGAAGCCGCTGCCCTTGCCTCTGCATCCAATCACTATTGAAGCCCCTTTCCAACAGTGGGGACTTGAATTCATAGGAGAAATCCATCCACCATATTCTTCTCAGCATAGATGGATTCTCATTGCCACAGACTATTTCACTAACTCGATAGAAGCCATACCTTTTAGGCAGGCCAATGATTCTGTTATTATAAAATTCATAGAGAATAATATTCTCTCTATATTTGGTTGTCCTACCAAGATCATCACTAATAATGCAACAGCATTTGGATCAAAAAAGATGGTTGAATTCTGTCACAGATATCAGATAACATTGGGGCATTCCACGGCCTATTACCCCCAAGGTAATGGACTTGCAAAATCCTCAAACAAGAGTTTAGTGAACATAATCAAGAAACTATTGGAGGAAAACAAAAAGTCTTGGCACACAAAGCTAGTTCATGCACTTTGGGCTCACAGGTTGACTTTGAAGAAATCTATTGGTATGTCACCTTTCCAGCTTGTGTATGGTACTGATGCAATTTTTCCAATCAAGCTTGGTATACCAGTTATGAATTTGATTCAAGATTTGCGGACTGAAGAAAATGACATGATCATAAGGATCAATAAAAAAATTCATCTTCAGCAAACCAGAGAGGAGGTTTATAACAAAGCATTGCAGAAGCAGGATAGCATTAAAAAGCTCTTTGACAAAAGAAAAAAGGCCAGCAATTTCAAAATTGGGGACAAAGTTTTAAACTGGGACTCAAGGAGGGAAGACAAGGGCAAGCATGGAAAATATGACAACTTATGGCTTGGCCCTTACTCTATTCATTCAGCTGCTGGTAACAATGCCTATTTTTTACAAGAGTTGAATGGAGCAGAATTGTTTGGGGGTCCTGTCAATGGCAGGATGCTCAAACATTACTTCTCTTGATCCATGTTATGTTTTGAAGCCTTTTTATATTTTTTCCATTATAAATATTTCATCCACCATTGCACTCAAAGTTAGAAAAATCAAAATACAAAAACAATAGAAAATAGAAAAGAGGGCAGATTGTGAAAACAAGAAAGGTGCAACCCATACCAAAAAAGAGAAACAAAATCTGAAAGTGTGCAAGCTCAAATGCCACTCCTGAAAACACACTTCTCATTAGTCAAAAAACCTAATCTTGGCTAATTAGCTTTAAATTTTCTGCTGATAAGATAGTGAATTCGATTTGCCAAACTGTTCAATCTTGGCTTATCAGTAGATAGATTAGGATAGAAATTAAAGGTTCAAAAATTCTAAAAATCTGAACCTAAGTTTCCAAAGAGAGATGGCTCAAATCTGTTCTATTTTCTTGAGTCAGAAACAAAGATAAACTGGTTCTAAATAGCTCAAAATATGAACTAGAGGATAAGCAAATAACAACTCAAGTAAGAGTCAAATCAGAGTTATAAAAGATGGAGGAAGTGCTTGAATTTTCAGATCCCAAGCCTTCCATTTTGTTTTAATTTTCTGCGAAATAAGATCTATGTGCAGCTTGTTTTTTATGCCATAGATCAGCATGAAGTTGGACTGTTCAATCCTAACTTGTATGCTTTTAAATTTCTATTGTAGAATTTAGAGAATAAAATCTGTTGGACAGTTTAATCCCAATAGATGGTAGATTAGGTAGAGAATTAGATGGACTCAACTGTTTAATCTGAGTCCATGGAGAAATAAGGAGTAGAATTAGATTAGTTTTATGCTTTCAGAAGAATAAAATGTTGTAAAAGAGTTTTCCAATCCAAGTGCACTCTAAAGAAGAAAAAATGTTAGATCAGTAGGATTGGGTAGGTAGAAAGCTTGTTGATGAAAGATCCATCGTTTTTATGGCTGCTAATATGTTTTCAGAAGATCATCTCAGCAAAGGAAGGGCAGCCCAATGGATGAGGCATAGTTCAGCCCCCAGAGAATCTAATGGATGAGGCACAAGTCAGCCTCCCAGAGAATGCAAGTCTGAAGTTCTTGATGCCTTCAAGAAGGCACCATCCTGAGGTGGAGCCACTGTTAGCCAGCTATAATTTTTTTTGTATCAAATACTGGCTAAAACATTTTTGTAGTCTTCAAGAAACAAGTTTTATTGATAAAAAGTATTATCTCTTGAAGACTCTTGAAGGCCTCATTCCTCTATCTAAATCTTCATTGTTGTTCCCATTTCAATGCTCAGAAATTCTGCTGATTTCATGAGAAAGGACTGCTGCAAAATCATCATTTTTCCCCTTCCTCCACTCAAAAATAACCTTCATTTTTACTCTCTTTTTCCCCATCATTTTCCTCTATTTTTCCATTTTTCTTCATCTTCTCCACCCTTCGAGAGTTTAAAAATCCTCTTTTAACTTTGTCGAAAACCCCAAATTCCTTTGAAAACCATTGAAAATCTATAAAAAACCCAATTTTGTATTACAGACTTAAGCCCCCTTGGGCTAAGTCCTAAACCACTTCCCCTCCACGTGCCCACACCCTAGAACCAGGTGCTAGACCCAAGGCGCTTATCACATCAGAAACTTTTAATGGTTAGATTGAAAAGCCCAAGCCTGAAGCTCCGATTGCGATTGGCCCCATATATACATAAGCCCCGGGCCTATTAATGTTCCATATAGACCAGGCCCCGCAACTGTGCGCCTTTCATATGTATTTCCCGCCTCGATCCACCAAAACTTTGTATTATATTAAAAATTTGGGTTTCTCATTCATTATGAAGGGTTTCCGATGGTTCGCTTTAAAAACAATCGCCGTCGTTGATCGTAAGCCGATCAAACGGCCCGCGCAAAATCACATCGCAACATTTTCATTGAGCGCATTTAACATAATGCCTCCTCCGATTAACAACTCTTGATTCTTTCCCTGTCGTCGATCTGAGCTGCAAATCGACGACCCATAACTAATCGCTCCATCACACTCCAAAGTTCATTACCCCGCCGATTGCGACCTCTCGACGCATCTCCCACCGTCGATTTGATCTGCAGATCGACGGTATTCATCTAATCGCATCATAGTTTTCCATCGGGTGCACCTAATTACTTAACTTTTCCCCCCTATGATCTTCGATTCCCGATTGACTCTCCACCGTCGATCTGATCTGCAGATCGACGGTCAACGCTCAATCACATCACAAGTTTCATCGGGTGTGTTTTATTTCTTCCCTTGTTTGGTCATCTCGTGATCAATCGAGAGTCGTTGATCTTCCCCCCACCTTTCATGATCCAACGGTCCTCATTCACTCTGATCACAAGTCTTACCTCTGCTTCAAAATCGTCCGATTCATTCCCCACCATTGATCTGATCCTCAGATCAATGGTCATCGCTCAATCACATCGCAAGTTTTTTTCCAAGAACATTAGCATGTTTCCTCCGCCAATTGCGATCCTCCGATTGGATCTGGACTGTCCATGTGTCCAGATCAGACGATCCCAGATCTTTCCTCATGGTTTCACCGCCCTCCACCTTCCACCAAGAGGATTTTAATGCGTATTCCCAACCGTCGATCTGTGCATGATCGACGGTTCTGACATTTTTTCTTCCTCCGCTCTTCTTTGACCTTCTCTTATCCGATCTCCACCATTGGATGATACCATCCAATGGCCATGCTCTCTCCCCGCGCCCTCTGAAGCAGTTTACCCACAACGCAGGATTGCTTAATATTTTGTGTGTTTTGCAGGATTAATGGTTTTCCATTATATTGAAATAAAAGCCAAGGGCTGAGAATGACGATTCCCATGCCTTTGATTCATCAAAGGGAAGATATTCATGGTTTCAAATTCCACGTTTCATTAATGCTCCATGGGCATTGATGCCATATGAACCCTGTGCGGCCCTGCACATCAACAAGACAATGTCCATTAAATAAATCGAAAGAGTATCAGTGTCGAAGACAGAACACATCAGAACAAAAGGATTGAAGATAATTTGGAGATTACGGCTAAGAATGATTATCAAAATCCTAATCCTCAGAATTAAAGCACAATTAAAGGAACATCATAAGTGTTATCACACAGAAAAGCCTCCACCGCCACATCTGAGGCAAATTGATTCCTCCCAGCTACCACAGTGCCACCTGTTCCTTAAAAGCATTCAAACAGAGGCCGAAGTTATGGTTCAAAATCAGATATTTGCCTCAAACGCAGCCAGAGAGTTGATTCTGCGGAAGAACTTAATGCAAAAATATCTGTAGAGTTACTCCAACATGACACAGAGCCTCAAAAGTCAATAAAAGCTCCCACCGAGCTTAATCTTAAATGTAAATCCATTAATACATTGAGAATATCTATACGCTTCTCCATCGAGCCCCTCAAAGGCCCAGAAGCCATTAAGTCTATATTAATTATCTTGGGAGATCTTTTATCAGATCTCACCTCCTCATTCTTCTACAAATACTTCTGTGGAAGATGAGCAATTGTTGGTTGAGTTGGTTGCTGAATTTTGAAATATACTTGAGCTTGAAACTCCTACTTGTAAATAGTGTTCACTGGCTCTTGAAGCTCTGCTTGTGATTAGATGAGTTAGGCTGAGAAAAGTGAAGATGATTTCTGAGCTGAAACATTGGACTTGAAGATGTAACTGGTTTGACATCAATAACAAGCTGTTTCTTGGGATCCTAGTCTATGTCACTGGTGAAGTGCCTCTTTATTTATTATTTGTTTTCCCTTTTCATGTATGCCATATTGTTCACTATTCTCTGATAAAGAACAACAATTATAGAGTTAGGATTTACTGTTTACCAGTACCCTTCTCTGACTGTTAAGCTTTATCTCAAAGTTTTCCTCTAAATTGTTTATTTAAGAATGATTCAATACAGCTTAAGCGGTTAGGAATGTTGGCGTTCCCTCGTCCTACTGTTTGCTTTAAACATTATTCTTGAATGTGATTTCCATCGTTTGCTTATTAAATTTGGACTAGAAAAGTAATGGTGAGCCCTGTTTTCTAGCTTCTTTCTCCAAAGGTAGATTCTAAAAGTTTCCCTAAGTGTTTGCTTAAATCAGACTAGGGTTAAAAGTACCTTATCTGATCTTAAGTTGCACTTTGTTTCCCTTATGTGTTTTCATACTTTCTGAAGGTAATTATGCGGATTACTGGATTGTTTGTCAATTAAGCTGCTTTAATACAAAGTTTCCCAAGAATTATATGGTTAGCCCTGACCTTGGTTGGTTTTAAACAGTTACTTAAGAGGCTTTTCTTGTTTGGACTGACTATAAATCCTTGTTGAAATTATTATCAGTTTCCACCCCTCCAACACTTTATTGTTTCCATTCCATCATTTTAATCTCAGTAATCCTATGATATAGATGACTTTCCCCTTGGATCACTCTTGATGTTGTTGCTCAATTAAAGCCCTGTTATGAGTCCATTGCCCAATGGACTAAAAACCAGCGTTATATCTATCTTTTTTAGCCAAAGCTTGTTCTGATTGCTTGCAACTTCTCACCTTTGAAACTGTTTGCAGTTAGGACTTTCCACCTGAAATAATAATCATGCTCAACCATCCAAAAACAAAACAAAACCCTCAGCCTTCATAACTAGCCTAATATCATCAACAAAAGTTCAAAGACAAATCCATCTTTGCACTTATTGGATATATCCCTCTCCGGATTCAAGAGGGCTAGATCCTAGAATCCCAAAGTGGGTGAAACGATGTTTCTCCCTACGATTGGGCTTTGCCAATCTTGCGGATTACAGGGAAATAACACCCCATTAAAATGGGAGATATATCGAAATGATTCCTATGGTGTAGTAAAATATATATGCCTAAATTCAATGAGCATAGTTTTGAGATATAAAATTCCAAAATGGAATAGTTGTTTGTGAACAAATATCAATGTCACTATGGATATAGATCTGCTTCATTAAAAGGGATTTTAATGCATGTGTTTGACATTGAATATTTTTCATTTTATTAAAAATATATTTGAAACATTAAACTATATATAAGGTTAAAACCTAGATGTTTTTTATCAAATTACTTTTGGTTTCAATGGAAAACTTTTATGGCAAATGTGTTTTTCTCGAAATGTGGTACATCCCATTAAAATGGGAGATATATTAAAATGAATCCTATTGTGTAATAAAATATTTCAAGTAGTTTAAAAATATAGATGCATAAATTCAATGAGCATAGTTTTGAGATATAAAAGTCCAAAATGGAATAGTTGTTTGTGAACATATATTAGTAGATCACTATGTATATCACTATGGGTATATCGGCTTCATTAAAAGAGATTTTTCTAAAAGGATGTCCACTAAGTTTGGAAGAAGGGAAAGTGTCACAAAATTGTATATATATGTTAATGCATGTGCTTGACATTGAATATTTTTCATTTTAAATTTAGAATCTATTTGAAACAATTACCTATATAAGGTTAAAACCTATGTTTTCTAGAAAATTGAACTTTTGGTTTCAATGGGAAACTTTTAAGGCTTTAATATGCTTTTCTTGAAATGTGATGCACCCCATTAAAATGGGAGATATATTGAAATGATTCTTATGGTGTGATAAAATATAGATGTATAAATTCAATGAGCATAGTTTTGAGATATAAAAGTAAAAAATAGAAGAGTTGTTTGTGAGCAAATATCAATGCCACTATGGATATAGATCTGCTTCATTAAAAGGGATTTTTCTAGAAGGATGTCCACTAAGTTGGAAAGAAGGGAAAATATCACAATTATATGTTAATGCATGTGTTTGACATTGAATATTTTTCATTTTATTAAAAATCTATGTGAAACATTAAACTATATATAAGGTTAATACCTAGATGTTTTGTATCAAATTACATTTGGTTTCAATGGAAAACTTTTATGGCTAATGTGTTTTTCTCGAAATGTGATACACCCCATTAAAATGGGAGATATATCAAAATGAATCCTATGGTGCAATAAAATAGTTTCAAGTAGTTTAAAAATATAGATGCATAAATTCAATGAGCATAGTTTTGAGATATAAAAGTCCAAAATGGAATAATTGTTTGTGAACATTTATCAGTAGATCAATATGCATATTGTTATCACTCTAGTAAATTATTAACTTGTGGGATTTTGGATTTAAGTCAAATAAATATAGAGGTAACCACAAACCTACTTCAAACTCTAGGATCTAGCCTTCCTAGGGTTCAGAGAGGGCTCTCTCTTTAAGATTTATCTTTGTTTGATTTATAAATGTTAGGCTAGTTATGAAAGTACACTCTGGTTTTGGTTTTAAATGATTTGGTGGGAAAAAATCACTTGGAGGTAAGATAGAGAGAAATCTACTTTTCCATTGGGCTATGGAGTCTAAATTAAGCTAGAAGCACTAGAAATGAAGGCCAAAAAGGTACAAATATATTTAGGGCAAGACAGATAACCCTCAAAGATTTGGGAAAGTGGTTTTTTGTGAGGTGGTATGATTGGGATAAAGGTCAATTAAGGGTCCTTTGATCCAGAAAATGGAAGTATAAGGCAGAGGTAAAATGGGAGATGGAGCAATTAAGGATTCCTTGCACTGGAAATCAAAAGAAAACATTAAAATGGAAATTAGTTAAAGACGGGGAGTTCTTGAGTAATCCTATAGTAATACTCCTAGTTACACATTCAGATAGAACAAACATAAAATGAATGCATGAAACTTAGAAAAGGAAACAGTGAAAAGTAGGAAGTACTTCACTTGTCAGCTTATCACAGAGATCCTAAATTATGATGCCAGTAAGCTTTTCCGGTCTGTTACTTCGAATTGGAACACACAATAGCCTCCAATGTTCAACAAAATGTCTATAGTAAGTCTAGCAATTTGATTCCACACTGAATGCTTCTGACATTGAAGTATTTATACAAACAATATTACAAATATCCTAGAAACGTTATAGGAATAACTTTAGGAAACATAAAATATCATTACATAATAAAACATACAGTTGCTTGACAAATCAACGAGCTGTCCTCTTTTATCCAAAATAAATAGAACTGTTCTGCTAACAAGGAGCTTTTAGCTGCCTATGTGTCCTGCTTACTGGTTGTTAGATATTTTCATGCACTTGAATTACCTTCGTTGATACTCTTTCCTACTGATATTATTTAACGCTGATACCCTTTGACCCATTAGTTTTATTGTTTTACTGCTGTAAAATTATATTTTAGCAGTAAAAATCAGCAAAGAGTCTTTTCATTTTATCTCTCTTTTGACTGTCTCTTGGTAACTTTTCACTGTTTTTACATTTTATCTTTACAACAAATCTGTGAAATTTTGCCAATCTTATTCTATTGGAAATTGGACATTTTTTAGCTTCCTGAAGTTTTCATCAACCTCTATGTATCTTAAAAAAGTAGGCTTGATGACAAAGAGGTGCTTAATTTCATGCTGTAGAAAAAATAAATCCTCAACATACTGAAGTAAAACTTTGCCTGTAGGAGTGCCTTATGCCAGTGGCTTGTTTAATTTTTCTTTAGCAAACTCCCTGATATTTTTGTCATATTCCTTTTATGGCATAATATTTTAATTGAACACATGTATGTCTGGTAAGCCTTCCTGTCTGAGATTTGTAACCTTTACCATAAATCTAGTTATAACAAGGTTCATTGTTTCACATTTTTATTCAAGATTGTTCATTAAGCTCTTTTTAGTGACAACCTTCTTGATTTTAAAGATTGTCTCTGTCCTTTCTGATATTTTAAATTCTTCAAGTTCTTCCCTGTTCTTGCTATTCATAAATGTAATGAGTTTTAAAGCCTGTGCAGGGTTATCAGTCAACTCATATTCTGTCTTTTCTATCTCTATTTGGGTTGCTAATATCAATTCTTTCTACTCATATATAACCTGAATTGAAGGCCATTGATTATGAATGGCTTCAATTATGTTAGTCCAGAGATGATTTTTAATGTATGAGATCTACTTTGTAAAAGTCAATTATTTTTGTAAATTCTTGAGCTACTCTCCCAATCTGATTTCTTTCTGCTCATGAGTTTTGGCATTGATATTAGTTGTCTTATTTGCCCTCTCAAGGTTTTCAATCATCTTATTTAGTTTGTTTATTTCATATGTCTTTAAAGTCATTTCTTCCATGGCTTTGACAATCTAGCTGGCTTCATCTGTGTGTTGTACATTTGTAGTAGAAGAGTCTGTAGCTAAAATGATGGCTGAAGTCACTGGCGCTGCAATTTCCAGTGGGCCCTTTGGTGCTAATTTCTCTCCTAAAGTAGAGGGCACTGTTGTATTAATTACTGGGATGACTGTAGGAATTGTAGGAATTTCTGGCTCTTTTACAGTCTCTTTCTCTTCGACAAGTTGGTCCATTTTTGTTTCCATTTCCTTGATTTGTGTTGTCAATTTAAGTATGAACTCCATCATTTCTTATTTTTCACTTTGATCCTGGAGGATTTCCTTGGTTTGTGGATACTCACTTTGAAGAAGTTTGAGTTGTTCCCTTAAAGCTGTTATTTATGCATTATTTTTCTTGATTAATAGTTCTGTTGCTTGGATATTTGACGGATCATATCCCACCTGTAAAACTAGTTCCTCTAAGGCTTTGATCCTTAGGTCCTTGGCATAAAGTGATTCTTTATCCATATTCATCTGATCTTGCATATTAAGTATGGTATTTTGAAGTTTATTGGCACTCATTTCTTTGGTTGCCACTGTAGAATACAACATTTCAGAGGTCTGTCTATGGAACTCAATCTGGTCCAACTCATAATATTCTCTGTGTCTACCCCAAGGTCCAGCTTTTTATAGTCTGATACTATTTTGGGTGCTAAGGTAGTAAGCTGTAAAAATGACATCATCCTTTTACTGTTGGAATAGTCAAATGCTGTAAATAACCTATTCTGATTTCCATGCTTCTGCTTCAGGAATTGAGAATATATTTCCGTCTTTATCTCCTCATTCTTCTGCTTAATTAGCTTATACCTCTATTTGATGTCCAAGTCCTTTTCCTTAGCTGGCTGTGAGGAAGAGGCTTCCATGCTGTGTTGTTTCTCAATCATCTATGTGTCATGCAGATTTATTGATTTTTCCTTTTGAGTTTCCATAAGTTTTTCATTTATTATGGTTGTTGCTATATCATCATTGGTTACTAGAGCATCTATCTCATCAATATCAATTGTTACTTTATTCTTATCAACTAAACTGAGCTTAGGCCTTTCGTTATAAATTATTTTAAATTTGGTCCTAGTTGTTTTCTCTGCTATGTAACCTCCTCCTTCTCTGACTCTTTTTGATGTTTCTGATTGTTTGAAAACTTCCAAAGTTGGTGTTGTTCCTGTTTGGCTTGCTGTCTCTATCAAGTTTTTTTCACTCCACTCAATTTGATTGGAAAATTTTTTTGGTTTAGGTTTTGACTCATGGATAAAGGGTGTTAGTTTACATTTGACCCTTAGCTTGCTTAAGATCCCTTGTGGATTATAATTCCATGGAAAAATCTCATCAAATATGAACTCTGATAATTTCTTTGTTATTTCAATTTCTGCATCTCTATGGTTGATTATGAATGGCCCACCTTGATTCTTTAACTTAAATTGGGTCTTCTTCTTGGCTGCCATAAAGTTAATTGAATCTTAATTAAGAATTTTCCTAAGATATTCAAGTGAAAAAACTCTCATACATACATGTTTAGGCAAATTGTAGGGTAACAATTTTGATCCAACAATTCTTAGTTCTGTATTTTTTCATAGAGGTACCAATCTCCAATTTTGTTTTGCTCTGAAAGCTGCAATATTCTTTTCATTTCTTCACTGATTCTAGGCTGTTCTGATTTGTTTAATATGCTCATTGCTAGATGCAAAAATAGTTCTTAGAACTTTGAATAAGTGAAATCACTGGATTCTTTTCTTAGTAATGAAGTCCAAAAGATAATTGATAGAGGCTTTCCCTCTACATCCATCTTTTGCAAATAAATTGGAAATTTTTCTGCTTGAGAGAATAAAAACAAATGGAAAATATGAGATGAATATCTAAAAACTCCTTCTGTGGGTAATTTAGTCAACTGGTAGTGGATGGTATCTGCTATGAAACCAGCATAGTCAAAGATGACTGATGGAGGTTGACTAGGAGACATGGTGGACAAGAAACCAAGAATAGATTCATCAGTATATTCATCTATAAAATATCCAAGGATAAAATATAGCATAGAGATCATACGTCTAGACCCTTTAGGAAATTTAGCTATGGAGTATGGAAGATTTATCTTTGGAATATCAACATTAGAAGGCATAAAATTTTAAAAGATCATAAACCTTTTAGGGAAATCTAGGCCAAGGTATAACTGAGTTAAGGCCTCTATTGACAAGGGGGTTGCCTGGGGATTAGGATGTAATTGAAGCATTTGATTAATTGATTGGGCTGTAATGGTAAAAAGTATTTCTTTTTCAACATTTACTATAGCTCTTTTATCTGGCTCATAGTATTTTTGACAAATTCTGATGAGTTATTGACCACGATGAGTAAATGGGACTATATACTTGGGTAAATGAGTTTCCCAAATTGGAATATCATCTTTGTCTAGATTTTTTTCATAACACCAATTGTGTATATCTAGCAAATTAAACTCAATAACAGGGTCTGCAATTTTATAGTCAAGATTAGTGAAAGGAATGCTTTCAGCAGCAGCCACAGGTGGTTGAAGGGGGTTTACTGCTACATCATATTTGGCAGTGATGACTGGGGTAGGCTTAGGTGCTTTGGATCCCACATATTTAAGTGTTTTGGATCCTTCAGGTCTGCTTGTGCTCTGTTTCTTAGGAATTTTGGGTAACTATTGCAAGATTAGACTGTTTGTAGATTCTTTTTAACAGGGAGGAAACTTAGCAATTTAGGTTAAGGATGGCTTCTTTTGGACTTTTTGCTCAACTAGGTTAATTGAGGATGTAAAACTAGTATAAAACAGAAAACAAGGGTTTTCTGAGTCAGTTTGATTGAAAAAATGGGTTTTCAAGGTAATTCAGAGGTTTTAGTTGTTTAAATCCTTAAATTTGATCTTTAGACTGTGAAATTTGAGGAATTTGGCTTTAAAAAGGCTTGCAATAGAAAACAGGGTTTCCTGGGAAAATTTTGCCAATGTTTGGCCTCTTTTTTGGTATTTTGAGGAAGTTTGGTTCAACGAATTCCTTAATGAAAGGCGTGGTTTCTATTGAAGATGGTTTAAAATTGAGTATGTAGGCTTTAATGTATTGGAAAATACCTTAAAAACACCAGTATTTGGTTTTTGAGAGGTTTTTCGGAAGATTTCGACTGATTTTGAGGTCTTTAATGGCTAACCAAAGCACCGAATAGCTTTTATTCAATCTTCAATGGTGGAATTGTCATCAAATTCGGAGCTTGTGGGCATAAATCGACAATCAAGACTTAAAAAGGTTTAATAGAGTTGGGAAAATTTATATTAGAGTGCAAATGTGAGGATAACATAAAAAATAGCTTAACCAAAGGTTTTAACCTTTTGATTCAATCACCATAATTTTCACTAAATGCAGGCCTCATCAATGGTAGGAGGCGGTTTCAGAATTTGAAACGAAACCGGAGAGCGGTTATTGCGTGAAAATTGGGCAGTAAGTGGTTTAGAACCAAATGAACATGATCCAATATAATCTTGACACGTCACAGAGGGAAAAATGGTCAATACAACCCATTTTGCATCCATTTTTCATTTGGGCAGACGATTAGTTTTTGCGTGCGATATTGCTTTTGGGCCGTTGGATCTAAAGCTTGGAAGCGAAGGGTCCAGATTAAATGGGAAGTTGTGACCAAAGAGAATGTTGGGGCCAGGGATCATATGCCTGCGAGTCATTAATATATGCTTTAAACCTTTATATTTATCAGTGGATAAAGGCTTTAAAGTGTATAGAGGTGGGGTTTATTCCTATGGGGCAAGGGTTTAGTTTTTTATGAAAACATTGGGTTATAATGTTTGCGGGGTTTAATGTGTTTTATTTAAAACATTTGTAAGATGTCTTAATAAAAAAATAATGGCCGTGATTTATTTTATTATATAGTATTTAATCGTTTTTGAATAGTTTAAAGACCATAGGGGTGGGATATTTGTTTAGCGATAGTTTTATACCAAAGGGGATTTTATTTGGGTTTTAATTTAACACATGGGTAATAACTTTGGTCTAAAATCTTTATAATAGTGGCTTTTGGGGATAATTAAACATAGGGAATTAATAATTCGGATAAGGTATTTTTTAAAGATTTAATAAACTAAGTTAACATTTAATATGAAAAGAGGAATGGAATACACACAAAAATACATAAAATGACTAAGTGTAAAAGTAAAGCAAAGGTTGTCTTTTTATCATTTCACCAATACTTAGTATAAAGTATTGTTGAGGGTTTTTGTATGTATGTGAATGAATGGAAGTTAATTAGATGGGTTTATATGCTTCATTAAGTAAGAATGAGTCTTTGCTTATGAAAATAGGTTAAAATGTATGAATGAAGGATGAATGATGATAAATGGGGATTTAACATAAAAACTCAATATTTTCAACTTAACCAGTCATCGAGCCTTGGCTCCGGTCCAAACAAAAGTCAGAGAAATGCTCTAAGCCTGTTTGACTGATAGCCTAGAATACTGAATACCTATATGGGAGGGGAAATTAGTGATTTTTTCCTATGACCATTATTACATGCTTTCTCCACTTCTTTCTACCTACCCAGCCTTATTCTAACATTTTTTCTTCATTTGGTAGGTGCATTTAGGCTTACAACCTTGAAACATTTGTTATTTTAAGGCATAAAATATCTTGATCTACCTTATTTCATTCGAGGGCTCATATTAAACTGTTTAGTTCCTCATTATTCTCTACCTATCTACTAATCTGTCAGGATTAAATTGTCTGACAAATCTTTATTCACTATCTAAAAACTTGAAAGTGAAAACATGACAAGTTAAGTTTAAACAATTTAACTCATCAAGGATTATGGCTTTTATTGACACGCTGCCATAATTACTTATTTTGCAGAAAAGTAAAAAAAGTAGTGGCATTTGGACTTGCTCACTTTCAGGTTTTATTTTCATCTTTTTTCTTTTTTGGGGTCTATATTTCTTCAAGTCCTTTGATCTCTCTTTTAGGACTTTTTACCCTTTTTTTTATTTTATTTTATTTTATTTTTTTCAAAATATGGGAAAAAAACTTGCAGAAAGCAAGGTATGTACATATTTTACAAGACTATCGAAAGTCAATTCAAAATTATGAATCCTATATTTATAAGACCCTAACACATATCACTATGGATGTATCTGCTTCATTAAAAGAGATTTTTCTAAAAGGATGTCCACTAAGTTTGGAAGAAGGGAAAGTGTCACAGAATTATATATATGTTAATGCATGTGTTTTACATTGAATATTTTTCATTTTAAATTTAGAATCTATTTGAAACAATTACCTATATAAGGTTAAAAACTATGTTTTGTAGAAAATTGAACTTTTGGTTTCAATGGGAAACTTTTATGGCTAATGTTTTCTTTCGCGAAATGTGATACACCCCATTAAAATGTGAGACATATCGAAATGATTCCTATGGTGAAATAAAATAGTTACAAGTAGTTTAAAGATATAGATGCATAAATTCAATGAGCATAGTTTTGAGATATATAAGTCCAAAGTGGAATAGTTGTTGGTGAACAAACATCAGTGGAGCACTATGGATATATTTTCTTCATTAAAAGGGATATTTCTAGAAGGATGGACTTAAGTTGGAAAGAAGTGAAAATATCAAGTTTATATGTTAATCTGCATGTGTTTTACATTGACTATTTTTCATTTTTTTAAGAATCTATTTTGAAAATATTTAAAACTATATACTTGCTTAAAACCTATGTTTTGTATCAAATTACTTTTTGTTTCTGAATACTATACATGTTTTAGATCGAATATTTTTAATAAATTTTTTATTTTATTAAAAAACTATTTGGAACAATTAAACTAGATAAGGTTAAAACCTTTGTTTTGTATCAAAGCACTTTTGGTTTCAATGGCAAACGTTTATGGCTAATTTTTGTTTTTCTCGAAATGTGATACACCCATTAAAATGTGTGATATATATAGGAATGATTCCTATGGTGTAATAAAATAGTTTCAAGTAATTTAAAGATATATAGATGCATAAATTCAATGAGCATAGTTTTGAGATATAAAAGTCCAAAATGGAATAGTTGTTGATGAACAAATATCAGTGGATCACTATGGATATATCTGCTTCATTAAAAGGGATTTTTCTAGAAGGATGGACTAAGTTGGAAAAGAAAAATATCACAATTATATGTTAATTTACATGTGTATTTTACATTGAATATAAAAGGTATTTTCTCTCTCTCATTTTTTGATACCATGGATATGAAAATGAAAAACTTGAATTTAGATGTATTCCAGAGATTGACTGTAGGGGCATTTACTAGATATGTCACCTTTCATAAAAGATGAGATCTAGAGGCTACTTGGCCCTTTACAGGCTCTGCCTATTGAACTTGTAGAAGTTAACACTACATGTCCCAATTATACCCATGAAGGGTGTAGAGGACCCGTGGAATCACTCAAACTACTTTACGTAGACATAAGGGTGTATAAGAATGCACTTGTTTTTTACATTAAATATTTTTCATTTTAAATTAAAAGAATCTATTTGAAGCAAAATTTACCTATATAAGGTTAAAACCTATGTTTTGTATCAAAACACTTTTGGTTTCAATGTGAAACTTTTATGGCTAATTTGTGTTTTTTTCTCAAAATGTGATACACCCCATTAAAATGGGAGATATATCGAAATAATTCTTATGATGCAATAAAATTGTTTCAAGTAGTTTAAAGATATAGATCTACATAAATTCAATGAGCATAGATTTGAGATATAAAAGTCCAAAATGGAATAGTTGTTGGTGAAAATATATCAATGGATCACTATGGATATATTTTCTTCATTAAAAGGGATATTTCTAGAAGGACAGACTAAGTTGGAAAGCAGGGAAAATATCACAATTATATGTTAATATGCATGTGCTTTACATTGAATATTTTTCATTTTATTAAGAATCTATTTCCAAAACAATTAACATAGTATAAGTTAAAACCTATGTTTTGTATCAAATTACTTTTTGTTTCTAAATACTATGTGTTTTACATTGAATATTTTTCATTTTATTAAAAATCTATTTGAAACAATTAAACTATATAAGGTTATAACCTATGTTTTGTATCAAATCACTTTTTTGTATCAAATAAATTTTGGTTTCAATGGGAAACTTTTATGGCTAATGTGTTTTTCTCGAAATGCAATACACCCAATTAAAATGGGAGATATATTGAAATGATTCCTATGGTGTAATAAAATAGTTTCAAGTAGTTTAAAAATAAAGATGCATAAATTCAATGAGTATAGTTTTGAGATATAAAAGTCCAAAATGGAAGAGTTGTTTGTGAACAAATATCAGTGGATCACTATGGATATATCTACCTCATTAAAAGGAATTTTTCTAGAAGGATGTCCACTAAGTTGGAAAGAAGGGAAAAAATTACAATTATATGTTAATGTGTGCATGTGTTTTACATTGAATATTTTTTAATTTATGAAAAATATATTTGAAACAATTAACTATATAATGATAAAACCTATGTTTTGTATCAAATAAATTTTGGTTTCAATGGGAAACATTTATGGCTAATGTTTTTTTTCTTGAAATGATTCCTATGGTGTTATAAAATAATTTCAAGTAGTTTAAATATATAGATGCATAAATTCAATGAGCATAATTTTGAGATATAAATGTCCAAAATAGAATAGTTGTTGGTGAACAAATATTAGTGGATCAATATGGATATATCTCCTTCATTAAAAGGGATTTTTCTAGAAGGATATACTAACTTGGAAAGAAGGGAAAATATCACAATTGTTTGAGTCCTGATCTTATAAAGGGTTTCCACTAAATCCATCGCTATTACTTTTCATGTGAACCACATTCCCAAACCCACACATCTATGTACCTACAAGCCAACCCCAGTGTAAAAAGGGCTTATTTCATATTCTCCTTTAACACATATATGTGATTAATTATCATTAGAATTTATATGGTAGAAATACATATAAAGAGTAATCCTTAGAATTTATATGGTAGAAATACATATAAAGAGTAATCCTTAGTATATATCTAGTTTGAATTTAAGGAATAAAGGTAATTTTTTTAGAAAGATTATCTTAGGAGGTAGAACTAAACCTTCTATAACCCACAAAAGAAACCATGGCCTGTGAGCATCACATGCAAACACAAGTTACTCCCATGTTTGAAACACCACCTCACATCATCATAAGGGATTGAAACCACTAAGAAACCCATACTAAGTTGCCTAGAAGGGATGACTATCATATTTAATGATTGGGTTTATCTACGAGGTCAAAAGGAAAATCAAAGTTAGAAAAGGGAATTAGAATAGAAATTAAGGTAAGACCATGACCTTTTACTTGATATTGAACGAAGTTGAGCAACCATAGATATTATGAAGGAAGTTCAAGAAATATTATGATATAAGAAATATTAGATGAAAATCAAAGTTAGGAAGTTAGGAAAGGGAATTAGAATAGAAATTAAGGTAAGACCATGGCCTTTTACCCAATATTGAAGAAAGGCAAAGTTAGGAAAACAAAATAGAGTAGAAATTAAGGTAAGATCATGACCTTTTACCGAATATTGAAAAAATGTGAGCAACCATACTGATCATGAAGGAAGTTCAAGAAATATTATGATAAGAAATATTAAATGAAAATCAAAGTTAGGAAGTTAGGAAAGGGAATTAGAATTGAAATTTTAAGGTAAGACCATGACGTTTTACCCAATATAATGACTCAATTTATCTCCAAGGTCATAAGGAAAATCAAAGTTAGGAAGGGAATTAGAATAGAAATTAAGGTAAGACCATGACATTTTACCTGGAATATTGAAAAAATGTGAGCAACCATATATATCATGAAGGAAGTTCAAGAAATATTATGATAAGAAATATTAAATGAAAATCAAAGTTAGGAAGTTAGGAAAGGGAATTAGAATAGATATTAAGGTAAGACCATGAAATTTTACCCAATATTGAATGAAAGTGAGCAACCATATATATCATGAAGGAAGTTCAAGAAAATTTATGATAACAAATATTAAATGAAAATCAAAGTTGGGAAGTTAGGAAAGGGAATTAGAATAGAAATTAAGGTAATATCATGACCTTTAAACCAATATTGAATGAAGGTGAGCAACCATAGATATCATGAAGGAAGTTCAAGAAATATTATGATAAGAAATATTAAATGAAAATCAAAGTTAGGAAAGGGAATTAGAATATAAATTAAGGTAATACCATGACCTTTTACCCAATACTGAAAGAAGGTGAGCAACCATAGATATCATGAAGGAAGTTCAAGAAATATTATGATAAGAAATATTAAATCTTTTTTGCAAATTCTTGGTAAATTTAATTTAACTACTTTTAATATGAGATATGGACAGTGAATTCTTAGCAGACGCAATGAGCCTTAATGAGGTCTACGGGTCTAGTAACACCAATAATAGCATGTTGAAAGACCATTGATCCAAGTATTGTGATTACTGTAACTAACATAAGCTGTTACCTATTCTAACAAAAGGTTGTACATATTCCATAAGGCTGAATACACTGTAACCACTTCAATGATACTAGAAGCTCTCATTACACTAGTTAACACAGGGAATAGAACACATAGACTAGTGTAGATTACATAACTAGTATTGGCTATTCTCTAAGCTATCAAGAAATAAATTGGTTGTTATTTAATATTGAACAAAGTTGAGAAACCATAGATATCATGAACGAATTTCAAGAAATATTATGATAAGAAATGTTAAATATTTTTTTGCAAAGTCTTAAATTCTGAGTAAATTTAATTTAACTACTTTTAATATGAGATTTTTACAGTCAATTATTAGTAGAATAATTTAGCCTTAATGAATAGTCAATTATTAGCATTCAATTCTTTTTTAGTGTCCAGTTTTCTAGATGGTCAAGTGGCCTGAAACATGGAATACTTCTCATAGCCATTGTAATGGTTGTATTAGAGTATTTGAATCCAAAGGTAAATATTGTAAAACCACTAGATGAATTGATTGAGTTGGCCCCATTCTTGGTGGCTTGGGCATTTTGGCATGTGGCGCACATCTGTCTGTATTGATAGTTGTAACTTTCGGGAGGGAAAAGTTTAGATATGATGGGCATAAATACTTTGGAAAAAAAATATGGAAAAACGAAGTGACATTAAAGTGAGATGAGTGAGGTGTTGCACCCTCATCCCAATGTATTAGGGGTATAAAAGCACACCAAGTGGAGTCTAGTATAGTTTAAAAGTAGAGAGTATCATGTCTTATATCTATGAAAGTAATGGAGTACCAGCATAAACTGTGTAGAATTGTTCAATTTAGATATGCAATATCTTATATATACAATTTGTTTGTACACTTCCATTGATATGGCATCCTTCCTGTCATATCAAAAATGACTGAAATGGATTGCACCTGTTCCTTATTTTCCTTTCGACCGGTGTTCTTATGAGGTTGTCTGCGCCTCACAAAGAGCCTTGTTTTGTGTCCCTATAAAATATTATGTTATCCATAACTGTATTGGCTAAAATTTTATATATGATGGGCATAAATACTTTTAAAAACAAAGACGAAAAAATGAATTGACGTTAAAGTCAGATGAGTGAGATGCTGCACCCAAATATTTTAAAAGTGGGGGATGTTTATTGAAGTTCTATTGCAAAAAAATAACTAGGCTAGGGACTGTAACTATGAGGATGAGAAAAAATGAAAAACACGAATAAATTTGGTGTTCTGGTGGCCATGATGGAAGATATTTTCATAGGGAGAATGTTAAACTAAAAACTGCAAGAACTTTGGCAATTTTTTTTAATATGTGAAACAAAAAAATTGACAGTAATAAATTTACTGGAAAACAAAAAACCGTCTTCAAATTTTCAATTGATAGAAAAAATATATTTGAAATATATACTGTGCCTAAAGGAGATGCTATTTTTTATTTTATTAAAATCTAGTTTCTTTTTGCTGGAACATACGTACCTGGAAAGTCGCAGCAGAAGACACTGAAGATGCTGAATATGTTGAGGATGATCCCTAAAGACGCTGAAGACGTCGTGGAAGAACTCTACGAACAAAAAAATCAAATTAAAAAAAAAAACATTTTTTTTTTTTTTTACAAAAAATAACAAATTTACTAGAAATTACCTCCTCAGCGCGGCGCAAAACAACAAAACTCTCATGGCGCAACAGAAAATCAACTAAATTCATGCGAGACAACAACAAATCGACTAAATTCGTGTGGGAAAACATCAAATCAACTCAATTCGTGCGGGACATATATGAGCCCACGAGACAGATGTGAACAAAAGACCGAAACAGTTTGTGAGTGATATACTTGTTAAATAATAGTTCACCCGAAATTTTAGTTTGGCCAAACTTTGTTTGCTGGTTTTCCAAACTCCGGAAAAAAATCTATTTTCCATTTTCGTCAGTACGCTGTCAATGTAAACGGCAAACAAAGTTCAGCCGAACTAAATTCAATAGTTTGGCTGAACTATGGAGGAAAAATGTTTTCCGCCCCGAATTCTCACAAAAATGTTACCCATATTCACATTTTCACCCAGGAGCTATGATCTATCAAGCATATTTCACGAGAAAAAATCAACTTTGGAACCCAGATACCATAGATCATGGTTTAGTTAGACTTGGATATTTTACACTAGACATATCTCCTTGTGACATTAAGAAATGGGTGGGTGGGAAGCATGTGATGAGCCTAAAAAATACATTTTACTATTCATTCTAGTTCCCTGAAGGTTTTTAAAGGCTTGTTATGTAAATGGACCTAAAATGGATGAATGAAAGTTATCCAACAAGAATTCCATCCATCATTGACGCATAATAAAATTAACTATGGAAGAATGGAGGGGGAGCAAATGACTCTAAATTTTCCTTAGTCTCATGTACAAAGCTATTAATTTTCGATATATCAAAACCTTATTCTTCAATTACTAAAGGCACGAGCTAAACAAAAACTTTCAAAAAAATATAGTAGCAAACCAATAAGCTAATGTGTTGATTTAGTATAGTATATTCGATAAACTAGCATTGGAATTGATTTCTTGATTAGAGAAATAATATCAAGGAAATATTAAATAAAAATATGCAATGGACATTGGTTGTTGTTAGAAAATTAAATATTACAGAGCAATGCAACACATAAAATATGCGGAAAAATACAAGAACACAAAACACATAAAACCAGAGAGACACAGATATACGTGGTTCACCCAGTTTGGGCTAGGTCCACCCTGAACAGCTAGTCCTTCCTTTTTATTATCCAGCAAAAATGAAGAGACAAAACCTACAGCAGATCCGCTGTAATATCCTCTGTTCTCTCTCACAGTCTCCCTCTCTATTTCTCGCTTCGAGAATACGCACATAATGCACAGCCACAATACAATGCCCTCATAAAAGAGAGGGGTTTCCTTCTAGGGAAAAAAACCCTAATCTAAACATAACTTCTACCGTTAGATCATTTGCCTAATGAACGGCCCAGATTGACTAGAAATTACTATACTTTTACAAGGCAATTTTACATCTGTTTTTAGCTTCAGGGGTGCTACCCCCGAAAGCCCCCGCCAGGGGGGGCTCCGAAAAGCACTGCCGCCCCCCTGGACCCCCCACAGTAGCGATTAATTACGGGCGGCGTTGCTGCCCCTTTTAAGGTACAGGGGTCCAATGTTGTGATACAAAGTAAACAAGATAATCAGGCTCCACAGCCAATAGTTGTTTTAAGTGGATATCATATGTAAAAATTAAATTTTGGTTAGTCATATGTAATATTCTATCCCCACATACTCTATATATGACGTTGTGGAGGAAATCGTCAAAATATTTTTGACCCATTATAGCCATATATTGTTTCCATAACCATCCAAAAATTCCCATATCGATAATTCATTCAAATATATTACCTTTATATTAGCATATTGAACATTGAGGTTGTAACATTAAAAATTTGAAAAACACTAACTACTTTTGGTAGTGAAACAATTTAAGGAAAACTCTCCAAATAAAATTCATAGCATATTGTTTTAAGTAAACAATGGGTACTTATTCTCATTTACAACAAGTAACATTGTAGTTTTTAAACCTATGGTGCTTCGTCGCACCACGATGTTAAAATAAACAACAATTATAACATCTAGACTATAAAAATTTGGTCATAAATTCAAATACTTACTATTGGTACTTATTGGTATGGAACTAGCAAACAAATATGAAAAATAGATCACATAAATAAAAGGAAAGGAAATACAATGAATATATGGATATAACACTGAAATCTCATATTATATTATTTATAACAATGAAATCTCATATAAAATACCTTATATTAATTTATATAAAAAATAATATATAGAATTTTTAGTTTTCTTATTGGTCTGACATTAGGGAAACCAAATAAGAAGCAAAACATTAGAGTTTTAGTCCAAGTAAATATTTTTAAAATTATAAGGAATTTTATTGAACATAAAATAATGAAATAGTTTCATCTTCTACTAAAGTATTTGAAGCCTTATTAATCTAGATTTTCATCACAATTATGGATACGTATCAAAATTGTAAATACTATGAAAAACATTTAGGAAGTGGATGAATCTAGCTAGATTTTATCTAATCACCCTAACTCCTCCTCAAAGTTTCTAAATTTTGGATTTTCTCTATTTTTTGTTGGTACTAATACCTTATTGTAAATATTTGATATCTAAGCATGCACCTCATCAGAATTGGACATGATTTCTTATTCAACTTACGATGTATTTATTAAAGGTTTTCCTATTATTTTTTTAAGCTTCTAGTGGATCTATGGTTTCCATGTATCTTGTTTGACAAGTTCTAGTTCTTCCTAAATTAGGTAGAAAACTTCCAACTTATTCCTCCACCTCCTTATGTGAGATGAAACTAAAATAAATTCTAGACTCCCTCTCAAAATCCTCAATATCTCTTCTAATTGATGGAGGATTTTTTGTAAGATATTTATTTTGCAGAGTGTTCAACTATAGGTTTTTCTCAAGAAGTGGTGGGGATCCTAGTGCTATGACACCCTTTCCTACGACTAGACTCTTCCCCTCTTGGTATGACTACTCAAAAAAAGGTAAACTGAGAGAGGAAGAATTGAGAAATGAGGGGATAAAGGAAAACCCTCAGTAGGTTTTAAACCTAACCAACTCATTATGTCCTAGGTGATGAAGCCTAAAATTCAGACAATAGAGAAAACATGAACAACGTCCCACAAGAGGTGACCAAGAGAGTGAATGAAATATGGGTGGGGACTAAACCCAACCTAAACCAACACTTAAATCATCAAATAGAAAAATGTGACCATGCAAAACCACAGTAGAAAACCATGAAAAAAAATATTATAGAAGGAAGCGACTTCTAGAGAGAGAGAGAAAGAGATAGAAGAGTATTGATTCAAAGGAATTAAAGGGTACAATTTAAGCTATATAAGAATGAGTCCCACAGATGTCTTATCAAAATATAAACCCAATAGACTAAACAAGAATCATATCTCGCTCCTAGAGATATTACAAGAGGCCAATGAGGGACCTTTTCTTTCTACAAAAATAGTTAAACCTAGTGACCCAAGGAATGACAATAGAGTCATGGTTGAAACACTGATATTTTGAAAAAAATGAAAGAGAGATTCAACATAGCCTAGAAAATAGACAACCAAACCATTATGTAAATGGCACCACAACTATAAAAACATCAAGAAACGATTAAACCAAGTGTAATAATTCCACCTTACTAACAGGATTATTGGAGGACATATGAGTCAAATTGTGTCCCCATTTATATCCATAAGGAGTTCTACAACACATTCCCCATCAACGTAAACGAAAATCAATGGAGTGAAGAGACATCGAAATCCACCACCATACATATACCTATGCCATAAATGATTCACCTTTATTTGTATGCTCCTATGTATTCAAGGAATGTCAGTTCAGATAATCCTCCATCCCCCATGTATTCTGGTATCTTGTTGTCATAATGAATTTGTTCACTTTATGTATCTAGGAATTTTGATAAGTACACATGATTAAAATAATTAGTTACTTATCGTGATTATAGTTAGTGTGTTTATTATGGAATTGAGGCACCATAATTTCAATTAAATTGTCAATAATTAATAGGTGGATGATAGGGATTTAACCTTAAAAAATATTCACAAAATATTATTAGGAGTAGTGAAGGATAAAGAGTTGAGATGTTGTAATGTAATGTTTAACATTTTGACTAAGTCAAATTACATAAAAAAGAAGAAGAAAAAAATTTAAAAGATAAAATTAATTAAAAATATTAATGTAATGTAATGTAAATATTGTAATTGCATAAAAATAAAATAAAAATATAAAAGTAAACATAAAAAAACCTTATAAAAATAACATATTTATAAAAAATAAAAATGACCCATGTTATTGATCCATAGTATTTAGAACCCATGGTATAGACACATCGTCTTCATGTGGAATATAATCTATTTAAAGGGTGTAACTAAACTTGCATAGATCCATATTAAGTCCACATCTACGAGGCACCGAGATGGATCAAGTCTCTTTTCACTAAAACAGGCTGCAGTAGATTAATCCGCCTGGATTTTAGCATATCACCCTGAATTTACATAATAAAAGTTTATATATATATATATATATATATATATATATATATATATATATATATATATATATATATATATATATATATATATATATATATATATATATATATATATATATATATATATATATATATATATATATAAAAGCTATCAGATTAAGTAACAAAATTAATTTTCTGCTAAAATTCCGATATGTTTGTTTCAATTCCAAGATTATAACTGCTTTTTCAAATATATATGTATATATATAAATCATATATTAGTTCTTATATTAATTTTTCCTCCATTAATAATATTACTAATCATTTAAAATAAATTGTAACTTATTAAATTTTTATGATCTTTTTAAATCCTTTGAACCTGGGATGTATGATCAACTAAGTTTGTTAATGTTTTTTAGTCTCTCCCAAGGCAGGACTATAGAAATCAAATTTCCTGTTGACCACTAATAGTTTAGCATTAACGATGAAAACTTCTAATGTTTAACTTTAGAAATCATTAAAGTATTTTTTCTTTATTTAAAAATAATAATTTGTCACCATGTGGTTGGCATAAAAGTTTCAGTGTCTTATTTCAGTTTCCATAGGGATCGTGGTTGGCATCTTGTAATCAAAATTAAACATAGCAATAATTTAAATCATCTTTTATTAATTAAATCTTTGTATTGAATAATTGTAAATACGAACCTAACCTAAAGTTAATATGGTTGTGTTGAGTTAACATATCTTTATTATTTAGAAATATAAATGGTAAAGAATCAAATAAAGAAAGTATCTTAATTGTGTGTGTGTGTGTGTCTATATATATATATAATTGATATTTATTTTGATTAAAGTTAAATTACATAAATATATACCATAAACAGATTGTAATTATAGAAATAACATAATGGAGCTCAAATAATGATACATTTTTAAAGTAAATAAATACATGAAGTTAGAGATTTTTTTTTTCCGTCTTATTGTTGAACTTCCATTGCAAATGACGCATGCAGCTAGGGTTCGAAGCATTGAGTAGGGTTTCAAGGATTAGAAGGCCACTCAGAAGTTAGAAGCGATAGTCCACAACTTTCAGGAAATTGACAGAGGAAATGTGGATACTAGATGGGGGGGGGGATCCCCTCCTATAGTAATGTTATAACGGGAGAGGTGAGTGGAACCAAAGGAAAAAAATAAGGCTCCCAAGAAAATAATGAAGACCCAAGTCCAATCTTTGGTGCAAGCTAGCAAAGCAGAATGCAAGGCCAATGTCTTTCGTTGGCGACTAAGAAACCCAGATTCATGATTCCAAGAAACAAACTAGAGAAATACTGTAACTAGATGAAGGATCATGCAACAATTTGTAAGTTTATAGTAACATTTCTAGTAGAACAGGACCTAATCAAATGGATCCAACTGAAATGGAAGCCAAAAGCCCACATCGAAATGAAGCTCAGTGCCAAAGGCTTCTTTACAATCATATTCTTGAACCTACAAGACAAAGAGATAATTTGAAAATGGGTCGTGCTTCTACCATAATGCGAGACTATTCATCAGGTACTTGGATTGATGCAGGACCATCCTGCTCAAATATCATTTTTTTATTTAGGGGGTGATGTTTTGTTAATTATTTTATAAATTATGTACATTAAGAGGAAAATATGAGTGAGATATTTATTGTAAATATTCTCTTATAATTGAGAATATGAGAGGAGTTGGGTTGTAGAGATATCTTAGGAATTATGAACTCTTTAAATAGAAATTAGTTGAGTCAATAGAGGGATAAAATATTTTAGGATTTAGTTGTTAGAAAATTATATATTACAGAGCAATGCAACACATAAAATATGCAAAAAACACAAGCACACAAAACACATAAAACCAAAGAGACACAGATATACATGGTTCACCCAGTTTGGGATACGTCCACACCGAATAGCCAGTCCTTCCTTACTATTATCCAGTAAAATGAAGAGACAAAACCTATAGCAGATCTGTTGTAATATCCTCTGTTCTCTCTGACAGTGTCCCTATCTATTTCTCGTTGTGAGAATACACATACAATGCACAGCTGCAATACAAATACCCTCATACAGACGAGGTGTTGCCTTCTAGGGAAAAAAACCATAAACTAAACATAACTTCTACCGTCAGATTATCTGCCTAATGAACAGACCAGATTGACTATAAATTACTATACTTTTACAAGGCAATTTTACATGTGTTTTTAGCTTTGAGGGTGCTGCCCGCAAAACCCCCTGCCAAGGGTGGTTCTCCATAAAGTTGCAGCCACCCCTTGGACCCCCCAAGAATAATTTAATTACGGGCGGCATTGCCACCCCCATTAAGGTACAGGTTCCAACACTGTGATACAAAATAAACAAGATAATCAGGCTCCACACACAACATTAGTTGAGTCATTTGTGGAGGAAATCATGGATTCAAATTAATCCACAACTATGTATAAGTATAAGCTTCATATGAGGATGAAGGAGATACGAAGGATGCAATAGGACAAAGAAATAAAACAGAAGCGAGAGGGTGGAGAGTATCCCGTGAGGGAAGAAAGGAAAAAGTGGGATTAATTAATTATTGAAGCCAAGAGGGCTAAAATTTTGTAATTGTATTGTTTTATAAATTTATTAAGTGTTGAGGTGTATGCAAAATTTATATGCATATTGTGGGTATTTGCAGCTTACGCTGCATCATTTTTGGTATCATAGAATATGCTCTTTGGAATTGAGTAACAAACACATAAATTATTTTCGTCATTTAGATAGAGATTGATAGTTCCAATAGTGAAAGGGTGATCATAGTAAAACAAGTTTTATCTAGTAGAAGGAAGAACAATGATGATGAATATTGATCGCAAATGGTAGGCTATGATAACAAAGAAATATTGTTTTCTACTTGGAAGGGAACTTTTGCGGAGTTTTTATATTGTATTTACGCAGATTGCATGAGAAAGAGATGACTTGTTATGTTTGTAGGATATTGTATTGTTGAAATTCAAACCATTAACGCAGAATTATGAACTGTGTTATGATTGGATATTGTTGGTGAGATATATGCTTAGAAAGCAAATAAAGTTATGTGTAAATTCTAATTTGTTTAGGTTCAAGTTCAAAATAATTATTCAAAGACAAGGACACATTTTGATCATTCTAGGAATGAGATCCAAATCGATGTGGATTGAAGTCTTGTTCGAGATATGGGGAAGCTCCATTCAAGATTGATTATTGTGGCAAAAATTGTATGTTGAAAGAATGCATAATGGAGGCATGGAGATCAGAGACAGAACTACAAAACCAGATTTACAAGAATGGTGAAGACCAGAAAATAAGGAGATCCTAAAGACAAGTGATGTTGGGAAGATGGTATGCATAATTTTTTATTAATTAGTGATTTTTTATAAATTTAAATGGATCAAGGGAGTGAAAAAATTGCATGTTTGTAGAATACAACCGGCCAAGACATAAATTGATTACAAAGGTATGAAAGTTTACAACAGTTGAATGAATGGAAAAGGTTGGCATAAGACTATAGCAGTAAAACTATAGGAGGAACTTTTTGAAGTTCTTAGAGATTGTAGCAGAACCTTATTCCAACTGAGGCTTGAAATAGATAGGTACAAAGGAGTGCTTAAGAGAAGTGAGTGTAGCAACCAACGAGAGAGCAAGATTGCTCAGTGCAAGTTCTAAGTAAAAGAGGACTTGGAAACCAAACAGAGGAGAAGATTGGTGATAATATAAACTCAGAAGGAAGTTAATTGGTTTCAAGTGTAGAAGCTCACACATAAGCGAATATGGCTATGGAAAGTCATAGGGAAGGTTTAGAAGAAGGCTACAAGATGAAGGAAAGGGGTGCTAAATAAATCCACAGGAAACGAATGAATCAAGAGGAGCTTGACAAGGAGATGGTTGAGATAAGAGAAGTAGGGGAAAACCAAAGACAAGGTTGGATCTTGAAGAAAAATATAGTGAAGTGGTCTAAGTTACAGAGAATGCTACGACAGAGACAAGTGAAGCAGTTCGGAGAAAAAAATAGAGAAGCAGATTTAGAGATGGAAGTTTCCATTTTTGGACCAGAATAGGTTGAAATTATGGGTGAACAGGAGAATGAGAAAGATTCCATGGACTATTGGAATAGTCCAGAACAATTCAAAGATATGCTGACAAGGGAAGAAAATGAGGGTATGGGACCTTGTGTTCTTAAATCTCATAGTTTGTATGTATTTGCAAGATGTACAAAAGATGATGGATAGTCTGGTGAAACTATCACAAAGATGAATAAAGCTCTTGAGGTGAAGTATGATGGAGAATTCCCTTTAGAGGAGGAAGTTATTGATTTATTGCAATAGAAAGAATTCATAAATGGATTTCTTTTTGGTGTAAGACAGCCAGTTAAAGTTGTTATGGAGAAAAAGCATAATGAAAATTTCATAGTGATATTTCAAGGAGGCAAAAAATGAATTTTTTTAATGAAATTGATGAGAGAATTTTTCAATGTGATGATACAGAAAACAAGATAACTAAAGAGGATTTCCAAAAGAAGAATGAAATTGAGAATGAAGGTTGTGATGAAATGCTGGAAATATTTCACATGGAAATAGAGTTCTTGGAAAGATGGCTCAAGGAACCTGAAGGAGAAATGAAGCTTGCATAACCTCATAAAGAAGAGATTGCATTTATCATCTATGATAAGGATGAAATTTCTCCAACGTTTATTGAGTTAAGTGAATGTTTTGACTCTTCAATTAATAATGTGGTTGTAGGTACAAAAGACAACATTAATAAATATGATGTTGAAATCAGAGGAATTGAACAGAAATTATTTGAAGATGCGATGAAAAATCAGGAGCAGCAAGAAATTTATGTGCTTAGAGACATAAAGGAAACATAAGTATTAATCCAGGAGGATAAATATGGAAGCAGCCAGCAATTTAAAAGAGATGATCAGCAATAGGAAATTAAATTTGAGGAATGCATTAGATTTCGAGAGTATAGAAATTGGCAGCGGAATGAAGAGTGTGAGATTATTATGGAAATAACAAAAGGATAAATGGATATATTAATGGAGTGGCTATAAAGAAAGACAAATGAAGACCGAAGATATCGATGGAGAATGAAGAAATGGGTTAAACAGAAGCTATTACAACAGAAGTGGAATGATAAGCTAATGAACGAGTTCAGAGAACTTGAAAAAATTCATATTGATTTGTTAGAGAAGGAGAAACTAAAAGGAATGGAGACACAGAAAAGAGGATTTGCTAAAATCTAGAAAGTCTATGATGGGAGATTGGTGATTGAAGCATCAAAAGAGGCTGAAAGGTCTTGTATTTTTAAAACAAATAATTTGTTGATTAATGAAGGTACAATACCGGATGATAATTTTTTTACTATAGGGGTAGTCAATGACTATAATTTTAATCAAGAAGAATTTCTTGATTATTCTTCATTATATAAATTTGAGTGTTCAACGCAATTGGAGAAGGAAGCAACAAACAAAGAGCCAGATGCCAAAGAAGATAAAACCAGAGAAATTGCAATGGAAGGAGGAGAAGACATTACAAAAAACATCAATCGTATTGATGTAATTGACAAAGAGGAATTATTCCGAGGAATTGATGGAATTAATTGCTATAAATAGCGACGGAACCTGATTAACAGACTAGTTCAAGATTATTTCAAAGTATGGAGACCAGCAAAATGGGTATCAATGTTTCTACGCAACTCTGTATTTCTAGAGATAAATATGATGTGGTATGGAAAACTGAGAGTTATATTCAATAGTGTTCTAAAAATACTATTCTGGGAATTATGTGCAAAATTATAGAATGTAGTTGATACTTTAAAGGACCGGCGGCAAAACAAAGTTTGGAATCCTGGAGGTAGCAAGTCATTGAGACTTGTGGCTATCACATTATTATAGAAAAGTGACAGACCTCATAGGCAAGAGTCTATGCAAAATTTTCTACATGGGGAGTCTGATGCAGGAGAATCTTGCTCAAATGTCATTTTCTTATTTAGGGGGTGATGTTTTCCTAATTATTTTATAAATTATGTAAATTAAAAGGAAACTATGAGTGTGAGATTTATTGTAAATATTCTCTTATAATTGAAAATATGAGAGGAGTTGGTTTGTATAGATATATTAGGGATTATGAACTCTTTAAATAGAAATTAGTTGAGTCAACATAGGGATAAGATATTTTAGGATTTATTTGAGTCATTTGTGGAGGAAATCATGGATTCAAATTAATCCAAAACTATGTATAAGTGTAAGCTTCGTATGAGGATGAAGGAGATAGGAAGGATGGAAAAGGATAGAGAAAAAAAAATAGAAGCAAGAGGGTGGAGAGTATCCTGTGAGAGAAGAAAGGCAAAAGTGGGATTAATTGATTATTCAAGCCAAGAGGGCTAAAATTTTGTAATTGTATTGTTTTATAAATTTATTAAGTGTGGAGGTGTAAGCAGATTTTATATGCATACAGTGGGTATTTGCAGCTTAGGCTGCATCAGGGAGGAATGCTATAATCCAGATAAGGAGTATTTCTTGGCAGCACCGGTATGGGTGAGGTTATTTTACCTACCGGTTGATTTTTGGGATCCGGAAATACTACAAGGGATTGGAAACTCCATCGACAAGTTTGTGAAGATCGTTGAATCCACTAGCAGAGGTATAGATATACCTTGTATGCTCGCATTTGTGTGTATATGAATATAGCGGATCCCCTCCCAGAGACTATGGAACTGGAATACCATGATGAGGTATGAGAACAACCCTTGGATTACAAACATATCATGTTCAGATGCCGATGGTGCCATCTGTATGGCCATTTATACAAAGCATTCCCTCTGAACAATCAGGATATAGGGGAAACGAAGGAGGGTAAAAGACCAGCGAAGGCAACAGAAGAGCAAGATGGGTTGACAGAGGGAAAAAGAAAAAATAAAAATGCAAAAGAGTCGTCGACCTTAAACCATAACCATTATAAACAAAATACAATCCAAAATAGGTATGAAGTTTTATGAAAGGAAGGGGAAGCGTCAAAATAAGTACGAAAGACGAATGAGGGAGATCATGAGTTAGATAAGGAGAAGCCCAAGGAGATGGAGGTCGAGATACAATAGGAAATAGAGAAATACCAACATAAACCAACAACAACACCAAAAATAAAAGTTAAAATAGAACCAATGGACAAGGAAGAACAAGAACAAGCCCTAGAAAACTCGGCCATGGAAATAGAGATCTCTAAGGAGGAGATGAGTTTGGAGGAAATAGTTCTGAAAATGCTACTAGATGAATGGAGACACCTCGATGAAAGGTTTATACAAAAGGACCAGAAGAATTTATATAGAGATATGTTTCATAAGTACATGGCCAAACAGAGAAAAAAAAATGCAAACCAAGGGGAACAACAAGGAACTCACCCCGGGGCCAAAGGAGGAAAAAAAAAGGAAGGAAAACTATTCAGGATTCAATACAAATTGTAGTTGAAGCATTGGTGAATTTAGGCAAGGTAATAACACTATCAATAGTATTCCAAAAACTCCATATGGTTTCCCAATGATATTAATCTCCTATAATGTGCAAGGCCTAAATATTCAGGGAAAAGGGAAGTACCTACAAGAATGACTGCAAAAGGAGAAGCCCCAGATCATGCTCCTACAAGAAACCAAGATATCATGGGAAAGAATGACGACCATTCTCAACCAAGTGAAACCTTGATATGAAGAAGTCGCAATTGATGAAAAGGGTAATGTGGGAGGAATAGCGATACCCTAGTAGCCTGTAGAGGTAAGAGTATATATGTGAATGAGTATGCCACATATATTATCAGGCTGATTCCGACCCATGGGAGCCAAATATTGGGTTATTATCTCGATAGTATATCGGCCACACATTTCAGGAGAGAAGGATGCCTTCATGTAGGCCATGGATAATCTAGGAGAGCTACATTACGAAAATATATGGGTGATTAGTGAAGAATTCAATCTGATCACGTCGCTGGTTGAGAAAAAAGGAGGCATGCGAAGAGAAGAACTAGAAATGGAACTATTTAGAAACATGCAAGATTGAATGCATATGGTGTACTTACCTACAACCAATGACATCTATACCTGGAACAACAAACGAGGAGAGAGGTACCAGGTTTCCTCACGGCTGGATCGGTTCATTGCTTCGGAGGACCTCATCAGTAGAGATCTTTATTACGAAGCCTCGATACTTCCATGTAAGGGATTTGACCATTGGCCCATCAAATTAGAAGTAGACCTCAAATAAGGGCACATGAATAGGTCCTTCCGGTTCGAGTCCTTATGGTTGCGAGCCCCAAATTTCCTAGATGGAGTTAAATAGTGGTGGAGCTGATGTAGAGAACATGGGAGAGATGAAATGCATACATTCCTACTGGAACTGAAGGAGTTAAAACAAAAAATAAAGAAATGGAACAAGGAATAATTTGGGCATATTCAAACAGAAAAGGAAATTCTTGAAGGGAGGATGAAACAAATCCAAAAAAATATAATCACACAAGGAAGAACGAAAGAATTAGTAGAGGAGGAAGGGAAACTAGTTACTCAGATTGAGGAAAGAAGGAAGCATGAGGAGATATTATGGAGTCAGAAATCACGAGCTCAATGTCTTTGGGAAGGAGAAAGGAACACTAGATTTTTCAACAAGGAAATGATCCAACACAGACAACAAAACAAAATATTCTCCTTGAAAGGCCCAACCATAAATAGGGTGGTTGAGCATCCAAACATGGAAAACCTCATGGTATACCACTTCCAATATATCCTATCAAAACGAAACCCAGACTGGTCAGCGAAAATTGAGAGGATCAGTCAGCACATACTCCTATTCGTAAACATAGACCATGAACTTGCACTAATGTGAGCTGTCACTATGGAAGAGCTAGAGGAAGTAGTTAAATGGATACTTAAAAATAAAGTACCGGATGGCTTCACAACTGAATTTTACCAAGCAGCGTGGCCTATCATCGGACCAGACATTTTGAAGGTGGTGGAATAATCAAGAAGAATGAGAAAGGTACAGCCTACCCTCAATTCTACTTTTCTAGCACTAATTCCAAAACAAGATCACTCTGAAGAACCCCAGGGTTTTCGTCCTATCTCTTTATGCAGTGTAATTTATAAAATTATTTCCACTATTATGGTAAACCATCTCAAACCCATTCTCCTAGTTTTTATCTCCAGTGAACAAATTGGTTTCCTAAAAGGGAGCCAAATCGTGGACAGAATTGTCCCTGCCCAAGAAGCAATCCATTCCCTCAATACCCTCTTATCTAAAGGCATGATAATAAAAATGGACTGCTCGAAAGCTTATTATTGGCTAATATGGACCTATCTCCTCCAGATACTTCAAGCTTATGACTTTGATGCTTGATGGATTGAGTGGATCTATTCCCTGATTTCAACTCTATTCTTCTCCATTCTCCTCAATGACTCTCCAACCCACACCTTTAATGTCTCGCATGATTTAAGACAAGGAGATTATATCTCTCATTTCCTATTCATTCTAGCCGTTGAAGGCTTGGGAAGGTATATAAAAGCCAAAACTCAAGAATGGAAATTCAGAGGAATCAGGATATGGGGTAATGTCTTAGCCCTCACACACCAGCAATTTGTAGATGACATAATGATGTTATGTTGGGCTACTCTAAAAGAGACAAGAATTCTTCTAAATATATTCCAAGACTTTATGCAAGCCTCTGAAACACATATAAACAAGGAAAAATCCAACATCTATTTCTTCAACACCATTCCCCGAACTGAAACCTTCTTAGCTAGGACTATGGGTTTTAATATTGGGGTTCTCGCAGCCAAATATCTAAGAATCCCCCTATGCCTCAAATCCCTATGAGATTCAACTTGGAAGCTCCTACTAGGTCATATTCATGGGCGCCTTGAAAATTGGACCTTCAAAGATCTTAACATGGCCAATCCGGTGGTGCTGCTAAAATTAGTGCTTCAATCTATTCCCATATTCTAGCTATCGGGTCTTGCGGTACCTAAACCGATCTACAGTGAAATGGCTAATATATTTAAAATATTTCTATGGAAATGAGTGCAAACAACATAAAAATAGGCTCTCTTGTCATGGCATTATATTTCGAAACCTCAAATGGAAGGCAGTGTGGGTCTCCGAGACCCACACACCCTCAACTAGGTGATGGGGGAAAAGTTATGGTGGCGATGGATTCAAGGGGGTGATGATCTACGAAAAAAAATATGGGAAAGGAAATACAGGATGCCACAAGCCATGGAAGAGAGACTAAAAATTCAATAAACACCAAGAGGAGCTTCAATTTTGAATCTGGAAGTGGAAAACATGGATTTATTTTGTACACATAGCTTCTGTGAAATTCGAGGAGGGGACAAGGCATTGTTCTAGGAAGAGGCATGGAAAAAACGAGACAAGCTCTTCAACAGACAAAACCTGGCATAAATATTATTATTCATGAAAAGACCAAATAATAGGAAGGTTAAAAAATACTTGAAACCAAAACCGGGGAATAACTGGCATACATGGAAATCAAGGGAACATGGGAAGAATGCACCAGATTCTCCACAATGGAGAGAATTTCAGAAGGATATGCAATCCCAGAAAATTTCCATTACAGAGGGACCTGACATTCTCATATGGGGATACCATAACAAGTAGATGTTTACTATATAGGAAGGATACAAAATCAAAGCTAAAGAACAAAGGCAAAACCTCCCAGTTATTTGGGACAAAATATGGAACCAAAACCTCTGGCATGAAGTAGCCTTCTTCCTTTGGCTAGTCTACCATGGTCATACCCTCACCTGAGACCAAATATAGAAATGAGGGGTGCAGGGCCGTTCAATTTTCCCCATGTGTGGCCCTCAATAGGAAATGTTGGAACAACTTCTCAATTCATGTCCCTACGCCTAACAGTTGTGGCCATCCATCACACCCTCTTTGGGTACTCGAATCATGATCGTAACAGTGTTCCAATCAATATGGAAAAATGGAGGAAGAAAGTATACAAAAACCCTATTCTAAACAAAGCGTGGGGCATATCCCTAGGGTTACAACTCTGGGTAGTATGGAAGGAAAGAAACAAGAGAATATTCAAAGAGGAAAAGAAGATAGAGAAGGAAGCCTAGGGGACCATTTTAAAAAATATCCGGGAATCAATACTAGCAAAGAAATGGCACCAACATCACTGGAAAGCATTGGGGTAGGAATAAAGGATACTCAGTATGTTAAACCTTTCACAATAGATGCTAGAACCAAGATCATGGAAGCCACAAGCTCAGCGGACCCTGGAGGATGCCCGATTCATGAATCTGCCTGTTAGCCACCTATAAAATTTTGGCATAGAAAATAGGTGGCTAAATATGTTCCTAAGTCTTCAAGAGAAACTTTTCCCCTGAAAATCCTTCATTCTTGAAGCCTTCATGTGTCTTCTATCCTTTGAAGAAATCTTCACTGTTGTTTCCATTGAAAAGCCTCACTGTTTTACAAAAGAAACTACTTTTAAAGGGCCTCCATTTGCTCCATTTCATTCCCACTAAATCCTCCATTTTCACCCCTTTCTTCCCTTCATAAATTTCCTCCAAAACCCCTTCATTTGACCTCCAAATCATCAAAATCCCCCTTTAAACCTCATACTGATCTTTATCTGGTTTAAAAGTCCCTTCTTTTTCCTACCGCAACCCCTCATTTGGCTTTAAAAACACTGATTTTTGGCCTAAAAGTTAGTCTATTTGCACTATATAAGTTTTTTAGACCCTTAAAGCTTCTAACCCCCTGGTCTCATATAACCTTAGCCCACAACCGGGTGCTAAAAAGCCAAAAACCCCTTAAAAAGGCTTGAAAAAACATTTCTCTGCTCCATTGAAGTTTTAAGCCCCCGAGGGCTTATTCCCTTCAGCCCCTCCTCCATGTGACATAAAGACCACAGTCAGGCGCTTAAAAGGCTTAAGAACCTTCCCCGAACTCTTTTTCCTTTTGGTTTTTATCATTCCCCGTTGACATGGTCTGGAGTAAATATAGATCGTCGATCTACACCAATCGACGACCATCGTGCATTATCCTCCATACGCTTTCATTTCCAATAACCCGCTCCACCTTTAAATATCCACCATCCATTGCACATGATCAAACGGTTGGAGATAAACCCCATGGCCCAATATACATTCCTCCCCAACAAGAGATCACAGTTGTCTAATCATTCTAATCCGATGGTCAGGAGAAAACCCGATGGCTCACTTCCTCCCACGCATCTCATCGGCTATCACATTCATTCTGCACCGTTCGATCAACGCACCTTCATCTGACAACTTGCATGGTTTTTCACAAAATTTTTGCACCCAGGGTTTAACGCCAAGAAAAAAAGTGAAATGGGTTGTTTTAGCTTTCCACATGGCACACGATGAGTGGAATCACGTGATTTTTGTGAAAACCATTTACCACCCCAGAGCCCGTGCGAAAACCATTTTGGTTTTCTGCTTACCACCCTCCGCATTGAGATTTTATATTTAATCTTGGCTTTTGATGGTTCTAATATAACGGTATATATTACGTCGTGATATCATTTCACTCACCATTCATCTATTCCCCCCGACAACTACATCCACCAATCTCCACTGTCCATCATTCTAATCTAATGGCCACGATCTATTCTCATCTGCGTCCCTCTCCCATTCACCTATGCTCCCAAACAAATCCATTGCTCAATCTCCACCGTAGATCACCGTGGATTAATCTAATCCAACGGTCCAAAACCCACGACACCCTCGACCTTCATCAGGCCTGTTTTTTCACATTCCTCCATGGTTTTCAGCCAATTTTTCGCTACATCCATAGTTTCCTTCATTGATCCTCCATCCTCCATGGATCCTCCAAAGTAATCCTCCCCACTCCCTCTAGTTTTTATAACGAGCTTACTGTGTTTTGTAGGGATTACAGGGTTGTGAATTCATTCTGTCTCATAGTCACAATCATGGTGATTTAGAGCACAAACAGACTGTTTCAGAGCCAAAGATCGCAGAGGAAGACATCCTTGAGACGGTGTAAACGTGTTTTCATTGAATATCAGCTTTATAAACCCTAATTAAAACCCTCCAAGTGCCCCCAAAACCTGTATATGCACATACAGTTCAGAAGAAGCGGCAAGGTGTATCAGTGAGAGAATTAAAGGATTTAAGCCCATTATTGAAGAATTAATGCTTATAATCCAGTTTTTAAAGAATAAAGATACAGTTTAAAGAGGAGAGAATGATCAAGAAGGCTAAAGAAGCCTAAAGCACATAAACACGCCATATCAGTTCTTTCATTATCAGCAGAATGTTCTTTTTCCAAGAAAGGACAAGTTCCCACAACATTTTCTATTCCCCATCAAGCTCCTGAGAAGTTATTAGCCTGACAGAAGTCCTTAAACTGTCAGTGCATTGGTTATGAGGTACAAAAGACCTTGAAGACAAACATTTTCACCTTACTTGCCACAAAAGATAAACAGAGTATTGTAGCCAGAAAGTACTTCTAGAAACTTACCTTTAGAGTTAATATCAATCTATCGAAGACCCCTAATTCATCCAAAGAGTACTGGAAAACATAATGGGCTTCAAAAACACTTCTCCCTCTGTTTTAATGAGTCATTTAATTTCTATCTACCACTACTATCACTCTTTCACCTATAAGAACTCTTGAGAAATACATTATAAATGTTGGTTAGCCGTGGATTGTCAGCTATTTCACTGAGTTAGAGTTCTGTGTGTAGTAGTTGTAAATAGGCTGGGAGATGATTTCTGAATGATATCAAGCTATTGGATAAGGATGTATATGACTATTTTTTCTCTTCTAATATGACAAGCATGTTTATTGGATCCTAATCTGAATCATTGGTGATGTGTTCTATCTTTGTTATTTTTTTCCCTCTGTTATACATCATATTTCACTTTCTCTGATAAGAATCAGTAATCTAGCTTAGGATATACTGCTGCAAGTACCCTAATGCTTCCTGCTCTTCTTATCTTTTATGTTTTCTGCTATTTTTGTATCTAAGAACAAATTCAACATAATTTAACCAGTATAGAAGTTGGTTTGTCCATGCTTACTGATGTATGAATTTGGAGTTTGTTTAATAGATGTTCTTGCTTGGTTTTAGCTGAAAGAATTAGGAAACTAGGAGATTTAGAGTTAGCCCTGTCTCACTAGGTTCCTTTTCCAATAGTTAGCCTTTCTAATATCCCTTTGAGCTTAATGTAAAAGAAGAGAAGGTTAAAAGTCTTTCTATGATCTTAGACTTCACTTTGTGTCAATCTTAAATGTTTTTTATTGTCTGGAAGTGGTCAGGAGGATTGTTGGATTGTTGTCTTCAGAGTTAGCCTCATTAAGAGTTTGATCATAGAGGTTAAGGCATGTCCTATCCCTAGACTTACTCCGAAGTGGTCACCTTGGAAGGTTATCCTTGTCATTCCCATTCATTTCCTTATTGTTTCATCCCATACTATCATCTTGAGAGATTCTCTGATATAGTTGACTAGCCCATTTGAAAGCCCTGGATATTTGAATTGCAAGTAAACCCTTTTTTACCCCATTGCCCAATGGACTTTTGTTCTCTTTGAATTATCTCCCCATTGCCAAAAATCCTTCTTTACTCATTCCTTTACCTTACTTTGAACCCTTCCTTCATGTTTCCCAACCAAACAAACAAAATCAAAAACCCTTGTGCCCTATAAATAGCCTAATACCCTAAATTGAATTTCTAGGATATACATTTCTTTGCCTTTATAGAGAGATCCCTCTCTAGATCCAGGAGGGATAGATCCTGAGATCCCAAAGTTGTTTGATGTTGTCTTGTCTTTTGGTATTTCCAAATCTGCCAAAACATAGGAACCACAATGTAATGGCGACTCCGCTGGGGACTTTCTGAGTGTTTTCCATCTTATACATCCTTAGGGCCTCAGAAAACCCATAATCTCCTTAGATTGGTGTTTTATTGCTGATGGTGGACAACATCCTGCTTCAAAACACTTTCAACACTCCACCTGGTGACTCCACAGTTCCTAAATGACCAAAAGACTCCATTGGTGATCAATAGGCCTACTGATTATCTTTGTTTTCACAAGACTCCACTGGGAGACCAGTTTCATTACAACATCATCCATATTAAAGGAAACACATAGGATAAAGCTTCTCTTTTTAAAGATATTTTGCCTCTTAAATATTGTCATACCTGGCTAAATTTCTTTGTTGAGTCTTAAGGACCTAGCATACTGGCTTCAAGAAAAATCCATACCAGAGCATATCCTAATCCAAATCCCCCAAAAATAGTTGACAATCCTGAGAGAATTCTGAGGAAATATATCACATCTAGGGATTTAATTATTTTCATACCCATTCATAGAGCTAATTCAACGCCTGAAAACCTTTCAGCTCTATCAGATACTCAATTTGGCTTAGACTTACCAAGAAATTTACCAAGAACTAAGTCATTCAGTGGTCTATATCAGACAGACTTTGAGCCTCCAAGTTCACCACCACATAGTGGTCAACATATTAGGGAAAGAGAAACCCCTCCATCAACACCTCCTGATATTCACTTCATCCATAACTTGGGTCTCTCCCACCCTAAATCTGCTCAATATTTTGTTGTTGGTCCAAGCATTTCTATCATTCATATACCTGCTGCTCAAGCTAATCCTTTACCTCCACAAAACTCTATCATGGTAGCATGATATGCTCCCCTAGTGTTTCCACAGCCTCTAGTGCCTTTACCCAATGATTATCAGTCTGAAATTCCTCATTTCACTGGAAAAGAATCTACCATAGCTCAAAACCATGTATATATGATGGAATATGCCTTTGACTATATAGAAATAGAAGATGAGACCATTAAGGTGAGAATCTTTGCTCAGAGTTTAGGAGAAAAAGTCAAAAATTGGTTTAACAGCTTAACTCCTAATAGTATCCATGATCTTCCCTCTTTACATCAAACCTTTATAAACAAATGGGAAGTCAAAAGCGACCCTCTCCAAATATTAGCAGAATATAAGAACCTTAAAAGAAACCGAGGAGAAAGTTTCCATGATTACTCTACTAGGTTTAACAGTGTCTACAATGCTCTTCCACCACGCATGAAACCTCCCCAAGGAATGGCCTTAGTGAAATACCCTAAAGGTTTTGATGCTGACATGGTCTATCAGCTAAGGGAGAGAGATTATAACACATTAGAAGATATGGAGAAAGGAGCTATAAGTGTAGAAGAAAACTTAATTGAAAAAAGAGCTAGGATGAGGGCTGAAAAGAAGGTAACCTATAGGGAAGACACCACAACTTCCACATTTGATTCCAAATATGACAATCTAGCAAAAAACATGGAGAGGCTAGAACGAATGATGGATAAAATGGCTGTCCAAGTCAATAATCAGAATAGAAATGAGTCTCAAAACCAGAACCAAAACTTTAGGAGAAACACTCCTCCCAATAGACAAAGCGACTCTGACCAACAAGTCATACCTCCATTTCAAGAAAAATTCCTTGATGAAGATGAGGGGATAATAGAAGAGTTAGAGGGAACTATTATAAACATGGTGTAAGTTGATAACCAAGATCACACCTTTCCACAGAAGATAACCAGACCTCATACACACAATGGGATGAGGAAGGGTTAGAATATGAGGACTATAGGTTAGGATTTGAGAATGCCATCATGCAGGTCTGAGAACAATATGATCTCAGAAGAAAAAAGAACATAGATACTCCCAAACCAAAAGCCTCTGAAATCACCACTAAGAAAAGACCTGAAGAGACTCCTAAAGTGACTGCTGAAAGCAACAAAACAACAACTGAGAGTTCTGGAAAAAATAAATACAAAGGCATCCAAACCATTGATAAACGAAGTCAAGAGACTAGCAGCTCTAGTATTGCAGCTAATGCTACTAAAAAATAGTTTCAACCAGTGTACATAGTGAGAATCAACAAGTTGATTTTGCCAATAAAATAGTGGCCAGCAAAACAGAATTGAACGTTTCAAAGAGTCAGTCTCCTTTCAATCTGGACAGTGAAATGGCCAAAATAAAAAAATTGTCCCTCTTAATAAGCTGGCCACCCAAGATGCATGTAAATGTCAAATTTTGAAAGCTTTAAACTTAGGAGAAAATAATGACACTGTCAATTTAAATGATGATCAACCAGCTCTCTTGTTTGGCCCAAAAATTGAAGGGAAATTTCAGGAAGGGATAGTGCCCCCTTTCTATGTCAGCCTGAATATCCATGAAAAAATCCTACATAATGCTATGCATGACTCAGGGGCTTCACACAATCTTATGCCCAAACTAATTATGGAAAAGTTAGGCTTGGAGATAAGCAAACCCTATAAGGATTTATATTCTTTTGACTCTAGTAGAGTGAAATTCTTGGGCTTGATCAAAGATCTCTATGTAAATTTGACCCAAATCCCACCCAAGTGCATGGTAATGGATGTTGTAGTGGTTGATGTACCTCCTAAGTATGGTATGTTGTTGTCAAGGTCATGGGGTGCCAAGCTACAAGGCACAATGCAAATGGATATGACATATGCCACTATCCATGTCTTTAGCCAACTTAGAAGACTATATAGAGAAGCACACATGAAATTTATGGTTAGTAGCCCAAAGAAACCAAAACATTCCCCTCTCTACTCTATCCACATAGATCTAGACTCTTTTATCCTTTACAATGATGAGTTTACAAATGAGCAAGAGCTAGGGAAGAAAAATTTGAACAACAGAGTAGAGCCCACAAATCTAAGCATAATGGTAGCTCTGGATACAGAGGAAAACAAGGGAGAAACATTTGAATAGTGTGCTAAATTAAAAAACTAGATCGAACAAAGCCAAGACTCCAAACAACAGATTACTCATCACTCTAAACTCCATGAAAGTCTTGAAGGACAAAACATAACACAACATGTTGTTGACCTCGGAATATTACATAATGGTGAACATAGCATTAGGGATGAAACTAATAACAAATATGCAAACAATCCTTTGTGGAGCATGAACTTTGATGGGTCATGCACTAAAAAGAGTGCAGGAGCTGGTGTATGGTTGCACAATACTGAAAACAATTATGCTGAGAGTCATGCTTTCAAGATAGATTTCAAGTGCACAAATAATATTGCAAAGTATGAAGCTCTCCTCTTAGGACTGCATATATTGAAAAAACTAGGGGCTAAGAGGATAATTGTACATGGAGACTCTGATCTAGTCATCAAACAAGTAAATGGAGAGCACACTGCAAAACATCCTAGATTAAGGGCATATAAGAATGATGCCATGGATCTGTTGAAAACATTTGTAGAATATGAGCTTGTGTTTGTCCCTAGGAGTCAAAACATACTTGCAAATGGATTGGCATGCACTGCTAGTTCATATCAGAGACCACTTAGTGACAAACAGATCATTATTCAAATAAAATATAGACCTGCAGTACCAGATAATGAGAACTATTGGTAGGTTTTTTAGGATGACAAACAGATAGAGGATTTCTTGCTTTGCAGGAATGAGTTTGAATTGTCTGATTCAGACTCTAAGTCATATTAAAACTATCTGAATGAAGAGCCCCCTGATGAAGAAAAACCATCCCCTACTGTAAAAATAAACATGTTGACCAAATAATTTGAAAACCAAACTGAAGAATACTTGAAAATAGATAAAGAAGACATAGAGGTGTTGCAGTCCAAAGACAAAAGAATACCTAGAGGACTAGCACCCCTTGAGGACCTTTTTTATTTTAACTATGTGGCAAAGAAGCCCACCATAGAACCCACTGAATTAGAGGTTGAAGAATGCAATATAGGCAGCAAGGATAAGCCTAAAATGATTAAATTGTCTAAAAATTTGCCAGCACATTTCAAACAGAAATACATTGATTTATTTAAAGAGTTTGTTGATGTGTTTGCTTGGAGCTATGAGGACTTCAAAGCCTATGACACAGAGATCATCCAGCATAGGATTCCATTGAAAGAAAATTAGAAACCTTTTAGGCAAAAATTGTGCAGAATTAACCCTGTACAACTGCCTCTGGTAGAAAAATAAATTATGAAAATGTGTGAGGTTGGAATCATAGTCCCTGTGAGGTTTTCATATTGGGTATCTAACCTTGTTGCCATAAGGAAAAAGACGGGAGAAATAAGGTTGTGCATTTATTTTAGAAACTTAAACAGAGCCTCCTTAAAAGACAATTACCCCTTGCCCAAAATGGAACACATCCTACAAAGGGTAGTTGGTTCAAAGATAATTTCTCTGTTAGATGGATTTTTAGGGTATAACCAAGTGTTACTACTCCCAAAATATCAACTTAAAACAACCTTCACCACTCCTTGGGGCACTTTCATGTATGTGAAAATTCCTTTTGGATTAATGAATGATGGGGCCACCTTTCAAAGGGCCATGGACATTGCATTCTCAGAAGAAATAGGTCACTTCATTAATTTATCTTGATGAAATTACAGTCTATTCCAAAACTGATGAAGAACACCTTAAACATTTGAGAAAAGTCTTTGAGAAATACAGAAGGTATGGTCTATCTTTAAATCCCAGAAAGACAATGTTTGGTCTTCAAGAAGGTAAACTTATAGGTCATATTATATCTAAAAAGGGGATGAAAATAGACCCAAAAAGAGTTTAGGGAATATTGCAGATTAGCCACCCAAGAAAATTCAAAGAATTGTAGTCCTTTATTGGGAAGATTAATTTCTTGAGGAGGTTTATACCCAACCTAGCTGAACTCCTTAGAAATATGACTAATATTCTTAAGAAAGAAGTAGGAGTTAAGTGGACTCTAGAAGCCAAGGAATCCTTTGAACTGGTAAAACATGCACTCACCCGAGCACCAGTCCTAATTAGCCCTGATTTCACAAAATATTTCCTTATATTCTCCTTTGCATCAGAACATACTGTGGTTGTTTTCCTATTGCAGAAAAATCCAGAGGCATAAGAGCAGCCAATTGCATTTTTTAGCAAGGCATTAAGAGATGCACCTCTTAAATACAACATCATGGAAAAATAGGTCTATGCCTTTGTAAAGGCTTTAAAGGATTTTAGAGTGTATATTTTACATTCCCACATTATTTCCTTTGTGCCTGACATAGTGGTGAAGGAAATTTTGTCACAAGATCCAGATGGAAAAAGAGGCAAGTGGATTGCTGTGATACTAGAGTATGATTTGGAGATCAAACCCACTAAACTCACCAAGGGTCAAGGCTTAGCTCAATTAATGGATGAATATAACTTACAAGCTCTTGAAATTAATATGGTAGATGCATTGGATGAACATGAAGGGTTGCCAGCTCCCATTGTAGAAGAATGGTTCCAAAAATCTCCTTGGTATGCTGATATCTTGTATGTAGTTGTAAATATTAATGCTCCTCCTGATTTATCTAAGACTAAGGCAAGGTTTTTAAAGTTAAAAGCTAGAAATTATTGCATTTTAAATGAATGTTTATATTGGAAAAATGCGAATGTTTTATTGCTTAAATTTTTTCCTGAAGTTGATGCAGAGAGGATCAAGCATGAGTTCCATGAAGGAGAGTGTGGAGGCCATCTCTACTGAAAAACCACTGCCAATAAAATCCTTAGAGCTGGCTATTAATGGCCCACCCTCTTCCAAGATGTCCTTAAAATGATAGTTTCTTGCCACAAATGCCAAATCTTTGAGGGAAAAAGAAAACTTATTCCTCTACCTTACAACCAATCACTATTGAAGCTCCTTTTCAATAGTGGGGCCTAGAATTCATAGGGGAAATCCATCCTGCTTCATCTACCCAACATAAATGGATACTTACAGCCACTGAATATTTCACAAAATGGATAGAGGCCATCCCTTCTAGGAATGCCACAGACTCTATTATCATAAAATTCCTTGAAAACCATATCCTATCTAGATTTTGTTTCCCTAGGAAGATTATCACTGAAAATGCTGCTGCATTTGGTTCCAAAAAGATGATTGATTTTGTCACAGGTATCAGATTGCACTTGGTCATTCTATTGCTTATTATCCTCAGGGTAACAAGCTAGCAGAATCATCGAATAAAATTTTGGTGACCATCATCAAGAAGCTGTTTGCAGAAAATAAGAAATCATGGCATAATAAGTTGGTGCATGCTTTATGGGAAGACAGATTTACAACAAAGAAGTCCAATTGGATGTCCCCATATCAATTAGTCTATGGAGAAGATGCAGTGTTTCCCACCAGTTTGGGGGTACCAGTGATAAAATTGGTCCAAGAAATACAGTTAGAAGAGGAAAGCATGGTGAGGAGGATCAATCAAACTATACATCTCCAGAAGACAAGGGAAGAAGTCTACAATAGAGCTCAGAAAATGCAAGAGAACATCAAAAAGTTGTTTGATAAAAGGACAAAGGCTTGTGACTTCAAAACTGGAGACAAGGGACTCAAATGGGACTCTAGAAGAGAAGATAAGGGTAAGCATGGAAAATTTGATAGTTTATGGCAAGCCCCTTACATCATTCAATCCACCATTGGTCCAAATGTATTTTTTCTGCAAGAATTGGATGGTACAGATCTGTTTGGGGGTCCTGTCAATGGCAAGATGCTCAAGCATTATTACTGCTAAAGTTCAGATTAAATTTTTCACTTCCATTTTAAATACCATTGCTTTGTTCTGTTTTAAAAAGAAAAATGAAAATTATACAAAAAAAGAGAGAAAAGAAAGGTTCAGACAAGCTTAAATCTTGAACTTGTGAAGTTCCAAAAGAATGGCTCAAACTAGATCAAAACCTGAGCTAGAGAAAGAGAAAGGCTGGTTCTAACATGCCCAAAATTTGAACCAGCAAATAAAGAAAGAAGAAAACAGCTCTAACAAGACCAAAACCAGAGTTGAAATGAAGAAGAAAAGTGACTCTAACAAGTTCAAAATCTAAGTCATAAGAAAAAGAAGGATGCTTTAAAGTTTCAAAATTTCAAGCCTTCACAATTTTGTTTCAATTCCTGCAAAGTTTCAGTCCATGAGCAGCTTGTATTTATGCTATGGACCCACAGCAAATCAGACAGTCTAATCCTAGTTTGTCTGTGTTTAAATTTCTGTTTTAGAATGTAGAGAAAGAAATATGTCAGACAGTTTAATCCTGGCAGATATTAGTTTACGTAGAAAAGCTATGAGCCCAACTATTTAATCTCGTCTCATGGAGGAATAAGGGTAGAATTTGATTATTTTTTCTACTTTCAAATAAAAAATAATGGTGAAGAAGGTCTGCAAGGCTAAATTCTCCTTGAAGAAAAAGGTTAGCACAATAGGATGGGTAGGTAGTTGTTTGGGAGAATGTTTTCTGCTGATATAATGTCTTCATGATTGTAGTAGTTGATCAAAGAAGAGAAATATGGTCAAGGATCATGCATCTGGCCTACTTCCAAAAGATTATTTCTAAGATTCTTGACACCTTCAAGAAGATGCCATCCCCATGTGGAGCCACTATTAGCCACCTATAAAATTTTGGCATAGCAAACAGGTGGCTAAATATGTTCCTAAGTCTTCAAGAGAAACATTTCCCCTAAATATCCTTCATTCTTGAAGCCTTCATGTGTATTCTGTCCTTTGAAGAAATATTCACTACTGTTTCCATTGAAAAGCCTCACTGTTTTACAAAAGAAACTTCTTTTAAAGGGCCTCCATTTGCTCCATTTCATTCCCACTAAATCCTCCATTTTCACCCCTTTCTTCCCTTCATAAATTTCCTCCAAAACCCCTTCATTTGACCTCCAAATCATCAAAATCCCCCTTTAAACCTCATACCACTCTTTATCTGGTTTAAAAATCCCTTCTTTTGCCTACTGGAACCCCTCATTTGGCTTTAAAAACACTGATTTTTTTCCTAAAAGTCAGTCTATTTGCACTATATAAGTTTTTTAGCCCCCAAGGGCTTAAAGCTTCTAACCCACCGTCTCATATAACCTTAGCCTGCAACCGGGCGCTAAAAAGCCAAAAACCCCTTAAAAAGGCTTGAAAAAACATTTCTCTGCTCCATTGAAGTTTTAAGCCCCTGAGGGCTTATTCCCTTCAGCCCCTCCTCCATATGACCTAAAGCTCGCAGTCAAGCGCTTAAAAGGATTAAGAACCTTCTCTAAACTCTTTTTCCTTTTGGTAAATATAGACCGTCGATCTACATTTATCGAGGACCATCATGCATTATCCTCCATACGCTTTCATTTCCAATAACCCGCTCCACCGTTAAATCTCCATCATCCATTGCACATGATCTGATGGTTGGAGATAAACCCGATGGCCCAATATACCTCTACCCTGACGAGAGATCACAGTCATCCAATCATTATAATCTGACGGTCAGGAGAAAACCTGATGGCTCATTTCTGCCTGCGCATCTCACCGACTATCACATTAATTCTGCACCGTCCGATCAGCGCACCTTCATCTGACGACTGACATGATTTTTCACAAAAAATTTGCACCCAGGGTTTAACGCTGAGAAAAAACATGAAATGGGTGGTTTTAGTTTTCCATGTGGTGCACGAAGAGTGGAATCGCATGATTTTTGTGAAAACCATTTACCACCCTAGAGCCCGCGCGAAAACCATTCTAGTTTTCTGCTTACCACCCTCCGCATTGAGATTTCATATTTAATCCTATCCGTTGATGGTTCTGATCTAACAGTCTATATTACGTTGCGATTTCATTTCACTCAGCATTCATCTGTCCCCCCCAACAACTACATCCACCAATCTTCATCGTCCATCATTATAATCTAACAGCCACGATCTAATCTCATCCCTGTCCCTCTCCCATTCACCTATGCTCCCAAACAACTCCATCATGTAATCTCCACCGTAGGTCATTGTGGATTAATCTAATCCAACGATCCAAAACCCATGATGCCCTCGACCTTCATCAGGCCTATTTTTTCACATTCTGCCATGGTTTTCAGCCAATTTTTTGCTACATACATGGTTTCCTTCATTGCTCCTCCAACCTCCATGGATCCTCCAGAGCAATCCTCCCCCACTCCCCCTGGTTTTTATAATGATTTTATTGTGTTTTGCAGGGATTACAGGGTCGTGAATTCAATCTATCTCACAGTGACAGTCATGGTGATTTAGAGCGCAGAAAGACTGTTTCAGAGCCAAAGATCGTAGAGGAAGACATCCCTGAGAGGGTGTAAACATGTTTTCATTGAAAATCAGCTTTATAAACCCTGATTCAAACCCTCCAAGCGCCCCCAAAACCTGTATATGCACAAACGGGTCAAAAGAAGTGGCACGGTGTATCAGTGAGAGAATTAAAGGATTTAAGCTCATTATTGAAGATTTAATGCTTATAATCCAGTGTTTAAAGGATAAAGATGCAGTGTAAAGACCCGAGAATGATCAAGAAGGCTAACGAAGCCTAAATCACATAAACAAGCCATATCAGTGCTTTCATTGTCAGCAGAATGTTCTTTTTCCAAGAAAGGACAAGTTCCCACAGCATTTTCTATTCCCCATCAAGCTCCTGAGAATTTATTACCCTGAAAGAGGTCCTTAAACTGTCAGTGCATTGGTTATGAAGTATGGAAGACCTTGAAGACAAACATTTTCACCTTACTTGCCACAGAAGATAAAAAGAGTACTGCAGCCAGAAAGTACTTCTAGAAACATACCTTTAGAGTTAATATCAATTTGTCAAAGACACCTAATTCATCCAAAGAGTACTGAAAAACATAATGGGCTTCAAAAACACTTCTCCCTTTGTTTTAATGATTCATTTAAGTTCTATCTACCACTACTGTCACTCTTTCACCTATAAGAACTCCTGAGAAATACATTGTAAATGTTGGTTAACCATGGATTGTAAGTTGTTTCATTGAGTTAGAGTTCTGTGTGTAGTAGTTGTAAATAGGTTGGGAGATGATTTCTGAATGGTATCAAGCTATTGGACAAGGATGTATGTGACTAGTTTTGCTCTTCTAATATGACAAGCATGTTCATTGGATCCTAATCTGAATCAGTGGTGACGTGTTATATCTTTATTATCATTTTCCCTCTGTTATACATCATATTTCACTTTCTTTGATAAGAATCAGTAATCTAGCTTAGGATATACTGCTGCAAGTACCCTAATGCTTCCTTCTCTTCTTATCTTTTATGTTTTCTACTATTTGTGTATCTACGAACAAATTCAACATAATTTAACCACTATAGAAGTTGGTTTGTCGATGCTTACTGATGTATGAATTTGGAGTCTGTTTACTAGATGTTCTTGCCTGGTTTCCACTGAAAGAATTAGGAAACTAGGAGATTTAGAGTTAGCCCTGTCTCACTAGGTTCCTTTTCCAACAGTTAGCCTTTCTAAGATCCCCTTGAGCTGAATGTCAAATCAGAGAAGGTTAAAAGTCTTTCTCTGATCTTAGACTTCACTTTGTGTCAATCTTAAATGTTTTCTGTTGTCTGGAAGTGGTCAGGAGGACTGCTGGATTATTGTCTTCAAATTTAGCCTCATTATGAGTTTGATCATAGAGGTTAAGGCATGTCCTATCCCTAGACTTACTCTGAAGTGGTCACCTTGCAAGGTTATCCTTGTCATTCCCATTCATTTCCTTATTGTTTCATCCCATACTATCATCTTGATATATCCTCTGATATATGTGACTAGCCCATTTGAAAGCCTTGGATATTTGAACTGCAAGTAAACCCTTTTATGACCCAATTTCCCAATGGACTTGTGTTCTCTTTTGATTATCTCCCCATTGCCAAAAATCCTTCTTTAATCATTGCTTTACCTTAATTTGAACCCTTCTTTCATGTTTCCCAACCAAACAAACAAAATAAAAAACCCTTATGCCCTATAACTAGCCTAATACCTTAAATTGAACTTCAAAGATATACATTTCTTTGCCTTTATCGAGAGATCCCTCTCTAGATCCAAGAGCGTTAGATCCTGATATCCCAAAGTGGTTTGATGTTGTCTTGTCTTTTGGTATTGCCAAATCTACTAAAACAGAAGAACCACAACACTGCCTATTGAGTTCACAAAATCAAAATTTCGATGGCGCCTCGAAAGGAAACCATGCTGAGGCAGGGTATGGAAGCATCCTCAGAGACCATACAGGAAAAACATAGTTACCGTTCAAATAGGTAACTAAACTGGTACCTAATTTTTTGGGGTAGCAAAAAAAGCACCTGATTTTGAAAAGTGGTGATGCAAAATCACCTCACTTTTTTTTTGGGCATATTTTTTACACTTGAATTTTTTTATTTATGAAGTTTGAACATTTGTTTTAAAATGTTAGTGATTTTCATGCTAATTTTGAAAAGTGTTGATGCATCATCAACCATTTTTTTAGAGTGGTGATTTTCATGCTAATTTTGAAAAATGTTGATGCAGCATCAACCAATTTTTTTTAGAGTGGTAGTTTTCATGTTGGTAATAAAAAATAAAAATAAAATAAGAAAAACATGTAAAAAAAACTTAAATCTAAAAAAATATAAAAAATAATAAAAAACCAATAAAAATGTAAAAATAAAAACAAAATTATCTTGTAAAAATAAAAAATTTAAACAAAAATAAATAAATAAAACAAAAAAAACAAAAAATTTCGAAAATTAAATAAAAATATGGGGAAAAAATTAAAAAAAATACATAATTAAAGAAAAAAAACAAAAATTGAACCAAAAAAATGAAAAACATCAATTTGTTTTTTCTAAGTTCATATATATATATATATATATATATATATATATGAAATTAAAAATAATTAAAAATAAAAATAAAAAAATTAATAAGAAAATAAAAATAAATAATTTTGAAATAATAAAACATTAAATTAAAAAAAGAAATATAAAATATAATTATATATATATATATATATATATAATTATAAAAAATTCATAAATAAATAAAAAGTCGAATTAAAATAAAATATTTAATTGAGCCGCCCAAGTGGCGGCGGGAGGTTGATTCCTAGAATCGACCTGAAGAGGTCGATTCCAGGAATCGACTTGGGGAAGTCGATTCCAAGAATCGAGCTGGGGAAGTCAATTCCGGGAATCGAGTTGGGGAAGTCAATTCCGGGAATCAACCTTGGGAGCTCGATTCGAGGAATAGACCTAGGGAGGTTGATCCTTGGAGTCGACTTGGGGATGTTGATTCCTGGAATCGACTCGGGGAGGTCGATTCCAGGAACTGAACTGGGGAGGTCGATTCAGGGAATCAATTTCGGGAGTCTGATTCTAGGAATCGACCCGGGGAGGCTGATTTCGGGAATCGACCCAAGGAGGCCAATTTCTGGAATCGACCCAGGGAGGCCGATTCCAGGAACTGACCTGGGGAGGTTGATTCCGAGAACTGACCTCGGGAGGTCGATTCCGGGAATCAACCTCAGGAGGTCGATTCCTATAATCGACTCGGGGAGGTCAATTCCATAAATCTACCCGGGAGGTAGATTCCCGGAATCAACCTTGGGAGGTCGATTCCAGGAATCGACCCGAGGACGTCGATAACCGAAATCGACCCAGGGAGGCCGATTCCCAGAATCGACTCGGGGATACTGATTCCCAGAATTGACTTGGGGAGGTCGATTCACGGAATCGACCTTGGGAGGTCGATTCCCGGAATCATCCTCCTGCCCACGTCGACTTTTTTTTTCATGTTTTGTTTTAATTTTTAATTTTTAATTTTTTAATTTATTAAAATTTATTATTGTTGTTTTTTTTTTTTAATTTAATTTTTTATTTTCAAACTTAAATTCCTTTGTTTTTAATTTAATAAAAATTTAATTTTTATTTTTTAAATTTAATTTCTATATTTTAATTTTTTTATTTTTTAAATTTATTTGTTTTTTAAAATTTGATTTTTTAATTTAATATTTTGTTTTTTTTTTCTTTTAAATTTAAAAAATAAAAAATTAAATTAAATTAAATTAAGTTAAGAAAACAAAAAACAAAAAAAAAATCATTTTTCAAATTAAAGTTTTAAAAAAATTAATAAAAAAATTAAAAATAAAAAAAAAAACTAAAATATTAAATTTAATAATAATAAAAAAATTCAAAAATTAGAATAAAATATTAAATTAAATAAAATATATATATATGAAATATAATAAATAACAAAAAAAAATTATTAAAATTTCATAAATAAAAAAATTGAATTAAAAAAAAATATTTAATTGTGCCACCTAGGTGGTGGCAGGAGGTTGATTATGGGAATCGACATGGGGAAGTCGATCATAGGAATTGACCTGGGGAGGTCGATTATGGGAATTGACCTGAGGAGGTCGATTTGGAATCGACCTTGGGAGGTTGATTCCAGGAATCAACCTTGGGAGGTCGATTCCAAGAATCGACCTTGAGAGGTCGATTTCAGGAATCAACTTGGGGTGGTCGATTCTTGGAATCGACCTTGGGAGTTCGATTCCAAGAATCAACCTGAGGAGGTCGATTCCAGGAATCGACCTCGGGAGGTTGACTCCAGAGGTCAATTCTGGAAATCGACCTGGGGAGGTCGATTCCAGGAATTGAACTAGGGAGGTCAATTTCGGGAATTGACCTGGGGAGGGCGATTCTCGAAATCGACTTGGGGATTTTGATTCCTGGAATCGACCTGGGAAGGTCAATTCCCGAAACCTAGGGAGCTAGATTCCTAGAATCGACCTGGGGAGGCTGATTCTGGGAATCAACCTCCCGCCAAGGTCAATTTTTTTTTATTATATAATTTTAAGTTTTAATTTTTATTTTTAATTTTTAATTTTTTAACTTATTAAGATTTTATATATATATTTTTTAAATTTAATTATTTTTTATTCAAATTTAATTATTTTTTTTTAATTTAATAAAAAATTAATTTTTATTTTTTAAATTTAATTTGTATATTTTAATTTAATTTAATTTTTTTAAATTTATTTTTTTTTAAATTTGTTTTTTAATCTTATATATATATATATATATATATATATATATATATATATATATATATATATATATATATATATATATATATATATATATATATATAGATATATATATATATACATATATATATATATATATATATATATATATATATATATGATCTTTTATATATTTTTTATTTTTTCTTTTAAAATGTTTTTATTAATTTTTTCTCTAATTTTTTTTTAATTTATTTTTAATTAAAGAAAAACGTAATAAAATTAGTTTTTTTCTCAATTATTTAAAAATATTTTTTTTCTTTCTCTTTTTTTTTTTAATTTATAATATAATTTTTTATTATTCTAAACTTTTTGTTTCAACACTTCTCGTTTTTGCAATTTTTTTTGCACAAAAAAAATTGGCTTTTACGTCTAATTTTAAAAATGTTGAAAATTTACCCCGAAAACAAATTGTTATTCCTCAATACAACTTTTAGTTTTTGGGGTGTTTTTTGCACTGAAAAAAATTGGCGTTTTCTTCCATTTTAAAAAATGTTGAAAATTTACCCCGAAAAAGAAAAGGTTATTCTAGAATACAACTTTTCATTTTCAGGTTGTTTTTTCATGGTTTTTTGAGGTTTTTTTTTGTTAGAGTTCCCTTTTTGAGGTAATAGTTCCCATTTGATCGGTAACTATGTTGAAAGGTAGTCAAAGTGTTTGCAGCTAATTGTGGCATAGAAAGCAATAACAAGGCAGAATTCAATGCATTGAAACAAGGACTAACCCTAGCACAACGAGAAATATTTCAGAAATTAGTAGTGGAGAGAAACTCCACCTTGGTGATAGAGACAATAAAAAACTTCGCCAAGGATCGAAATGGGAGAAGATCAACAAAATCTGGAGAAAAACTAGACTTACACAAGAGACAGGTATGTTAATATCAGGAATGCAATGTATTATCTCGAGGCATGTCCAATGCTCAGGTAATGCAACGAAAAACTTCTTAGGAAACTAGGGATGCCATAATCAGGGCAAGGAATTAGACCTTTTAGGGGAAAGGGTCGAGCAGGAGAAAGAGCTAATAAAACTAATCTGGAGAAATTTGTAGAGGTGAATGAGACACACTACCCCCGACCGGGGTGCGAAAAGGATAGATGGTTTGACCGAACCACTCATAGATGAAGGGTCCAACATGAGGCTATGGAGAAGGGCTTAGAACCTGACACCGCCATATGAGAAAGGGAATGAATGAGTAGAAATGTGACAAGTGGGCCAACTGGCTAACAATAGTGGAGACGTGCGACAAATGTTATGTAAGGGCATGCATGCAAAGCATGCAACTTAGAGAATGTCAAAGGGGGAAACATTTGCCGACAAAAACAAGCAAGAGGAGGCAAAAAAGGGTTCATTTTCACCACAAGGTTCCAACGAAGTAAAGACAATAGTATGTAGCTCAAACCCTTTGTGTGCATGACTCTTGAAAGAGGAAAATGAATTCTTGGTGGTTATTTTTAGTCAGGGATGGCAGGGTGGGCTTAGTATTTCTTTTTATGCTTGGACCTATGTTCCATGGACCCATAAACCTCTCAATTTCTGCTAGAAAACCTTTTGGTTTCTCCTTGAAACCCTGTAACGTGCTTAATCCTATTGGAGTCTGGGACCTGAGGAGGCCTTGGGTAGGATGGTCTAGTGAGGGGTTTTGGGATGGTTGGGAGGGGCGAGGGGGGGAAGGGTATGCATATTTTCTACTGGGGGAAGGTGGGATATGTAATTCTCATAGCTTGTCGAGGAAATAACTGGGTGAGACTGCGGAGAATTGGGGGAAAGGGGTCATCAATAGGTATGATTTGGAGGGAGACAGAGAGAAGAGAAGAATTGTCGGGCCTGTTAAATAGAGCGAATGGCCCAGTTCTCTAAACCCTGTCTTAATTCAGCGAGTGGAGAGCAATACTACCCAATTAGCAGGCCAGTTAAGGCCCTGCGACCAGTATAGAGAGCCTTGTCATGGGGGTAAGGGAAGGATGAGGATGGAGAATAGGAATGGGGGGGGAAACATCCTTCTTGTAACTTGGGAACCCGCTCTGCCTGCAATATATGTAAATTCAAAGGCACCATTACATCTGGGAAACTTGAGAATTGTACGGGAAAATAAGACCACCATAATTTTATTAATGGGAATTGATTGTTTTGCAGGTCCAAGTAATAGCCACGAGGTTGTGATCACTACTCCACTCCTAAGGCTATTAGTGTGGGCGGTCACGTTCACGTTATGGGTTGCAGGGGAAGAAGGCAGTAAAATGAAAAAAGCGGAGGCGACAGAGAAGAGTGGTTGGGAGGGTCTAAGGAAGAGTGATAGTGGGAAAAGGTCGACACCTACATCCTTGGGACGGGCTCCCCAGAAAAGTAGAAGGAGGTCAAGGGTAGAGACAATGCATAATTTACAACATGCGTACAGTGAAAGCTCGCATGCACCGGTGAAAGCTGAAATATCCAGGTGGGAGACTGAAGTGAAAGGAAGAGCTACAAGAGAACAAATGCAAGAAAGTGAATGGGATCCGTTGGTTGTGGACCTAGGAAACACTACAGGAAAGATGACGTTGTTTAGGAAAGTCATCCAAATGTACTAGATCATGAAGAATTTATTGGCAAAATCCATATTTGAAAATTACCAGCAGAGAGAGGAGCTTATCCAGTAGGGACAAAATCAAAACAGTGAAGAAGAACCACGTCAGATGGTTCTCCAAAAGGAAATTCAGTTAGTGAAGGTTTATTTTTTCCACCAAAATGTGAAGCTAGGAATAATGGAGAAGATGATGCAGACCATGCAACAACAAGAAATTCTAGGGTCAAGTGCAAAGGATCTGACACCAGTGGATTCATCTGATGACTAGATGGTAGCTATTTCTATGGGTTTTCTGTAAATTTTTTTATAATGATGTCGGCTAGATTTTATATTGCTAGTTGTTTAGGTTTCCGTAGTAGGATATTAGAATGTTTATGATCAGAAAATCAGTAGAACATCCTCAAAATATTTAAATTTTGGATGGTGTATAATGTAGACCGGTGGCCAATAGACCTAGTTTCCTCTGGCCTGGTTGAGGTGGCTGGGAACATATTTTTTGTAAGCCTACTTTAAAATACAAGTACTACCAAGTTGAAAAACATAAAATCCATGAAGTTAGAGATGATTATATGAAATTTTATAGTGTATCTATTAAACATGTGAGTGGGTTATGAATTTTAAGATCTCAGTGCAGCATATGTGCCAAGTGAATAACAACCTCTCATATTTTTGACATAATTTCCTGATATAATTACTCTATTCATACCATTATTTCATTCTTAAAAACAATAAATTAAAATATACCAACACATTTAATGCATTTAGTGAATAGCTAATATAAAATTAACCAATTTCTTGCCATAATTTCCCAATATAAGTGCATTATTCATGCCATTATTTTTATTCTTAAACTCAGTAACTTAAAATATAATCACACATTTAATACCTCACCAAATGTTTAGAGTGTCAACAAGTTAAGGCAGAACAACAGCACCCAGCGGGATTGCTTCAGCCTATTCCTATACTAGAATGGAAATGGGAAGTCATATCCCTTGACTTCATCACAGGATTACCTAGAAGAAAAAGACACAATGATTCCATTATGGTGGTGGTAGATAGGCTCAGTAAGGTAGCTCATTTTATACTTGTTCATTCAACCTAAAAGCCTGTTCAGATTGCTGAGTTTTTCATCAGAGAAATTTTTAGACTCCGCGGCATTCCGAGAGTTGTCATCTCAGATCAAGACGCCAAATTCACATCAGTTTTTTTTAAGGCACTATTTATGGTATTGGGAACACATATTCAACTTAGTACGACCTATCATCCCCATATGGATGGCCAAACTGAAAGGGTGAATCAAATACTGGAAGACATTCTACGCATGTATGTCATGCATCAACCCTCAAGATTGGAAGAATATTTGCATTGGGTGGAATTCGCCTTCAATCATGGATATCAAGAATCCCTCAAAATGAGTCCTTTTGAATCATTTTGTGGAAGACAATGCCAAAATCCTATGAATTGGAGTAGTTCGGAAAACAAACTAATGCTCAGACCATACAAGTTGGAGGAGATGAAGTGTGAAGTAAAGAAAATTCGGCAAAATCTAAAAGCAGCTCAAGACAGGAAAAAAGTGTATGCAGACAGAAAGAGAACCTTTCAATAATTTGAAGTTGGTGACCACATCTATGTATGGATTAATCCCAAGAAAAGTACCTTAAGGTGGATTACCTATGCGAAATTGGCCCCCAAGTACCGTGGACCCTAATTTTGGAAAGGATAGAGCCGGAAGCTTATCGGCTAGCATTGCCTAGTCATATAATGGTGCACAATGTGTTTCATGTGTCACCACTGGAAAGATACGTACATTAACCCAAGCATGTGATACAATGGCAGAACTTACATGTAAGTTATGTTTATGCTATAACTATTAGAAATGTGGATTTTAATTCAACTAATTTTAAAAGAATTTGTCCATGGGTAGAATCGGACGACGAATTTTTGGTAGAACCTCAATGTATTCTCGATCAGAGATAAATAACGCTTCGAAGATGATTCATCCCCTAAGTTAAAGTGTAGTGGAAGCAGTGAAACCTAGAGGAGGCCACTTGGGATTATGAGAACTCCATACGAGAAGTATATCATAATTTTTTTTGCGGGAATTGAGTAAATACCAAGGACAACGTTTGCCTCTAGTGGGGGAAGATGTAACACCCTGTTTCATTTTTACATGATGATTAAAATAATTTTTATTTTTTAAGTTAAAGATACATTTTAATTTACTAGTAAAAGGACATTAACGAGTATGTTTATTCGTTAGCTAAAATAAAACTTGAATTTTAATTATGAATAAATTTATATTGAGAAAATATTTAACTGAATGGTAAAAGAACTCCAAGATCTAGAGTAAAGGAGGGAGGCAATTTTTTCTGACCGTTACCTTTCCCAAAAAAGGATAAAAAGGAAATCCTGAGGGGGGAAAGGGGTTTTTTTCAAAAAGAAAGAAATAAATGTTAAACCACAAGGTGTGGAAAAAGGAGTTGTCTAGAGTTGGTCTAGAACCAGTGGAGCTCTGTAACCTGACAGGATATTAAACTAGACAGAGTTCCTGAGACCTAACTCTTGAATATATTTCCCTCTAAAGAACTATGGTGCCGAGCTCTAGGAGAGCAGAGGACATAGTAGCCTCTCTCAAGGTTGGGATGAGCCTTCAGTTAAGCTAAAGAAAATCTAAGATAAGTATATAAACTTATGTTTGCAATATGATAAATTACTGTGGAAAGTTCTCTTTTTTTCCTAGAATGTTAAATTTTTTATTGTACTGTTATCTGGAGCAAAGAATTAGAAATTTCTTAGTAGAGCTAGAAAAGATAAGCCAGTACCAAAAAACAACAATATTAAGGAAAAGAATGAGCTAGAAGAGATTAGGAAAAATATATAACAACTTTCCTTTTATTAAATTATACTATGGAAAATATTAAACATCTAACCATGTAAACTAAATTTCAAAGAATAAAGAAAAGTAGAGTTATAAGTATTTCAAATCAATAACCCTTGAGAAAAGAAATCAGGTTACTTATATATTTTTCTGTGAAATACATTTCATCATGAAAATACAGAAATAGTAGAAATGTAAACTTATAATAGACAACCATGATGCAAAACAATAAATTTACAGTAGACTTGGAAAACGCTAAAATAACGACAAAGCTCAGGGATTTCAGACTTGCACAAAGGTTTAGACCCGAGCTGGGTCTAGTCCTTTAGCCTCTGAAGGTCCAAGCTTTAGAGTAACAGTGTTATCATAATCAAAGAAAGGAAAAACCCTTATCTTAAGATCAATACTGCTGTTATAACAAAGTCACCATTACAAAGAGTAATAAATTACAGTGGTAAAAGAAAACAAAACTGTGTGAGGGATGAGTCTATTTATTTCCATAGAAAACAAGCTACAACTGTAATCAAACTTCCTTAAGGAGAAGTATTGTTTATCAAATTTAGCTGTAATTAATACATAATAATACTCAATTGGAAATGAACTTCAAAGTTATAGGTCTGCCGACCACAAAATGCTATAAACATAGAAATTAAATTTAAACAAGATCAAACCCCAATGGTTTGAAACTCAAATAAAATCTTACCATGTCTCAATACTAAATATCTAGAAATGAACCGAGATAAGGCACTATGTGAAGGACCTGGAGGCCACTCCATGCAGACAAGAGACCCAATTTTGGTATTAAAATAAAAACATGTACGTGCAACAGGAATAGTTCCTCAGAGGCCAGACCATAAGGGCCAATTATAAACTGAAATATAGAGAAGAAAGTTAAGGTAAGCACAACTTACTGGAAAATTTTGGAGGCAGTCACAACCGCAGTCAAGAAACATTGTTAGCAACTAGACCCAGGTGCGGTGGCGCCTTGCACATAGCAGGAAAGCAACAAATATAAGTACAGAACAAAAAATCCAAATCTAGTTAAAATACAACCTCAAATTAAAAACCAGGAGTTTTTGGTTGCGATAAACCCTCACCTTTTTTCCCAAATATTTGGAGAGACAAACCCTCCATGGCCAAATGAGAAAGAAATGAAATAAACGTTTTAAGCGAAGAGCCTCACCTTAGCAGGGTTACCAACCTGGATAAAAAACAAATTAAAGAAATGTTAGATATGAACTGGTGCTGAATAGAAAACAAATGGAACAATAGAGGAGCAAGGCAGTTTGAGAGTTTACCATGTCGAAAAAAAGCTTCTGTGCCGAACGGAGCAAAGTGAGAAATGTTAAGTTCTTTGTTGTAATTTCACCCTCACACATAGAACTAGCAATGAAATCCTATATAACACGTGCATCTCAACAGTTTAGGAGCAAGCATGAAGGGTGGATAACTAGCACCATGGCAAGGAGAAAACACATTGCAGACCCTCTCGAAGAGGAGAGCTCTGATAGACGACAAAGCAAAAGAGAAGAGTAGGGAAACCATGGGGGAGGTAGTTGCCCCAAGGTAGTTTTCCAGGATCAACATTATCCAATGTAGGGTTTGGAAGATCGACGGTCCAAAGTAAATAATGGTGGAGTACAACTACCAAACACTTGGCGATATAAAATCTCATTTAAGATAAGAACTCAATTAAAGATATATAAAATTTTATTGGTGATAATATTCCATATCCGTTGTATGTACCATGACGGATAAGTTGTGAATGCAATGAATAAACATATAAATGTAAAATCATAAGTTGCGACAGACATGAGTCTACATACATATCCAAAGTTTTATAATGTTTGTGGAATAAGAATTATGTTCGTAACCCTCAAATTTTAACTAGCAAGATATGCACATATTCAAACAAACATGCGAGGATATATATATATATATATATATATATATATATATATATATATATATATATATTTATATATATAAGTTAACAAATAGACATATCAAGTGTGTTGGAAATCAAACCCTTTTCATTATGGTTATGGTCATAATTAAAACAAGAATCAACCTTTACAAGTATTATAGTTATAGCTATCATTAAACCCAGTTAAGTGAAATATTTTTTTTTTATGAATATGACATGTGGTATCAAAGCGAAGTTTACTCGTTGGGCCAGATTGGACCAACTAAATAACTCTAGATGTTTCATTAGTGTTATTCTCATGCACATAACAAAACTACTAAAATATCAAATGAGGAGAGTTTCAAGCCAATAGACACAAAGGACTACATGGGAAATCCACCCCCAGCCAAATCAAGAGATGAACCCAGAAATGTGGATACAGTTGAGCGTGGACCAGCATCAACAAACTAGTAGGTTGCTAGAGGAACAACAGCGACATAAGACTCAATTTTTGGACACAGTGCAACAACTCTTGACATAGATGGTTCGAGTAAGAAGTGACAATGAAAGACGAATGCGAGAGCAGGAAAGAATCCTTAAAAGATTCTTAGATAGACAAAAGCATCCTACACCACAACCTATTCAAGAAAGGAATACTCATGAAGAATATAAACAACAATAAATTAATGACAATACAGAAGGAATTTGCACTCAGAAGAGTAACAAAAACAAAACATATCATGAAGCAGAGTCTAGAAGTGCTTCAGAACAACGGGAAATGAAGAAGCAGAAAGTATAATTACATGGTCAATTCTGAAAGATTAAACCACCTACTTTTAATGGAGAAGCGAAAGAAGTGGTGGAAGCATGGATAATAAACATGAATAAATATTTTTAAGTCTATGAATATAGCAACAAGCTTAAGGCTCGTCTGGCTATTTATCAGTTGCGGGAGAAGGCCACCTTATGGTGGGAGGAAGTGAAGAATGTGCGGGGAATTGAGGATCAGAATGTAACTTGGGATGAATTCCAATAATACCTCAAGGACACTTATCTAATAGAATGATTTTATGATGAAAAGTTGTGAGAGTTTCATGACTTGAAGCTGGGACATTAACCCATGGATGAATTTGTCACTAAATACACCACTTTGTTAAGGTATGTACCATATATGAGGTACGAGAAAGAAAAGGTACAGAGATTCTTCACTACTCTGCCTACCCACATGAAGGAGAGAATCGAATTCGTGAATCCAAATACCATGGATGAGGTTATCCGAAAACCATGAATGTGTTATCAATAGTGTAAGGCTAAAGGAGAAGTGGGCAGAAGTTGGCCACCAAAGAAAGGAAAAAAAGCACCCCAAATTTCAAACATAGTAGAGATGTAAATTTTAAGAATGCTACAAGGAACCCATCAAATAGACCATTTGGGAAAAATCAGCAAAAGCCTAAATTGACAACAGATGAGAGGCCCACTGAAGTATCCAAGAGGCCAGAACTTGGACAATCCTAGAAACCACCACTACAATGTTGGGGATGTGGAGGGGCACATTATTTTAATAACTTCCCTCATCGTGGAAGAAATGAAGTTACAACCAACTTATAAGAGGCTTCTACAGTAGAAGTTGTTGCACAAAACACATTGAGGATCAATGCTACACTAGAGGACCGACAAGCGGATTACCAACCAACGATGATAGAACTGGAAGGTAAGTCCTATTCCCAAATTGTTTCCATTTTGGTTGATTCAGGCGCCAGTTTAAGTTACATAAATCCTCGAATAGTTGAAAACAGTAAATTACAGAGCCATAAATTTAAAAGTCCCTAGTTGGTACTACTGGCTATGGGGGAAAGAGCAGAGTTAGTGAAAAAGTCTCGAATTTTATTCTGTAAATTGGAAGGAACAAAATAACTGTTGACCTAAACATTCTTCCTTTAGGCTCATATGAAATTCTGTTGGCAAAGGACCAGCTAGAAAGACATTGGTCACTAGTGTATTGTAAGGAGAAAATCATTCATTTCAAGGCAAAAGATGGAACTCGCCAAGAATTATAAGGAATTAAGAAACTTCTTTGTTTGCCCCCCATTACAACATCTCAATTAAGTAAATGTATTAGAAAGGGGTGCCAACTCTATGTTATTCAAGTGGGGTTTACTAATTCTAAAGATAAGACTCCTATACTGGAGAATATTACTATTGTGTAGGACTTTGTAGATGTATTTCCATAGAATATTCTAATATTACCTCCAAAACAAGACACTGACTTCACTATAGATTTGATACCTGGAGAATCACCGATGTCATGGGAACCATACATAATGAGCGTGCCAGAATTGATAGAGTTCATTTAAAAAATATTCACAAGGTACAGTACCTTCATAAACCCGTAACGAGATTGGTAGGAGGTGCGAGATGTCGAGAAAGGAGTGACCTCCACTCCAAAACTTAGCTGTGAAACCTTTGCATCAAGAAAAATAGAAACCCTTTGTTAAACCAAACTATAACACTACCAAGGGCATGTAAATCCTATAAAAAAAAAAAATACCAAGAAAAAAGAAAGAAATTACTTGTAGTAATCCCTGAAGAAGGAACTTACTTGAGGGCAAAATAAGGTTCAAACCAATCCGCTTTGTTTTATACTTACATTGGGGTTTCGTGGAGAGGAAACCCATGGTTCAGAGGAATGAGAGGAAAAATGGAAGAAGCAAAGTAATAACTTCCCCTTTCATGGCCAAACTAGTATTCTTGTAAAGGAAACCTCCTTGCGCATTGAGATAGTCCATCAAGAAAAGAGTAGGAGCGTTAGGGTACCTACATGCGATGGAGCAAAGAAAATAGATCAAATGAGGTGCCAAAGCTAGAGACCACCAGTTAGGAAGAGACCTTCTCCTTGGTGCATCAACTGAGACTATTGGATCTAGTTCTATGAGATCCATCACAGAGAACAATCTAGGTGGCACATTGGATGGAGATTCGAGGTGGTTCCTGGGGTGCTGCAAGATAGCTGGTGCCCACAAGCACCAACAGTAAATATATGAATAATTATTTGGATTATATTAAAATTAGAGATAGATCATATAATCCTACAACCTAATAATTAATATGTTAACATAAGAATGCAATATAGCCTTAAATTTGAATACCGCAACCTTGTAAATGAGATGGATTAAATTTTGAATCTGCAATTCTAATAAGTGGTAAGATTTATTTTGTATGTGTATGTGTTATGCCAAGGTCCTAAGAAAGGTAGGGATTAGTCATATAGTAATTTTTTTTTTTTATAAATATGTGTTTACACTTTGTTGAATAACAAATTAAGTGAACAATTTTTATAGGTAGTGACATGGTAAATTGAAGATAATTACTATGCAAGTTTTTAAAAAAATTATCGTGTTCATTGCAGTAATTGTAATTTTAACATTAATGGATGTTACAAGTGGTATCAAAGCCCCATTTCCACACTGTGGCATTATCATGAACTAGTATTAATGTTAAGTGTTTTTAATTGTGCATAGTGAGAGAACATAGAAGTGAACAGGTAATCGGATCAGGATGAGAAGAGGAGTTGAAGGTCAATTTCCCACAAGATCAATAGGTCACGTGCCAAATCTAGAAGAAAATCCAAATATGTGGGTGCAATTGGGAGTGGAACAACAACACCAGATGAATTGGCCTCTTGATATTGTGCAACAATTGCAAGAACATATTCTTCGTGTAAGGACAAATACCAAAATATTAATGTGTGAACAAGAAATAATCCTAAAAATCCTTTCACGTAGGCAGAATCGTCAAACCTATCAACCAAGTCCTGAGCATTATACCCATGATAAAGGGGAACAATGAAAAAATACTGATGATAACCCAGAAGGAATCCATACCCAGAGAAGTGATAGAAACAAGGCTAAAAATGGAGAATCAGGTAATTCTTCAGATCAAAGAAAAATAAAAATAAAAAACATAAAATGGAGTTGTAGAGGGAATTTAGAAAATAAAATCCCCATTTTTTGATGGAGAAACAGAGGAAGTTGTAGAATCCTGGGTCATCAACGTGAACGAATATTTCCAAGTCTATGAATAAACAATAACCTTAAATCCAGATTGGCCATCTATCAACTTCAAGAAAAAGCCACCTTATGGCGGGAAGAGGTTAAATTAGTACAAGGGATATATGAGCATAATGTAACTTGGGACAATTTTCAAAATAATTTCAAAAGAAAGTATTTGAAAAAATTATTATATGATGATAAGGCTAAAGATTTCCACAACTTGAGATTGGGGCAGATGTATGTGGATAAATAGATAAGCAAATTCACCTCTTTTTTAAGGTGTGTACCTTATCTCCACGAAGAGAAAGCTAATGTGAAATGGTTTCTAAGAAGTATGGCGACATTTATGAAGGAAATAATAGAGTTTGACACTCCAAAAACTATGGAAGAAGCAATCCGGAAGGTTTGAATTTATTACCAGCAAACAAAATAGAAAGGGGACACTAGTAAAAACTGGTCTCAGAAGAAAGGACAAAAGAATTTCCAGAATTTCAGAGGTAATAAATATGCAAATTAATGACAATCCAGAAGGAATTTTCACTCAGAAGAGTAACAAAAATAAAACTTATCATGAAGCATAGTCTGGAAGTGCTTCAGAACAACAAGAAATGAAGACGCAGAAAGTATAATTACATTGTGAATTCTGAAAGATTAAACCACCTAAATTTGATGGAGAATCAGAACAAGTGAAGGAAGCATGGATAACAAACATGAATAAATATTTTCAGGTCTATGAATATAGCAACAAGCTTAACGCTCATCTGGCTATTTATCAGTTGTGGGATAAGGCCACCTTATGGTGGGAGGAAGTGAGAATGTGCGGGGAATTGAGGATCAAAATGTAACTTTGGATGAATTCCAACAATACCTCAAGGACACTTATCTAACAGAACGATTTTATGATGAAAAGTTGTGAGAAGTTCATGACTTGAAGCTGTGACATCAACCCATGGATGAATTCGTCACTAAATAAACCTCTTTGTTAAGGTATGTACCATATCTGAGGGACGAGAAAGAAAATTTACAAATACATCTAGCTGGGACATCAACCCATGGATGAATTCGTCACTAAATACACCTCTTTGTTAAGGTATGTACCATATGTGAGGGACGGGAAAGAAAAGTTACAAAGACATCTTGAATACTCTGCCTACCCACATGAAGGAGAGAATCGAATTCGTGAATCCAAAGACCATGGATGAGGTGATCTGAAAACCATGAATGTGTTATCAATAGTGTAAGGCTAAAGGAGAAGTGGGTAGAAGTTGGCCACCAAAGAAAGGACAAAAAAAATCACCCCAAATTTCCAACATAGTAGAGATGTAAATTTTAAGAATGGTATAGGGAACCCATCAAATAGACCATTTGGGAAAAATAAACAAAAGCCTAAATGGACAACAGATGAGAGGCCCACTGAAGCATCCAATAGGCCAGAGGTTGGACAGTCCCAGAAGCCGCCACTACAATGTTGGGGATGTGGACAGGCACATTGTTTTAAGAACTTCCCTCATCGTGGAAGAAATGAAGTTAAATCCAACTTACAAGCGACTTCTAGAGGACCAACAAGCGGATTACCAACCAATGAAAATAGAACTAGAAGGTAAATTCTATTCCCAAACTGTTTCCATTTTGGTTGATTCACGTGCCAGTTTAAGTTACATAAATCCTCGAATAGGTTAAAATAGTAAATTACAGAGCCAGAAATGTAAAAGTCCCTAGTTGGGACTACTGGCTACGGGGGTAATAAGAGGAGTTAGTGCAAAAGTCTCAAATTGTATTATGTAAATTGGAAGGCAACATATAACTGTTGACTTGAACATTCTTCCTTTAGACTCATACGATATTCTATTGGGAAAGTACTGGCTAGAAAGACATTGGTCACTAGTGTATTGTAAAGAGAAAATCATTCATTTCAAGGCAAAAGATGGAGCTCACCAAGAATTACAAGGAATTAAGAAACTCCTTTGTTTGCGCCCCATTACAACATCTCGATTAAGTAAATTTATTAGAAAGGGGTGTCAACTCTACGTTATTCAAGTGGGGTTTACTAATTCTAAAGATAAGACTCTTATACTGGAGAATATTCTTGTTGTGTAGGACTTTGTAGATGTATTTCTGGAGAATATTCTAGGATTACCCCCAAAACAAGACATTGACTTCACTATAGAGTTGATACCTAGAGAATCACCCATGTCACAAGCGCCATACATAATGAGTGTGCCAGAATTGACAAAGTTCATTAAAAAAACATTCTCAAGGTACAGTACCTTCGTAAAACTATAAGGAGATTGGTAAGCAGTGCGAGATGCCAAGAAAAGAGAGACCTCCACTCCGGAACTTAGATTTGAAACCTATGCATCAAGAAAATTAGAAACCCTTTGTTGAAAAAAACTATAACACTACCAAGAGAATGTAAATCCTATAAAAAAAAAATATAAAAAAGCAAATTACTTGTAGTAATCCTTGAAGGAGGAACTTAATTGAGGGAAAAAGAAGGTTCAAACCACTCCACTTTGTTTTAGACTTCCATTGGGTTTTTTTGGAGAGGAAACCCATGGTTCAGAGGAATAAGAAAAAAAATGGAAGAAGCAAAGTAAGAGCTTCCACTTTCATGGCCCAACCAGTATGCTTGTAACGTAAACCTCCTTATGCATTGAGATAGTGCATCGAGCAAAGAGTATGAGTGTTAGGGTACCTATATGTGATGGAGCAAAGAAAACAGATCGAATGAGGTGCCAAAGCTAGAGACCATCGGTCAGGAAGAGACCTTATCCTTGGCACATCAACTGAGACTATTAGATCTAGTTCTATGAGATCCATGACAGAGAACAATCCAGGTGGCACATTGTATGGAGATTCGAGGTGGTTCCTGGGGTGCCACGAGACAGCTGGTGCCCACAAGCACCAACAGTTAATATATGAATAATGATTTGGATTATATGAAAATTAGACATAGATCATATAATCCTACAACCTAATAATTAATATGTTAACATAAGAATGCAATATGCCTTAAATTTGAATACCACAACCTTGTAAATGAGATGGATTAAATTTTGAATATGAAATTATAATAAGTGGTAAGATTTATTTTGTATGTGTATGTGTTATGCCAAGGTCCTAAGAAAGGTAGGGATTAGTCATATGGTAATTTTATTTGTTTTATAAATATGTGTTTACACTCTGTTGGATAACAAATTAAGTGAATAATTCTTCTAGGTAGTAACATGGTAAATTGAAGATAATTACTATGCAATTTTTAAAAAAAATTGTCATGTTCATTGCAGTAATTGTAATTTTAACATTAATGGATGTTACAAGTGGTATCAAAGCCCCATTTCCACACTATGGCATTATCATGAACTATTATTAATGTTAAGTGTTTTGAATTGTGCACAGTGAGAGAACATAGAAGTGAACAGGTAATCAGATCAAGATGAGAAGAGGAGTTGGAGGTCAATTTCCCACGAGATCAACGGGTCACATGCCAAATCTGGAAGAAAATCTAGATATGTTGGTGCAATTGGGAGTGGGAGAATTGGCCTCTTGATATTGTGCAACAATTGCAAGAAGAGATGCTTCGTGTAAGGAAAAATAACGAAATATTAATGCCTGAACAAGAAATAATCCTAAAAATCCACGTAGGAATAATTGTCAAACCTATCAACCAAGTCCTGAGCATGGTACCCGTGATAAAGGGGAACAATGACACTAAAGATAACCCAGACACAATCCATACCCAAAGAAGAAATAGAAGCAAGGCTAAAAATGAAGGAGAATCAGGTAATTCTTCATATCAAAGAAAAAAAAAGCATAAAATGGAGTTGCAGAGGGGATTCAGAAAAATAAAACCCCCATTTTTTGATGGAGAAACATATGAAGTTGCAGAATCCAGGGTCATCAACATGAATGAATAATTCCAAGTATATGAATAGATAGTAACCTTAAATCCATATTAGCCATCTATCAACTTCAAGGAAAAGCCACCATATGGTGGGAAGAGGTTAAATTAGTGCAAGGGATATATGAGCATAATGTAACTTGGGATGAGTTTCAAAATAATTTCAAAAGAAGGTATTTAAAAAAAATATTCTATGATGATAAGGATAAATATTTCCACAACTTGAGATTGGGGCAGATTTATATGGATGAATATATAATAAAATTTACCTATTTTTTAAGGTGTGTACCTTATGTCCGGGAAAAGAAATCTTATGTGCAATGGTTTCTGAGAAGTATGGCGACATTTATGAAGGAAAGAATAGAGTTTGACACTCCAAAAACTATGGACAAAGCGGTCCAGAAGGCTTGAATTTCTTACCAGGAAACAAAATAGAAAGAGGACACCAGTAAAAACTGGTCTTAGAAGAAAGGACAAAAGAATTTCGAGAATTTCAGAGGTACTAAATATGAAAATTAATTACAATCTTGAAGGAATTCGCACTCAGAAGAGTAAAAAAAACAAAATTTATCATGAAGTAGAGTTTGGAAGTGCTTCGGAACAAAAATAAATGAAGAAGCAAAAATTATAATTACATGGTGAATTCTGAAAGATTAAACCACCTACTTTTGATGGAGAACCAGAAGAAGTGGCGGAAGCATGGATAATAAACATGAATAAATATTTTTAGGTCTATGAATATAGCAGCAAGCTTAAGGCTTGTCTATCTATTTACCAGTTGTGGGAGAAGACCACCTTATGGTGGGAGGAAGTTAAGAATGTGCGGGGAATTGAGGATAAGAATGTAACTTGGGATGAATTCCAACAATACATCAACGACACTTATCTAACATTATTATTTTATGATGAAAAATTGTGAGAGTTTCATGACTTGAAGCTAGGACATCAACCCATGGATGAATTCATCACTAAATACACCTCTTTGTTAAGGTATGTACCATATCTGACGGACGAGAAAGAAAAGGTATAGATATTCTTGAGTACTCTACCTACCCACATGAAGGAGAGAATAAAATTCGTGAATCCAAAGACCATGGATGAGGTGATCCAAAAACCATGAATGTGTTATCAATAGTGTAAGGCTAAAGGAGAAGTGGGAAAAAGTTGGCCACCAAAGAAAGAAAAAAAAAGCACCCCAAATTTCAAACATAGTAGAGATGTAAACTTTAAGAATGCTACAAGGAACCCATCAAATAGACCATTTGGGAAAAATCAACAAAAGCCTAAATGGACAATAGATGAGAGGCCCACTGAATCATCTAGCAGGCCAGAACTTGGACAGTCCCAGAAGCCACCACTACAATGTTGGGGATGTGGAGAGTCACATTATTTTAATAACTTCCCTCATCATGGAATAAATGAAGTTACAACCAAATTACAAGAGGCTTCTACTGTAGACAATGTTGCACGAAACACACTGAGGATCAATGCTGCACTAGAGGACCGACAAGCGGATTACCAACCAACGAGGATAGAGCTGGAAGGTAAGTTATATTCCCAAACTGTTTCCATTTTGGTTGATTCAAGTGCCAGTTTAAGTTACATAAATCCTTGAATAGTTGAAAATAGTAAATTACAGAGCCAGAAATTTAAAAGTCCCTAGTTGGTACTACTGGCTACGGGATAAAGAGAAGAGTTAATGCAAAATTCTCGAATTATATTATATAAATTGGAAGGCAAAAAATAACTGTTGACCTGAACATTCTTCCTTTAGGCTCATACGATATTTTGTTGGGAAAGGACTGGTTAGAAAGACATTGGTCACTAGTGTATTGTAAGGAGAAAATCATTCATTTCAAGGCAGAAGATGGAACTCACCAAGAATTACAAGGAATTAAGAAACTCCTTTGTTTGCGCCCCATTACAACATCTTGATTAAGTAAATGTATTAGAAATGGGTGTCGACTCTATGTTATTCAAGTGGGGTGTACTAATTCTAAAGATAAGACTCTTTTACTGGAGAATAATCCTGTTGTGTAGGACTTTGTAGATGTATTTCCAGAGAATATTCCAAGATTACCCCCAAAACAAGACATTGACTTCACTATAGAGTTGATACTTGGAGAATCACCCATGTCACGAGCACCATACATAATGAGTGTGCCAGAATTGACAGAGTTCATTTTTAAAAAAATCACAAGGTACAGTACCTTCGTAAACCCGTAAGGAGATTGGTAGGTAGTGCGAGATGCTGAGAAATGAGCGACCTCCACTCTGGAACTTAGCTGTGAAACCTTTGCATAAATAAAACTAGAAACCCTTTGTTAAACCAAATTATAACACTACCAAGAGAATTTAAATCCTATAAAAAAAAAATACAAAAAAAAAGTTACTTGTAGTAATCCCTGAAGGAGGAACTTACTTTAGGGAAAAAGAAGGTTCAAACCACTCTGCTTTGTTTTAGACTTCCATTGGGGTTTTTTGGAGAGGAAACCCATGGTTCAGAGGAATGAGAAGAAAAATGGAAGAATCAAAGTAAGAGCTTCCCCTTTCATGGCCAAACCAGTATGCTTGTAAAGGAAACCTCCTTACAGATTGAAATATTCCATCGAGCAAAGAGTAGGAGTGTTAGGGTACCTACAGGAGATGGAGCAAAGCAAAAAGATTGAATGAGGCACCAAAGCCAGAGACCACCACTTAGGAAGACACCTTAACCTTGGCGCATCAACTAAGACTATTGGATCTAGTTCTATGAGATCCATGACAGAGAACGATCCAGGTGGCACATTGGTTGGAGATTCGAGGTGGTTCCCGGGGTGCTGCGAGATAGCTAGTGCCCACAAGCACCAATAGTAAACATACGAATAATGATTTGGATTATATGAAAATTAGACACAGATCATATAATCCTACAACCTAATAATTAATATGTTAACATAAGAATGCAATATAGCCTTAAATTTTAATACCGCAACCTTGTAAATGAGTTGGATTAAATTTTGAATATGCAATTCTAATAAGTGGTAATATTTATTTTGTATGTGTATGTGTTATGCCAAGGTCCTAAGAAAGGTAGGCATTAGTCATATGCTATGTTTATTTTTCTTATAAATGTGCGTTTACATTTTGCTGGATAACAAATTAAGTTAATAATTTTTCTAGGTAGTGACATGGTAAATTGAAGATAATTACTATGCAGTTTTTAAAAAAAATTGTTGTGTTCATTTCAATAATTGTAAGTTTAACAATAATGGATGTTACAAGTGGTATCAAAGTCCCATTTCCACACTGTGGCATTATCATGAACTAGTATTAATGTTAAGTGTTTTGAATTGTGCACATTGGAGAACATAGAAGTGAACAGGTAATCGGATCAGGATGAGAAGAGGAGTTGGAGTTCAATTTCCCATGAGATCAACAGGTCACGTGCCAAATGCAAAAGAAATTCCAGATATGTGGGTGCAATTGGGAGTGGAACAACAACACCATAAATATAGGCCTCTTGATATTTTGCAACAATTGCAAGAAGAGATGCTTCGTGTAAGGAAAAATAACGAAATATTAATGCGTGAACAAGAAATAAGCCTAAAAATCCTTTCACGTAGGCAGAATCGTCAAACCTATCAACCAATTCCTGAGCATGGTACCCATGATAAAGGGGAACAATGAAAAAATACTGACGATAACCCAGAAGGAATCCATACCAAGAGAAGTGATAGAAACAAGGCTAAAAATGAATAAGAATCAGGTAATGCTTCAGATCAAAGAATAAAAACCATAAAATGAAGTTGCAGAGGGAATTTAGAAAAATAAAACCCCCATTTTTTTACGGAGAAACAGAGGAAGTTGCAAAATCCTAGGTCATCAACGTGAACAAAGAATTCCAAGTCTATGAATAAACACTAACCTTAAATCCAAATTAGCCATCTATCAACTTCAAGGAAAAGCCACCTTATGGTTGGAAGAAGTAAAATTAGTGCAAGGGATATATGAGCATAATGTAACTTGGGATGAGTTTCAAAATAATGTCAAAACAAAGTATTTGAAAAAAATATTCTATGATGATAAGGCTAAAGATTTCCACAACTTTAGATTGGGGCAGATGTATATGGATGAATATATATAAAAATTTACCTCTTTTTTAAGGTGTGTACCTTATCTCCATGAAGAGAAAGCTAATGTGCAACAGTTTATGAGAAGTATGGTGACATTTATGAAGGAAATAATAGAGTTTGACACTACAAAAACTATGGAAAAAGCGATCCAAAAGGCTCAAATTTCTTACCAACAAACAAAATAGAAAGGGGACACCAGTAAAAACTGGTCTCAGAAGAAAGGACAAAACAATTTCTAGAATTTCAGAGGTACTAAATCTGCAAATTTCAGGAACTCACAGAGAAATCTTCCTATTAAACAGTTTGGAAAGAGTTAAGAAAAATTAAAATGGAAAGAAAAAAATAGGATTACTGAAGCATTTAGTAAGCCAGAACCCAACCAGGTACAAAATCCCCCTCTATAGTTGGGGTTGTGGAGAGGCCACTATTACAAGAATTCCCCCCACTGTGCTAGCCCTGAGTAGGCTACTAACGTTCACGAGGCATGTACAACAGGGGAGGTAGCTAGGAGCATGCCCAACATCAATTCCGCTTTGGAAAACTGGAAAGCATATTATCAACCCACTATGGTTGAGTTGGGCTATCTGATCAATATGTGTCTATTTTAGTATATGCAAGGGCTAGTTTTCACTATGTCAGTCCTAGTGTTGTAAAAAAATTCCATCTTCAAACCCAAAAATTTAAGTATCCAACAATGTTACCGATGAAATAGGTAACCTGACCTCAAAACGTCCATGGTTAGTGAAATTAGCCACTGGGATGAAAAGAAGGGTGGTAACCAAGGTGTTATATTTTCTTGTGAGTGTAGACAATTAGTCAATTAAAATTAATTTAAACATTCTACCATTAGGATCCTATGATATGATTATTAATATGAACTCACTGGAAGGACACTAGTCCCTAGTATACTTTTAGGAAAAATCAATTAGCTATCTTACAGAAAGTGTGTCTAGGAAAGAAATCCAGGGAGTTAATAAGCCTCTAAGTATGTGTCCCATCACCACCTCTTAGTTGGGTAAATTTATGAGGAAATGGTTTTTAATTTACATTGTTTACGTAGGATATACTAATTCCAAGGACAAAACAACCACATTGGAAAACATTCCCGTGATTCATGAATTTTTCGATGTATTCCTCGAAAGTATTCCAGAATTTCCCCCAAAATGGGAAATTGATTTTAAAATTCAGTTAATTCATGGGGTAGACCCTCTAGCGAGATCTCCGTGCCGCATGAGTATGCCCTAATTAACAAAGCTTAAGATGTAGTTACATGAGCTTCTCGATAAGGGATATATTTGTCCTAACGTGTCACCATGGGGGGGCCTAGTGTCGTGTGTCTGGAAAAAGGATGGAGCTCTAAGACTTTGTGTTAACTATAGGAAACTTAACAAGTTGAATATAAAGAAAAAATACCCTTTCCCTGAATTGACAATATTTTTGATCAAGTCAAGGATGTTATAGTTTTCTCCAAGCTTGATTTGTGATCTGGCTATCATCAGATTAGAGTGAAGGATGAAGATTTATGTTACAAGTAAATTTGGAAATCATCCCAAAACATAGATCAGTATTCATTAGGGTCTATCATACTCTAAAATAGTTACTACATGCCCTAAACAAGTCATTCTATTGGTGGTCTCCCTTCAGTAAAGTTTCATTGCTTAGATGCCAGTTGAAATGCCCCATTGAGCTCAACACACTCCTAGACATCTATAACTAGTTTGCTGAGCATCTACTCCCATGCAAGGCTATCTTGCAGAGGATCTAGGCCCACTTTAGAGTGTGTTGGTTGACTGCGAGTGAATTTTTCATTAGATTTCGAGAATCTTCCCAACCTCTAGTGACTTCTAGAAGTTGTTCCATATTTCACCTCATCTGATAGCCTCAAATTTTGAACCTATGAATTTATTAAACCTATTATCCTCCTATTCCCATGAACAAGGAAACCTCTTCATCCATTTTTAGGAAATCCATTGAATGATTCATTTATGTCAAACAAACTTCATCTACTTATAAATAGAGCACTGAACATAGTGCAGAAGAGAGCAATAATTTGTGTTAAGTAGAGTTATGTTGGTGAGATCACAACTCTTGGAGGTATTGTTGCATGTACTGTGATGTTGTTGGATTGTTGATGCTGGATTTTATGAGGATGCAACGCAAGCTGGATGAGTGATAGTGAATCGATCAAATGGTTGTACTCTTCCTTCTACTTCATAATAAAGGCATTTGTTCCTTTCCTAATGCATGTGTAAATGATGTTATATGTGTATTTATGAATTTAATCAATTCAATTTGCTTAACTTGAATCAATCATATTTCCTTTGGGTTGTTTTTTGTCTTTTTTTTGCCATGGCAAGTGTCAATCAAGCGAGTTAAGTTGGATTGAGAGCAATGAAAGTGACAAAGGCAGGTGAGGGAAAGTGAACAGATTACAAGTTGGTTTCTCTCCCTTTATCTATTCATTTTAAGGAAAAGTTCAGATATATTTTTTTCTGTTGTTCTATGTGCACCATCATACTTAGGGAAAGAATACTTATCCATAGGTTTCTAATTTCGTAAAACAAATTGGTGACCATAATGGGGAATGATGGATCATCTCTAGTGGTTTTGTCCTTGTCCATCAACATCTAGGAGAATTTACATGCTTATTTGCATTCATTTGAATGAGTCTTAGCAAAAGTAGTCTGTTTGATTGATTTTTCAGAGAGTCCTCTAGCACCTATGCAATTTTGGTATTGACACAGTGATCTACATAGCACCGCTGACTTAGGGATAGTGCTCTAAAATGCACTGTCTTCCACTCACTGTGCATTTCCCCTATGACCAACCAAAATCTATCTATTTTGTCTTTTTCCAATTCATGTCAGTGTTTTCTTGCTGATGTTTTGAGTGATTGATTACCTCTAGAGACTAGTTTTCCCTCTACTCTTCTTGCCTCACTTTCGATTTGTTTGATCAATGTTTCTTTATGTTTTCTTTGTCACTATCAAATAGTTACAAAGTTAAAGTTTACATTTTATCAATTCATTATTTCCGAAAAGAGGAATTCTTGTTTGAGTCTTTGTTTCTCTTGAATGTTTTGAGTGATTGTTTCTGCATTAGTTTATTTTTTGTTCATTTAAAATTAAAAGAAATTGAAAAGAAAAACATGCATTTTCATATAGGGATTGTGAGTGTTTCTTAAGGAATATTTTAGGGAAAATTTTCATTTATATGTGCTCATTGATGATTGCATACAATCTGATTACTCTATCCCTTGTAGCTAGCTTTTAATTGTCAAAAATAAATTCCAAACAAACTCTTATCATTCTAATTGCATTCTAGGAATGTTCAATACATATCGCGGTGAACCTAAAAGACAAATTGATAAACAAGATCAACACAAAATTTATCCAAATTTATCTAAGGAAGCATTGTAATATTAACGATAACATTTAGAGTTATAGGCTATAAGACGTTTTCTGATGCCATTAAGCATAACAACTGTTGTTAATTGTCTGCGATAAATTACAAGTGTGATACCTCATTACATGTACGTAAGTATATCAGAGCTTTTCCACGTACTTTCAGGTATATTGGGCGGTGTTCTTGTATGAAAAGTATAAGGGAATGCTCTCACTGTGCAGTTTTGCATTAGATAGTGCTAATACGGATTGGTCCTCCATGTACCTTCACGTATATTTGAGAGATTTCTTGCATGTACAATAATTCCTTAGTTTACTGGGGCGTTATATTGCAGTTCAAAGTTGGTTGGTAAGCCTTTTTCCTAGCATCACCATCTTTTTGTTTATTTGTTTTTGCATAAAATCAATCAGCAATCATGGTAGAAGATCAACCCCTTCTCTGTCAATCATGTAGGATGGAGAATAAACCTCCATTACCGCCAGAAGCTACACCTAGTAGACGAAGGCCCATTCATCCTACCAAGTCTGCTACCTCTGGATCTCTTGGTGCTACATCATATGATATAGAAGAGACATCTTATCCATTGATTATTGAGTCCTGAGTCATTTTGACCGATCCTGATTTATCTGGTACTGTCTAGATGAAACCCTCATAGTTACCTGAGGATAATTAAATCCAATCCAGTGAAACAGTAAAACCTAAACCCAAGCTTGTTCAACTGGAATTTGGTCCAGAATTTGATCCCGAAGTCGAACAACAAGAAGTTTTTCCGATGCAACCATTTGATCCTTAGCCATTCATGACTGTCGAGTCTTCCTTTTTTACTGTAGAGTTTGTTGGTGTTCCTGAGTTTTGATAGATTGGCTAACCAAAAGACAAGACAACATCAGAACCAATCTTTAGAGTTCCAAGATCTAGTCCTCCTGTTCTCAGAGAGGGATCTCTCAAATTTACATGTTTTGCAAAGATTTATCTTTTTTTGCTTTTAAGTATTGATTTTAGACTAGTTATTAAGTGTAGGTGTTTGTTTGGTTTGTTTGTTTATTTGGTTGGATTGGAACAATAGAACATGAAAGGTCTAAGTAGTATAGATAGAAAGAAAAAGTGCCAGATTCATTGGGCAATGGAGTCAAGAAGAGGTTTATGACAAGCTTATCAATGGATATGGGATATCAAAGGGAAAATCTAACTTGGCCACTTGATCCTTTAGTTTTGTGAGTGAGATGGACATTAATGATTTGGAAAGAGAAATTGAATTCTCAACAAGGGGGACTTAAACACATAATTTGAATAGAAAGAGGTATTTGATAAACAAGGCCAACCATGAATTCTACAAACCACATTTTAAGCAAATAATGAATTCAAGAAAACTTTTAAAATGAAATCTAAGATTCGGGAGCACATCCTATTTCCTCAAATATTCTATTTTAAAGGAGTTAGAAAACATGAAATATTCATTGATAATTGCAGTCATAGAAGAGGGAACACCTAACACATCCATGATTACAACTATAAAGACCTTTAAAACAATTATTCAAGCAGTGACAAAGGGTATGATCAAAACAGACCTCCTTAGATAACTGTAAACAATGGTACTTCAAAGGGAGACTTCAAAAACAGTTTTCAAGTGGCAGTAGACAAGTAGGGAAAACTATAAATCATGCTAGAACCAACTATTCAAACTATTTGAGAAATATACAAGCATAAGGCTTCAAGAGAATGATTAAAGACTCTAAAATGCCTTAGTAGAAGAAAACATAAAACAGTGAAGGATAAACAGGTCTAAGGTGCTTCCGGGAGTCATTTCTTAGCCTAAAATTTTCATCCTACTGTAGTAAGAATTTATGGAACATAGTGAAAACAAGAAAAATAACAGACAATTCAGAATACATCACCAATAGCCAGGCTCATGGATCCAATGATAGAGCCTTATCATGAACAAGCATGTCACAACATCATCTAGCTTCCAAGACTTCAATTTCTTCTTCAACTTCAAACATACTATGTATTATTTCAGAGAGTTCCAATGGTACAATTATTGACCAACCAACCAACGACTTCTCATCTTCGTCAGAAGTATTTATAGAAAAAATGAGGAGGTGGAAGAGTTCTAGGGTCGAGTATCATTAATTTCATACTAAATGAAACTTCCAGCCTTGAAAGCCATGCAAGGCATAAGGCAGGAAATCATTGAATTAAAACTACGTTTTATTTACTCTATCTTCTGCTTTTCAGGCTTAGTGGGAAAAAATATTGACTTTAAGGCACTTTATTATCTTTACAATAACTTCTACTGACAGTTTGGGATATTTGTTTTGCTTGTAATAACTATTCAGCTGTCTTTGGCCTTAATGTTTCAGACTAAGATTTGATCTGAGTATTCCTTTGAGGCAAAAAGTTTCAAGGTCGCAATATAGTAGCTGGGGAATCAATTAGCCCCTTTGATGTGGTATTCGAGGCTTTTCTGGAATTTTTTCTTCATTCTGTGGATTAGGCCTTAGATATTCAATTTGTGCCTTGATCCCTTTAAGCTTTGATTATATCTTTCATCCTTTGATTATGCTCTGATCCTCTATATTTGATACTGATATACTTTAATCACCTGATGTTCACTGTGTTTATTATTTGCAGGTGCACAGAGGGTTTGCACAGGTGGAGGTTTTTGTTTTAATGAATCGATGATCATGATTCATCGATTCAAACATGAGAAATCAAACCCCCTTAGATCCCGTCTGACCTGTATCTAAGGCCACAAGGATCTTCATCCTCGACCTATGATACTGTAACTAGCTACGGGAGGGTTTTACCCTTTAGCTTATAAAACCTGCATAAAACAAATAACCGTTATTTAAATCCTGCGAAGATAGGTTTAAAACTGCTTAGGATGGTTCATGAAGGTGGTTTGGAGCTATGAGAATGGATGAATGCAACAGTAGAAGGGATAAACCCTTGGAAGAAGCGAAGTAGGGTTTGAATTTTTTGAATTTGGCGCAGGAATGATAAAGGGTGGTTTCGTAAAACCGGAAGTAGTTTTTTCGTAGAAGTTGGGGGGTAAGCGGTATTAGCTTTTGGAACGCGATATGTGTTAGTGTTCAACACATGGATTTCTAAAACCACTTTTATTACGTGGAAGTAGCACACTGGGAAGGAGGGGTGAAAATCGCACGATATTGATCGTCGATTGTTGGATTGGAGGCTCTAGATCCAACAGTGCGAGTTGAGCGCGATGGATGAAGAGCTTCGAAGTAAAAGTGTATGCGGGGTCCATGGTGACATAACGTTTCTGTCAAGTAGTGGATGGGTGTTTGGGTTATCGGGTTGAGTCCCGATCGTAGAATTTCTCAGATGGACGATCAAGATTAAAAAAGAGGGAGTGGATATATTGAAAGGGGAAGAGGGAAGGTAGGTGAAAATGGGCGGAAGGATGGGGGGCCGATGGCCGTTGATCTGTTTAGACCATAACGTCAGGGAATAGAAAATAGATAGAGGAAAGGGTTTTTTGCATGGGGGTTTATGTGTTTTAGCGCTCGATTGTAGGGCTTAGGACATATGAGAGAAAGGGCTAAAGGGTATAAGTCCTCGGAGGCTTAAGACTATTATAGAGAAAATAGACTGATTTTTTAGCCCAAAACAAACATTTTTAAGGCCAAAACAGAGTTCTGATAGGCTAAAGAGAGGATTTTAAACCAAATAAAAGGTAGATATAAGGTTTAAATAGGGTTTTGAAATATTCTTAGAAGTCAAATGGAGGTTTTTATGAATGAAATTTTGAGAGTGAAATGGAGAAGTGTAATGATGGAAAATGGAGCCTCTTAAGCAGTTTTTCTCTTGGTAATCAGTAGGTACTTGAGGACTTATAGTGAGACAGCAGTGAAGATTAATTCAAAGGATAAAGAACATCATAAGACTTCAAAAGATGATAGGTTTTCAAAGGAAACTATCTCTTGAAGGCTTGAAGACAAAGTCTAGCCACCACTTGGTATAACGGAGTTTATAGGTGGCTGTGCCTCCACTTAGGGAGGACATCTGCACTTTAGGTGTCCAGAACCTCAGCTATTAATCTCCAGCTTTTTAGTAAACTAGTACCTTAATCCATAGGGCATCAACCTTTCTTTTCTTTTGGATGATCTTTTTTTGATCTGATAACCTCTGCAGCAATCTGAAACAATGGAATCCTTTTCAAACAACATCTCTACCTACCCATTCCTACTAATTCTAACATTTTTCTTTGTCAAAGTGCATTTGGACTAGCAAACTCTTTTCATTAAAATTTTATTATTTTTCAAAAATAGGAAACTAATCTATTTCTACTCTTAATTCTCCTTAATTTCAGTTTAAATAGTTGAACTCATAAATTCACTACCTAGCTACTATCTGTTAGGATTAGACTATCCGACAGATCTTTATTTTTATAAATTCTAAAACACAAATTTAAACTCATCCAAAATAGGTTTAGACTATCTGATTTGTTGAAATTTCTATGGTTGTATGTAGAAGATGCACATAGACTTTATTTGCAAAAAAATAGAACAAAATTATGAAGGTTTAAGATCTAAAAATAAAAACATCCTTCATTATTCTCTTCAGCTATGATTTGATCCTTTTTGAGCTGTCTTCTTAATTTCCCCTAGTTCAAGTTTTGAGCATATGGAACCATTTTGCATATATCTTTGGCTCAAGATTTAATCTGATTAGAGCCATTACTCTTTTGAGATTCATAGGTGCAGGTTTTGAATTTGTTTGAACCTTTTTTTTTCTATCCAAATCTACTTCTACTGATAAGCCAATATTGTATTGTTTGGCTAATCTAATTCATTAACCTATCAGCAGTAAATTGAAAAAAAAACTAATTAGTCATGTTTAGGCTGTATGACTAACATAGCAGTGTGTTTTAGTAGTGGAATTTGAGCTTTCACACCTTCAGATTTTGTCTCTCTATTTGGTATGGGGTTTGTACCTTGTTTTATTTGCCCTCTTTTCCTTTTCTCTTGTTTTTTTGTATTTTGTTTTTCTTTCAAAATTCAACAGAAAATGTTATATACAATGAATGAAAGCTTTGAAATCTAGGATTCTTGACAGAAATAATGCTTGAGCATCCTGCCATTGACATGACCTCCATATAGATATTCTCCATTCAATTCTTTCAATAAAAATGCATTATGACCCCTCTTAGCATGAATAATATAGGGTCATTTTCACAGATTCTCGAACTTGCCATGTTTTCCCTTCTCTTCCCTTCTTGAAACCCATTTAAGAACCAAATTTCCAACTTGGAAATTATTTTCCTTAGTCCTTTTGTCAAATAGCTTCTTGATATTTTCTTGGACTAGTTGTGTTCTTTCATAAACTTCCTCTCTGTACTGTTGTAAATGAATTGTTTGGTTGATTCTTCTTTGCATATCATTTTCCTCAGTTTTCAATTCTTGAGGAGATTTATCCCCAACCTTGCTGAGCTATTAAGAAACATTAAAAACATGCTTAAGAAAGAAGTAGGTGTTAAATGGACAACACAATCTAAACAATCATTTGAACTGGTTAAACAAGCTCTCACTCAAACACCAGTCCTAATTAGTCTAGATTTCACCCCCTTTTAGCTAGTGTATGGTCTGGAAGCTATCTTACCAATACAATGTGAAATACCATCATTGAAACTTGTGATTGACCTGCTACCTGACACTTCTAAAGAAGAGGCACATCTTTTAGATCTCATCCATCTAGATGAAACATGTCGTGAAGCCAAATTGGCTAACGAAGCACATAAGAGATATATCAAGGTGCAATATGACTGCAATTTCAAGCCTCAAACCTTCTCGGAAGGAGACCTAGTCTTGCTTTATGATCAAGAAGTTGATAAGATAAGAACAGGGAAATTTGAACCATTATTGCATGAACCCTACATTGTAAACCACATTCTGGCTAAGGGTGCCTATGAGTTGGTAGATTATGATGGGACTCCATTGTCACATCCTCGAAATGGATTGTATCTTAAATGTTACTATGCCTGATTTTGCGTTGTAAACATTGTATTATATACTTTGATTTCATGTGTGTAGAGGTGTGTCTTTTAGAGTTTTTCATGTGGTTATTAATCCGCTTTGCATTTTTTGCAGATGTCAGAATTTTCAGAACCATTTGTTGGATATGCCGATGGTGCTAGTCATAGTACCCAAAATTTATTCTCTGCACCATGGTCCATCTTTGCTCCAAGTGGAGAGTTAGTGAGTTTCTAAGGGATTTATATTGGTCGATCAACGAACAATATCGCTGAGTATAGCAGATTGATTGAACTACTATTTGATGTCATTTCACTTGGCGTTTTTTGCATCATCATCAAGCTGGACTCACAAATTTTCGTACTACAACTTACTGGCATCTATACTGTCCGAAATCCAACAATTCATCACATGTTACTTAGAGTTTGTCTTTTGGAAAGACATTTTGATTGCATTCAACATCAACATATTTATAGAAACTTTAACACTCTGGTTGATTCATTGGCGAATTATGTGTTAAATAGACATTTGGAACATATGAAAAGATATATTTTCAATTCACATCATACAATTGAATAGGATTGCACATAATCATAGAAAAACACTGAAATTAAAATAGATTTATATCACGTTTTTTACAAAATTGTATCCAAGACACTTTAGTCATATAACCTGAAAATGTATATAGACATAACATAATCTAAGAAAACCTAGTGATGCTCATGATAAAAGGTCATTGCTTGGGCTATCATGCGTAGTAGCCTCATGTAATGGCTAGGCACACCAATGGTATGGTGTTGCAGCCGCATAAGTAAATACTCGATCCATACATCTGATATATCAAGATTCAATCCCTCCACATGTTGTTGTAGCTCAGCAAGAGTCTCAGCTAAATCCAAATCTTCTAGGACTTCTCTCTCGACAGTCTTCTCTGCTGGTTCTCCCACCTATTATGCACGAACCATTGGTCGAACAGAACCTATATCTGCACACATAAAACATCTTTAGTTTAGTCTTGGAAAAATAAAAATAAAACAAAAATATGTAAAAAACCCCAAAAAATCAATAACATGATCAACATTTTACCTATAGCACCCCATTGAGCGCCAACTAGTAAAATCAAATGTGGATCTCCATAGATAATCCATCCCTGCATGTGGATGCTCCTCTATGAAGATATTTTGTCTTCGGATCCAATTGAAGAATGCAGAGGAAAATGAGATTGATGAATGACTAGCATGTCTAGCCATCAGCTCAACCCATCATTGCATCCGTGGATCTCTAGGACCAGGTAATCCTAGTGTCACATGCTATGGCTGCATCAATGGAACTCGCTCCAAAAAAAAAGTGATCAAAATTGACCCATGACTAAATTTTTTGGTCTTTCCACTTTTTACCTTGTTCATTTGTTCTTTCATCTAAAAGAGTATTGCTTCATCCCAGTTGAACATGGTTGGCTCGAGACACTCAAGCGCATACTGCATGTATGATCTATTTGCGGCATGTAGTGTCATGCTGCCAGCTAGCTTTGTGATAGTGAATAGGGGTGTTCGAAAAGGCATGTCACATACATCTTTGATATTTATCTTTCCATATTTAATAGGCTCAGTTCCTGGTCGAAAAAATTTGTAGATGTAGTCCTTCACTATATCACCTCCATGGATGGAGCTCGCAAGGGAAATGGGGGCACCATGTCTCGAAAAACCTGTCAGAAATTAAATGTCATCAACCAATATTGGGAGCACTTTGTCCCCAATGTGAAATACATATAGTGTCAGGTCCCATGAATGGATCAAGAACTGCAATAGTTCCATGTGTTGTCTCATCCCTGACAATCGGAAGTACTTGAGCAACCCAAAGTCTCTGAGGGCTTTCACAGTGCCGGGATCATTTAGGAAAACCATACCATGTTCTTCATTTTCTCTTTCTCGCCATATAATTGATATTATGATTCGATCAAAATCTGAAATAAGACCATAGGCTTAGTTAGGATCCATTTCATTAAAAAAACCTGGGGGAAATTTGGGCAGAAATCAAGATGCAACTTTCTGAATTGTGCCCAACGCACCCATGATTGGAAGACAAAGTGTTGTAGAGGAATTGGGCCTCTTTCTAGCCTCTCTACAACACACTTTTTGGAATGCAAGGGTGCGTTGGTCCTAGGGCATTGTATATTTACCCTAGGAGCCCCAAAACCCTAAAAAATGTGCATGAAACTAAAAAAGAATGCAACCAATAGAGGATGAGGATAAGATCTTCTACCTAGTCCAGACGGCATGGGAAATGATCCACATAATCTATTGTAATCAGTTGTTGAAGTTCGAGGGTAAAATTGGCTCAGAGCACTAACATTTGAATGGTAAAGGTGAAATGGTAAAAATGACTTGGTAATTTCTTAATTTAATAGTATTTTTGATTAATTTATGCATATTTAATGAAATGACTATCGTTTTTACCCATTTTTACTATTTTTAACAAGTATTTTTAATACATTTGATGGTTCTTTGAGTAGGCTTACAACTGATTATAGTGAATTAGTCATGCATGATGGTGAAATGCGATTTTGACCACAAAGCATAGTTTTATCTCTTTTTTGAGCTTTGTTAAACATGAAAAAGGAACTCAAAGCATACTTTTATCTTCTTTTTTCAAGCTTTTTTTAACATGAAAAAGGATTTTAAAGCACACTTTTATCTCTTTTTCGAGCTTTGTTAAATACGAAAAAGGAAGCCCCCTAGAGTTCTCTTTCAGATTTTTTCAGACTCAAAAGATATGAAAATATTGACGAGCACTTGTCTTTTTGAGCTCGTTAAAGGAATTGAAATGACATCTACTTAGTATAAATTTAACCCTTTTCCAGACTGAGATAGATATGATTAAGAAAAAGTAAAACCCTAGTCGAACATGGCTAGGAGGTTCTCCCAGGTATTATTTTACACTTTTTCGGATATGAGGGACTATTATACGAAAGAGAACTTGTGGATTTTTCTTTTAGTCCCTTTTTCAAATTCTCTAAACATGAAAAATGACCGAGTTCTCACTGTCGTTATATTCGCCAAAACATCAAATAGCGACAAACTTTTCCATCATGACAAGATCGGGTTTCACCTTCACTAGACTCGTTAAAGCATAAATTAACGATTGATTCAACTCAAGGGTGGAATTATACATCAAGCATATGTTATCCTCCTCAAGCTTGTTAAAAAATAAAGAGGTATTGGTTAGCAATGATTGGGGAAAATTAGAAAGGGATAAAACAATTTATGGTAGCAATTCAGTGTTGCCAATATGTTCAAGAGAAGTCACTTGGTTATTCCTCATCCTTTGCAATAATCATAAACCTTCATTTCATGACCACCATCCCTAACATTGCTTCAACATTCACATTCTGTCCCCAAAATAATTATTCTTGTTTCATGTCATTATTTTGTGAAGCATAAATGCCCTCCTGCGAAGAGTCACTTCGTGTTGACATGATCTCATCATCCAGGAAGTTGACTTAGAAACAACCTTTTTGTACCTTGGAGCTTTCAAGTTTCTCACTTCTAGAGACACGTTGACATCACATGCCTTCAAACGAAACACTTTGTATGGTGTTCGACATCAAATCATCTATTCACACCATGAAAAATGTATTGCAATACCTTGAGAGCCATTATCATCAATGGTGGTTTCTCTAGCATCTGTTAAATGGCTCACATAATTGGCTGGTAATCAGATGGTGTCTTCTCGTGTTCGACTTCAGATCATATATTCGCATGGTTAGAGTCGTACTTTAACCGATTGAGTGAATGAGATAGAAGATCTTAGATCTAGTTTCATCCATCCGGGCTGTGATTTCAGGAGAAGTACCAAATCATTCGTACGATGGTCATTATTCAGATTTTCATCCTATCATGGTTCTATATCTGTAGACAAGTCTACATCTATAGACGACTTTATGATGTTATGATAGATTATTTGTTGAGTATGGGATATGCCTCCCTCAGAAATTCATGTCCAAGATGAATAGATATCATGATGTAATGTATTGTAATTGATGCAGGTCGTCGTCTGCTTCAGTTCCTCCTCATCACGTCGTAAAGAAAATCACTCAAAATTATCATTTTTGACTTCATGCTTTAGGGGGCAGTTGTTACAAGTCAATTTGGGCATCATCCCAAAACACATGTCAGTATTCATTAGGGTCTATCATTATCTAAATTAGTTGCTACATGCCCTAAACAAGTTATTCCATTGGTGGTCTTCCTTCATGAAATTTTCACTACTTAGATGCTAGTTGAAGTGGCCCATTGAGCCATTGACACACCCCTAGATAGTTGTAATTTCTTTGTAGAGCATCTACTCTCATGCAAGGCTGCATTGCAAAGGATCTAGGCCCACTTTAGACTATGTTTCTTGACTGGGAGCGAATTTTTCATTGGATTCTGGGAATCTTCCCAACCTCTAGTGACTTCTAGAAGTTTTTCTAGCTTTCACCTCATCTGATAGCCTTGAATTTGGAACCCATGAATTCATTAAACCTCTTATCTTCATATTCCCATGAACAAGGAAACATATTCATCCATTTGTAGGAAATCCATTCAATGATTCATTTATGTCAAAATACCTTCATCTACTTATAAATAGAGCATTGAACATAGTGCACAAGAGAGAAAGAATTTGTGTTAAGTAGAGTTATGTTGGTGAGATCACAACTCTTGGAGGTATTCTGCATGTATTTTGATGTTGTTGGATTGTTGATGATGGATGAGATATAGGGAATTGATCAACTGGTGGTACTCTTCCTTCTACTTCATAATAAAGACATTTTTCCTTTCCTAATGCATGTTTCGATGATGTTATATGTGTATTTATGAATTTAATTGATTCAATTTGTTTAACTTGAATAGATCATATTTCCTTTATGTTGTTTTCTATCTTCTGTTTTCCATGGTAGGTATCAATTAAGCGAGTTAAGTTGGATCGAGAGAAACGAAAGCGACAAAGGGAGGCAAGGGAAAGAGAACATATTACAAGTAGGTTTCTCTCCCTTTATCTATTCATTTTAAGGAAAAGGTAAAATATGTTTATTTTTGTTGTTCTAAGTGCACCACCACACTTAGGGAAAGCATACTTATCCGTAGGTTTTTATTTCCGTAAAACAATGTCTGTAAAACATCCTTTAGAACGCGTTATGGAAATTATGAGTTTTTCACCCTACCGTTTGGATTGAATGATGCACCAGAAATTTTTATGAGCCTCATGCATGGTATTTTTCAACCATATCTAGATAAGTTTGTTTTAATATATATAGACGATATCCTCGTTTATTCCAGGAATGTTAAGGAGCGCAAATAGCATCTTCGAATAGTGATGCAAGTTTTGAGAGAGCATCAACTATATGCTAAATTTAGTAAGTGCGACTATTATAAGGACCAGATCTAGTATCTGGGACACATCATTTGAACAGAAGTTATAGTTGTTGATCCAGAGAAAATTTGAACTATAATGGAATGGTATGTACCTAATAATGTCGTAGACATTCGATCCTTTATGTGATTGGCAGGGTATTACCATCGCTTTATTGAAGGATTTTTCATGATTGCCTACTCTATGACCTCTTTACAAAAGAAGGGAACAATATTTCGGTGGACTGAGTACTTCCAAATTTGTCTTGAATGGTTAAAGAAATTATTTACCACTTCTCTCATATTAAAGATTGCTAAAACTCACAAAGAATTTAAAGTTTGTACGGATACCTGTTAGGATGAAGTTGGGTTGTGTTAATGCAAGAAGGGAAGGTGATAGCTTATGAATTACCCAAGATGAATGAACATGAGCAGAAATATTCTACATGACTTGGAGCTAACTCTGGTAATCCATACACTAAAAATTTGGAGGCATTACCTGGTGGGAAAGAAGTTCTTATGATAATGGACCATAGTAGTTTGACAAGCTACTTCAAGTAGCCAAATCTAAATTCTCTTCAAGCCAGGTGGAGTGCATTCCTTAGAGAGTTTGAATTTGATATCAAGAATCTAAAGGGTAAACTAGATCACATTGTCGATGCATTACGTAGGCGATTGCATTGTGTATAAGATCTTCATTACCACCGAATAGAATCAAAATTTCTAGAATAGATTAAGGAAGTTGCCCAAAGAGATCTTGAATATGAATTCCTATTACAACAAGCTAAGAAAGCTAGAAAGTCAGAGAAACAAACTGATTATGGTATTGGGGATGTTCATATATTAATCTTCAGGGGAAGAATATACGTCCCTGACCAAATTGGAATTATACAACTGATTATTGAAGAATTTCATAGAAGTCCATATATCGCCCATCTGGTCTATCAAAAAATGTTTTTCAGCCAACAAAAAGAATTGTTTTTTTTTTCGAGTATGAGAAAATATATTGCCGAATATCTAAATAAGTGTCTTGAGTGTCAATTAGTGAAAGCAGAACATTAGCATACTGTTGGCCTCCTACAACCATTGTCCATACCCAAATGGAAATGGGAAGTTATCAGTCTCGATTTTGTAACCAAACTGCCTAAGTCCAAGAGGCAAAATGACTCAATTATGGTGGTTGTTGATAAGTTGAGTAAAACAACTCACTTCATACCTGTAAAATCCACGTGTCAAACCACCTAGATTGCTAATATTTTTATGAAGCAGATGTTTTGACTGCGTGAGATACCTAAAACAGTTATATCTGATAGGGATGTGAAGTTCACCTTAGCTTTTTGTAAAGCTCTTTTCACCGGATTGGGAACTTAAGTTTAGTTCAGATGGATGGGAATATTGAACATGTAAACCAAGTATTAGAGGATATGATGCAGATGTTTATCATGAAACAAACTAGTAAATAGGAAGAGTATTTACATCTAGTTGAATTTTCATATAATAACAACTATCACGAGTCATTAAAAATGATCCCATTCGAGGTATTATATAGGAAAAAATGTAACAACCCCATTAACTAGAATAGCCCTAAGTATAAATTAATGCTAGGTCTCGATATGTTAACGGAAATGGAATATACTGTCAAGAAGATCTGACTAAACTTGAAAGCTACATAGGATTGACAAAAAGCTTATACTGACAAAAATAGAACTTACTGAGAATTTAAGGTGGGGTATCATGTTTATGTGCAGATTACACCAAAAATAAGTACCTTGAGATGGGGTAGTTGTGTGAAACTTGCCCCCTAGTTTTGTGGTCCTTTCGAGATATTGGAAAGAATTGGACCTATGGTGTATCTTTTGGTGTTACCCAGTCACATAAGATTCCACAATGTGTTTCTTGTTTCCCCGCTGAAACAATATGTGTATGATTCCAAGCATGTTATACATTGGCAAGATGTTCAGGTAAAACTTTAAGATAGTATAGGATATGTATACATATAATGCTTATATGCAGATGACAAACTGATTAAATAAACATTTTCATTTCAGTCCGAACCAGATGGCGAATTCTTGGTATAACCCCTACGCATTCTGGAGTGGAAAGAAATAATCATATGGAAGTAAGCCATCACCCAAGTGAATGTGAAGTGGAAGCACTTTAGTCTTCAGGAAGCCACCTGGGAAGATGGGAAATGTATTCTATAGGCCTATCCTGAATTGTTTAAGGGAAAAGAAAACATCGAGAATGATACCCTCCAATTTTAGTAGAATTGTAAGTTAAACATGGTAAAATTTTATTATGGTTGAACATTGGAACTTCATGGCTTAGTGAAGCCTCACATAATGTTGATAAGTATAAAAATAATCATGTGGTGATTTTATTTTAATTATTAATATTTTTATTTGAAGTAACCATGAAGAGAGACTTTTACGAAACCGTTATAAAGAAACAATTTCTCTCCCATCCTCAAGGTGATAAAGAGGAATCTTAGGGAGGGAAAAACCTCACGAGAAGGGGGAATAAACCGGAGAATCAAGATGCTATGAAGGTAATCTAGAGCTGGAAGTAGAGCCAATGGAGTAACCTAAGAAAAGAAACTATGATTTTCCAGGTCAAACCTTTGACGAGGCTCTGGTACTTGAGGGTACAACCCAAATTTCTACTAGTTCAAACTATATTGGTAAAAGTGATAAGGGGAGAAAGAGGATGTAATTGCCTCATATCACGTCGTTTGGAAGGATTTTTTTCACGTGGATTTCCTGACACCGGACTTTAGATAAGCTTCTAAATACATTTCCTAGAAATTACCAGTGGTATAATGATAAATGTTATTCTTTAAAATGCATGAACCCGAATTATAATGTCTTTATGCAAGAATAGTGAAAGAAAACTAGTTGGGAATACAATAGTTATTTAAATACTTGAATGAAGGTACAAGTGTCTTTATGAAAAAGAGAACATTGAAAGAAACTAGATGACTGTAGTAGACATTTTCTCAATTGGAGGTACAATTTAGAATAAAGGTCGTATATTTAAGGGAGAGGGGCCAGGATTGATTCACGCTAAATGTTTAGGGTAGTAAGAGACTTCTTAAAAATTTCCCGACAGTATAAAATAATAGGGAAATAAAACTTCCGTTTCAGATTCCAAATTCAACGATACCCTACAACTTACTTCATTCAAGAAATGTAAACATAGAATGGTCCTTTTTCAATTTTTGAAAGAGAACAGGTTCAATATAAAATACACTGTTGAGTAATAAGGAAGACGATATCTTGATTTTCTAATGGAAATAAATCAATGGGCTTGGTTCCGGAACCCTTTCCATGTATCCATTCATAATCAATAAGTAATGCAATTTAATCTAATTATAATAGGAACAAAGCCTCTAAAAATATAAAAACGTAGTAGTGCCATAAGGAAAAATGATTGCACAAGTAGTAAAACTTAGAACCGGTCTTTCTATACCAGGAAAGGTCAGAGACCCGAACTATTTTGTCATCCATAAGAGCAGCAGTCGAGTCGGGTTAGTCCCAGGAAGATCAAAGAATCTAGTCACCCGAGAACAATCTCGGTCGACTATGATAAACATCAAAGATTAACTACTATACTTTCAAAGTAAACACTGGAAATTAAACCATTAGTAAGAAACCCATTTTTAGTACTTACATCCACCAGAAAAACGTTAAAAAAATAAACTCATGAAACACAATGATAATCATGTAGCCAAAATAGTGATGCATGTATATAATAGAAGCGACATGTTAACTGAAATTTCAGAGAATATGAACAGTCAAACGATAACATAAATTTCGTATAACAGAGCCATTGAATCTAACTAGAACTAAAAATCTTAATCCTTCTATAGTCTGCATATACAAATAAGAGGAGATCGCAAGACTCCGTTAAATCAAAGAGGAATTAGAGAAGAAACCCTGTATTCAGTCATAAGGCACTGAAAATCCTCAAGGCTAGAGTTAGCCATGAGAATGCTACTTGCCTTTGATTTCCTCCGGGAAAAAATGATTAAAACCTCGTTTAAAAAAAACACCAGAATGTACAATACTTGTGTAAACCCATAAGGAGATTGGTAGCTGGTACGAGATGCCGAGAAAGGAGTGGCCTTCACTCTGGAACTTAACTGTGCAACCTCTGCGTCAAGAAAACTAGAAACCCTTTGTTAGACTGGATTATAACACTACCAAGAGAATGTAAATACTATCAAACAAAAAATACAAAAAAATGAAATTACTTGTAGTAAGACCTGAAGAACGAGCTTATTTGAGGGAAAAATAAGGTTCATACCACTTCGATTTGTTGTATACTTCCATTGTGTTTTCGTGTAGAGGAAACCCATGGTTGAGAAGAATGAGAAGACAAATGGAAAAAACAATGTAAGGCCCTCTTCTTTCATGGCCAAACCAGTATGCTTGCATAGGAAACCTGGTGGCGCGTGGAGATAGTCCATCCAGCAAAGAGTAGGAGTGTTAGGGTACGTACAGGCGATGAAGAAGAGCAAACAGATTGAATGAGGCACCAAAGCCCGAGACTACCGGTCGAGAAGACACCTTATCCTTGGTGCATCAGCTGAGACCGCTAGATCTATTTCTGTGAGATCCACAACAGAGAACGATCCAAATAGCACAGTGATTCGAGATTCGAGGTGGTTCTCGGGGTGCTGCGAGATAGCTGGTGCCCACAGGAACCAACATTAAACATTATATTAAATATTTGGATTTTATGCAAATTATGTTGGAATATGTAATTCTTACTTGTCTTCAGTTGTGACTCTCTCTATGTATAGAGTCTCTTCTTATTTGATAGGTTAGTTCTTAGTTTGGTGTGAGGTTGAGATATTCTCTCAACCAAATTATTGTGCGTCTAGGATAGCTTCTCTATCTTGAGACAATTCTTCATATATATATATATAACTTGATTTGATTAATGAATCAATATTCAGTTGATTTGATTAATGAATCAATATTCAGTTTTTAAGTTGGTATAAGAGCCCATTAGGACTTGGTCTTGGCCACTTGTAGGCCAAGGAAAATAAAGATTTTGGAGAGTGAATTTTGCATCCTTTGTTTGCCGTCGATCGCTCTTAAGGAGTGAACCAGGCTAGTGCTGGGTTAAAGGCCGAGCCTGCGTAATTTGAAAGGAGGGCTGCCAAACTTTCAGAAGAGGAGGAAAGCTGGACCCTGAGGGGGAGCAGGGAGGAGTCGTGCTGGCTGCCTCTGCCCTCTGCATGTGTGCTGCCTACGCTGCCCGTGCCTAAAGCTCAGTGACTACAACAAAACAAAGGAAACTACGTGGCTGCTGAACGCTGCCTCAAGGTGTTGCCGATGCCGCTGCCTAAACGCGGTGGGAGATCGCGGTCATCTTGTTCGTGAACAAAAATGGAATTCGAGGCCGGAAGAGAAGGAGCACTGCCATCCTTCGCTGCTCAGAGGATTCAAGCCTGCGTGGGGAGCGTTGTCGCTGCTTGACTGCGTACCTGAGAGGAGGCCAGTGACGGTTCTCCTCGTTCAAGGAACGCTGCCCGAAAGAGACGTCTGCTGCTTGAGCTACCAAGCAGCGTGGGTGATTGAGAAACACTGCCAAGCTGGGTGAGAACCTCCATGAACTCAGAACAGCGTGAGAGTCGTGGCATCCTGCTTGCATGAGGAATCCACCTGTGCGCCCACCTGAGCGTGCATGAGAGTCGTGGATCGAGCTGCGTGAGACTGTCGAGTCCTCTAAGGCAGCTTGTGATTTGCTGTCAGCGAAGGCCGAGCACTGTGAAGGCTAATTTTGTGGTGATCTGCCCAGCAGACCTTGATCAGCGAAAACTGGAGTTCTTTGGAGCCATGAATGAATTTGATTGTTGAAGAGTCATCAATCTGTATGTGATTAGGACATTAGATAACTCAGCTCCTCAATTCATAGCATCCACGAATCCATATGAAAATCTGGGCAAGTATTCTCTGGATAAAGGGGACATGGAGGCACTTTTGTCATTGAGAAAGACATTCATTAATCCATCTGGAACGATGCGGGAATGGACGATTGAGAATTCAAGGTACATACGCTGGTCGTTTACCATTGTATGCAGAAATCACAGAGTCGTTGCAGTAATCCTTCCAGTGCCGGATTAGAAGGCACCATAGCCGAGATTATTGGCAATTTGAGTCATTTGAGCTATCTAAATCTGGGCACAAATAGCTTCACTGGTGGAGTACCTCAATCCATTTCTAAATTGGGGGTAATTCCAGAAGCCATAGGGAAGCTTCATTCCCTGAAAATTTTGTATTTGTTTGCCAACAATTTAAGTGGGCGTATTCAAAATAACATTGGGAAGTTGAAGGCACTCTCTGAATTGGGTTTGCAATTTACCGATCCTGCATTCGTGTTGCAAACTCCGATCTCGTTTCTGTGAAATTGAGCCTGTTTCTGAAGTGGGTTTGTAGGATAGAGGATTACTGAAAATGAGGTGCCTAGGATGCCAAGTATTCATGGCCTTTTTGCTGAAGCTTTTGGATTTCATTTAAGCTTTCATTGGAGCGTCGATGATTATGTATGCAGTATGGATGCTCAACCACTAGAATTCTCATGTTCATCCATGAAGGCCAAGCCCGGAGAGCTATTGGCCGCAGTGGCTGTGATTCTCTGAATCGAACGTGCTGATTTGATTGCTGGGCTGGAGTTGACGGGATTTTAAGAGGATTGCGTGCCATCGTTCCTCATTCAAGATGCAGAAGATCGGAAGTATCTTAAGGAGACGCTGGAAGTCGAACATATATCATCTATGTTGAAAGAATTCTTTGATGGCACATTACAACAATACAAGAAATCTGAGCCCATCCCCGAAAAGAATGATGATACTGTAAAAGTTGTTGTGGCAGATATGCTGCAAGAAATAGTCATTGATTCTGATGTCAATGAAGTTTTTGTCTTTATCGTCACCATGGCGGGAAACGACCGGATTAATAGTTACCTAGAACCATGGCGGGAAACGACCGGATTAATAGTTACCTAGAAGCGATATTGGACGTTGGCCCTGGTGTTGGTGATGAAATTCGAACATAAGATTCAAAATCTTCAGCGCCAATGTTGGTGGAGGAGCTGCTGGTAGAGGGGTATTGGTACGGTTTGGGTTGCTGGTATCAAATATTTTGTGGGTCATTTTATTTATGGATCACTTCGTGGATCCATTTTTGTATGATGAGAGGGTGGATGAGGCCAATGAGAAAGGTCGAGTCCTCAAATGCTGGCTTCAATATGTTGTCACCACAGGTTAATGTGCTGGTGTTAGAGTGCTCGATTCACAGGAGTCAATGGTGTTGGGAACTTGAGGAGAATTTGATGGCAATACTGCCATTTCAAAGAAGGGAGTATTTACTCCCTAGTGCTCACTAGATTTAGATCCAGGTTGAATGATTGTGTTGTTGAGTTGGTGTGTCTTATTGCACAAAAATCACGGTAATATTTTGATTTTGGAATGTGTTTTCATATTGTTTTGAAGGGAATATGTCTTGAAAGTTTGTATACATATTGAGATTCCCGACCTCAATATGAAGTCATTTTTTTAGAATTCGCGACTCTAACTAATGACAGGTATGGCATGGAGATTCAAGACCAGTATATCAAAAATTCAAAAGTACAAAATCTATAACAGAAATGTACAAGAGAGAAAGCTCTAGCATATGAATGGTATGGCGAGCACAAAGGAGGATGGACAATCAAGTTTGTGAGAGTTTGTTTTGTGTGAGTTTCTTGGAATAGACTCATGACCATGAGTATGAGTCAGAGTTTGTAATTAGAAGCAAATCTACATGTCATTTATTGTTTGTACGTGTTGTAAGACCCAGAGAGGCATGTGTACCCCTTTGTTATATGTTCCCTCTGTCAGAGAGTTTTAACACCCTATAAGATTGTGTCATGTAGGATGAATACACTTTGGTGGGCTGTATTGGTTTTAGACTCCATAAGGTGAAATTTTATATCAAAGGGGAGTTAATCGAGAGGTTGAATGAACCATGTATGTGAAGGAATTCCTAGTAGACTGGCGGTTGCAACGGTTGGGAACCCAAGAATTTCGGTAGATGGTTGTTCCTTTATATGGACATCAACAATAGCATGAACAATATACAAAGTGTAATTACCAAACATGACCAGTTGTAGATTTTGCAGATGGATATTGAGACAAGTGGTCATTAAGGGGGAGTGTTGGAATATGTAATTCCTACTTGTCTTCAGTTGTAATTATCTCTATGTATAGAGTCTGTTCCTATTTGATAGGTTAGTTCCTAGTTTGGTGTGAGGTTGAGATATTCTCTCAACCAAATTATTGTGCGTCTAAGATAGCTTCTTTATCTTGAGACAATTCCTCCTGTATATATGTAACTTGATTTGATTAATGAATCAGAGCTTCTATGTTCAGTTTTCACGTAATTTACCACCGATCATAGAACCCTATGGCCTAATAGTTACTATGTTAACACAAGAATAAAATATAGCCTTAAATTCGAATACCTCAACCTTGTAAATGAGTTGGATTAAATTTTGAATCTACAATTCTAATAAGTGGTAAGTTTTCTTTTGTATGTGTATGTGTTATGCCAAGGTCCTAAGAAAGGTAGTGGCTAGTAATTTTCTATGTTTATTTGTTTTATAACTATGAGGGTAACAAATTAAGTAAATAATTTGTCTAGGTAGTGACATGGTAAACTAAAGATAATTACCAGGCAAGTTAAAAAAAATTGTCGTAGTGGTAATTTTAACATGAATGGATGTTACAATTACATATGCAACAGAGTCATTCAAATGTGAAGAATGAACTAGAGCCATTCAAAACTACTAATAGTCGCTGAAAAATAAACTACTGATATGAAAAGACAATATAGATGAGGATGATCGCTAGAATTAAATAAGTTTTTCTACCATATCGAATCATCCATTTTTGAATTTTATATAATAAGGCGAAAAATCAGAATCCTTCACGATGATTGTAAGGTATGAAGACTAATGTCTAACACTGCAAGCTTTGGTTCACATTTTACACTAAAATGTTGATAATGAATTTGTTTTTTTATTTTGTTTTAGTATTAAATTTCGCAATATTATTTTTTCATAATTTCAGATTTGTAAAAATTAATTATATGGTTTTTTATTTCTAAATAATATTGAATATTTATTATAATATCTAAATAATAATAATAATAAATTTTAATGGTTTATCTAAAAATATTTGAAAAGAATTTATTAGTTTATTTGTAATAGTTACAAATTTATGTATTGATTTTTTTTTCTCTCAACATAAAAAAGATATAATAATAATAATATTAATAATAATAATTTATCTAAAAATGTTTGAAAACAAATTATCAGTTTATTTGTAATAGTTACAAACTTGTGTATTGATTTTTTTCTATTAACATAAAAGAGATCATGAAACATATATGAGATCATGCCAAGTTGCTTTTTATCAATATATATATATATATATATTTCTGAAATAAAAATTTAAAAATTTATTGTTTTAGATTTCTAAAACTCTTTGTCACTTTAAATTGAATTGGATATATTTATTAGCAATGCATTGTAATATTTTGGGATGGCGTGTTAACATCACATGAATTATGATATCTTTTGGAAGTTTTGTCATATTTACACGTGTCTTAATTTGTCCATGGTGTGGTAGAAAACAATTGACCAAAGAGGTGTTATTGTTATAAATGCACAATTAAGGTTGTCAGGTGGCGAAGGTAAGTGCACAGGGGCTTCACTGGGGGAGCAATACTATACCACGTGGGTTCATATTGGGGGATATATATTGAGGAAAAAATGACTTAATATATTGGGGGATATATAGGGGGTACAGGGTTTTTATATTGGTGGGTATAAAAAATGGACCTCAAAGTTAATGAAAAAATATAAAGGGGTATGAAAAAATGTTAATGAAAAAATGGATACCTACAATATCTGGTGAAATTAGGGGTTTTTAAAGTTGGGGAGGTGTATTGGGTTCATATTGGTAGGGGGTTAAATAATTTGATTTTTAGAGGTATTTTCCAATATGTAGTCAAATTCGGGGTATTGTTTAGTATGCTATGAACGCAGGCGATATGTCAGAGGTTCATTGAGTGAAGTCCCCGTGGGTAAGTGCAACATGGGAGTCGATATGAGGATTTCTCCTCAACCTCCTTCAACTAGTTTCATTTGGGGTTGCTACATTTGGTTTCTTGATTTCGTGTTGCAAAGTGTTGGATTTCCTCTCAACTCGCATTCATACTTTTCATTCCTCTCTTTATATATAGTTTGATAGTTATTGCATAGATATTTTTTTCCCTTTTGCATCCATTGTATTCATTTGTCGGGAACCTGTTTGTATTACAATGTTTTATTGAACTTGGGAGAGATATTTCTATGTCCATAGAGGTGTGTTATATTCAACGGGTATCATTTGTATGCATATGGTTTTTGTTGTTGGAATAATGAAAAATTCCAGAATAAGAATGGAGAGAATAAACTCCCCTCTATAACACAGAGAAATTAATATACTTTCACTCACAGGAAACAGAGTTTCAACTCAGAAAAAAAATTATTTCATATAAAAAAAAACTGTTACAGATTCTTCCTCACATAGAGGGATTAAAACGTGACTGCTGCTACAACACAGTGCACAGAGAACACCTTCCTGTCTCTCAAAATAAAACATTATGTCTCTCTTTCTGAAAAGAATACGCTGCTCTGTATTTTCTATTCTGCACTTCTGTGCATAAAAACGACTCTGTTCTATTAAAAAATAAAACATTGTAATCAAACAGGCTCCCGGGCCTTTCTTTTATAAGTGGCGCGCACATTATAAAACATTAAAACGTAAAACATAAAATATAAATGTATCGGGTCCGTGTGTTTAAAACATAACAAACGACCATCTAAAAATGCGATTGCGCGATGTCGCGATGTGCGATGGGATCGCATCGCACATTTCTGCGATCAAACTTATGGCGGAACACAATGGATGTGCGATATTGCGATCATGCGATGGCGCGACGATCGCACATCGCAGATAATCAACGGAACTTTGGTGTGGGCGGAGAGCATTTATGTGATATTGCGATGTTGCGATGGTGCGATGATCGCACATCGCAAACATCCACATCAACAAAACACTTATACTTAAACAACTACGATTTTGCGATTTGCGCTTTGCGATCACATCACAAATATGTTGTATAATGCCACGCGGTCTATGGGACCCACGGGCCTCACCCTTTATGGGAGGGCGATTGTTTATATATATATATATATATATGTGTGCGTGTTTGTTCCGCTCGCGGGACTCCCCATTTCAACAAGACAGTTTAACTTAAAAGTCCTTCACCGCCTCTGCCATTTAACTCCATTGTTTTGTTGGTAAGGCTTTAAAGCCCGATCTAATCTGTAATCAAAGCTCTGCCTGCTGGCGTGACTTTGAGTCTTGGATATTAACTCTGTTGTTAATGTAAAACAGCTAACGCCTTATAAAATATCAAGGGGATCAAAAATCCCATCTATTCTGTACTGCACCTGTGCGCTTTCCAATCCTTTTGCAATTTATTCAAGACTGCAGGCAACCGCCTTTGCCTTGGTATCAATGTGCTGCAATCTTTCACTTCTGCAATTATTGCTGATTGACTTCAGTAGTTGAAATTAATTTCCAACACTCCCCCTTAATTTCAACTGCTGGGTTTTTCTGCATACCCAGACATTTCCTGAAATGTTCAAAGCTTTTCTGCGCAAGTGGCTTTGTGAGGATATCTGCAAATTGATCCTCTGTTCTGCAATGCTGCAAAACTATCTCACCATTGTTAACCAATTCACATATGAAGTGAAACATGGTGTCAATGTGCTTTTTCCTTTTATGAAAAACAGAATTTTTAGACAATGCAATAGCTGAGCTATTGTCACAAAATATCACTGTCCCTTTTACCTGTTCTTGACATAAGCTTCTCAACATTTTTCTCATCCAAACTGCTTGACACGCTGCTGCTGTAGCTGCCACATATTCTGCTTCTGTTGTAGACAACGCTACAACGGGTTGTTTCTTAGAAGCCCATGAAATGGCTCCTGAACCCATATGAAAAACATAACCGGAAGTGCTCTTCCGATCATCAACACTTCCAGCCCAATCACTGTCCGTGTATCCAACTAAATCTGAACATTCTGAAGTAGTATAAAAAATACCAAATCTTTTAGTACCTTTAACATACCTCAAAATCCTTTTTGCTGCTTGCCAATGTGCATCCTTTGGTTTTTCCATGAACCTGGAAATCAAACTAACAGCATGCATTATGTCTGGCCTAGTTGCAGTCAAATACATAAGGCTGCCAACTATGCTCTTGTATAGACTAGGATCAAAATCCTTACTGCTGTCCTCTCTGCTGAGCTTTAATCCCATCACTGTGGGAGTGATTGCTGCTTTGCTTTCCTGCATGTTAAATCTTTCAAGTACCTCATTAACATACTTTTCTTGTGAGATAAAAATCCCATTTTCATCTTGTTCTACTTCTATTCCCAAGAAGTATCTCAACAAACCCATGTCAGTCATTTCAAATTCTTCCTTCATGACTGTTTTAAAATGTTCAATAAGGCAATCATCATTACCTGTAAAAATAACATCATCAACATATAAGACTACAATCAAGATTTTACCATCTTTTTCTTTGATGTAGAGGGTGGGTTCTCCCTCACACTTTTCAAAACCATTTTCCAGTAGATAGTAATCTATCCTACTGTACCACGCTCTTGGCGCTTGCTTCAGCCCATAAAGAGCTTTCTTCAATTTGCATACTTTGTGCTCTTGGCCTTTCTTCTCATAACTGAGAGGTTGTTCAATGTAAACCTCTTCCATTAACACTCTGTTTAGGAATGCTGACTTCACGTCCATTTGGTAAACTTTCCACTTGTTTTGTGCTACTATGGACAACACTGCTCTCACAGTTTCCATTCTGGCAACCGGTGTGAAATTTTCCTCATAATCTATCCCATGCTTCTGCTTATAGCCTTTGACGACAAGTCTTGCCTTGTGTCTCTCTATTTTGCCTTCAGCATTACTTTTGGTCTTGTAGACCCATTTAACTCCTATTACATCTTTACCTTTTGGGAGTTCAACCAAATCCCAAGTCTTGTTTCTTTCTATGGCATTTATTTCCTCATCCATAGCTTCTATCCATTTCTTATCCTTGATAGCTTCTTCGAAATGAACAGGATCACCAACATGACAATATAAAGCAAACAAAGAATTGATACCTTCATTTGTTAAATCTTGTTCATAAATGTCTTTCAAACTTCTGAATTTCTTACCTCTTTCAATAGGTGTACAAATGCTTAAAGAAGCACTTGAATTTCCTCCTTGTGGAGTGCTTGGAGAAGCACTTTCATTTCTCCTCAAGGTTGTGCGTTGCTTCTCTTGTGTTGGTGTTGCTGTTTGGGGATGTATTTCAGCCAACTCATCATCATTTTCATCGTGAGATAAACAGTGTTTAACATTCACTGTCTTCTCTATGCTTCCATCCCAAGCTTCCTCTTCAATAAACTGAACATCCCTGCTCACAATAAACTTCTTGGTGGATGGGTTATATAACCTGTATGCCTTGGATTCCTCACTGTATCCAATGAAAATACATTTCTCCCCCTTGCTGTCTAACTTCTTCCTTAGTTGATCCGGAATGTGTGCATAAGCTACACATCCAAAAACTTTCATATGTGTGACACTTTGCTTTGTGCCACTCCATGCCTCTTCTGGCACTTTGTTCATTACAGCTTTTGTAGGGAATCTATTTAAAATATACGCTGCACAATGTACAGCTTCAGCCCAATAATCATTTGGCAAATGCTTTGCCTTTAACATACTCCTTGCCATGTCCATTATGGTTCAGTTCTTCCTTTCGGCTATTCCATTTTGCTGCGAAGTATATCTAGTTGTAAACTACTTTTGAATACCATTTTCTCTACAAAAACGTAGAAAATATTTAGATATATACTCACCTCCTCTATCAGTCCTTAAGACTTTGATATGCATCCCACTCTGGTTCTCAACAAGTGCTTTGAAATTGCAAAAATTTTCAAAAACTTCACTTTTGTTTTTCAAAAAGTAAACCCAAGTTTTTCTTGTACAATCATCTATGAATGTTAAAATATAGTGGCTGTTAGCAAGTGATGGAGTTTGCATCGGTCCACATACATCTGAGTGGACAATCTCTAAGGGTGCTTTTGCCCTTATAATTTTCCTGGAAGGAAAACTTTCTTTGTGTTTTTTCCCCAAGATACAACCTTCACAAAGGCTGTCTGGTTTCTCTATCAATGGTAAACCACTTACCATTCCTTTTCTGTTCAAAAATTTAAGACCTCCAAAGTTGAGATGTCCAAATATCAAGTGCCATAACCAATTATCATCTTTTGGTTCGCTTTGGAATGTCTCTTGTGCAACTGCTGCTTTCTCTTCACCATTCTTCAAATCTGCTCTCATTCTGAGAGGGAACATCCTGTTCCTTGTCATCTTCACTTCAGCAATACACTATTTGCTGGGTGGTTTGTCGATGATGGTACAAACATCATCCTCAAAGAAAACATTATACCCCTTATTGACAAGCTGTCCAATACTTAAGAGGTTACACTTCATTCCTGGAACATAATACACATCTGTTATGGATTTCCTTTCACCTATCCTTGTTAAAACATTTACTGTTCCTTTTCCCATAACAAAAACTTTGTTATCAGTTCCTAGTATGACTTGTGACTTCACATTTTCATCTAACATGGAAAACATTGTTATGTTTCCTGTCATATGGTTACTACAACCGGAGTCTAGAAACCATAAATCTTCATTCTTTTCTTCAGCCATATTACATACTAAAAACAAATTATTTTGGCTAACATTTTCCTTAGTGAAGTTTTCACTAGTTCTACTTGTTTCCTTAGTGAAGTTTTCACTAGTTCTACTTGCCATATCTTGCTGCTTCTTTCTGCATTCATTAGCGTAATGACCATATTTTTTACAATGGTAACATTGGACATTGGACTTATCATACCTTTGTCCTTAAGCATTCTGTTGACCACTCTGCTGGCTGCTGCCTTGGCCTTGATGCTGATTTGGATTGTTGCCCTTTCCTTGAGCATTTGCAGGACTGTTCCTTCCACTTTTGTTCTGGCTTCTGCCTCTTCCTCTCTTGTTTCCTCTGCCTTGCCCTCTTCCTCTTCCGAAAGACATCTGAGTCTTAAAGGCTTGCTCAAGAGATGATTTTTCACTCCTACCCAATCTCTATTCATGGGTCATCAGTGATGCATGAAGTTCATCCACTGAAAAATTTGTGAGATCCTTAGTCTCCTCTATGGTGGTGACAATCACATCAAATCTTGAGGGTAAACTTCTCAAGAGCTTTTCCACAATCCTCTTGTCTTCAAGAGTCTCTTCATGAGATCTTATTTGTGTGACCATTCCAATCACATGAGTGAAGAATGAGTCAATGGTATCTGACTCTTTCATACAGAGAGTCTCAAAGTCTCTCCTCGGCAACTGAAGTTTTGCTGTCTTCACTTTATCCATGCCTTGATAGGTTGTCTTGAGAGTTTTCCATGCTTCTCTGGATCTCTTAGCTGCTGCTATCCTTGGAAACACGCTCTCATGAACTGCTTGATACAAAAAGAAAAGAGCCTTGGAGTCTTTCTTCTTATTTCTCTTCAACTGTTCTCTTTCTGCCTGAGTTAACATATTAAACTCAAATTCATCTGTTGGCTCTTCAAAGCCATCCTCAACAAATTCCCATAAGTATTGGGAAACAAATAATGCTCTCATATTTATTGATCAGTAGTCATAATTTTTCCCATTAAACTGTGGGAGATGGATATTTCCCATACCCATACCAGTGCTGGCTCCAGCCATTCTTTGGATTCTTCTTGTCTGAACCTTCACTCTGCTAGAGAGGCTTCTGCAATAACGAACTCCTTTCCTTCAACTTCTTTGACCTTCAAAGAGCCTGGACTAGCTCTGATACCATGTTGGAATAATGAAAAATTTCAGAATAAGAATGGAGAGAATAAACTCCCCTCTATAACACAGAGAAATTAATATACTTTCACTCACAGGAAACAGAGTTTCAACTCAGAAAAAAATTTATTTCATATAAAAAAAACTGTTACAGATTCTTCCTCACATAGAGGGATTAAAACGTGACTGCTGCTACAACACAGTGCACAGAGAACACCTTCCTGTCTCTCAAAATAAAACACTCTGTCTCTCTTTCTGAAAAAAATACGCTGCTCTGTATTTTCTATTCTGCACTTCTGTGCATAAAAACGACTCTATTCTATTAAAAAATAAACCATTGTAATCAAACAGGCTCTCGGGCCTTTCTTTTATAAGTGGCGTGCACATTATAAAACATTAAAACGTAAAACATAAAATATAAATGCATCGGGTCCGCGTGTTTAAAACATAACAAACGACCATCTAAAAATGCGATTGTGCGATGTCGCGATGTGCGATGGGATCGTATCGCACATTTCTGCGATCAAACTTATGGCAGAACACAATGGATGTGCAATATTGCGATAAATGCGATGCGGCGTGGCGATACGAACCATGATTAATGGCGGAACTATGCGGTAGGCGAGAGATTATATGATATTGCGATGTTGCGATGAGTGGAAGTGATTGCACATCCTGACATCCACATCAACAAAACACTTATGTAGGCGCAAACTGCGATTAGATTTCGCTGCGATCGCGTCGCAAATATGTTGTATAATGCCACGTGGTCTATGGGACCCACGGGCCTCACGCTTTATGGGAGGGAGATTGTTTATATATATATGTTCGTTCTGCTCGCGGGACTCTCCATATCAACAAGACACTTTAACTTAAAAGTCCTTCACCGCCTCTGCCATTTAACTCCGCCGTTTTGTTTGTAAGGCTTTAAAGCCTGATCCAATCTGTAATCAAAGCTCTGCCTGCTGGCGTGACTTTGAGTCTTGGCTATTAACTTTGTTGTTAATGTAAAACGACTACCGCCTTATAAAATATCAAGGGGATAAAAAATCTCATCTGTTCTGTACTGCACCTGTGCGCTTTCCAATCCTGTTGCAATTTGTTCAAGACTGCAGGCAACCGCCTTTGCCTTGGCATCAATGTGCTGCAATCTTTCACTTCTGCAATTATTGCTGATTGACTTCAGCAGTTGAAATTAATTTCCAACATTTGTATCATGAGTACTTTGAGTAAGTAAATTGGTGTTTTAGTTAATTATTTCAAGTGCAATTCTATTTAATTATTCCGAGCTTCACCTTCTTGGAGATGTTGTTTACTTTGGGTGTCATATGTCATAATTGTTCTTGTCGTTTGTGTGGGTATCTAGAGTTTTTACTTTTTGTTATGGATTTGGGGAATTTGATGTATTATGTCTTTGTGCTATGGTCAATTTAATAATTTACTTGAATTTGTTCTTCTGGTGTGTCAATTGAGGGATGATTTGTTAGTATTTAGGACGTGGTTTTAAGGATATGTGTCTTATTTGTTTTCTTATTTCTCAGGTTAAGGTGGTTGTCTCCATTTCTCCCTTTCTACTTTTATCATGCCTCCTTTCCAAAAAATAATAAATAACAGGCGTGGCATAGGTAATGCCAGGTTCAAACGAATTAGGCCTTTTTCTTATCACTCAACTACAACTCTTTTGATATTATTACTCTTGAGGTGAGGAAAGAAATTTTTTTGTTTTAGTCTGAAGAAGTAGGGGAATGCCCATATCATTCGGATTTAGATGTGGCAGGAGAAAATATGAAATGGGTTCTTGATAGGAGAAAATTCTGAAAGGAAGCTCCATTTCCTAAACTCTTTGGCAGTTGCATTTAATTTTCAAAGACAAGAAATTCAAGAACTATAATATATTATATTTATTGAAAGACATCAAATGCATGCTTCAAAACTAAAGTTGTTTTTTAGATAATCTGGATTCTCCATTAGTTAGGATGGAAAGCTTTCTAGTGTCGGATTCAGCTTCTGGTGATTTCACTGATCTTCCTGGTAATCCCACTCATATGTGGTTGACCGTGCTCAAGATCTCACTATAATTCCCTCTGACCAGTATTAGAGATGGTTGGTCTTAGTTTTTTTTTCACTATTTTGATAATCATGTTCCTGTGTTGATGATGCTTTTCTTCTTTCTCAAAAATGGGCTTTCTCGGTTTAAGGTGGATTTTTTGGCCTTCCTAGATCTTCAATAGTTTTGGTACGAGAAGGACTTTGAATCTCATTTATGCTTAGCGTCTCAAAGTTGGTGATGTAACATAGGTTGTTTTTCTAGCCCAAATTTCTTTGGCATATGTATGGCACAACAACAATTTGTTCTACGTTTGTGTTTTCTTTGTGGTATATATCCTGAGCTGGCTTTCAATTTCGCCATGGACGAGCATAATTATGGATATGTTTCAGAAAATGATGTTATGTGTGCACATGTATTGTATGGACTAGCTACGCTGCTTGTGGTTGGCATGATTTTCGGTCTACCTCTCTATGTGATACATATCATGTGCGATAAAAATTATGGCTTTGAATTCTTTCCAAACATGGTACTTTGTCTGTTCTTTTTTTTGGTAATATTTCTATATCTTGGATGATATGCGGTGAACAATGAATAAAATTTTGTATTATAAATTCTTCTGGCTCTTGGTTTCGAGGAATATGGTGTGAACTATTCTGTTCATTCTGGTATTGTATTTTGTTCGCAAATGGTTTATTGTATCTTTCTATCGCTAGGAAAGCTTTGTCTTTATATTTGTTCCTATTGGGAGAGTATGGTTATGTTTTCTAAGTATGTAAAATTTGAGTGTCGATATGATCGTTATGTAACTTCTTTTTTGCCAATGAATATCAAATGCTCCAATTAAAAAAAAAAAAGACAATGCTTTGTAATATTTAAATGTTAATATTATGCAAACTAATAATAAATACAAAAGTGATATATTCATTTTTATGTTTAAAAATTATAATTGTATTTTTCAAAAAAATATAATTTTAATAAATTTTAGATAATTAGAAAAATATCAAAAATTTAAAGTATTATTCTCTTTAAAAAATATTTTAGAAAATTATATTAAAAAATATAAATAATTAACATATGGTTCAGTTATAATTTATTATTTTTGTTACAAATCTTTGTATATTATTAGAAATTCTCTCGATCAACCCAAAGGAAATTAAATGTGCTTACATGGTTCCTTGTTCCTGTGGTGCTCCCTATATTGGTTAAAGAGGTCGATCCATTAGACAGAGAATCCAAGAACATGCTACAGACATTAGGCACAATCAGTCTCGCATATTGGCTCTTGCAGAACCTGTGGAAAAATCATGTCACCATGTATGCATTGAGGACTATAAAGTCATTGCTAAGGTTGATCACTTCCATCATAGGAAGCTTAGGGAGGCCATTGAGATTGAAAGACATGCTAAGAATTTCAATAGGGATGATGTTTGGAAATTAAGTAAGAGCTCGACTCTAGCTATCTCTAGGTGATTCTCCCCCTCTTGCGCTAGGTTTACTTTTGCATTTGGTCTTTGTTTTTTAGAGTTTTATTTCCCTTCTTTCTTATTTTTCCTCCCTTGGTCTTTTATTATTTTCCTTTAAACCTTTTCTTTATATCTTGATATTTTCTTTATTCTTATCCTTATTATTATCTCATATATTATACTATGTATTATCTTATAATAAATTATTTATTTTCCTATATATTATATTAATAAAAAAAATTTTAAAAAAATTATTAATAAATTATTTAAAAATTATATAGATTTTAATCAATTTATTATAACATTTGTTAATTCAAAATTTACTAATTATTTTTAATATCATTCCCTAATAACTAATTAACTAATTCATTAATAGCTAGTTCAACAACTAGTTTTTTAACGAATAGTTTTCAGCGACTAATTTTGGGCAATGATGCATCCACACTATTTATTCAATAAGATCGACTAGATTTTTCACTTGTCGCAAGGATGAACCACATTAGTTAGTTTGAAATTTCCCTCACTTCACTATGCCGAAGGCTATAATCATAAAGAATATAATACATTGAATTGATCATTTCGGATCCATTCATTTCTCTTAGGATCTCATAATAGTTTGATAAAATCATGCACTTCCCTATTTTTATAATATGTTGACCATATCTACTTTAGTGAGATGGCTTACAGTCTCTTAAAATAGTCATTTCATTAGTAAAAAAATTAACAAACTCAACAAAACGTGAGTAAATCTCGTCCTCATGCAACGATTTCTCCTTTCGCAGCATTGGATTCCAATTTTAATAAAGGGTACTCAGATGCTCTTGCATTAGACTCTTAAGGTACAAAACTTTCTATGACCTTCTAGTCATATGCCTTCTTCATATCTTAGCGATTCTACCCACATCCTCTGTGGAATTTACCTTTGTGATATTTCCGTGATCTGCAACAAAATGTCTGCAGTAACAAGTCCTCTGTGCTACATGATACCTCACAAATCTTCTCTCCTCTAAGTCTAGTCTTTCGGCATCTCTCTAGTTCTCTCTTCTCTAGAACCATTTGAGCACTCCTGGCTCTAGGTTATTGCAATATTATCACCTTCCTATGCTATCTGCACAATGATATAAAGACCACAAACTCACCAATCTTCAACATAATTGTACCTCCTTCTTCATTCGCACACCAACTCTTTCTCACAGGAAATATTTTCCTACTCTAAGACCACTTTGATGCAGAAAAACTGCAATTTTCCCAATTTTTAGATATGTTGGTTAGGGTTATGGGCCCATGATTTGTACGAAATCATCTACTATGTAGTAATAAAATTTCTTTAATGCCTCGAAAGCCCCATACATCATTTTCAAACCCCTTTGCCGAAATTGTACATGCTATAAAGGAAGTAAACGTAGGGTCCTTGTCACCAATCTCGAGCCATCATGAGACTGTAAGCTATGAGATTCTTGAACCAATTGAACACTTGAGAATTCAGAGTTTGATCCATGTTTTTATTGTTGAGCTCAAGCACTACAACAATGGTCGTCAATACTTCAACAACACAGTTGAAAATTTACACAATCCATGTGGCACACCACAATTCTGCTACGCTTCTTATTAGCTCACAAATTATTGCAATTATAAGACAAACACACACACAATATTTGAACGAGAACATTCATAAAAACACATGGATCCCATTCAAACTCAAATTACACAGAAATTCTCGCTACGATAAAATCCATATTCTATTGCAAATAATTCAAAAAATACACAATCACATATGGTGCCATGGTTGGGCAGTTTGGACATAATTGGCCACGAAGGCCAATTCTGGTCTTTACATTGTGTCGACCTCCCTCCCTTCACTATGCCGAAGGCTATAGTTATAAAGAATACAATACATCGAATGGATTATTTCATATCCATTCGTTTCTCTTAGGATCTCATAATTGTTTGCTAAAATCATGCACTTCCCTATTTTTATAATAGGTTGACCATACCTACTTTAGTGAGGTGGCTTAAAATCTCTTAAAATAGTAATTTCATTAATAAAAAATTAACAAACTCAACAAAACATGAGTAAATCTCGTCCTCATGCCATGCTTCCTCCTTTCGCAAGATTGGATTCCAGTTTTAATAAAGGGTGTTGGGATTCTCCTCCATCAACCTAGCAAAAACATTTGAAAAATAACTTCCAAAAAGAAAAAGGAAATACAATCAATATATGAGTATATGTTATTCATAACAATGAAATCACACACACACACACAAATATATATATATATGTAAAATACCTTATATTAAATTATATAAAAAATAATATATAGAATTATTAATTTGCTTGTTGGTTGACAATAGGGAAACGAAATACGAAGTACAACATTAGAGTTTTAGTCTAAGTAAAAATTTTAAAATTTATAAGCCTTTGTAATCTATATTCTCATCAAAATTATGGATATGTATCGAAAAACTAAAGACAATGAAAAACATTTAGGATGTGGGTGAATCCACTGGCCTTATCTCCTCCTCAAGGTTTATGAATTCTAGATTTTCTAGATATTTTGTTGGCACTAATACCTTGTTGTCAAGATTTTATATCTAAGCCTACACCTCATCAACATTAGGCATGCTTTCTTATTCAACTTATGATGCCTTTATCAAATATTTTTTCATTATTGTTTTAATATTCTAGTGGATGTTTATGGTTTCCATGTATCTTGTATGACATGTTCTAGAGCTTCCTAAGTTAGGTACCAAACTTCCAACTTGTTCATCCACCTCCTCATATGAGATGAACCTACAATCAATTTTAGACTCCCTCACAACATCCTCAATATCTCTTCTAATTGATGGAGGAGTTTTCGTAATATTGGGTTTTGCAGAGTGTTTAACTGTTGGTTGTACTCAAGAGCTGCTGGGAATCATAGTGCGTTGAAACCATGTCCTACCACTAGACCCTTTCCCTCTTAGCATGAATACTCAGCAAAAGGTAAATTGAGAGAGGAAGAACTGAGAAAGGAGGGGAGAAACACAACCCTAAGTAGGTGTGAAACCAAACCAGTTCCTTATCTCCTAGGTGATCAAGCCTAGAATGAAGAAACTAGAGGAAAAATGAACAACATTCCACCATAGATGATCAAGAGAGTGAATGAAATATGGGTGGTAGCTAAACCCAACCTAAACCGAGATTGAAATTATCAAATAGAACACTTTTTCCATGAGAAACCACAATAAAAAACCATGAAAAAAATATTATAGAAGGAATTGACCTCTAGAGAGAGAGACAGAGAGCTAGAAAAGGATCGATGTAAAGTAATTGAAGGATACAATTCAATCTAGATAACAATGAGTCCACACATGTATTATCAAACCATAAACTGAATAGACTAAATTAGAATCATCTTTGGCTCCTAGAGATTGTTGGGTGCTGTTAGGTCCCTATATCACTAGTATAGTCCCTTATTATTGTTAGTGTAAACCCCTTATTATTATTCTTGTACCCTTGTAACCTCCATTTTGTTATTATTGTGCCCTTAAATTATTATTGTTAGGTCGGCTAGGATTACATTGTGGCCCACTAGGATTACATTATGGCCCCATGGACTCCTATATATAGAAAGGAGGTTTTGTGTATTGTATCATCCAAGAATTGTTCATTTATGTAATGTATTGGAGGTTTCCTCCTCAAAATGGCTCATTTCTAAGGCGTTTATATCTCTTTTATTCTATTTTTGGACCTGGTTACTCAACATTTGGTATCAGAGCTTTGGATTCTAGGGTTTCGCTGCTCCAAACAGGTCATCGTGGAATTTTCGCTATAACTTTTTTTCTACGAAATTTCAGAAGTTGAAATTTTTAGGGTGCGAAGCCAAAATCCTGAGGAATATTGTCTAAGCATTTTAGAGCTTGGTTTGTAATATTTTCAGAGATATGATTTGTGGAAGTTAGGTCTTTTTTCAGGCTCCTAAATAGGTCATCGTGGAATTTGCGCTATAGATTTTTTTCTACGAAGTTTCAGAATTGAAAATGCGTATGGTGTGAAGCTGAAATCCTAAGGAAAGTCGTCAAAAAATTTCAGATCTTGGTTCACAATATTTTTGGAGATATGATCTATGGAATGTAGTGCTTTTTCAGGCTCCTGAATTTCATCTCAAAGAGGTGATTGTGGGAAACGTTCAATAACTCTCTCTCTGGGCATCGGAATGGAGTGCCGTAAAAAGTGGTTGCAAGTACGCAGACTGTAGTTTCTTGGCTATCAATTTCAGAGACAAAGGACAAAACAGTGACACGTGGCAAGTCGTAAAATTTCGCTCTATTGAACCAGTCCATAATTAGGTCATTGTGGGAGATTGGACACAAATTTGTCTTGGAGAATCCAAGTCAATTCAGACCTGTGGCATTCAAAATAGAATTCAGAGGGCTACTTTAGTGCTGAATTTCAGATATAGAAGAGCCGCAATCATGGAGATAATACAATTTCAATATCGAGCTCCTCAAAAGCAAGTAAAAGGTGTGTATTTTTTTTCCGAATTGCATAAGCCTTGTTTGAAGAATCAAGTTGAATTGATTGCAAGGGCATATTGTAGAATAGATATCAGTGTTAGATTATAAAATGGCCCCAAAAAATAATTCAACACCTATTAAGCTTTTGGAAAGCTCTACTATGACTCATGAAGATGAAGAATTGCAACATGATCTATCAAAATTACAAGAGCAAGTGCAACAAATTTCACTCTCACAAAGAGAAAAAAAAAATGAAATGGAATTTTTGAAGAAAGGCATGGAAGCTAAGATGGATGGCGTGGAAGCTAAGATGGATGGCATGGAGGCTGGCATGGAATCTAAGATGGATGACATGGAAGCTAAGATCAATAAGAAAATGGAAAACATGAAGAATTTTCTAAAAGCGGACATGGAAGGTTTGACAAAGTTGATACAAGAAAGGTTTCCTAATGGTGAAAAGATAGTAGAAGAACCTCACACTAGAACATTTGGCGGAAATTCCGACGGCCAAATCATCGCTATTCTGACACATTGTCGTCGCAGGAGCGACGATTGAAGACGGTGAAGCCGTGGTTTACCGTGCGTCGCGATTCCGACACAACTAAAAAGTGTCGCGGTATCGACACTTTCGTCGCTTCCAAACAAGCGTCACTCTTCGACGTCTCTAATCGCATTCGCACTTCCGACCTACGCTTTGTCGCACTTCGACGACATGTGGTCCGATGTTTTTAAACGTCGCTCTTCCGTCATGGCTACATCACAATTACGACGAAATGTGGTCGACGTTTTTGATGTCGCTCTTCAACGTCATATTTTGTCGCAATTATGACGAAATGTGGTCGACGTTTTTGGACGTCGCTCTTCAGCGTCACGTAAATTCATCACAATTACGACGAAATATGGTCAGAAGCATTTTGAACGTCGCACTTCCGACGTACGTATCTTGTCACAATTCCGACGCTTACGGACGTCGGAATGCGACAGAAGTTCAATTTATGGAAACTTTAAAGAGGAAAAATGCTGTTTTGAATATATTTTATGAAGTAAAAACGATTACTTTGAAGTCATTACATTTTTCACATCTAAATGTTTGAACCCGAATATCCATCCGGAAAGAACAAGTCCCACCCCAGAACAGTGATGAAAAATACCCATGTCACATACGGGGACATGATATAAAACCCGATAACGGTCCATGGAGATTATCGACAATGCGAGAAAACAATCAAATTAATATACCCAAGGCATCTATAAGAAAGTGAAATAAAGGTATGTAGAATAGTAAAACAACGGATAAATCCTGACGTCCATTGTTCCAAATACAAATTAAAGTACCCAAAATCCTTGAACGAGAGAAAAAACGCTAATCATGTGAGGGTGTGATATGTCCCAAATATAAAGGGCATGAGACCATATCAATAAACCAGCAACATAGACCAGCATCGCTAATTTTGAAGCGAGTGATAAACATTAATCATTTTTCACGAAAAAACGTTTTTTTGAATATATTATATGAAGTAAAGCAGTCCATGATCATTACATTTTCATCACGAAGATTGGAACCCAAATATACATCGAAAATGTGGAACTCACGAACGGTGATAGAAAAATACCCCATGTCACATACGGGGACTTGATATTAAACTTGATGAGTCCACATGGAGATTATCGACAATCAGAAAGCATCCAAATATGCCCGAGCATCTATAAGAAAGTGAAATAGCGGTATGTAGAATAAGTAAGAGCAACGGATAGAATACGAAACGTCCATTGTTCCAAATACAAATTAAAGTACCTAAAATCCGCAGATAGAAAAACGCTAATCATGTGAGGAAGACTACATCGAGACCATATCAGTAAACCAACAACATAGACCAACTCGCTAGTTTTGAAGGCGGTGATGATATTAAACGTGTCATTTTCACGAAGAAGAAAACGTTGTTTTTAATATATTATATGAAGTAAAATAGTCCCATGAAGTCATTACAACAATATAGAGACGGATGGTCACAAGTAGATGAAAAAATGATAAGCGATGTTGTCTTGTTTCCTTCTTTTAAGAATGTCTTTGAAGCGAGCCTATATCTTAGCTTCTTCCGCATCCTCTTTAGTAATTCTATGTAGATTATTTCATTTCATTGATACTCTTTAAGCACATGCGATACTCTTTGACCTTTGTTCATCCTTTTATCCTTTTTATCATGATATCTTGTGGTAAATAGGCAAAAATTTATGTAAGGATAATTTTTTACAAAAGTTCCATCATTTCTTCCCACCATTGAACACGGCACTGCGAGTCATTTAAACTCTCTTGGTGTTTCATCGACCTCGGTATGTCTAAAGTAATCGAGGTTGATTTAGAACGAATGATTTACTTCATGCTCAAGATAAAAATAAATTCTCCAATGTCATGAAAGGTTTTTCCATAGGCAATGGTCTTGTTGATAGGCGGATTGAAGAACCGCTTGATTATCAGCATATTTGTCAATTTTTTCAACATAACATCAGGTCCATTAGCTTATCTTACGCAACTATGGGGTGGGCAATCCTACATTTAACAAAATATTCAATCTTTCTCTGAAGGCAATGATTTCTTCTTGCATGTACGGCACCTTCATTCTAAATTACGTACGATTTCTTTTAGTAAAAACTTTCTTTATTTCCGAGAATTGTTTCGGTCTGTATCTGAATACTAATTTTACGCAGTTTGATTCTTAGTGTGAGTATTCAAAAAATGTATAAGTCTATTGGCCTCTTCGGCATATTTCCCAACTCTTGTCTTGATCTCTCGATCTCATCCAGACGATTTAACTAAGTTATTTGTTCATCCATTATCTGAATTGAGGGCCAAACATCCTTTATTGGTGAATGATATTATCCCGAAGAATATCATTTATTTTCTTTAAAAAAGGTTTCTCCAGTGTAGAATCCTTTTCCAATGCTTTGTTGTTTTTTCTAATTTGTTCACTTCTCTCTTGTTTTATCGTAACCTCATTTTGAAAGATCATATTTGTATTACAGAGTGGCCAATTGTTCCTTTGTTTTGTGAAGCCTACATGCTTTGAATGTTCATATCTTCAAGTGACTTTGTTAATTCATCGGTGTTCAAATTTGCGGTGTTGCTCTTTATGACAATTCTCTTCATTTGTTCATTGTTCTTTGTACTGTCCTACTCTACTTTGTAGATAGAATATTTTTGCTTATCTTTTAATGCATTCTCAAGCTCTTTTTCGGTTGCGGTAAGTTGCTCCATTCAAGTTTAAGAGCAAATCCATTAGTTCTTCCTCGGAATTTTGTTTGATGATTTACTTGATGCATTGGATGTCTTGGTAGGTAACTTTAATTGTTTTCTCGGAGGCAATATCATCATCTTTTCTCTTGATCAAAGCTTCAATACCTTTCAAATCTTTAGGATTATGACCCAAACCAATGATTATTTCCTCTAAAGTTTTGATTCTATTATCCTTAACCTGGGAAGGCTTTTTCAGCTGGCTGTGTATTAGTATTATCGAAGAATCCACTTTTACCCAACTTATGGGTCATCATTGATTTATCAAAATTAGGAGTAGAATAAATCATCTCACTGTTGCTTGTGTAGCTCAATTTGATCTAAAGGATGGATATCCTTTACTAATACTTAAAATTAGTCCCTAAACGTAATGTCTAGGTACATGCGAGTCTAGCACCTTGGGCTTCAAATGGCTCATTAACATCTTACCATTGGATGTCATGGTGACATCAATCTTTCTTGATTTTTCGGAGCCATCTTCAAATGTTAATTTGTATACTTGAAGTCTAAGTGGATCGTTCCTGGCCTTTATATTGGTGAATGTTCTTTTGATGTCCCGGGAAGTTTTTTCTTGGAGTTTGAAAGAAGATATTTCTACACTTTATTGCCTCTGTATTCATCCCACTACCTATATCTACGTTTGTTGATTGTCTTACATTCCACGAGTACATCGGGGGATTTCACCGAAATGATTCATCTTAGAGAGGGGAGTTAATTTACCGCCTTTTAACATCTTGCTTGTTCGAGCGCAATAGGAGTAGTTGTTTCAGCCTCTCTCTTTTTTCCTTTTCTATATTTAGAGTTTGTAAAATAGAAATTTACGGCTCCTTTGATACGAGCGGAGGAATTTGTCCTTGACCTTGTTCTTTAGAAGTCTACGTTCTTGTTGTCATTATGAATTTTTTCAATTATTTGTATGTAAGGCTCCTTTTCTTTTCCTTTGGATTCTCTCTCTGTACTAATCTCACCCCTTGGAATTTTTGTTGTAAAGTCTTGGTGAAGAAGATCCACTTTTTGTCAGATTCTGAGTCGAGTATCTTTGAATCTTTCATTACATTTTCAACATTGGCCTGCTCACTATCATTTCAACCAATGTCCCTTGTCCCATTCATCCATATTAGCATATTGTTCCTATTTACGGGATTCTTTGATGGATGTATGGTATGTTGTTATTTTCACTCATACATCAGGATAAAGTTGTTTCGGATCATAAGGCACCCGGTAGAAACTCTTTTGTAGTCGAGATGGTCTTCTAAAAATCCTTTCGGCTTCTGTCTAGCTTCCCTAGAGTTACAAATGAAGGGACTAATTGGCTCTTGATCCCAGGTTGAGCCTTTTTCTTTGCATTGCAAAAATGAATTATATCGAATTATTCATACTTTGAAATATTCTAATGCAAAGAGTCTCATTGGGACATACTTGGGAAGTTTGAATGGGCATAATTCACATCCATATATCACGATCTACGTGTAGTTTTTATGGGTACAGTCCACCTATCTTGTAATGCTTCGAAGTGAAGGATTTTCTTGATTTCATTGTTAATTCTAAGAGGAGAGACTCTATCAACAAGGGTAGTTCGAGGATGAACAAAAAGGTCGACAAACTCGTGCCTGGAATGGGAGAATCGGAAGGGATGCGTGAGTAATGGCGGAACCAAAGATGGCCCGACCTAGGATTCCCTTCGGCATCAAGTTTCTTAACATAAAAGGAAATTTTCTATTTGAAAGTAAATCATGAGATGATATATGATAGAAAAGTGCTTAAATACTCTCTCATTCTCAAATCTCCTTGGGCGGTCGTAGTTTTGTCGAGAAATATAAGATGCAAAATCGTACTTGACGGCGGGGAGGCACATCCGGGGGTAAAAATGGATAACAATACTAGGGTTAAGTAGTCAACACACTCACTAGTATTGAAGCCCATTATGGAAGATATCATGTCTAAAATAACTCTACCCTCATCGGTAAAGTATAAGCAAGGGGAGGTTTTTAAGGGCGGTCTCTCTGTGCTTATGAAGGTTTGGCATAGGCGGTTTAACTCTTCATGGAATGCTTATTGAATTTCTCAAGTAATTCAACCATGGACGGGGAGTGAAACTTGACGGGTTGGAATTATAGCATTTCATTTATGGATTGAGCATTTATTGGAAAAGGACATTTTGACTTGGGGATAAAGCGCTCGTTGGTTGGGATCATACTTTGCGGAGAAATAATGGATTAACTCGGAAAAATATGGGCGGGGAGAAGGCCACATAGGAAGATTTGATTCCCAAAGTCAAGATGTCGGAACCATTCAAATAATTGTCTGCGGCAAATATTCGAAGGATTCTCACGGAGACGCGAGTCCTTAATTTGAAAATCCATATCGGCTAAGAAGCGAATAATCCAAGTCCTTGTGAGGGGCATTGATGGGCACGACATTCGAGCTACAGGGAACTGCATTGCGGTTCTTGTGGATTAGAAATGGAATTTTAGGGTTTTTTGTGGAAAGGGGCACAATTGCAGGTTTTGGGAATATAATTACGGGACACGGGAACGAAAAAGACCAGGCGAACTTCTTTTAGGACCTTGTGCGGAATTAAAACTAAGAGCCGAGTTTTTTTGAGAGTTTAGCGGGGGTGGAATAAATACCTATTTACGGGAAATGTAAACGTGTTTAAACGGCGTTGGTTATGTGAGAGAACACGAAATACTCGGCTTCAATTCTCTTCGAGAAGCGAGGTAACGGTCGACGAGCGTTGGGTTGGTTTTTGAATTTTGTTGCATGGAAGAGTAGCTGGCGCACGGAACAATGAAAATGACACAGACGCAATTTTTTTTATTTACAAAGTCAAAAAGGGTGGCGGGGAACGATGAAAATGACCGAAAAAGATTAGGGCGGGTGATAGAAAGTCGCGTCTCGCTCTCCCTCCGTACGCCGGCCCGACTTCGGACCGAAAAAAGATTAAGTGATTCATTTGGTTTTCGCGTCACAAAATTGGCCGACGTCGGCGAGGCTATTTTGGAACGCGAATTTAGTTTGAATTACTTGGTTTATCCGTTTGAAATCCCGGCGGGCTCGACTTAAGAAGAGCGGGGTCGTGAACCTTTGTTCAAATATAAAAATCCGCGCTTAATAAAGAAACCAGATTGTTGTGCTGAGAACGTGAGATTGGACATGAGTTAACAAACAAAAAAATAGGACGGGACTTTCAGTGGTCAAACTTTTTGTACCAAAACCACGAGCGAGAATCACAAAAGCGGGTTGCCCATGTCGCACGCTTTTGCGGAGTAGAAAGCGGTATTTCTATTCTAGAGCGATTCCCATAGGGAAAGCGACACGTGGCCCGAAGTGACCCCCGGAAAACCACCATTTAACCCGCGCCATCGCACGTTAAAGTCCGACGTTCGGCCGACGAAATTGCGAAGTCGTTGATTTGGAGAAGAGCCATCGGACGGTGGTCACACGTTGAACTTTCCGGAGGTTAACTAAGGTGTGCGGAGGATAACCGAGTCTGCGATACGAGTGTTTGATTGGTTATTGATATATATGGGTGGGGGCCGGAGTATAATGAAATTGTTTAATTAAACGATTAGTGGATAATTAACTTAGCATAAGTCTGGAGCGTGATTGTTGTAAGGTGGGTGGTAGTATAGAGTCGAAAGTTCATTACAAGTTATTTAAAAAGAAACGTGGAGTATAAATACAAAGTGAAAGTTAAACATTGGTTATAAGGCTTGGAGATAATATAAGTCGGGAATATAAATTAAAGTCCAACCATTGTGGATGGTATTTATTTATCAAATTCACAATTTGATAAAATAAGCTTAGAAAAGAAGTCAATGAAGACCAGTGGAGGAAAAGAACGGGGTAAACAGGGAAAATCTTGTGAAGCGATTGTGAACACACCGGCTCTCCTTAGGGTCCAATTTCGATTTTGTTGCGTCACACGATGATCTCTCTTCTACGGCATTTACTTGTATTGAAGATCACTATTCTAGGAATAAGGAGTTATTCTCTCCAAAAATAACCCTAGCCAAACATTGACAATGCATCAAGGATATATTTCTATAGCCATAAGTACATATGTTCTACTTCTAAATCATGTCTTGGAAGTGGTTGTTTTCTTTGAAATTATTCACAGTTGGTTTCATACCAGAATTCTTTTTCACATTTAGGCATCCGATACATGAAAAAGATGGTTTTAAAAACAACATAAATATTTGAAATTTTGCTGAGGTAGCACGGCACACTTTGAATATGAATTTTGAAGTCAAGTGCATGATGTTGTATAGGATCAAGTGTCATTTTGAATACGAATGTTTCTGAAAACTTGAACATGCTACTAACGATGAGACTATTGACAATATTGCATCAACTATTTCATAATAAAAAGTGCACCTCGGCCATAAGACTAGACAACTACAAATGTTGTAGATCTATGAACCACACGATCAAATGTATTCCACAGAGGCCAATATTGTATGAAAAAATGAAAAAGGAGTTTGCAACGAAATACCTTAGGCGACTAATTCGGTCGATACACCAAACCATCGGCAAAAAGGAAAAACCGACCTACTTGGCCTCAATATTTTCAGCGGGTCCTCGAAATACCAAAACCATAGCATTGAGATACATTTCATTACAACATCGGTAACAATAAAATTTACAGCTCGGCCATAACCCTTTCCTTTTAGACCTTTGGGTAACAAATATGTTTCCTTTCACCTTTGATTTTCAAATTATGCCTACCAAATCTAAGACATTTAAGAGGGGGAACTAATACAACGTTAAAAAAGAAAACCGAGCACACATCTAAAATAACAACCCTCCATGAAAAATTAAAAAAACACATTAAAATTTCATATAAGTGGACAAGAAAAGATCACCGCCCCGGTGAAGTTTCACGTGGGGGACCTTCCTTTAAACATAATTTTTTCTCGACACTGCCAATTTTTGTCCTTTGAGCCATCCTTGTTGAAGTACAACTCCTTTTCCATAGCTCTTGTATTAACTACCTTCTCTGCGTAAGTAATCTCGAGAGTCCCTCTTACGCTTGAGCGATTAAAGAAATGGGTAGAAAAAAGGCGAAAGAGAAGACAATTATGCATATAGTATCAAACATTGCACCCAACTTCTTCCCCTTTCCATTGTTACCCAATGAGGTAGATGTGGTGTTGTCAAGCACACTTCATGAGAGGCCATCTTCTCTTATGCGAATATAGAATTACAGATCTTCATATTAGTATGAACCTTAAAAAACATGACTCCATTGTAAAAACCACTTTTAAGTTGTAGCAGAAACTAAGCAACTGTCGCAACTTTTGGCAACACGGAGCATTAAGAGAGAAACAACCAAAGAAATACATACAATCCTCATTTTAATGAGACCGGACTATATATTTTTCATTTAAGATAATAGAAAAGAAATCCGACTATATTAAGGCCACCGCAAAACAATCTTTAACCGGTGTCTCTCGCGGCCTTCGGGTTGCCATGCCAGAGAGTTTCATATTTTAATTTAAATTCTAGACCTCTCGTGTATCTATGAATGCATCCAATGGGATATCTACATCAAATGCTCCTTTATATCTAGCTCATTCCTACAAGAACTTGATATTGATGCATCACCCCACACCATCCCACCCACTAGAAACGGTGAAAAAAGAGGCTTGAGAAAACTTAAAATATCTCAAGATGACTATATATAGGTGGTTCTTATGAATCAACCAACCATTTTAGAACATGCTCATCAATCCAAACCATGAGTATTATGTGACAATATTCAAGCAGAACGCGAATCGGTTACGAAGCTATGTTGAAGGCCTAAACTCTCAGCGAAAATAGGTGAAATGTGGCACCACTCGAGTTGACATGTACCAATTGGTACAAGTGGTAGAAAATTGGCATGCTCGAACAACGAGGTGATGCGGGAATGACATGAGGAGAAAATATCATAAAAGCCCCAAATGCGGGAAGCCCAAGCTCATCATAACTGCCGGATTGACAACTTTGCTTGATGTAACCTATGAAATCGTAAGTGGAGAAATCATAGTAACAATAAAGTAACCTATGTAACAATAAAGTCGGATTCATCCTGGGAGTGGTAATGGGAGAAATCACCAGTGAACAACGAGGAAACATGCGGAGTTGCTTACAATCAAATAGTGCGCCTTACAAAAAACCTAGATAATCATGAACAAACTTAATATTGAATTATATTTTATTAAAGGAACTTACAAAATGTGACATTACGAACCTGGTCAGCGCACAAAGAAACAGAAATATCCTGGAAATGACCCTGGTTGACAAGTTGTATTGCTCATGATGCAAGAGGATTTATTACCTGCTTGCTGATCGATTAAAATCCATCGTTATCTATACAATAAATACGAGTAATTGATGTAGTATTTTTTACTCTAAGATGCATTCTTGTGATAATGTTAGAACATATGTTGAAAATGTCAAAACATGCATAAGCTCTCTTCGTTTCAAGAACAATTTATTGGGTCGCATGAACTTGGAACAAGCCTCCCACGATGCGAAAGGTAGCGACTAAGTCAACGATGACTTTTTTGTTGCTACAACGGATCGGAGTGGTTGCTCCAAGATTAAATCGCTCCAATAAATTATTCTCTACTAAACGGAGCCAACCATGTGAAGGTGGAAGCTCTTATGGTCATTGGTAACGTTCCATGTATAATACAATATTTTTACGTTATCGAATTTCTTTCTTCTTCCTATTTCTAAAGCTCTAATTACATCATCGATATCATCATGCTCTGTCATTTCGTGCCTTTCGACCGCCGGCCTAGTTGCGTAGTCACGATGTACGGTCTCATCCGGTGACGGGGCATCGCCTACAAAACATATAATATTAAATTTTTAATTGTCGGTTTTTAAATATCATTGAACTAGTTGACAATATTAATAAAAAAAATTGCAATGAGATTATTTACCTGGTGCACCGATTCGCCATTGTGCATTCCTAGTTGGGTAGTCACGATGTACGGTCTCATCCGATGACGGGGCATCGCCACAAAAACGGAATAATATTAAATTTTAATTGTCGAGTTTTAAATATCATTGAACAGATTACATTAATATTAATATTGCAATGAGATTATTTACACAATTGCACCGGTTGTCGTGACCTGGTTGCGTAGTCACGATATGCAATTCTCATCCGGTGACGAAACTCGACTACAAAAACGAGATAATGATAAATTTTAATTGTCGGTTTTTTAAACATCATTGAACTAGTTCGGTAATATTAATATTGCAATGAGATTATTTACACGGTGCATCGGTTGTCGACGCCGGCCTGGTTACGTAGTCACGATGTACGGTCTCATCCGGTGACGTGGCATCGCCTACAAAAACGGAATAATATTAAATTTTAATTGTCATTTTTTAAATATCCATTGAACTAGTTCGATAATATTAATAAAAAAAATTGCAATAGAGATTATTTACAGTGCACCGATTGTCGTCGTTAGGATACATTTGCCCTATCTTCCTCTACGGTGAGTAAGATCCTCAAGGAAACATTCTCTGTCATTTAAACAAAAAACGTTATAAGGACAACCATCAAGGCCGCAATTAGAAAAAATTATAAGTGGAAATTAATTACGCGTCATGGCCCTCATTGATAGTAGCATTGTCGGCACGGTCCCTACTGATGATCGGGTTGCACGTGAGGATCATCTACATTTGGCTCTAAAAATTTGGGTTATTTGCGTCGTCTGTGAGTGTTGCTCCACGATTTAAAAAGTTGTTAGACATTAAATTTATGGATGAAAACAAACATATTGAAGGGTTAATGTTTTACCTTATCGAATACAGATCTTAGGACACTGCCCAAACTTATGCGACGTTCAACTACAAAGCCGTCGTAGAAATAGACGATATTTTTATCTTCCTCTGTTGTTTAAATTCAAGTCATCACCCTACCTTCTATGTCCAAACCTTATTTTTAATCATATTTGATAGGATTACAAAAACGTTGGAGCGATACAATTAATTATAAGATGTTTAGCTACTTAATTACAATTCTTGCGGCCAATTTCAAGTGGCCACCACAGCACAACAGCAGTGGCCCTTTTTTCAATCCCTAGCTTTGGTTGCCTTTGAGGGTGTCGGGCAACCTGGCATCAAAAGATGAAGTCGGATATGACGTGGCACACTTTTATTTTAGACATGAGAAAATTAAAGCTATTGAATTAAAGTTGTAATACCTTCTTGAGTCCGGTTAGTATTTTTTTCATGCTTTCTTGCCCTTTTCTCTTTTCGGGTTATGGATGAGTGCTCTCCACTCACTGCGGAAGCATGAGAGGACGCTCATGTCTAGGGTTAAATTGCAATTGCGTCCTATGAGGTGTCCACAGTATATTTCAAATATTTGCGAAGCAACTTGGGAAACCCGCCGTTGTTCTATCAAATATACCGACCCTAAAAGGGTTTCTAGATAATCTAGAAGTTCTTTTTCGAGTTGGAACTCTGGGAATTCCACCCTATGCGTATGGTTGGGCCAAGAAGAGTACCAACGCATGGCTCTCCGGATACGCTAAGAACTCATTGTTTCCTACCTGAGATTAAAAGAAGAAGAAGAAGAAGATAATATTATCATTAATTTAAAAATAAAAATCGTGATAAATATGTTTTAGATAAAGTACATGAAATAGTTAAAATATTAAAAATTTACCTGGGAGTTGTACATGCTTTATAGGGACACCTTCATCGTTCACCAACAACGTGCCATTAATAGTCCACGTGGAGGCAATACTGATATCAGGAAACACAATAATAGCAGTTGGCCATATCGACCTCACATCATTGCCAACACGTTCGACGGTTGGCTAGTGTCTGGGCGGTGTGTTTTCTTGCGGCACTAAAGGTAGAAGGTGTACAAGAGGGTTGTTGGGCAATATATTTCCCTTGTGTCCACACACCAACACGCCGGTTTCAGCAAGTGCCGGTCGTATTCTACATACAAAAAGAACTTTTTTGTTAGTTTAGTCAATGTAAAAATTAAAAATCAAACTACTCTGCAATTCATCTCATGCAGGAACAAAAAAAATATCTTTGACTTTTTATTGTTACGTGTCTTTCCCTGATGGCTCATAAGTTGTTTTATCTTCTCTTGTTTAGGGTATTTGAGGTGCGTCTATCAAGTATTAAATTCCGACCTTGCATTTCGTGCCTTTTGTAACAAAACCTTTGGAGATAGGGATGAAGAAAGCTCTTCCTCAAAGAGGGAATCATCGAGCGTACCATGGCTAGGTGTACGCATATTTGAACAAAATTAATATTATTTCAATTAGCAAATAACTAAAATACATGAATATAGAGAAATCTTTGGCACTTTGTGTTCTTATTGGCCTCTTTCATGATGTCCGTCTACGGGTTGTTCTGCCTTTGCTCTCATCGGTCACATACATTACAATAAAATTATAAATGTAAAAAACTTGAAAACAATATCTAACTTAAAAACACAAAATGGCGAAATAATTTCTAATAAGACACCGAACGGCAAGAGTTAGAGTTTCAAATATACCTTGCATTGATTGATCTGGAAACATGTCATTGCACATTGGAGCACCCAAACAGAGGCAAGGAGTTGACAATGAAGACCTTAATGAATATATTGTTGGAGCGACTTCTAGTAAACTTGTTGTGAAGACCTTGAGGACATTTTTTAGACAAAATTATTTAAGTGATGGTATAGCATTGTTGGAGACGATCTTGAAGGGCCTTGAAGTGAAGCTTTTGGAGCAACTATTGAAAAATCCTTAGAGAATTTAAGTAAGGCACTTTCTATCGTCCATCACCTTTCCTTTCAATATCCTTTAAACGATTTTGTTGATATTTAATGTTTGAAATCACGTTATAATTCCTTGATTATATGTGTTTGGGGGACTAGAATAATTTCACACTAAACCATGCAAACTTAAAAGTAACTTAACGGATCCATAAGTAATAATAATCATAATTCCTAATTTCTATTGTACGATATGATGCAAATTATTCAAACATGAAGCAGTAAAGACATGCGATATACCGAATTTCAAAAGATGATGAACCAATACGAGAAGTTAGAAACTACAACTTTGATTCAATGCACTACGTATTGCTAACTCCGGAAGGAATCTAGTTTGTAGTCTGAGAACATGCATCGTGTATTATCAATTCTTAATTGAAGCAAAAACTAAAGGTCATCTACATCATCGATTCCTTCCCATGTCTTTTTATGTTATATTCCTTATAAAAGTGTCAAATTTCTCTCAAAGTAAGCAACCATTTGAATAAAATAAAAATAGTTGAGATATGATTAGAAATGGTCATTTATTTCTTAAAAGGATCTTCACGATTTCTTTGGTTGTTTTTCATCTCAAGAAACAAGAAATGACCTAAGAAACTATCGTGCTATAATATAAGAAACAACACTCTGCAATGGCCATTTTCAAAACCCAAATGATGTCCATTGAGGACATGGCCTTTATTTGGTTCTGTTTCATAGGAGTTTCGGGTATAAATGGAACTTTTTTGTATCATTCCGGTAGTAAAAAAGGAAAACCTTCTTTTTCCATGGGAAATAATTTACCTTTCCTTTCAAGATAATCTAAATCACAAAAAATATGAACTATCATATATGATTCTTGGATAATGTGAAATTTGCAAAGGAATACCTACACAAGTGATGCACACATGTACACTTGAACACTAACATATTTTTGTAGTTGAAATGCAATGCTTGTTTTCATTTAAATGTAGAGGTTTTTTAAAGCGAGGAGAAAATAATGGGCGCCAATTTAATAGCGTTTCTTTGGAAAAATTTTAAATCTTATGCGGGTGATGAAGATAATAGAGGTGTTGAATCTTGATTCTTGACATTGTGTTTCAACACGGGCAACTCAAATGATTATAAATATCGATTGATGAGTTCTTTTTCGGTATGTCACTCAAAACTCTTTATGTCGAAGCATTGTATGATGGCTAGCATTTGCTTGTTTCCCTTTCTTCGGTTCAATGTAAAAAGTATATTAATATATTGGAGCACGAATGATAACTACAATTGTTTGCTACGCGTATATCAGCCCGAGATTATGAAAAGTTTTCTCTCAAGTGGAGCTATTTGGTTCGTGTAGGGTCAACCCTCTATAGGAGGAAGGGCTGCGGTAAGAACTTACCATTTGCAGAGGCGAGGGGGCCAATGTTTGTTCTACAGAGGTGAAGGCCGAATGCGCATTATGCAAGGCTCGGGCGAATGTTGTTGCAAGAGCTCGGGGCGAATGCGAGAAGCGAATGCGAGGGCGAAGTGCGTGCAAGAGTGGAGGGCGAATGCGCGCATGATATCGGACGTTAATGTAGCACACATGTACATTTGAACACTAATAGATTTTTGTAGTTGAAATGTGATACTTGTTTTCATTTAAATGTAGGGTTTTTAAAGCGAGGGGAGAAATAATGGTTTGCCAAATTAATAGCGTTTCTTTGGGAAAAATTTAAATGTTGTATTGGGTGATGAAGATAATGAGGGTATTGAATCTTGATTCTTGACATCTAGAGAGAACCCTACGACCTAACACAATCCGATGGAATTGACAAAAAAACCCAAAATAGGAGTCAACCTCTTATAGGAGGAAGGCCACAAGAACTTACCATTTTTGCAAGGCTGACGGTGAATGATGTTAGGCGAGGGGGAGAATGCGAGGAAAATTCCCGTTACACGGGCGGGGGGCGAACGGCGAGGAGAGCGAATGCGGGGGTGCGGTTATGCAAGAGGCCGAGGGCGGGTGGCATTGCACGAGAGCGAAAGAGCGGATACGGCGCATGATATTAGCTATTGCGCGGATACGAAACAATAAAATCATTTTTAGCAAGTGTGCATATAAGTTTCGTTTATGGATTTAGTGCGCATATCGGTGTCGTTATACGCGACCGGCCAGCGTCGCTATTTTGCAACGAGGTCTCCAAACGTCGCGGTCGACACTTAGACATTGTGTCGCACTTGTAGTCGTCGCAATAGCGACGCTTTTTGGGCCATAGTGTCGCCGGTCTTCGCGTCTTCCTCCAAACGTCGCCGGTGGCGACACTTTTTAAGTGTCGGTATTGCGACACCTTTCTATAAACGTCGGTATAGCGACGGTTTCGGGCGGGATGGAAAAAAGTTGGGGAAATTTCCGACATTTGGTCAAAAGCGTCGGAACCAAGTGTCAGAATTTCCGCCAAATGTAGTAGTGTCATGATGAGAACAAAATAAATGTTAATTGTGATTTCATAAACTCTAATGTTGGCAGGAAGAACCACCATATTCCAAAGATGGATATGAGAAAGTTTGATGGAAAGGATCCTGTAACATGGATACTACAGATGGAGCAATATTTTGATCTCCATAACGTACAAAACACACAAAAGGTACGCATTGCAACTTTACATTTAGAACAAAATACATTTGTATGGTATCAATGGCTTTGCTCCCGTAAAAAAATTGTCACTTGGTCAATTTTTATGAAGGAAATGATAGCACATTATGAGGATACAAAGAGAAACACCTTCTTTAGCCAATTGATAAATCTCAAACAAAAGGGTTTAGTGGGGCAGCACATTGAGGACTTCCAAAAATTGAATATAAGGGTAACTAATATTCCAGAGGAACACAGGATTGATCTCTTCTTAGGTACTCTAAAGGATAACATCCAACATGAAGTTCGTGTTTTGGAACTGATTCATTGGAGAAGGCATTCAGGTTGGCAAGAAAAGTTGAACGTAAAATTATGGCGACAAGGAAGCCTACCACTCAATTCTATAAAGAAGGAAGTGTTTCTACGCCTAGATTTCCACAACCTACAAGGTTGACACCACAACAATTGGAAAAAAAAAGAGCAAAAGGGCTTTGCTACAGTTGTGATAGAAAATACACTAAAGGTCATAAGTGTGCTGAAAAGAAATTATTTTACATAGATTGTGAAGAAGAAGAAGAAAATGAACAAGAAGAGGATACACACTAGGAACTAGCCATAGAAGAGGAAGAAATGAATCCGACCATATCATGTAATGCACTGGCAGGAATTACCACTCCTCTAACTCTTAAGATAGCAGGACAAATCAAGAAGAAAAAGGTAATAGTGTTGATTGATTCAGGTAGCACCCATAATTTTATTCATTGTAAGGTAGCCAAGGAATTAAATTGTTTCCTATACCCAGCACCAGAATGTCAAGTGATGGTTGCAAATGGAGGAACTATAAATTGCTCTGGAAAATGCCATAATATCGAGCTAACCATGGGGGAATATGTATTGACTAGTCCAATGCTTGCCATTCCTATGGGAGGTGCTGATGTTGTACTAGGAGTACAATGGTTACAATCTTTGGGGACGGTAGCTTTTAATTTTCAAGAACTTTTCTTGAAATTTTTTTCAGAAGGAAAGGAAGTTGAATTACAAGGTATTGCGGGGAAGCCAGGAAGGATAATAAGCTCTAATGTCATGACAAAGCTTCTAAAGAAAGAACAGCGAGGCGTAATTGCACAATTATGCTCACTAGAAGTTCCAACATCAAAATCATCTATTTCTGCAGATCTCCAACAAGTCTTGGACAATCATTCCAAGGTGTTTAAAACTCCCAAAGGACTCCCACCTATTCGTGATCATGATCATGCTATTCATTTGATTCCAGGAAGTGTTCCTCCAAACATCAGGCCTTATAGATATCCTTGCTTCCAAAAGAGCGAAATTGAACGTATGATTGCAGAAATGTTAGAGGCGGGTATAATTCAACCTAGTCAAAGTTCTTTCTCTGCTCCTGTAGTATTGGTACACAAGAAGGATGGATCATGGCGAATGTGTCCGGATTATAGGGAGCTCGATAAGCTCACCATTAAAGACAAATTTCCCATTCCTGTGATTGATGAATTATTGGATGAATTACATGGAGCAATTTATTTTACCAAGTTGGATCTTCGTTCAGGATATCATCAAATTAGAATGAAGACTGAAGATATTCCAAAAACAACATTTGAACTCATGAGGGTCATTATGAATTTTTGGTCATGCCTTTTTGGCCTTACCAATGCACCTTCTACATTTCAAGGGTTGATGAATTCCATTTTCAAACCCTTCCTTAGAAAATTTGTGCTAGTATTTTTTGATGATATACTAATCTACAGTAGGTCTTGGAAGGATCATGTTGAATATGTTGACAGGGTGCTCAAACTATTGCAGGAGAAACAATTATATGCAAAAACATCCAAATGTTTCTTTGGAGTACAAGAGGTGGAATATCTGGGTCATATTGTATCTCACGAGGGTTATAAAGTAGACCCTAACAAAATTAAAGCCATTAAAGAATGGAAAGTCCCCACAACCATAAAGCAGTTGCGAGGATTTCTCAGGTTAAAAGGGTATTATCGCAAGTTTGTTAAGAATTATGGGAGAATAGCAGCACCTATAACAACATTATTGAAGACAGATGCATTTTCATGGAATCCTGAAGCAACTAAGGCCTTTGAACATCTTAAAGAGGCAATGTGCCTAGCGCCTGTTTTAATGTAGGAAGGAAGACCCATTGCTTTTGAAAGTCATCCAATCAAAGGAAAGTATTTACAGAAACCTATTTATGAGAAGGAAATGTTAGCAATACTACGTGCACTAAAGAAATGGTGAACTTACCTAATGGGAAGACACTTCAAGGTAAAAAATGATTATGATAGTCTTAAACACTTTTTGGAACAAATACTATATTCAGAAGAGCAGCAAATATGGGTCACAAAGATGTTGGGTTATGACTTTGAAATAATCTACAAAAAGGAAAGCTTAATGTTGTTGCATATGCACTCTCAAGAAAGAATGAAGAGGTGGAAGCATTGCTTTGTGCCATTTCTATTATCCAACCAGATTGGATAACCGAAGCAAGAGATGAATGGAAGAAGGACAAAGATGTATGGACACTCATTCAAAAGTTGCAGCAAGATCCTAGTACATCTAATACATTTAGTTGGAAAAATGATTCCTTATGGTACAAAGATAGCTTATATCTTTGTAAGAATTCCCAACTAAAACAAAAGATTCTTCTGGAATTGCACACTTCTCCTTTAGGAGGACACTCGGGATTTTTAAAAACTTACCACAGGGTGAAGAAAGAATTTTATTGGGATGGCCTTAAATCTGATATTCAAAATTTTGTGACGGAATGTTTGGTTTGCCAGCAGAATAAAGTTGAGACAATTAAGACCCCGGGACTTCTACAACCTTTATCCATTCCAAGTCAACGTTGGGAGGAGATTTCAATGGATTTTATCACAAGTTTACCTAAGTCTGAAGGAAAGAGTGTCATCATGGTGGTAGTTGATAGACTTACCAAGTATGCACACTTTTGTTCATTATATCATCCATTTAAAGCAAGTACAGTTGCTACTACATTTATGGATAGAATTCAAAAGCTACATGGAAGCCCAAGGGTTATTGTGAGCGACAGAGATCCCATTTTTACTGGAAATTTTTGGACGGAGTTATTTTCTTATTTGGGTACTCAATTAGCTCATAGCTCATCTTATCATCCTCAATCTGATGGTCAAACTAAGATAATAAATAAATGTTTGGAAGGATATCTTCGTTGTTTTGTATCTGATAAACAAACACAATGGGTCAAGTGGTTACCTCTTGCTGAATGGTGGTATAACACTTTCTTCCATACTGCAGCAAAAATGACCCCATTTATGGCACTTTATGGATATCATCCACCATCCATCACATCATCTTTAAGGGAAAATTCGAAGGTTCAAGCAGTTGAAGATCACATCGAGCATCAGCAAGAAGTTCTCCAACTCTTAAAGGATAACCTGAATTTGGCACAAAATCGAATGAAACAACAGGCAGATCAACATCGCAGCGAGAGAAGTTTTGATGTAGGAGATTGGGTATTTTACGGCTACAACCATATAAACAAATGTCCCTCAAGCAAGCTAAGAAGGATAATAAATTATCGCCAAAGTACTATGGTCCTTACAAGGTGTTGCAAAAGATTGGTACTATGGCATACAAATTGGAGCTTCCTGCTTCTTCGCGAGTACATCCAGTTTTCCATGTTTCATGCTTAAAGAAGGTTATAGGTGAAAATCTTCCGGTTCAAACAATATTTCCATAACTTGATGAGGAAGGAAAAATCATATTGGAACCTGAAGCAGTCAAGGAAACAAGAACTCGATAGCTACGGAATCGATCAATTTCAGAGTATCTCATCAATTGGAAGAACTTACCCACTAAAGATTCTACATGGGAGGATGAGAAATTTATACAGAAGCACCTAGAGCTACTCAAGCATTGAGGACAACACATTTTTTGAAGGAGAGGGGCATGTTAGGTCCCTATATCACTAGTATAGACCCTTATTACTGTTAGTGTAAACCCCTTATTGTTATTATTGTACCCTTGTAACCCCCATTTTGTTATTATTGTGCCCTTAAATTATTATTGTTAGGTCAGCTAGGATTACATTGTGGCCCACTAGGATTACATTATGGCCCCATGGACTCCTATATATAGAAAGGAGGTTTTGTGTATTGTATCATCCAAGAATTGTTCATTTATGTAATGTATTGGAGGTTGCCCCCTCGAAATGGCTCATTTCTAAAGCGTTGATATCTCTTTTCTTCTATTTTTGGAGCTGGTTACTCAACAGGTGCTAACAGGAATCTTTAAAAACCCCTAATTGCCTCACATTAATTATCAACCAGGGTAAGTATTTTTAAATGAAGTGTGTACATAGTATGTGCAAGCTATTCATTCAAAGAGTAATGCTAAAGACAATCGTTTTAATATAGATGCAATCATAAATCTGAAGCTTAAAAAAAAATGATCCAGTAAGTATTATAACCAAGAACTATGATTCATTCTTAATTCAACCAATTAAAATTCCAATCAACCGAGAGCACTGAAGCATTAACCGAACTCTTTCAGCTGGATCTAAAGTATTGAACAAAAGGAAAGTAGTGGAAATAATAGTTTATGCTTTGAGTAATCAAAGCCAATTCTTTTAACAAGAAACTAATACATTAGAAATGCGCACTCAAGGGAATAAATACATAAATATAAACTATCAAAAGTAATTCACTATAAATAATAAAAGCATAATATACTTGCAGTAAATGGAAAATTATAGCACAAGGAACAACAACGATATTCACCAGAAACCGGGACCTTAGCCGCTAGCTAACACTGCTTAGTTACTCCAGAAAAATTGAATGAAAAACAACACAAATTATATATTAATCAATGCAGTCATTACAACATAATTCTGTCCTTGAAAACTACGTTCTATTCATTATAAAACGATACATAAATGAAATAGACATGATACAATATGTGATATGATATGATTTACAATTCTCAGCTTTCTCCTATGTCATCATGTCCGTCTTCGTATTCTTCTCATTCCTTTATAGCTAAAGGAAGAGGTAAATGTGATCCCTCAAGATCATGGTATCTTGAGGGATTCATAACAAATTGCTATCTTCAAACAGTTGGTCATTCTCACTGATTCATCTTCTGATTTGACTGCCTTCAATGCGCCTTCTTTTCCCTTGGTTAGATCTTGCTACTCCTTTTTGGGAACAACTATTTTTTTATATGTTATTTTCATCATAAAAGCAATGGGAACTAGTTTGGACGGTTAAACTATTTCATTCATTCTTTTATCAAAATCCATTCATGATATTATTATATTATGACACAAAAATGGATGAAGAAGAGGAAAAAGGATAGTATTTGAGAGAAAATACACACCTATTGCAAGGCTCAACATACTCCCCTGATTAACTTTTTTCATGTCCTCATGAAAAATAAATAATTCTGATGCAAAGAAGTTAAAGAGTAGGCTGGAGAAGGTCTGTCTATAATAGGCCTGAGACCATGATGTCATGCCAAGTGTGCAAAGGTTTCCACTTCTTGTCCTTTTGGTAACTCATATTCAGGATGATATCCTTCAGGAGGATACCAAATAATGGGGCTTCTATAGTGAAATCCCACCCAATAAGGTCCTCCTCTTAAGATAAAGTTGTTGCATGGGATTAACCGTCTCGCAGCAGCTTTGAAATTTCCATAATTAAATGGTTCTCTATCTGTAACACTGTTGCTTGAAACCATCCATCTCATTTTGGATGCAACTAGGGATATTTCTTGAATGAAGAGGAAATATGTTGTTCCTTCCAGCACAAGTTCCTTATGTATGGGCCCTAAACTCTTAGTTAGGCCCTCTTGTTTCATCAGTGCTTTATGCTTAGCAAACATTTGCAGAGGGTGAGTAGGTTCACTTCTTACCGAAAGATCCAAGTTGTGTTCCTATCTTTGGAACAAATTATAAGCCTTCAACCACTTGAGTTGGTTGACTGCAAAAGAAATAAAAGCCTAAAATTGAAAATCTCCAATAAAATGGCTAAGATTCACATCCACTTCTTTATCTAATATGAAATTATGTAAATAAAATTCTCAAAGAAGCCTTTGGACCTTTACTCCATGCATCTTACAACAATTTATAAAATCCTCCATCATCTTCAGCTCAATTGGCTTGCATGCTTTTAACAAAAAATATCGTTCTAATAAAAACAAGGCATAGTTTGTAGCAGGAGATCGGCATGTCAAGATATCCAAATATAATGAGTAAATGGTGTCCAATTGATTCCTAACTCTGTTCAGCTTATTTTTCATTCTATTCATTTCTTCTTCTTCCTGTCTAGCCTTATCAAAAGCCTCATTCTCTACTAGAGCTAATCCTCTCAATTGTTTTTGTAATTCCTGGTATTTTTGTAGGGAGACTGTCTATTGTTGATGTTGTTCTAAGGCAAGTTGGGCTTGCGTTAATTATTCCTGAAGCTTTAAAACAATAGGGCCCTTATTTGACGAGGAATCCTCAGATTTATTCTTTGTTTGGGTGCCAATACTATGAAAGAGTACCTTTTATATTTGTATTTGCTTATTGTGGGAGGAACAACCCTCCATTTGAATAGCTACATTCACCACGTTCTCATGAAAATCAATCTGGGTGGCAATTTTTATAGTGGAAACGAGTTCTATTTGAATCCCCACTGATTTATTTTTGCATTTTAGTGTTTGTGTTGCTATAGAAGTGACCTCAGGAGTGGTGCTTTGCGTTTTCCATTTTTTTATTTCTCCTCATAACCTTTTAACTATCTTTTGGAGGTTCTGGCTCCTTGGTTCTTTCGAGGAGCATCTGTTCCAATAACATGTTTATCAACTATTTCTAAGGCTGCTATTTGGCCCTCAGGGTTGTGTTCCAAAGGAACTATATTGCGTGACTGATTTTCAGATTCGCGACCAATGTCTATATCTACAGACTTCTGTGGGCCCTCTTGGCTATATTCTAACAAAATTGTATCACCAGACTGGTTATCAGATTCCTGTGCAATTTCTGTGTCTGCAGCCTCTTGTGATGGAGGAGTTTCTATGTCCTCGGAATTCTTCGAGGCTTGTGTTTCCAATGTGCTAGGACCAAACATTCTTTCAAGTTGCATGTACACATCGAGATTCGCTAAGACCTCGGCTATTCCTACATCAAAATCTGGCCCTGCTTCAACTTACAGTTCATAACCTTGTTCTTGTTCTTTGGGCTCTGATTTTGGCTCAGCCTCTTCCTCACACTCTTATTCTTGTTCTGTTTCTGACCCGACCTCTTCTTCTAGTTCTTCCTCTGAACTTGGTGTCTCTTGTTCAGACTCAGAATCCCCTACCCTAACTGGGTTGGACGTCTGTGCAGGTTGGTCATTTTTGTCCCGCAGGTTTACAGACATCCTCTGGGTTAATTCGATTCTTATAGACCTTCTGTTTTTGCGAGGTTCAACCCTTGGACGGGCAGTCAGGGTTTTGCTGACTTACTTCTGCAATAGCGGGGTATTGAATTACATGGTTTTGTATGCTTTCTAGGGTCATAATGAAACCATCCCAAGTCAAGTCGTATTTTACTAGGCTATGACTAATGATCATTCTAATCAGTCCATGGTGACTTATCACCGTTTCAGGGTGCCTAGCCCATCTTATTCTAGTAGCAGTATCATGCAATAAAGAATATAAAAGGGATGGAAAATTAACAGTAAGTTTTTGTTTTAGAACGGCTAGGAGTTTGAGTTGTCGTGGCCTTACCACATCATGGTGTCCATCACAGGTAATGTATTTCTGGATAATGCTTGCTAGTTCCCTTCATGGTTTTGCGAGAGAAGATGGTTGAATGCCTTTGCCTTTTCTGACTAGTTGTTCACCTTCATCTTTGAAGGTTTCCATCACGTCTTGTATCATTACATGTTCTTTTTCCCATGTGGTGCCTTCTACCAGCAGCCCAGATACCTCAGTTGTTATTGCGTCTATAACTGTAATCCTTCTGCCTTTTACCATGGATTCCCCATTCTGCAAATTCTGTAAAAATTCAATAGTGATTTCCTCATTTGAAGGCTGAAACCTTGTAAGATAGGATATCCATCCTACTCGGATTAGAATTTCTCTTGCTCTGTTGGAGACTTCTAATACTAAAGGCTCACGACGCACTGTCTTACCATCCATAGTGTTCGAATTATTCCTACTTTTGCAAAGGATGAATGTAATGGGAAGATTCAGCAATGTTGAAAAGCACAGAAATACTGAAAAGCACATTAATACTGGAAAGCACAGCAATACCGAAAAGAAAATCAGTATTGAAAAGTACAACAATATTAAAAAGCGGAGCAATAGTTAGATAAATAGAAACAGATGATGTTATTTGAAGGGTTGCTAAATGATTTTCACATGCCGCATAATCATGGGATATCTTGTCAGTTAATGAAATAATGATAGCTCCTGCATAAGTGTAACGGAAGTCCTCTCCCCCTTTGAAATGAGAGGTCGCCTTCAACCGACGAGACGAGAAATGGCTATTTCGGCGACAGGATGTAAGTATGAAGAGTACAACCCTAAATGGAATAGAGTACATAAATTAATGACAGGACAATAAGAGAGGTGGATAGAGTAAAAGCATGGTGCATCATGATAATAAATGATAAGGGACAAGAATCTTTAGTTGATGATAGGTTAAGTGATACGAAAAGGAACAAAAATATGTAAAAAAAGGCTTTGTTGATGATATTCTGACTTTGTATGATATGATTGAGTAAAAACATAAACACATGCATAAAGGTTCAAAGTAGGGAAATATTTAGCGGAAATAATCTCTCGAAAAAGGATAAATGGGAAGAGGGTATTATAAGAGTTATTGATTGTGGGAATAAAACTTCAATACCATAAGAAAAGCTTCTGTTTCCAGCAGGTGTCCATAGCCTCGACAGAGTTGCTTTCTAACCCATGTTAGTGAGGATCCTCAATTTATAACTGAAAAAAAATTTGTTGCTGTTTCTACAGAAGAGACCAGTGTGCTGGTGTGGTAACCAGATAACCACACTACCATTCACTGAGAAGTAGAAAAAGTGAAAAGGCTGGCTCATGATGAGAACTCCTGTTCCAAGGATGTTTTAGCCATCCAATGGATCAAAACCTGGTGTGGTAACCATAGTGGGAATGTCACATTGCTATGTCCCTATGAACATGGTAGGCTAGCTCTTAATGAGACCCCCTGTCCTCTATCTGTAGATAAAATTTAGTTGTCATTACATACTTTTATGATAAATAGAGGGAGGATCAGTACTCCTTAAGAGTAGGGATGGTGTAAGAAGTTGAAACATATCAATAGTAAGAAAAATTATACCCATAATCCCATTGATAATAGACAGAGATAATTATAACAAAGAAGAATAGAACCAGCATGGTAAAGATGATCAATCAATATCATATGCAGAAGATATCAGTATAGTAAAGTGAAATATAAATAATTGTGTCTCTTTCAATTGTTTTAATTCTATCATCAAGAAGTTGTCTTTGTCAAAGATCATAATGTTAAAAATATTCAACTGCTTTAATAAAATCCATAATTCTTATCCACATGAAGGTACTATACTCAGGCCATAAAAGAAATAAAAGTAAATGAGGAATAAGAGGAAATAGGTACTTGTGAAAATATAAAAAAAGGTGTTGTTTAGAAGACACAAAAATTATACAAGAAACAAGAGTAATGTTCAAAAATTGGGAAAAAAATGAAAAATAATGCCATTTGGCTCTTTGTTGTTGAATAAGTGCAGTATGCTACAGATCCAAAATCCGGATTTCATCTAATTCATTCATTTGTTGTAATCTATTAATATGGGCTTCAGTTAAATCCAGTCCCACTTCCTGGGTTGTCCTTAGTTTTTGTATCTCAAACTCTATGGCAAAAATAGGTTCCTTACCAAATACCAGCTAATATGGGGAGTATCCAGTAGTATTCCTCCAATTTATGCGATATGCCCACAAAGCTTCTGGCAGTCGAGTAGCCTAGTCTCGTCTGTGAAATGAGACTGTCTTCGTTACAATAGCTTCGATTACTTTGTTGGTGCTTTCCACCTGCCCATTTTCTTGCGGGTGGTATGGAGAGGTAATTCTCTGAATAACGTGATGATTTTTTAATGTAGCAGCGATCTTGTGGGCTAAAAATTGCGATCCTCCATCAATGATTATTTCTCTGGGTAACCCATATCATACAAAAATTTTGAAAAGAAAGTTTATCACAGTTTCTTTTGTGGCTCTTCGTAATGCTACTGCTTCTACCCACTTAGTTACGTATTCTGTTGCAACCAATATATATGATTTCTAGTTGGATGATGGATTGATTGGCCCAACAAAATCTAATTCCCAATGCTCAAAAGGTTTTATGACTAGCTGTGGGTGTAGGGGCATTTCATTAGATTGGCTAGGGCAGCCCATCCTTTGACAAATATTGCAGTCCTGAACAAATTTCTTAGCATCCTTAAAAATCGTGGGCCAGTAGTAGCCCATTTGTAAAATTTTGTGTGTAGTTCTACAGTCTGCAAAATTTCCACCACAAGGTCCATCGTGCCAGGCTTTTAAGATATCATAAATTTCTTCTTCCCTAATACACCTACGGATGTGCATATCAGCCCCTGTGTGAAAAAGGTATCCTACAATCTAGGAGAACCGAGTGTTGTGCTGTACTATTGATTTCCTTTCTCTGGGTGTCAGATGTTTAGGTAGTTTTCCCACTACTAAATAATTCACCACATCTGCGTACCATGGTGTTTTCAGAGTTACAACAAACAGGTGTTCATCCAGAAACTGATCCTCTACTAATATTGTGTCATATGTTCTTGGCACTCGGGAGAGGAAATCTGCCACAAGGTTTTCCTTCCCTGGTCGATCCCTTATAGTTACATCAAATTCCTACAAACGTAGAAACCAACGTGTCACTCTTCCATTCGTAATGGGTTTATTAACTAATTATTTAATAGCAGAGTGATTCGTATACAAAATTATGGGGTATCTAGTTATATAGTGTCTGAATTTTTTAATAGCATAAATAACAGCTAAAAACTCCTTCTCTGTTCCTGTGTAATTCAATTCAACAGGGGTTAAGTTTTTGTTAATGTAATATATAGCATAGGGTTTCTTGTCTTCTTCTTGGCCAAGAACTGATCCAATGGATGTGTCTGATGCATCTGATGAAATTTGGAATGGTATATCCCAGTTCGGACCTCGTAATACTGGTGTTGTTGATACTAGTTGTTTTAAATCTGTAAAGGTAGTATCGCTTTTGTCAGTCCATATGAAATCATTGTTTCCTGTTAAAGCATATAATGGTGCATCAATCTGTGAAAATTTCTTGATTAATCTATGATAATATCCAGCAAATCCCAGAAAACTACGTACCTATGTTTGAGGGCAGGGAGTAGATAATAAGAGAATTACCTATATTTTTGTCAGAGCTACCTAAATTCCAGTTGTTGAAATGTAATGACCAAAGATCAGGCCTTCTGTCATCATCATATGGCACTTTTCATGACTTAAACATAAGATGGTAGCAATACATCGTTCTAGAACTTTTTCCAATGTCTGTAATGCTTGTTCAAAGTCATCTGCATAGGGTGTCAAATCTTTCATGTATACTTCTAATCCTTCATTTATCAAGTCTGCAAAAATACTGAGTATGGCTTTTTGGAATGTGGCAAGTGTGTTACACAATCCAAAAGGTAATACCATGTAGGCGAATGTTCCCCATGGACAAGTAAAGGTGGTCTTATCCTGGTCTTCAGGAGCAACCTGAATTTGGTTGTAGCCACTGAAGCCATCCAGGAAAGAGAAAAATTTCTTCCCTGCCAGTGTATCTAGGACCTGATAAAAAATGGAAGGGGAAAACGGTCTTTTTGCGTTGCCTTGTTGAGTTCTCTATATTCAACGCATATTCGCCATTTCCCATTCTTTTTGGGAACCAAAACTAGTGGAGAAACCCATTTACTATCAGATATAGGATAGATAAATTTCACATCTAACATTTTTTGAATCTCTTCTTTAACAATATATTTTAGGTGAGGATTTAATCTACGTTGAGGTTGTCGAATGGTTTTTGCATCCTTTTTAGTGTAGATGTGATGCATGCATAGTTGAGGGTCAATCCCTTTCATATCTGATTTATCCCAAGTGAAAGGCCCTTTATTTTTCCTAAGGACTTGAATAAGTTTCTATTACTGGTCATCACTCAGACTACTGTTAATGTTCAGGATCTTTCCCAACTCAATTTCAATAGGTTTTCTATTATAAATAGTGGTTGCTGGTATTGTTTGATCATGGATATCTCTGAGGGGATCTTCTTCGATTTCGTTGTCAAGGACTGCTTTAATTATGTGACATTTCGAACTTAATACTGTGGTAGGATGATTGATAAAAGTATTAATGGCATCGTCTTCAGTTTGGTTTTTGAATTAAAGGGTATCTACCATAGTCAATGGTGACCGAATATTTTTAGTTAAGTATGTTGCAGGTTTCTTCTTGGTTTTCATGATAGTCAAGCTTAGCTGAGAGGGAGGGTATAAAGCTAATTTTTTCACATCATTCCCCCTGGTTATAGTCATACTTCTTGTCCAGCAGCTGATATAAGCATCAACAGTCGCTAGCCAAGGCCTTCCTAATATTAAGGGATTTTCATCTACCTGGTTCCTAGGATTAATAATCAAGAAATCCGTTGGGTATTCCCAAGTGTCAACAGAGACCATGACATCCTGTAATGTTCCTTGTGGTCTAATGACTGAGCGGTGAGTTAGTTCCAGTAAGGTAGTTGTTGGTTCCAAGGTTGTGATACCAAGAATGTCGTAAGTTGTAGTTGTGAGAATATTAATCGCTGCCCCTAAGTCAACTAAAGTATTGGGAAAAGAACGACTATTTATCTGGACTGTGACAATGGGGTTTTTGATATCCTCATATTTTATAGGAGTTTCTTTGCCTAGTAATAAATCAGACAAATTCCTGAAAACATGGACAGTAGGGGTTGTTTTTGTTTTCCTCACAAACTTATTTATACACAATTATTTAATAGTTTTTTCATATATTGGAATATCTTGGATAGCCTGGAGGAGGGGAATTTTTATACAAATGTTCTTGAGTTCACCCAGAAAATCAAAGTCAGGATATTAAATCGAGCGTGGTATCAGCAATATTTTGGAGAATGGGGGGGAAGTGGTTATGTTTTTTTCAGGATTTTTTTGTCTGAATTTATCTTCCCCTTGTTTTATTTCTTGATCATCTACATTCAGAGGCTTATTTGTGTGTGGTTCCTCCAGTTTCAAATATTTATCCTTATCTATAGTGATTATGCGTCCAGATCTCAACTTAAGCTCCTTACATTCTTTCAACTCATCTTCAAGGTCCAGACCCTCAATGATTTGTATTGACTGAACTAGTCTGTTATTTGGATTTGGGTTGGGTTGAGCTGGAAGTTGCAGTCGTATATTATATTGAGGATTCTAATGCAACGTGTAAGGTGCTGGTAAAGTTGGTTGAGACAAAGGAGTTGTTCCCATGGGTTGGTTCGTAGATCTTTGCCAATTTGATTGCGAGTTCTGATTTTGTGAGGTGGAAGGGGACCATTGGGAGGAATAAGGGTTGTTTTGCAAGAATGGTGGTGGATAAGGGAAACCTGGCCAATTATTATTTGGATTTGACTGATTGGTCCATGGTGGCATAAAAAATGCTTGAGGTGACAAAAAAAGGTGGCTGATTCTGCCATGTTGCCCCTGAATATTGTTGAGATTTATATTGTGAGGAAGGAAAGAATGAATATGGATCGACAGGCATACCTGTCTGACGCACTTGCCATTAACGATGCTAGTTCAACAGATATACTGGTTCCATTTCTTCTTCTGCTTCCTTGGAAATTTCTTTCAATCCTGGGAGTGATGGGAGGCTTTCTGTGGCATGATCTTTAGTGCATATGGCGCATTTTCGTATCGTATCTAGGGGGCATTCTTTATGACTGTGATTTTGTCTACAACAGGGGCAGAAAATAGCCAAATTATGTTATATTATAGCCTGCTTCTTCTTAGCTTGCATGACATCCAATTGTGTCACTAGGGTCCCTAGGATATCAGTCTTTAAATCCTCCAATAGATTGCCGATTTTGTTTCGTGTAATGATTCCTCTTGAGGCTTTGTTGTCTCTCGAGCTTGCATCACGTCTGACTGGTTTCAGCCTTGTATTTCCCCTGGAACACTTTATGCACAAATCTATAATATTGTTATAGATTTCTTGATAAATGTCGCCTTTACCCATTATGTTTAATGTTTCTACCCATTGATCTTTCATACCTCTAATCAGTGTGGTTTTTATAACATTATCAGGCAGAATTGTGTAAGGAGATCTTTGCAGATTATACTGAAAATTCTCTACATATTCTTCTAGATTCTCGCTAGGCTTAGCTACCATTTGAAAATTTTCATCTTTTAATTCTCTATTTTGGCAATAATCTTGATATTTTTTAAGGAAAGATGTTTTCATTTGGTCCCAGACATTGATGGTGCCTCCACCAAGTCCCATAAACCAACGCAGTGCTTCTCCCTTCAGATTAGAGGGGAATAGATTTAGCTTCTGGGGGTCGGTAGTGTAATCATAACCCCTTCATAAAACATAAAACTCGAAAAGGAATGCATCGGGATCTTCTAAAGTTAGCCCATGAAAGGTAGGAATATTCTGTAATGGGATAGCCTTCATGGGGGCATTGACAGCTGTGTCAAAAATAGGGTATCGCAATGTAAAAGTTTGAGGTTGCTGGTTATTAGCCATTTGGTCAAAAATATGCTAGTATTCTTCAGGGATCTCCGGAGATGGAGAGTTATTCCTAGGATGTCTACAAGAGGTTGGAATAGTTCTAAGAACACTACCTTGATCTGGAATACTAGGTGTCCTCTGTTCAGTCACTACTTCAGGAGATCTAGGTTCTGATAATTTAATTTCAAAACTACCTGTTTCTCCTTCACCTTCACAGAGGTTGCAATAATTTCCTTCTTGTGAAGGGTGAGTTTGTGAATTCTCAGTATCTTGAAAACTCTGTTCAAACCCTTCAGTCTTACTATGAATCTTAGTGTTAGCTACAGATGGTGGTCCTGCAGCTTGAAGGAAGTCAATAGGACATCTGGCAGCAACAATTCTGGGTCGTAGAAATGACTGAGACTCAAATTTTCTTAAGATTTCGTCGATAAAAGTTGATCGTCCAAGGGTCACCAGTCCCTTAGGTTTTTCAGGTTTAGAGGGAGGAATTTTTTCTTTTTCAAGTCTTTCCCTCTTAGTCATTCATGCAAAAATACAAACATTCATCTCTACCTTAAATTCTCATGCAATTCTGCTAGAAAGCAGGCAGATGAGCGAGAATTTTACTTGTTCTTTACGTAGGTTCTTACCTTTCATTTTTAATACCCAGTTCTCCCTCAGCAGAAAAAAATCAATCAGACATTACTCATAGTAGCAACACACTCCGTGGCAACGACACCAAAATGTTGGGTGCTAACATGTGTCTTTAAAAGCTCCTAATTGCCTCACATTAACTATCAACCAGGGTAAGTCTTTTTATCTCAAGTGTGTACACAGTATGTGCAAGCTATTCATTCAAAGAGTAATGCTAAAGCCAATCGTTTTAATATAGATGCAATCATAAATCAGAACCTTAAAATAAAATGATTCACAAAGTATTATAACCAAGAACTATGATTCATTCTTAATTCAACCAATTCAAATGACAATCAACCGAGAGCACTAAAGCATTAACCGAGCTCTTTCAACTAGATCTAAATTACGAAACAAAGGAAAGTAGTGGAAATAACAGTTTATGATTTAAGTAATCAAAGCCAATTCTTTTAACAAGCAACTAATAAATTGGAAATGAGCACTCAAGGGAATAGATATAGAGATGTAAAATATCAAAAGTAATTCATTGTAAAGCAGAAAAGCATAATATACTTGCAGTAAATGGAAAAGTATAGCACAAAGAATAGCAACGAGATTCACCAAAGACCAAGCCCTTAGCCACCAGTGAACACTGCTTAGTTACTCCAGAGCAATCAAATGAACAACAATGCAAATTATATGTTAATCAACGCAATCATTACAACACAATTATGTCCTTCAGGACTACGTTATGTTCATTATAAAACGATACATAAATGAAAGAGACATGATACAATATGTGATATGATATGATTTACAATTCTCCACTTTCTCCTATGTCATCATGTCCATCTTCGTATTCTTCTCGTTCCTTTATAGCTAAAGGAAGAGGTAAATGTGATCCCTCAAGATCAGGGGATCTTGAGGGATTCATCACAAATTGCTATCTTAGAACAATTGGTCATTCTCATTGATTCATCTTCTGATTTGACCACCTTTAACACACATTCTTTTCCCTTGGTTAGATCATGCTGCTCCTTTTTAGGAAAAACTATTGTTTTATCTGTTATTTTCATCATAAAAGCAATGGGAATTAGTTTGGACGGTTAAACTATTTCATTCATTCTTTTATCAAAATCCATTCATGATATTATTATATTATGACACAAAAATGGACGAAGAAGAGGAAAAAGGATAGTATTTGAGAGTAAGTACATACCTATTGCAAGGCTCAACATTAGGGAAAATTTTAAGGATGGATGTTTATCTTAAATTTTAAAAACTTGGCGAATCTTAGTAGTCCCCAATATGTGAATTGTGAAATTTTTGACATTATTTTTGTAAAAAAAATTATTTTTGTAATAATTTATATTAGTATATATAAATTTTTGGCAATTTTTAGGGTAAAATATTTTTAAACTATAAAATTTGGGTGAATTTATTTTTTTTTAAATGGGAATTGGCAAATCTTTTTTTTGGAAAAAGCATGGAAAATTAGCGCACCTGCGAATATTAGCCCCTAAAATTTTCCATGCTCAACAGAGATATTACGAGAGGCCATTGAGGGACCTTTTCTTTCTACAAAAAAAGCTAAACCCAGTAACCCCTAAGGAATTACAATAGACTCACTGACCTGAATAGAGAGCCTCTTGAGAAAAGCCTCTTGAGAAAAACAAAGAGATATTCAACATAACCTAGAAAATAGACAACCAACCCATTTTGTAAAAGCCACCACAACTATAAAAACTTGAAGAATTGGTTAAACCAAGTGTAATAATTACAATTTGATACCTCCTTCCTTACTAATAGTATTAGTGGAATACATATCATTCGAATTGCATCCCCATTTCTGTCCATAAGAGTGCTAGAATATATCACCCGTAAACCTAAATGACAATAAATGGAGTGAAGAGACATTGAAAACCACCACCATACATATACCTATGCCATAAATTCTTCACCTTTATTTGGATGCTCTTATATCTTGAAGGAATTCTAGAATCCTCCATCCCCCACGTATCCTGGTGGCTTGTTTTCATAATGAATTAGTTCACTTTATGTATCTAGGTATTTTGATAACTACGCACGATTAAAATAGTTAGCTACTTATCGTGATTATAGTTAGTGTGTCTATTATGGAATTGAGGTACCATAATTTCAATTTAAATGTCAATAATTAATAGGTGGATGGTAGGGATTTAACCTTATAAAATATTCAGAAAATATTATTAGGAGTAGTGAAAGATAAGGGTTGAGATTTTGTTATGTAATATTTAACATTTTGACTAAGTCAAATTACATTAAAAAAAAAAAAAGATTTAAAAGATAAAATTAAATACAAATATTACTATAATGTAATGTAAATATTTTAGCTAGGTCAAAAAAAAATTTACAAGTAAGCATAAAAAAATAACCATATAAAATTAAAATAATTATAAAGAAATAAAAATGGCCCATGCTATTGATCCATAATATTAAAAACCCATGGCATTGGACCATGGTATTCGTGTAGAATATAGTCTATTTAAAGGGAGGAATTAAACCAACCTAGATCCATCTTAAGTCCAGATCTACCAAGCACCAAGAGGGATCAAATCTCTTTTGGTTTACAAGTTAAAAATATCCATGATAGAAGTGGATTCAATCTCCATGATTAAGATTCTTGTTTTTTCTCAAATGTATATATATATCTAACTCACATATTAGTTCTTATAATAATTTTCCTGTGATTAATAATATTCATAATGACTTAAAATAAGTTATAACTTAGTAAAATTCTATGATACTTTTAAATCCTTGCAACGTGAGATGTATGATGAGCTAAGTTTGTTAATGCTTATTACTCTGTCCCAAGGTAGGACTATAGCAATCATTTTTCCTCTTGACCACTAATAGTTTAGCATTGACCTTGACAACTTCTTATGTTTAACTTTAGAAATCATTAAATGATTTTTTCTTTAATTAAAAATAATAGTTTTTTTCCATGTGATTGGCTTAAAATTTTGAGTGTCTTATTTCAGCTTTTTTGATATGTGTCCTATGTCACCCATGAAATTTGGTCACCGTCACAATTTCATTTTTTATTAATTAACTCTTTGTATTCACTAATTGTAAATATATACATAACATAAAGTTAATATGGTTGTGTTGAGTTAACATATCTTTATTATTTAAAAATCTACATGTCAAAAAATAAAATGAATAAAATATATTAATTAAAAAATATATATTATTTACTTAAATCGATACTACTTTTTATTAAAGTTAAATTAAACAAACATATACAAAAACAAATTGCAATTATAAACAAATAACTTAATGGTTATATAAACTCAAATAATGATACATTTTTAAAGTAAATAAATACATGAAGTTATAGATGATTATATGAAATTGTATAGTAATAAATTTTAGGAATAGTTGAAAAAATATATTTATTGTAAAAAACTATTTGTAAATACCAACATGACATAACTTTTAATAAAGTAATTTGAACAATGCACATTATAATGTTTAACTTTGGAAAATAAATATTTGTTTTTTCGAAATTATTCAAAAAAACTATTTTTCAAATATGTGAGTGGGCTAAGAATTTGAAGGTCTTATTGTAACATTTGTGCCATGTGAATAACAACCTCCCATAATTTATAATTTCATTATTCATACAATTATTTGTATTCTTAAAATCAATAACTTAAAATATAACAATGCATTTAATGCATTTAACGAATCACTAATATAAAACTAACCAGTTTCTTTCTACAACTTTCCGATATAATTGCACTATTCATGCCATTATTTTTATTCTTAAACTCAATAACTTGAAATATGATCCCACATCCCAATATAATTGCACTATTCATGCCATTATTTTTATTCTTAAACTCAATAACTTGAAATATGATCACACATTCAACCAATTTCTTGGATTTCATTTACATTGAATAGAAAATAAATTGTGCAATTTTATTCTATGACATATGTAAGGTGGCACATATGTCCAGTTCCAGTGTTGTACATCAGTTATGGGAGGTGGTGCGACATCACAAATTAGTTATTAATCTATTCGTTTGTGACAATTATTAATCTATTCATCTGCGGTTTTCAAAGCCGTTGGAGTCTGCTGGAATGGAACAAGATTTTTCTTTCACGAATTCAAAAATTTACACCTTACATATGTTGTGGGTGGTTTGTATTATTGAATAATATTACAGTGTCTCTCTCTTTTTGCCTATATGAAACTCAAATGTAAGTTCCTTTATTCATTGCACGCATATTCTTATTTCTTTGGCATTTAAAAATTCAATTCCTGTGAATTTTTGTTTAACCGCTATAAGTTCTTAAAATTAATGTTATTGTGAATGGTATAATGCTTTAAGAGAAGTGTATAATGCGGTTTCTATGAAGTGAAGAATGTGGCAAGACTTTGTGATTCAAACTAGCAAGTTCATCCAACGAAATTGAATTGGATTTTTTTCTCATAGTTGTTTGAAGGGATTGTTAATTAATATTAACAACAAATGTAACTGGGGATTTATTTCCATTTCAGGTTGGAAACATCTGACACCTTACTGGGATTAAGTGTGGAATTCCTCATATGAATTTGGAGGGAAATCATGCCAGTATTTTTCTCAAAACGAGTTCTTTTTGGATGCAGTTGTGACAACCTCTTTACAAGCGAGCTGGATCCTATTGCAAAGGTGCTTATAATATTTTTCCTTCTATCTACGCCTGCTCTTCAATAAGCGAGCCAGTAATCAAGCGAGCCTTTTTTTTCTTTTCAGAAGAAGTAATCAAGCGAGCCTGCACTCTCCCATATTTTTTGTCGATCTTCTCACTGAAATATGGGTATGATTTATGATTTTATGCAAAGGATCCCTATACAGATCTGTTGGTTGCCTTTCACCTACATCTATACTTGCATTTGGTATATCTGGTGTCTCAAATAGGGCATGGAAATTTGATGTTAGTTTTGGCTTTCATGGTATACTTTAAATTTTTGTTTTTACCATTTTCATGCTACAGTCTATGTGGAACATGTATAAAGAACTTTATATCACTCTGTTATGTTTTTTTTTCCTTTCGGGATGACTTTTGATTTTCCTATCAGTTATTTTCACGTTTAAGAAATGATCTTAGTAAGATGAGGATCGATGGTATGACTGTATACGTAATCCTGGACTGATGATCCATGACTGATGTACTATTTATCACCTATATAATATAATATAGGCAGTGTTTTTTTCTTTATGAAGAAAAAAAGCATAGAATATGATAGCATAGAAAGATGATTGTGGATTGTATCTACTTTTATGTAATTTTTCACCTTACTGTGATTGAGTGTGGAATTCCTTATATGATAGCATAGAAAGATGATACTTTATTGAGTAATTTTATTTGTTCGGAAGAGTTAATAATTTCATTTCTCATGTTATGTGCTTAGTTATTTATTCTTTTATCAAGTTTCAAAATTACATAATATTTTCATTCTCTTGTTTACTTGTTTTTATTTTTCATATAATACTTTATTTCATGTGTATTTATATTTATCTTTTGAAATTCATTTAATCTATTCTATTTATTAAAATTAAAAACTTAAAAAAATTATTTCATGAGTGTTTAAATATTTCCTTAAAATCCATTTATTCTATTTTATTTATTAAAAATAAAAATTTAAAATGAAATTTTGAATGATATAAAATGGTACGAAAGAGGCAACATTTTTTCTTTACAACATAGCTTACGAGAAGCATCGATTTGATCACAGAATCTGAGACTATTGTTGCAAATATTACATTTATATTACAAAGGGGTGCGAAATAATAACTGCTAGAAATTATAGAGTTACTAGCAAACGATTATACACACAACAAATCACAACCTTTTTTATGTCTTTATTGATCACAATATTTATAAATATATTTGACATAAATTGTTGACTTCGACACTTCTATATCATGACTAAAACTCATACATATGAAACAACAACATCGATATCGACTCTTCATGACTCATATTGACAACTACACATGACATGGAAGCATTACTTCCAACACTCTCCCTTAATGCTTACATGAAAATTATTGAAAACACATATTACAACAATAATATTAATCTTTGTCTAACTGGTCTTCATCGGTACTTACACCTACCATGAAATCTCACAAACATCAATCTTTCTTCTCTTCCATATCTTTGAGATTTGGCTTGATCTATTTAAGACATAATTGCTTCATACCATCTTTTATGTACTTTTTAGAATTGAAACTTCTTGACCTCTCAGAGCACAATGAGTCAGTCTTCATACTAAACCATCTTATGGACATACCTCCATCTATTGAAAACATGGTCTTCCTCCATTGTATTCCACAATGATCTAGGAAGGCAGTTTGGGTATTGAATGTATTTAGAAGTCAATTATACAAGGTGGGCTCTTAAACACATAACAAATTAACCTGTAAGCTAATGTTCCTACCTCCACATGACGTCATCATATTATAACATTTTATACATACTAAAATTAGTGATATTTTCTTGTGTCACCATATGCATCAAAAACTAACAATTTGAAAATATGTTAATATGTTCTATAAATGGTTCTTCATTTGATTTTTCACATTACAATTGGAAAATAACATACTATAATATAATAAAACTACAACACACACTAAAAAAAATTTACACCTTAACAAAACACCAAAAAATGACTCAAATGAAACCAATGTCTTATATTTAATCTATGCATATCCTAATTTAACAATGCTAGCTTTGAAGATTTTTTATGTAACCAACTCACAAAACAATAGAAATAATAGATAAAAAACTTAAAAAATATCCTCTTTGAGGGGGAAACCTCCTTTACATTACATAAATGAAAAATTCTTGTATGATTCAAATAACAAAAGCTCCTTTCTATATATAGGAGTCTAAGAGGTCACAATATAATCAACACTAGCATAAAAATAATAATGTAAGGGCACAACAATAACAATAGTGGGCTTCTATGGGGCACAATAATAACAATATGGGGACTAAATGGGCACAAAAATAACAATATATGGGCTAAATTAACAATAAAAATAATGGGATACACTGGTATTATAGTGACCTAGCATGCCCCTCTCCTTAAAAAAAAGTGATTTCCTCAACACTTGTGTAGTTCTCAATGCTTCTGTATAAAATTGTCATCCTCCCATGAGGAATCTTCAGCGAGTAAGGTTTTTTACTTGATAACATACTCATAAATTGATTGATTTCGCAGCTATCGAGTTCTTGTTTCTGTGACTGCTTCAGGTTCCAATATGGTTTTTCCTTCCTCCTCAAGTTATGGAAATATTGTTTGAACTGGGAGCTTGTCACCTAGAACCTTCTTTAAGCATGAAACATGGAAAATTGGGTGCACTCAGGAAGATGTCAGAAGCTCCAATTTGTATGCAATAGTACCAATATTTTACAACACCTTGTAAGGACCATAATACTTTGGTAACAATTCATTATCCTTCTTAGCTTTCTTGATGGAAATTTATTTGTATGGTTGTAGTTGTAAAAATATCTGGTTGCCTACATCAAAAATTATTTGGTTGCGATGTTGATCTTCTTGTTGTTTCATTCGAATCTACACCAAAGTGAGGTCATCCTTTAAGAGTTGGAGACTTGTAAGAGTTGTAGAACTTTTTGTTGATTATTGATGCACGAACTTCCACTTATTTAACCTTGGAATTTTCTCTTAAATATGATGTGATAGATGGTGGATGATATTTATAAAGTGCCATAGATAGGGTCATTTTTTCTGCAGTATGGAACGAAGTGTTATACCACCATTCAGCCAGAGGTAACCACTTGACCCATTGTGTCTGTTTATCAAATAAAAGTCAATGAACATATCATTCCACACATTCGTTCACTATCCCATTTTTCCCATGATATTGAGGATGATAATATGAGCTATGAGATAATTGAGTACCCAGACAAGAAAATAAAATTTTCCAAAGAATTCTAGTGAAAATGGGATCTCTATCGCTTACAATAATCTTTGGGATTCCATGTAGATTTTGAATTGTTTTCGTAAATGTAGCACCAATTGTGCTAGCTTTAAATGGATGCATACTTGGTAATTCTATCAACTACCACCGTGATGAAACTGTTTCCTTCGGACTTGGGTAAAACTGTGATAAAACCTATTGAAACCTCCTCCCAACGTTGACTTGGAATGGATAAATGTTGTAACAGACCCCGGGTCTTAGTTGTATCAACATTATTTTGTTGGAAAACCAAAAATTCAGCCACAAACTTTTGAATATCAGATTTAAGGCCATCCCAAAAAAATTCCTTCTTAACCATGTGGTATGTTTTTAAAAATCCCAAGTGGCCCCCATGGGAGAGGCATGCAATTCTAAAAGAATAATGTTTTTGAGTTGGGAATTCTTACAAAGATAGAAGTAATATTTGTACCATAATGAATCATTTTTTCCATCTAAATGTATCAGATGCACTGGGATCTTTCTCCAACATTTGAATGATTTCCCACACTTCTTTGTCATTCTTCTATTCATCCCTTGCTTTGGTTATCCAATATGGTTGGATAATAGAAATGGAACAAAACAATGTTTCCAAATCCTCAATCCTTTCTTGCGAGTGCATCTACAACAACTTTTTTCTTCCCTTTTGTACAAATTATTTCAAAGTCATAACCTAAAATCCTTGTGAATCATTTTTGCTACTATTCTGAAGATAATATTTGTTCTAAAAATTATTTAAGACTATCATAATCCATTTTTTTTTCCACAACAAAAAAATCAAACCTTCTATTAGAGTATAGAGAGTTACATAGTATATGCAAGAGCATTCTAGAGAACTGCTTTTCTCCCTTTTCAGAAAGAGAAGTAGTTTCAGCTGTGATAAATAGGATGTGCATATTCATCAACCAACCTTATCCACAAAGGAGTGAACCTCCTCATCCCTTCCCTCCTCCCGGGCTTCCTTTCAGGAAAAACACCCGAAACAGAGGAGAGAAGGGACTACTGTGAGAAACTGGGAAACTTTGAGCTGACACTGATCTAGTTTCCATCTAAAACAAAAAAAAAAAAGAGAATATTTACTCAAGGCTTGAGCCTCCTTGGTGAGGAAAATAGCTCAAGGTCAAGACAGATGTTTGAAAGTGTATTGTACCATAGTATTAAGAAGTTTATTACAAAAACAAAATATTTACAGCATGAAAAGACACAGAAGAGTAGAGTCTAGAGTTTTTAAACAAAGATAGGTTTATCAATGGCTTGAACAAGCCCATCAACCAGTTCCACTACTATCCAAGTCCCCAGATCTTGCTCAACGGCTTCCTTAGAAAGTTGGTTTGCATCGTGGTTCCTTTCCCTATAAATATGGCAAACAGAAATCTCAGTAAAAAGAAGTTTCAAGCGATTAATATCATCAAGCAGAGGTAGTAAAATATAATTGTTACAATGCTGCAACCCATTGAACCACTTTAAAACATTCATAGAGTCCCCAAAAACCTGAGCCACTCTCAAGTTCATAAGGGAAAGCCAACTTAAAAGATAGTGGAGGGCTTTGAGTTCTGCAAAATTATTGGTTCCCTATCCCAAACCAATAGAGGCTTTGAGGATATTTCTTAAAGGGAAATTAATAAACAACCCCGCACCACACCTACTCTGTGGATCAGATGCTCCATCAAAATATTTCCAGGGAATGTCTCCCATGATATTTTCCTGCTGAATAATTTGAGCATGCTGAGGTTGAGCTGGGATTGGCATATGGTCAAAAATTGATGCATCTTCAGCAGCCAACTTACAGATAGGAAAATGAGAGTCATTAAAAATCACTTGGTTCGTCACAATCCAAGTGCTCCAAGCGACCAGAAGAGGGACTGAGCATACCCTGTCATCTAGAGCTTCCTGCCACCACCTTTGCCATGCATCCTCCACATACTGTCCTTCCCACTTATGTGGAATCTTGATCAGGTGTAATGTTTCATTCCACAGGCTTATGTTGAAAGGGCATTGGAGAAATACATGATGCACTGATTCCAGCTTATCTTTGCAAAGCGAGCACCATCCAGGGCCACTTTTCCCCCTTCTTTGCAAGAAGTCCCACGTAGGAACTATTTTCCGGAGACTGCACCAGAAGAACAGCCTCGACCTTGCCGACCCTTTTAGCTTCTAGAGCAGTTTGGACCACCAATGAGGTTCCTCCCATCTGTTTTGGCTCATAATCCAATTATAGCCCACTTTTGGGGTGTAGAGCGTTGACTAAGAGTGGACCCATCTAAGTTCGTCTAGCTTGTCTTGAATTATTACGTTTGAGTTCTGAAGGTCCTAAATATAATTCTCCCACTCCCCCATCCATCTTGCCTCCAACTAGAGAGCAATCCCTAACAACCATTCTTGCTTCCAAATAGAGGAGTTTACAAGGTCCACAATGTGATTAAGGCATAAGAGACCTATATTGTTCAGAAAAGATGTTAGATCTTTTGATAAAGCAAGACTCCCCGAGCAGCCCACCCACGGATCGCGACCCAGTCTGACCTGGGTTCCATTCCCTACATGCCAGGCCAACCTCTATTCTATGATCTTGACAGAGGCTATAGTAGCCTTCCATATAATGGAAGATTTTTTTGAAGACTTCTGAGGCATTCGCGGCCATTTCAAAATTGGCATTGGGTCTATATATTTCCTTTTGGTAACATAGGTCCAAATATTGTCTATAGTGATTAATCTCCAAGCTAGCTTAGCTGCCAAGGATTTCGAGAAAGTGAAAAGGTCTTTTAGTCCCCAACCTCCCCAGCCTTTTGGTCTCACAATTTTCTCCCAAGCCACCGAGGGAGTCATGTGTTCAACCTTTGATCCTGCCCAGAGGAACCTACTGTAGATCTTGTTGATAGAGGTCAAAATGATTTTAGGGACCCAAGACAGACTGACCCAATAAACAGGGATGGCCATTGCTACTAATTTTATCAGTACCAGTCTACCCGCTCTAGATAGCCACTTGAAGCTCTAGTGATTCATTCGACTTTATATATTGGCTATGAGCCACTTTCAATCTTTAATGAGATAGGAATCTGGTTTTAAAATAAACCCCAGATGCTTGAAAGGGTCCTGTAGGGATTTGATTTCAAAGTTCAGGATTGTAACAATCCTTCCCAATTCCTCTCTCAAGAGCCCAGCTATTGTCAGGGAATATTTTTGCTTGTTTATGCGAAGCCCCATTGCTTTCAAAAAAATATCAAGCGTTTCGTTAAGACAGCGACATTCTTCTAGGCTCCCATTAATAAAGAGGAGAATGTCATATACAAACAACAAATGAGTAACCCATAATTTACTACCACTTCTATTCCTCTAAAATAACCTTCCCTCTTTGTTGCATGTATCATTAGACTCAGAACTTATGCTACCAGCAAGAAGAGAAGAGGGGAGAGAGGACATCCTTGACGGAGGCCCCTTTGAGGATTAAAAAAACCTGAAGCCGCACCATTAATCAAAATAGCAATTGAGGAGGTTTTGATGCGGCTTATGATCCATCTGAAAAATCAAATCTGAAGCCCAAATGTGTCAGCAGGAGCCTTAGATACATCCAGCTAATTAGGTCAAATGATTTGGAGAGGTCAATTTTGACAATAGCTCCCTTTTTTATATTTTTCTTGAGGCTATGTAGAGTTTCCTGAGCCACCCCCACTGCTTCATGGATTTGTCTTCCATCCAAAAACCCAAATTGCTCAGCTGAAATATGCTTGGATAGGAAAGGTTTCAATCTGGAGGCAATCACTTTGGCTATGAGCTTGTAGATGCAGGTACACAAGGAGAGAGGGTAGAACTCAACGAAAGAAGAGGGATGATCTGATTTCGGAATGAGGGCTAGCAAATTTACATTTAAGGGTTGATAGATGGTTCTAGTGAGACGGGATTCCTCAACCACTTCCACCAAGTTGTCCCCTAGGCTTTCAAAGAAGTGTTGGAAAAATTTAGCCATCCAACCATCATGCCCAGGACTTTTATCCTTCGGCATTACCTTTAGAATAGCCTCCACCTCCTCTTTTGAGACAGGTTCCATGATGTTTTCGTTTCCTTCCTCATCAATATAGCTAGTAAATAATTGGGCCACCCTAACAACTTCAACTATGGATACTTCCTCCAGAGCTCTAAAAAGGTCTTTGAAAAATTTTACCCCTAAATGAGCAATATCTTCAAAATATTTTTCCTTCTCTTCATTGTCCTTCTGAATTTCCCATATGGTGTTAACATTTCTTATTCCTTTAGCATAGTTCTGGAAGAATTTTGTATTTTCATCCCCAGCTTGGAGCCACATTTCTCTACTTTTTAGTTGCCAAATTTCCTCTCTGAGTTGAAGAATCTTCAACCTGGTATTTTCCAAATCTCTAACCTGATTTCTAGACTCCTGAGAGGAATATCCAGCTCCTTCTGGAGATTCGAGGAAGTCAAATTCTTATTTTACCTGCCTTAGCTCCTCCTCTTTTTTTTCTTTTTTTTTCCTGAGCCCATTCATTAGTCGCTTTCTTCATATTCTTTAGGTTTTCCATGAAATTTTGACTACTGCTTACTGAGCCCCTTAGATTCCCTTTCCTCCACGTAGCATGAAACAAGGAGTTAAAGGATTTGTCTTTTAGCAAGGAGGAATTAAATTTAAACGGGGTCCTAGGTTTTTTCAAGCCTCCCAAAACTTCCAAAAGGATTGGAAGATGATATGACATTCCTCCTTCCCCATCCCAATGCCTAAAGACAGTAATTATTCTTGCTAGATCTTCACTCAGGAGAAAGCGGTCCAGCTTTTTAGAAATCCAGGTGTCCCCCATTCTTCGGATTCTCTAGGTTGGCCTAGGTTTGATGAAGGTGGAATCCACTAGCCAATAGGTAGCCAGTTTGCTTGAGAAGTAGTCTGTAAGACGATTTTCTCTTGCTGAAGGACCCCGGGACTCCAAAGCACCAAGGGAGAAATTTAAGTCCCCCCCCAATTATGAGATTTGGATGACTCATACTTGTTTTCAGAAAGAAGGGGTCCCAAAAATTTTCCCTTTCAATACAGGGGCCATATATATTAAGAATAAGGAATGGAAAACAAAGTTCACTTGAGTAAAGTTACATTTCCAAAGAGTTATAAAACCCCCAAGAGGAGATCTCTCTAAATTTCCCAGGTTTAAACCCCGTTGCCAAGCCTCCTAGCGTGCCAATGGCATTGAGCACTTGGAACATCCAGCTAGGGAACAAATTAGAAAGAATTCCTTTAACTTCAACACCCTGCCCCAAAGTTTCTTGAAGTAACAAAATATCTGGTTGTAGTGAGTTCACCAAATCTCTGAGAGCTAGTTTTTTAGGTTGACTAGCTAAACCCCTACAGTTGAAAGAAAGAATGATCATCTTAACCCCAGTTTGGGTGGCAGCGTTGCTCTAAGCACCCTAGAAAAATACCTCTTCTTGCCATATACTATGTCAATCTTAGCTTTCAATTGTGCTTTATAAAGTTTTGAATTCCTGCTCCTCGACTTCCTCAGCCCAAAAGGAGTGGGATCAGATGATAAACCCCCAACTGCAAAACCTTTACAAGTCCCAGTGGCTAGAGGTCTTAGATTATAATGGGGGGCCACTGGAAAACTGGAAGAGGGAGAGACTAGGTCACAAATTGCAGGAGGGATTTAGGGAGAGGGCCGGGGGGATGAAGGAACGGACATGATGATTCTATATGTAGATAGATAAGAACCAACCTGAGATTGAAAACCTTGAGGGGCCAGCCTGGAGGGACCAGGCTTAGAGAGACTCGAAATAGAAACACAATGAGACAAAAGAAAAGAAGGAGCATGGAGAGGCATACCCGTCTGAGTCACACCAATTGCACTTGATTGTGGGAGGGGAATCTGGAGGGTCTCCAGAGCAGGGTCTGGTTCATACAGTTTGAGCAAGGAGAGATTGGGTCCTGTAGACAAAGAGGCCTTCAAATATTCTTCTAGACATGCAAATTATTTTATTAGAACCTCCTCCAGACCATTCTTCTCCTCTGCTATGTTACAGGCCACATTTTCCTTAGAAAATGCTTTAAACTTTCTTCTTCTCTGGTGCCCAAGAGGGAAATCCTTGGCCAGGTGACCATACTTATGGCATCTATGGCAGCGAAAAGGAAGGTGTTCATAATCCAGTATCTGCAGGAACTCCAGATCTCTATACTTCAATGTCATAGCATCAACCAACCCTTCCCTGGGGTTGATACTAACAAGGATTCTTGCCACACTAAGGTCTCTAGATTGTTCAAATGACATGTATACATCAAGAAATTTGCCAAGTGTGCTGCCAATTGAGTGAAATACAAAGTCCGTCCAAAACGGCATTGGGAGCCCAGGTAATTTAACCCACATAGGGGATTCTGCCATTTTTTCCTTTTTTGCATCAAAGAGAGGAGTCCATATCCGAAACAGGATCGGTCGCTTCCCAAAGTACTAGTTCCTTTCCAAAACCTAGTCTAGATGTTATTTCTATCCAAATCTGATACTGAACCATCCTCTGTCCAGGACCTTGATTTCAATAGGGCCCCTAGGGGCTTCCCTCCACTCTGTTGAGGTCCTCTCAGAAATGTAATCTATCGAATACTTCCTACCCTGGACTCTTCCTACCAAGATGGTTATAGTAAACTCCATAACTTCGTCTATTTGGATATCCACCCCAAGGACACAGCTGGGGAGTTCCTTTTTTCTTCTGATCGCCTTGCTATTTTTTCTCTTTGCTCCCATAGACTCCTTTCTCCTTTTTTCCCCTCCTTCCACTTGTGTATGTGGTGCATATGTAACTTCTACCACAGACGACCTAGGTTGCCCTTCTACGGCTTCTCTGGAGACCCCCTTTTCCACACCCTTGGCTGAAGACTGCCCTGCTCCAGGTCCACAATCCTGACTCCGTCTAAGAGCCTGACCTATTTCCACCACTCTTTGTAGCTCACCTTCTATAGCTTCATTTGAAGAAACCATAGAAAGATTATGGTTTTGAATCTCTTCCTGCACCGTACAAAACCGACCTTCTTCAGACACAAGCGTCAGATTGACCACTTGGTTTGCTAGAAATGAAGGGAGATTTGAGATATTCAGGTCTTGAGTCAGGGGAGGGTTTTGATACTAGGGGGTATCAACCTTCGCACAACCTCCAGAGAGATCTATACCCTACTGTCGAAAATCCCACAAGACCTTGCACAGCTAGAAAAACAACAATATCTTTTAATCTGCCTATGAGAGAATCAAAAGAAGAAATACATGGTTCCAGCACGAATGGAGTGGGAAGAAGAATCTGGTGCTGAGAGCTTCCACCATCTCCAAACCTAGATTTTGGCGGTAGGGATTGAGCAGAGGAAGCCCCAACCCTCCACCTCCTTCTTAAGGTGCTTTGAAAGGTCTCTTCCAACAGAGTGGCTATGTTTAAAACCCCATGCTGGCCGCTTAACTCACTCAGACCTTGAGATTTTTCTGCAACTTTCAGGAATAAATGGTCCAAATTTTTAGTTGAAACCTCATGCCCCCAACAGGTAAGAAAATCTTCAGGTGCAGGTTCAACGTCCACGTACTCGCTGTCAAACCCCATTTTTGTCACTAGGTTGTCTCCTTAAAACCACACCATGGATGTGGAAAGTTCGTTCCTGTTATGAAACCCTAACTGCCAAACACCTTAATGTAAGAAAAAACAATCATTTTCCACTAACCTCCATCATTTTCCCGGTTAGTCGGAAATGACCCTCCCTCTCCCATTTGTGCACCTCATGGCCAGTTGCGGGAGTCCCAAGTGTGGTTTGTCCTCTGACAGAGGTACAGGCCTGTCACATCAACATCAAAATCCCGAGAGGGAAGAGAGTACCATAGGAGAACTATAGGCCCCTAGGGTTTCCGCCATTGATCCATAACCCTAAATGATTCAAGAACTTACACAAAATTGCTGCCACAAATCATCAATATCATAATCCGTTTTTACCTTGAAGTTTCTTCCCATTAGGTAAGGTCTTCATTGCTTAAGTGTATGTAGTATTGTTAAAATTTCCTTTTGAAATACTAGGTCTTAGTAAATAATTTCTTTTCATTGGATGACTTTCAAAATAAATGGGTCTTCCTTCTTGTATTAAAACAACACCAATTCCATTTTCTAAGGCATCACATTCTGCAATAAAGGTTTTTGTGAAGTCTGACATAGCTAAGAACAGTGCTTAGCACATTGCCTCTTTAAGAAGTTCAAAGGACTTAGTTTCTTCTAGATTCCAAGAAAATGCATTTTTCTTCAACAATTTTATTAGAAGTGTTCCTATTCTCCCATAATTCTTAACAAACTTGTAATAATACCATGTCAACCTGAGAAATCCTTGCTGCGATTTATTTTTTTAGGGATTTTCCATTCGTTAATGGATTTAATTTTGTTAGGGTCTACATTAACACACTCATGAGATACAATATGACCTAGATATTCCACCTCCTATACTCCAAAGAAAAATTTGGAGATTTTTGCATATAACTGTTTCTCCTTGAATAGTTTGAGCACCCTGTCAACATGTCGAACATGATCCTTATGAGACTTGTTGTATATTAGTATATCATCAAAAAATACTAACACAATATTTCCAAGGAAGAGTTCGAAAATGGAATTCAACAAACCTTGAAATGTAGAAGGTGTATTAGTAAGGACAAAAGGCATGAACAAAAATTAATAATGACCCTTATGAGTTTTCTAAATGTCTTTAGTATTCATTATTATTTGATGATATCCTAAACGAATATAAAACTTGGTGAAGTAAATTTTTCCATGTAATTCATCCGATATTTCATCAATGACAAGAATGGGGAATTTATATTTAATAGTGATATTTTTTAGCTCCCTATAATCCAAACACATGCACCATGATCTGTCGTTCTTATGCACCAATAATAATGGAGCAGAGAAATAACTTTGACTATGTTGAATTATGTCAGCCTCTAGCATTTCTGCAATCATATGTTCAATCTCACTCTTTTGGGCATAAGGATATATGTAAGGCCTAATGTTGTAGGAAGAATTCCTGGAATCAAATGAATAGCATGATCATGATCAAAAATAGGTGGGAGGCCTTTAGGAGTCTCAAACACCTTGGAATGATTGTCCAAGAATTTTTGGACATCTTGAGAAATAGATTATTTTGATGTTTGAACATGTACTGAGCATACTTGTGTAATTATGCCTTGTTGTTCTTTCTTTAGAATATTTTTCATGACATTAGATCTGAATATCTTTCTTGGTTTCCCTACGATATCCCAAAATTCAACTTCCTTTCCTTTTCAAAAAAATTTCAAGAAAAATTCTTATAAATTATAAGCTATAGTCCCCAAAGATTTTAATGATTGTACTCCTAGTACAACATCAACACCACCCATTGGAATAGAAAGAATTGGACTATTCAATACATATTCCCCCATGGATAGCTTGATATTGTGGCACTTTCCCAAGAAATTCATATTTCCTCCATTTGCAACCATAACTTGACACTATGGTGCTAGATATAGGAAGCAATTAAATTTCTTGGCTATATTACAATGAATAAAATTATGGATACTACCTAAATTAATCAACACTATTACATTTTTTTCTTGATATATCCTTCTATCTTGAGAGTTTCAGGAGTGGGAATTCCTGCCAATGCCTTACAATATATTGTTGAATTCATTAACTAAGGAAATATCGTTTTCTTAAGGGTGGGGTGGAGTATATTGTGAGAGCTCATCGCAAAAAATTTAATATTTCTTTAGTCAATGCAAGGAAAATGAAGAGGCTAGTTAATGCAAGTAAAACTTTTGTTCTTCTCATGATCAAGAAAAAGGATGATGTTGACTATGAATCTTTTGAAGGATGGGATGAAAAATTAAAATCTGATTTATTTTATGTGGTAAGTCAGTATGGCGAAATGTTTCAACAAACAAGTGGGCCACCTCCCAAGAGGGGAATTCAACATGAGATTCAGTTGCAGCAGGATGTTCCACTTCCAAACATTGGTATGTATCGCATGTAAATTATGGATAGTTTGGAAATAAAGAAGAAAATCCAAGAATTTCTTAAAAAGGGTATCATACGCCCATCTACTTTGCCATGTGGTTCACCAATTGTTTTGGTACTAAAGAAGGATGGGACTTGGCGCATGTGCATAGATTTTCCTGCACTAAATAAGATCATGGTAAAGAATCACTACCCACTCCCACGCATTGATGATTTTGTAGATCAGTTAAAGTATGCAAGATATTTCAGTAAGTTATACTTATGAAGTTGTTATCATCAAGTTAGAATAGTGAAGGAGGACATTCGGAAAACTACATTTAAAACTAGACAAGGATTGTTTTAATGGCTAGTTATGTCATTCAGTCTAACAAATGCTCCAGCTACTTTCATGAGAGTCATGAATGATGTACTAAGACCATTTCTAGATTACTTAATCATTTTTTACTTAGATGGCATACTTATATTTATAAAATCAAGAGATGAACATGTCATGCATGTGAACAAGGTACTTGATGTCTTGAAAACAATGCAATTATTTGTAAAGAGGTTGAAGTGTGAGTTTGGGAAGACTTATTTAGTGTATTTGGGACACATTGTTGGAGGAGGAGAGTTGAATATAAACCCTTCCATAGTAGAGGTCATTCTAAATTGGCCCAAGCCTAATATACTTACAGAGGTAGCAATATTTCTTGGGGCAGCACAGCTTTGGAGGAAATTCATTACTAATTTCTCTTCCATTGTAGCTCTGTTACATGCATTGACAAGTGTCAAGAAAGTCTTCCATTGGGGAGACATGCAACAAAATAATTTGATGCTTTAAAACAAACAATAAATTCAACACCGATATTGGCTCTTCCAGATCTTATACAACCATTTGATATCCAAACAGATGCAAGTGATTACACCATGGGGGTAGTTCTCATGTAGCATGGTAAGCCTATTTCGTTTCATTCTAAATTTTTTTAATGGAGTTGTGACTAACTATCCCACCTATGACAAAGATTTATATGCATTGGTACAAAGTGAAAAGAAATGGAAACACTATTTGATGGGGAAAGATACCATTGTCCATACCGACCATCAGCCATTACATCACTTACAATCATAATCAAAGTTACAACAATCAAGACATTTCAGATCGATGGGATTTCTACAACAATTTCATTTTGTTATCAGGTATGAAAATGGAATCTAAAATAAGGCAGTTGATATGCTCTCTAGGCCTATTATAAATTCATCTATTATACTCAAGCACAATTCAGTTATGTATGAAAGTTACATTGAAGAATATGCATATGATAGTGATTTTCAAGATGTGTATGAAAGCTTAAGTCAAGTAAACAAAAATTAAGAGTTAGATTATCATGTGCATAAAAAAAATTTGTATCGCTTGGGAAAGTTATGTCTACCACAGGGGGAAATAAACAGTATCATAAGGGAGGCACACACATCATCGATTGTTGGATATTTGAGTGTAGGTAAGACAGTAGAAAATATCCAAAGGTATTGTTATTGGCCACGCATGATTGATAGTGTATCTCGTTTTATTAGAGGATATTATTTATGTGTAATAAGTAAGCCTTGTAATAGGAAACTTGGATTGTACAGTCCACTTCTGGTTCCTTCACATCCTTGGGAGAGTATCTCAATCGATTTTGTAGGTGGTCTTCCAATGTCAAGGAAATATCATGATTACTTTTATATTATGGTAGATAGGTTCAAAAACTGTCTTTTGATGCCATGTAATAAAAAAATTACAACTGAACAAACCGATCATCTTTTCTTTCAAAATGTATGGATTAATTTTTCTCTTCCTACTTCTATTGTAAGTGATCGAGATTCCTGGTTTGTTCATAATTTTTGGTCAAAATTAGGGGACATGATGCACACAAATTTTAAGAAGAGTACAAAATTTCATCCACAAACAGCTGGTCAGACCAAGGTGGTAAATAGGATAGTCATTAATCTTCTTATAAGGTATTTTAGAAAACATCTTGAGTTTTGGGATGAACATTTGCATTGCATTCAACATGCTTACAACAGGGAAAAACATTCTTCCACAAACACATTGCCATTTGAGTCGTGTCTTGGGTACTTGCTAAGATCGCCTTTGGAATTTTCCTTCGAGAAAGATGTCGCTATATATGGTCATAGTGAAATAGATAAGGAAAGGAATTTCATTGAGAAAATTCAGTTGGTACATCACACAGTGCAATAACAACTTGAAAAGAGTCAAAGCAGCTACAAGGAAAGGCATAATAAATGTCGTGTTGATCACAAATTCCAGGTTGGAGATGAATTTTGGCTATATATCAGCAAAGAAATATTGCAAGGGGAAGGTAAAAAACTCAAGCCAATCCATTATGGTCCATTTAAAATTATGGAGAATATTGGTACTAATGCATTTAAGATATATTTTCCTCCTTATATGCAAATATATTATGTCATTAATGTTGATAATTTGAGATTGTTTGAGCCTACATTGATTCATGATTAAGGAGAGCATGTTCAGCTTCCATCAATAGATGATTTCTCGCCAAAATATCTTGATGAACTTCAGCAAGATCTCATACTTGACTGAAGAATCAAAACTTCAAGGAGATGGGATTTCGAATACCTTAGAGTGGGACTCAAGGGATAAAATCCTTCCAAGACCAAATGGATGGAGAGTGAAAGGGTGAGGGAGTTTTACCCTCACCTGCTGAATAATTGATAGTGTCTTTTGGGGTCTAAAAGGCTTCTAGTGGGGAGGAATGATCAAAGGCTTAGTATTTAGCTCAAAAATGAAAGTTATCAGAAATGCTTCAAATCAGAATGACCTGATAGAGCTCGTCACCAATATTCCAACACAACTCGTTTCATCAAAATCCAATTTCATATTAGTAAGTTATGGTCTGCTGTTCATTTTCTTAAAGAGGTAAAAAATGTGCAGAACAGTGACAAACTAATGACTTGGTAATCTAGTTAGCACCTCAGGAATATCTATGGAATATTCTCTAGTTTTCAGGCAATGACACTGTGACAAGTGTCATAGTTAGATTCGCCAATGTTGCTTGGGAAATTGAAATTTGTCTTCCTAATCCTAAGGTTGGAATTTTCAAATATGGTGGATTATTATTTTTATATGGTTGGAATTAAGCCAATGGAGAAGGGCCATGAGGCGCAGCCAGAGGCTTCCACGTGCCTTCCGTCATGACAAGGTTGAACGATGTTAATATTATATCCAAGGTCGAAATTAAGTTTGAATGGGCGCGTATATTTTTTAACGAAGCTCAAAATTCGAATTTTATGGGCGCATATATTATTCGCAAACATTTATTTTAACCAAATTATTTTTCTATAGTTCTATTCACCAAAAAATATTGACTAAGGAGGGGCGAAGGTCGGGGTCGACCCCGCGACCTCCTCCAGGCTAGCACCCGCATCAACTTCCAGACCATCCTGTGTTCCTTGACAGATAAGGGATGCCACCTATATTTAAGCTTTTTCAGCGCCAGATTTGGGGTTCCATAGGGGGCCAACCTCCTCCATGTGGTCAAGTTCTCAGAACCATGGGGCAACACTATTTCTAACATATATTTAAACAAAAATTAACCCATTAATCACACTAATGTGTGCTTATATTAACATTAAGTGTGGGTTTATCATGAGCGGCGTATTTGGCAGAGCTTCCAAATGTGGTGGAAGCTCCACCTTTAGTGGAGTTAACTAGCAGATTTCTAGTTTTAGTGGATAAAATGTAGGAAGAATTGGTTTTTCCATAACTGAGGAAATTTTTGACAAATTGTTGCTTAGAAAGAGTCATTCTTGGTATTTTAATGTTTTGGAACCATTTGAGTAGGTTCCAGAGGAAAAAGAAAACTTTAAACAACACTTTTGCACAACTGAAGCTAATACAAAGCTCCAAGGTATGAAGCTGGACCAAGGAGATGTAGCCCAGGAGGGGTGAACTCCTTCATCAAAACCATGTGTATTTGACTCAGTTTTCTGTGTTTTTTATGCTATTGTTCAGCATTTAGTTTCCATGGTTTTATGTTCATGAATTAAACTTAATCTCATCAAGTTTATTTAATTGTCAATCATAAGCACATGTATAAACCCTTGTATAAGAAGAAAACCAAATCACTTTCATGTTAAATCTGAAATTGATATTAGCACAACATTAACTAATAGTCAATTTCAGTTCATTACTTAATTTAACTAGCGTATGTACACGACTTTCATTTGGGAAACTAGTGTATGACCATTGTACTTATAATTCAGATAAATCTTCAGTAAATTTACTTAGACCAGTGCATATCAGACAGTTAGTAAGTAGTAAATATGTGTAGTAATAACATAATAAATCATCACACATAAGCAACACACATGAACACTAGGATTTAAGGTGGAAAACCAATGTGGGAGAACCACCACTGTTATCATCTTTGTCTTCAATATTTATTATATATAAAACTTCTTACAATATTGTACTAGCACAGACTCATACCAGCATGCAGGCACCCACCTGTAGAAGGCTGCAACCTTCACTCATTCTCTAGCACCCACTGGAAGGGAGCTCCAACCCCATGATCTCGTTTACCGATATCCACTATAAGGGAGATACAAACCCCTGATCTCATTTACCAAAAACCACTGGAAGGGAGCTACGATCCCCTCTCTGAAGGCTCCAACCCTCGGCACTACCATGGACCACGTTTCATAAATTTTCACACTATATCCACTGGATTTAATACATCACAACTTGTAGGCCTCTTTTCATCCAATTTTTCAGACTAGACCCACTGCACTCATTTAAGCCCAATACCATACATCAAACTAAAACATATAACTATACCAAATCAGTCATTGAATCATCAATCAACCAACCAATCACTAATCTTTAATCGCAATCAACTAGCAAAATAATTAGTACTCAACACAACCCAGATCTATCTGAAGACATCATTGACAAACAACAAAAATACAACAAAATTGATTAGACATTTTCTTCAGTATTCTTGAGTGAAGCCCTGGCTTTAATACATGCCTCCCAATAGACTTATTTGCATATGTACACACTTATCCTGAAATCAACTCGCGTATATATCTCAACATATTATTGAACATATACACTACTCTATAGAACCGAACTCGCGTGCATACATGCCTTCCTTGTGTCAAACCTGCGTATAGATCTGTAAATAATTCAGGACTACGTAATACTTCAAAACTTCAAACTTACTTAGATCATACCCTTCACTACAGCAAAAAAGCGCCAGACCACAGATCTAAGAAACTCATAGACATATCATGCAAAACATAGACATTTAAGGTCTAGAGATCTTGGTCCATCCTTGTATTAATGAGTGTATATTTATTCCATATCTATCAATCAAGTATAGCCCATACCATACAAATATACTTCAGGTTGAAGTATTCATTCATTACCCTTACTCATGCACACTTAGCACTTTGATATCCACCTCCTTATATATTTTGAGCCTTATCCAATACCATGAGCCAAAACCACATTAGTGTCGATGGTATTCTTGGACGAGATCAAATAGTTGTTATTGCTCTTGATATTGTGGGATAATACCATGGTAAAGACCCTTGGTATTAATAAAATAGTGTGCCAACATGTACATGACTTTTCTTCTTCATAACCGTGTGTATACGCGACTTGGTCTTGATGAACCCGTGTATATTTCTTCAAATATTCATCTTCATCAAACTTCTAATTCTAATCTGTAAACTTCTGTTCCATCATTCTTTTATTCTGTCCCATCACTCTATTATCTTTGAACTAGTGTGTGAACTCTGTTACCATTAGGGGAATTTTGAGGTCTAAAATGGGTCTCCTACAAAATTATAAAATAATAGTGGAAATAATAAAATAATATTAGATTACATCATCAAATTTTAGAGGGAAAAAAATAAAAAACTACTTTTTTCAACTCATATTTTCAACCTATTTACCTATGGGTTTACTCAAATTTCTATCAGGAACACTCGTTGGATGTAAAATTTAATTCTTCATCCAAGAAGTACCCATGTTGCATACTTTTCAATGGACCCTGCTACATGAAAAATGAGAAATAAATGAAAAAACGTGATTGCAATTACGTTTTTTCATGTATTTCTCATTTTTCGTGTAGATCATGTTTTTTCATGTATTTGTCAATTTTCGTGTAGCAGCGTCTATCGAAAGTATGCAACATGTGTACTCCTTAGATAAGTAATTAAATTTTTATTCCAATGATTACTCCTGCTTGAAATTTGAGTAAAACCTTAGGGAGGTAAGGTTGAAAATACAAGTTGAAAAAGTAGTTTTATTATTTTATTATTTTTTAATATTTTTACCTTTTTACCCCAAAAATGGTGAATCACCCTGCATGGTTAACATAATCATCTTGAATCCTATTGGTTCTTATAAATTTTATTCTAGTTGTACATTTTTCTTAGGAGTCTCATTTTAGACCTCAAAAGTTCTCTAATGAAGTGGGTTGCCATCGAGGAAGACACCTTCATCATAATGCCCGCAATAGAAATAATAGATCAATGACTTGAAAATATCCTCTTCGAGGGGGAAACCTCATTTATATTACATAAATAAATAACTCTTGGATGATTTAAAAAAAAAACCTCCGTTCTACATATAGGAGTCTAAGGGGTCACAATATAATCAGAGTCGACATAACAATAATAATGTAAGGGCACAACAGTAACAATAGTGGGCTTCTATGGGGCACAAAAATAAAAATATGGGAACTACATGGTCACAAAAATAACAATAAGGGGGCTGCACTAATAACAATAAAGGGATACACTACTATTATATGGACCTAATAAGATTCTAATTACAACAACATATCGTTTCTGATAGATCTTAAGCCTGCCTCCATAACCCATCTCATGACCTTTTATCGAGGTATGGCCAGCATTGTTCGATTTCAGGGGCATGGATTTGGAATACATCAATATCCATGGGAATCCCCTGTGCACTTAAATTATATATTTACAAATTATTTCGCTGCTCCATGTGGTTCAACCCTATAGATCCCTCATTGACTTCATGGTTTGATTTTGAGTTTGGTTTCCTATTTTAATTTTTCAAAGTCACAACATGGCCATCACTCACTTGAATCCATGATCCACCCCAAAATAAAAAACAATGTGGTAGATTTGATGTGAATAATTTTTTTTCCAACATCCTTTATCATTGTCTACAAAATACGGGATCACGTTTGCTTCTTGACGCGGGCGAATTTGATTTGGAGAAACACTTTCCAAACAAAATACATCACTCTATTTTATTTTCTTATGTTCAATGTGCATTTTAATATGTGATTGAAATCCTCACAAATCTCTAAATTCATATTTTTAGTAGTGGGTTTCAATAAACCAACATTCATGGTCCACCCAAATGACCCTGGCATAGTTGAAATATCGAGAATCCTTTTGTTCTCCCCATTATTGCTTCTCTTCCCATATAGAAAATCCAATGAAGTACTAAAATTCACATCTCTCTCTCATTTATTCAAATAAATTTTTTCTGAGGCAGTCATCTCCGCAAAATGCTACAACAAATAATTTCTTCTATTAAACACACCGCATACAACAAAGAGCCTAGGTATCAGTGTGAATATAAAAAATAGTGGTGGTTGATCAAATCTCACATATAAATATGAGATGCCATACTAAACATATGTGGACAAGGAAAACATCATAAATCCAACCTCAATTTAATTGAAAACAAAGTGACTGCAAGTCTCAATCTAATTCTTCTCATGGATATTTGGCCCATATCGATCCTTAATTCATAAAAATGGTTAATCTTTAAGTGATTATAATATATAGAGATCAATGTGCTCTACGTTGGGAGCTTTCCAAATTCTAGAGAGAATAATTCTATTCATATTTTGCAGAAACTTTTAATTCCACCATGACCAACAATAACTCGAGTTGTGATTAACATGTTGCTCACATTCTCTCTTAGATCTCAGATCCAAAATTCATTGTTTTTTTTTCCTTCACGCATGATTACTTCAAATTTTAAATCTTTCCAAATTAGCGGTTAGATTGTGTTGGAAAATTTTCTCTCGGCCCATTTGATTCACACCAAAAATAAAATAAAATATCCACAACTTTGTTTCCAAACAAATAGATCACAATTCCTCAATACCTAGAAACAAATTGGAACAAAAGTTTACTCGTACTAACAACAGATCAAACACTCTATTAGATTAATATATTTAGGAGGATAAACCTTCACATTTCTTTCATCTTATTGGCCCTCCCTTGAGGGATTCAACCCAGAACAAACTCTAATACCATGCTAGAAATTAGAGAGATATCAAATAGCGATTATACACACAAAAAATCACACTTTTTTTATGTATTTATTGATCACAATGTTAGGTCCCTATATTAATAGTATAGTCCCTTATTGTTATTAGTGTAACCCCATTTTTTTATTATTGTACCCTTGTAACCCCCATATTTTTATTATTGTGCCCTTAAATTATTATTGTTAGGTCAACTAGGATTACATTGTGGCCCCATGGACTCCTATATATAGAAAGGAGGTTTTGTAATTTGAATCATCCAAGAATTTTTCATTCATGTAATGTATTGGAGGTTGCCCCCTTGAGGTGTCTTATTTATAAGGCATTGATATCTCTTTTCATCTCTTTTTGGAGCTGGTTTCACAACATTTGGTATAAGAGCTTTGAGATTCTAGGGTTTCGCTGCTCTAAACAGGTCATCGTGGCCTTTTTGCTATAATGTTTTTTCTACGAAGGTTCAAAACTTGAAATTGTTAGAGTGCGAATCTAAAATCCTGAGGAACATTTTCACAAAATTTCAGAGTTTTGTTCACAATATTTTCGGAGATATGATCTGTGTAAGTTAGGTCATTTTGCAGGCTCCTGAATTTAACCTAAACAGGTCATCGCGGTATGTTCGTAATAAGCTAAAGATATTAGAGGAAATTTATGATGAGAACAAAATAAATGTTAATCTTGATTTCATAAAATATAATGTTGGCAGGAAGAACCACCATATTCCAAAAATGGATATGAGGAAGTTTGATGGAAAGGATCTTGTAACATGGATACTACAGATGGAGAGATATTCTGATTTCCATAATGTGCAAAACACACAAAAGGTACGCATTGCAACTTTACATTTAGAACAAAATACATTTGTATGGTATCGATGTCTTTGCTCCCGTAAAAAAATTGTCACTTGGTCAATTTTTATGGAGGAAATGATAGCACATTATGAGGGTACAAAGAGCAACACCTTCTTTAGCCAATTGATAAATCTCAAACAAAAGGGTTTAATGGGGGAGCGCATTGAGGACTTAAAAAAATTGAATATAAGGGTAACTGATATTCCAAAGGAACACAGGATTGAGCTCTTCATAGGTACTTTAAAGGATAACATCCAACATGAAGTTCGCTTTTTGGAACCTGATTCATTGGTGAAGGCATTCAAGTTGGCAAGAATAATTGAATGTAAAATTATGGCGACAAGGAAGCCTACCACTCACTTATATAAAGAGGGAATTGTCGCTACTCCTATATTTCCATAACCTACAAGGTTGACGCCATAATAATTGGAAGAAGAAAGAGCAAAAGGGCTTTGCTACTGTTGTGATAGCAACTACACTAAAGGTCATAAGTGTTCTAAGAAGAAATTATTTTACATAGATTGTGAAGAGGAAGGAAAATGAAAAAGAAGAGGATATACACCAGGAACCAACCCAAGAAGAGGAAGAAATGAGTCTGACCATATCATGTGATGCATTGGAAGGAATTACCACTCCTCAAACTCTCATGATAGAAGGACATATCAAGAAGAAAAAGGTAATAATTTTGATTGATTTAGGTATTACCCATAATTTTATTCATTGTAAGGTAGCCAAGGAATTGAATTGTTTCCTATACCCAACACCAGAATGTCAAGTGATGGTTGCAAACAGAGAAACTATAAATTTCTCTGTAAAATGCCATAATATCAAGCTAACCATGGGGGAATATGTATTGAATATTCCAATGCTTTCCATTCCTATGGGAGGTGTTGATGTTGTACTAGGAGTACAATGGTTACAATCTTTGGGGAAGGTAGCTTTTAATTTTCAAGAACTTATCTTGAAATTTTTTTCAGAAGGAAAGGAAGTCAAATTACGGGGTATTGCAGGGAATTTGGGAAATATAATAAGCTCTAATGTCATGAAAAATCTTCTAAAGAAATAACAACGAGGCATAATTGCACAATTATGCTCACTAGAAGTTCCAACATCAAAATCATCTATTTCTGCAGATCTCCAAAAATTCTTGGAAAATCATTCCAAGGTTTTTGAAACTCCAAAAGGACTCCCACCTATTCATGATCGTGATCATGCTATTCATTTGATTTCAAGAAGTGTTCCTCCAAACATCAGGCCTTATAGATATCCTTATCTCCAAAAGAGCGAAATTGAACATATGATTGCAGAAATTTTAGAGGCGAGTATAATTCAACCTAGTCAAAGTTATTTCTCTCCTCCTGTAGTATTGGTACACAAGAAGGATGGATCATGGCACATGTTTCTGGATTATAGGGAGCTCAATAAGCTCACCATTAAAGATAAATTTCCCATTCCTGTGATTGATGAATTATTGGATGCATTACATGGAGCGAATTATTTTACCAAATTGGATCTTCGTTCAGGGTATCATCAAAATAGAATGAAGACTGAAGATATTCTGAAAAAACATTTCGAACTCATGAGGGTCATTATGAATTTTTGGTCATGCTTTTTGGCCTTACCAATGCACCTTCTACAATTCAAGGGTTGATGAATTCCATTTTCAAACCCTTCCTTAGAAAATTTGTGCTAGTATTTTTTGATGATATACTAATCTACAACAGGTCTTGGAAGGATCATATTAAACATGTTGACAGGGTGCTCAAACTATTGCAGGAGAAACAATTATATGTAAAAACATCCAAATGTTTCTTTGGAGTACAAGAGGTGGAATATCTCGGTCATATTATATCTCACAAGGGTGTTAAGTTAGACCCTAACAAAATTAAATCCATTAAGGAATGGAAAGTCCCCACAACCATAAAGCAGTTGCGAGGATTTATCGGGTTAACAGGGTATTATCGAAAGTTTTTTAAGAATTATGGGAGAATAGAAGCACCACTAACAACATTATTGAAGAAAGATGCATTTTCATGGACTCCTGAAGCAACTAAGGCCTTTGAACATATTAAAGAGGCAATGCGCCTAGCACCAGTCTTAGTTATGCCAAACTTCACAAAAACCTTTATTGTGGAATGTGATGCCTCAGGAAATGGAATTGGTGTTGTTTTAATGCAAGAAGGAAGACTGACTGCTTTTGAAATTCGTCCAATCAAAGGAAAGTATTTACAGAAACCTATTTATGATAAGGAAATGTTAGCAATACTTCATGCACTAAAGAAATGGAGAACTTGCCTAATGGGAAGACACTTCAAGGTAAAAACTGATCATGATAGTCTTAAACACTTTTTGGAACAAAGACTATCTTCAGTAGAGCAGCAAAAATGGGTCATAAAGATGTTGGGTTATGACTTTGAAATAGTATATAAAAAAAGGGAAGCTAAATGTTGTTGCAGATGCACTCTCAAGAAATAATGAAGAGGTGGAAGAATTTCTTTGTGCCCAGATTGGATAACCGAAGCAAGATATGAATGGAAGAAGGATGAATAAGTGTGGACACTCATTCGAAAGTTGCAGCAAGTTCCTGGTACATATGATACATTTAGTTGGAAAAATGATTCGTTATGGTACAAAGATCGCTTATATCTTTGTAAAAATTCCCAACTAAAACAAAATATTCTTTTGGAATTGCATACTTCTCCTTTAGGAGGACACTTAGGATTTTTAAAAACTTACCACAAGGTGAAGAAAGAATTTTTTTGGGATGGCCTTAAATATGATATTCAAAATTTTGTGGTATAATTTTTGGTTTTCCAGTAGAATAAAGTTGAGACAATTAAGACCCCGGGTCTTCTACAAACTTTATCCATTCCAAGTCAACATTGGGAGGAGATTTCAATGGATTTTATCATAGGTTTACCTAAGTCCGAAGGAAAGAGTGTCATCATGGTGGTAGTTGATAGACTTACGAAGTATGCACACTTTTGTGCATTATCTTATCCATTTAAAGAAGTTAAAATTGCTACTACATTTATGGACACAATTCAAAAGATACATGGAAACCCAAGGGTTATTGTGAACGACAGAGATCCCATTTTTACTTGAAATTTTTGGACGGAGTTATTTTCTTGTTTGGGTACTCAATTAGCTCATAGCTCATCTTATCATCCTCAATCTGATGGTCAAACTAAGATAGTAAATAAATGTTTAGAAGGATATATTCGTTATTTTGTATCTGATAAACAAACTGTCCAATTTGTGGTCACTCTAGTCAATTTATAACACTTCCTTCCATAGCCCTGAAGAAAAATGACCCCATTTATGGCACTTTATGGATATCATCCACCATCCATCACATCATCTTTCAGAGAAAATTCGAAGGTTCAAGTAGTGGAAGATCACATCGAGCATCAACAAGAAGTTCTCCAACTCTTAAAGGACAACCTGAATTTGGCACAAAATGGAATGAAACAACAGGCAGATCAACATCGCAGTGAGAGAATTTTTGATGTAAGAGACTGAGTATTTTTACAGCTACAACTATACAAACAAATGTCCCTCAAGCAAGATAAGAAGGATAAATTATCGCCAAAGTACTATGGTCCTTACAAGGTGTTGCAAAAGATTAGTACTATGGCATACAAATTGGAATTTCCTGCTTCTTCACGAGTGCATCCAATTTTCCATGTTTCATGCTTAAAGAAGGTTATAGGTGAAAATATTCCAGTTCAAAAAGTATTGTCAGAAATTGATGAGGAAGGAAAAATCATATTGGAACCTGAAGCAGTCACGAAAACGAGAACTCGACAGCTATGGAATCAATCAATTTTAGAGTATCTCATCAAGTGGAATGACTTACCCACTGAAGATTCTACATGGGAGCATGAGAATTTTATACAGAAGCACCCAAAGCTACTCAAGCATTGAGGACATCACTTTTTTGAAGGAGAGGGGCATGTTGGGTCCCCATATTACTTGTATAGTCCCTTATTGTTGTTAGTGTAACCCCCTTATTGTTATTATTGTACCCTTGTAACCCCCATATTTTTATTATAGTGCCCTTAAATTATTATTGTTAGGTCGGCTAGGATTACATTGTGGCCCCATGGACTCCTACATATAGAAAGGAGGTTTTGTAATTTGAATCATCCAAGAATTTTTCATTCATGTAATGCACTGGAGGTTTCCCCTTCGAACTGGATTATTTCTAAGGCATTGATATCTCTTTTCTTCTCTTTTTGGAGTTGGTTTGAAAACATTTGGTATCAAAGCTTTGAGATTCTAGGGTTTCGCTGCTCCAAACAGGTCATCATGGAATTTTCGCTATAACATTTTTTTGACGAAGGTTCAGAACCTAAAATTTTTAGAGTGTGAATCCAAAATCCTAAGGAAAATTTTCACAAAATTTCAGAGCTTTGTTTGCAATATTTTCGAAGATATGATATGTGCAAGTTAGGTCATTTTGCAGGCTCTTGAATTTAACCTAAACAATTCATCATGGTATTTTTGTAATAAGTTTTTTTCTATGAAGGTTCAGAAGTTGGAATGTTTAGAGTGCGAAGCCACAATCTTGAGGAACATCATCGCAAAATTTTAGGTATTGGTTCACAATATTTTTGGAGATATGATCTATGGAAGTTAGGGATTTTTTAGGCTTTTGGATTTCATCTCAAAGAGGTGATCGTGGGAAAATCTTCATAGCTCTCTCTCTGAGCATCGGATTGGAATGTTGTAAAAAGTTCCCACAAGTACACAGACTATAGTTTTCATTCTATTTATTTCAGAGCCAAGGAGGAAAAAGTGACACGTGGCAAGTCATACAAGTTCACTCTACTGAACCAGTCCAAAATTGGGTCGTTTTGGGAGATTGGAAATAATTTTTCCTTGAAGAATCCAAATCAGATAAGACCTATGGCATTTGAAGGAAGCTTCAGATGGCTACTACAGGGCTGAATTTTAGATATTGAGGATTCACAATTATAGAGATAATTCAATTTCAATATCGAGCTCCTCAAAAGCAAGTAAAAGGTGTGTATTTTGTTTCTGAATTGCATAAGTCTTGTTTGAAGAATCAAGTTGAATTGATTCCAAGGGCATACTGTAGAATAGATATCAGTATTGGATTCTAAAATGGCCCCTAAAAATAATTTAACGCCCATTAAGCCTTTAGAAAGCTCTACTCTGACTCATGAAGATGAAGAATGGCAACATGACATATCAAAATTACAAGAGTAAGTGCAACAAATTTCGCTCTCGCAAAGAGCAACAAAAAATGACATGGAAGTTTTGAAGAAAGGCGTGGAAAATAAAATGGATGGTTTGAAGAAAGGAGTGGAATCTAAGATGGATGAAATGGAAGCTAATATTGATGAGAAAATGGAAAACATGAAGAATGATCTAAAAGCAGACATGGAAGGTTTGACAAAGTTGATACATGAAATGTTTCCTAATGGTGAAAAGATAGTAGAGGAAACTCATGATGAGAACAAAATAAATGTTAATTGTGATTTCATAAAATATAATTTTGGTGGCAAGAACCACCATATTCCAAAAATGGATATGAGGAAGTTTGATGGAAAGGATCCTGTAACATGGATACTACAAATGGAGCAATATTTTTATTTCCATAATGTGGAAAACACACAAAAGGTATGCATTGCAACTTTACATTTAGAACAAAATACATTTGTATGATATCGATGGCTTTGCTCCCGTAAAAAAAATGTCACTTGGTCAATTTTTATGGAGGAAATGATAGCACAATATGAGGATACAAAGAGAAACACCTTCTTTAGCCAATTGATAAATCTAAAACAAAGGGGTTTAATGGGGCAGCACATTGAGGACTTCCAAAAATTGAATATAAGGGTAACTAATATTCCAGAGGAACACATGATTTATCTCTTCATAGGTACTTTAAAGGATAGCATCCAACATGAAGTTCAATTATGGAACATGATTCATTAGAGAAGGCATTCAGGTTGGCAATAAAAATTGAATGTAAAATTATGGCGACAAGGAAGCCTACCACTCACTTCTATAAAGAGGGACGTGTTGCTACTCCTAGATTTCCACAACCTATAAGGTTGACACCACAACAATTGGAAGAAAAAAGAGAAAAAGGGCTTTGCTACAGTTGTGTGGAAAATATAATAAATTTCATAAGTGTGCTGAGAAGAAATTATTTTACATAGATTGTGAAGAGGAGGAAGAAAATGAACAAGAAAAGGATATACACCATGAACCAACCCAAGAAGAGGAACAAATGAGTCTGAGCATATCGTGTAATGCATTGGCAGGAATTACGACTCCTCAAACTCTCAAGGTAGAAGGACATATCAAGAAGAAAAAGGTAATAATGTTGATTGATTCAGGTAGTACCCATAATTTTATTCATTATAAGGTAGCCAAGGAATTGAATTGTTTCCTGTACGCAACACCAAAATGTCAAGTGATGGTTGCAAATGGAGGAAATATAAATTTCTCTTGAAAATTCCATAATATCAAGCTACCCATGGGGGAATATGTATTGAATAGTCCAATGCTTTCCATTCCTATGGGAGGTGCTGATGTTGTACTGGGAGTACAATGGTTACAATCTTTGGGGACGGTAGCTTTTAATTTTCAAGAACTTTTCTGGAAATTTTTTTCAAAAGGAAAGGAAGTTGAATTACGGGGTATTGCATGGAAGTTGGGAAAGATAATAATCTCTAATGTCATGACAAAGCTTCTAAAGAAAGAACAACAAGGCATAATTGCACAATTATGCTCACTAGAAGTTCCAACATCAAAATCATCTATTTCTGCAGATCTCCAAAAAGTCTTGGACAATCATTCCAAGTTTTTTGAAACTCCAAAAGGACTCCCACCTATTCGTGATCATGATCATGCTATTCATTTGATTCCAGGAAGTGTTCCTCCAAACATCAGGCCTTATAGATATCCTTATGTCCAAAAGAGCGAAATTGAACGTATGATTGCAGAAATGTTAGAGGCGGGTATAATTCAACCTAGTCAAAGTTATTTCTCTTCTCCCGTAGTATTGGTACACAAGAAGGATGGATCATGGCAAATGTGTCCGGATTATAGGGAGCTCAATAAGCTCACCATTAAAGATAAATTTCCCATTCCTGTGATTGATGAATTATTGGATGAATTACATGGAGCAATTTATTTTACCAAATTGGATCTTTGTTCAGGGTATCATCAAATTAGAATGAAGACTGAAGATATTCCGAAAACAACATTTCAAACTCAGGAGGTCATTATGAATTTTTGTTCATGCATAATCATGCGTTATATTTTTATTACAAATATGCCATATATATCATGCGTTATGTCGAGGGTCATATGCATAATCATGCGTTATAGTAGTGTTATGTAAGAGGAACTTTGATCTCTTCTTAAAAATGGTCCATTATAGATTTACTTAGATATACCGTTGTGTCGGAGACTACTAGGTTATAATAGTGTTGAAAGAACAAAATTCATAAATCCCAGGAAAAATCTAGTGCAGAAAGTGTTCCGGTAATGAAACCCTTAGACAAATCCCTGTGACCTTTTCAATGAGAAAGAGCCGGAAAAAAACAATAATTAGGTTACCGAAAATACTAACCTGCTTACAAGTGAAAACAATAACCCCACAGAGTTTTAGGGTAACTCAAACCTCAGATGGTTGGAAAAAGTCAAAAGGGACCACTTCAGTTCAAAGACCAAAAGGAGAGTAAAAAAATTCTTACAATAAGAAAGAACGTAGAGAAAAATAGAGAAAAAAAATTCCTATAGTTCTACTGTGAATAAATTACGAAACTAGGTTTAAGTATGCAAGCAAACCCTTGGTATTTTATATTTTGACTGAAGTCCTGGGCCAAGAGGTTTAAACCCTAACTTGATGAAACAGGTGGGGTTTTGCATCCTTGGGAAACTAGGAAAAATCCTTATGGGTAAACTGTAAAATACAATTTCAAACAAATTGAAAAGTATGACACGAAAACAGAGCTTAACATCCAAGTAAACCGTTGGAATATAAATATCAGATACTTATCAATATTTGAGCATAAATTCATACCACAGAAGTAGACAGCCAGACGTTGTAACAATCAACTATATCATAGAAGGTATCTCATAAAACAAGTACATAACAATGAAATTGATTTCCATTTGGCACATTAATTCATTAAACATTTATATGTTGTATGAGTTAAACTCAATTGCGAATGCACAAATAACAACTCTATAACTGTTCAAAAGTATCATACGAAACCCTCTATATCGAGTCTTAATTGACAATAGGTATAACCTAGAGTCTTTATACAAAATTACATTAAAATACCAGTGAGTATTCTGGTAAGCACTGATAGGTAAGTAGATCCTCCTAAAAAAAAGGAAAATGTAAAGTCGACGACATGATAAAACCCTATGAACTAACCCTTTTCTACCAAATTAATGAAAACAAAGTCATAGTAGTGGTAGACAAGGTTCGACTATGAAGATAGACAACATGCTGTGCAGAATACCTTGAACCCTTCATTAACTAATGAGAGGAATTAAATATTACCTTTCACGTTGGAGCATTAGAGCACGGTGAAAACACTTGATGCAAACATCTATCAAAGACGATGCATTGGGAGGAAGTATATACCTGCACCGTGAGAGTAAAACGGGTCAGAGAAATTGGTTCAGAAGATGCATACAAAAATTGTAAATGACAAACTAAAAATAGAGCCTTACCTGATGGAAAGAATTCAGGAACTCGTTGAAAAACCTTCCTGTAATGGCATATATGGAAATATAGACATGAAAATTAGGAATGGTATTTCGGCATCATCGTAAATAAACCCAAAAATATTAAATGGCAGAAAAAAAACTCACAGCACCTTATTTGCGAAGAGAATTCTCTAGTAAGGCAATGTGCAAGCCAGAAAAAAGACGAAATTAGCTGCATGCTAGTGAGAACCATAACCCAGTACACAAATTCACGAATATTGAAGGCAACATGGTAGCCATACCACATCCTAGAGCAGAATAGCAGAGCATCAGACCACCGAGGAGATGAAACACAATGACAAGCACTAAAGGGAACTGGGGGGTAGGTTAGATAAAATAACCACATATTCTTCATCCTGGTGGTCTGATGGAGATACATCAATAGTGAAGCAGTGATACAAGTGTCACACTAGTTAGCCGTCACCTCCGTGGATATGAGCACCAAGTACGAAAGACCATGTTGTGTGAATAATTGTCAATAAATGCTGATAGTTTAGTTCAACAGTCACACATGGCCCCAACTACATACAACTAATAACAAGTTGGTGTAACAATGAACATGTGTAATATTCTACATAAAAATTTGAAGTCCCCATAGATAACATAGCTCAAGGTAGCACAATGATGATATTTCCATAATCATAAGTATTAAAATATATCATGATTTTGAATTGATATGTCAAATGAATATATATCGTTAAGTATTATGTCAACAAGTATATCAAAGTATAATGATAGACCATATATATATATATATATATATATATCATCATGAAAATAATTATGGTAAAATTGTGCGTGGTATAAATACATTTTTTTTATCATGGTAAATATTGTAGAGTTATAGTAGTAGTAGACGTGACATATGGTATTAGAGTAGCATTCACACAATGGGACCCTATGTTTTGGACCCTTTTTTAGTTGGGTGGACCCGCCTATGGTTTTGTGCATGGATTTGTACATGGTTTTGGGGATGATGGTATTTAGCCCTTGGTATTTGGTAGATCTGATCAAGGGAGCTGCGGTTATGTTCTAATCCAGGGTTAATCGATTTGGGTTTATGAATGTTTCGGCATGTATATATATGTGTTGTAACACTAAAAGGAACATAATGAAAAATCAAGCTAGTAGTCCCGATTTGGGATCCAGGGGAAAAATCTCTGAGTATATCTATTTTATGTTTTATGCTCTTGCTATTGTTTATCTTCTATTTTTAAGTATTCGTTTGCAGATAATTTCTATACAGGGTTAAAACCTACAAAAATTAAGCCTCCCATGTTCCACGAAGAAGTGAAAGAAGTGGCAGAATAATGGATAATTAACATGAATAAAAATTTCCAAGTTTACGAGTATAACAACAAGCTTAAAGCTCGTTTGGATATTTACCAATTGTGGGAAAATGTTACTTTATGGTGGGATGAAGTTAAGAAGTTAAGGGGAATCGAAGACCAAAATGTGACTTGGGATGAGTTCCAAAAGTATTTTAAGGAAAAATTTCTAAGAAAGTGTTTCTACGATGAAAAACCTCCATAATTTCATGATTTGAGGTTGGGACAGGTTTTATGGACAAGTTCATAACTAAATTTACCTCCTTATTGAGGTATGTACCGTAGGGATGAAAAATCAAAGATACAACAGTTCTTGTGTAGCTCTCTTGCACACATAAAGGAAAGGATTGAGTTCGTCAATACAAGGACTATGGACAAGGTGATTCAAAAAGCACAAATGTGCTATCAACAATCGAAAATGAAAGGATATGCCAGTAGGAGTTGGCCGCTAAGAAAAGGGCAGAAGAGTACTCATAATTTTAAAAATAGCAGACCGGGTAACTACAAGAATGTTTTAAGGAATCCATTTAATAGACAACCTGGAAAAAGCTAGCAGAAACCAAAATGGACAGCAGAAGACCAACCTACTAAGGCATCAAGAAGACCAGACCACGGTCATATCCAGATCCCCCCTGCAATGTTAGGGCTGCAATGAAGCACATTATTATAAAAATTGTCCTCGCCATGGAAGGAATGAAACTATAGCCAATTTTGAAGAAGTGTCCACACTGGTAGTTGTTACAAAGAACATATCGAGGATCAACATTGCCTTAGAAGATCGACAAGCAGATTACTAGCCAAAAATGATAGAACTTGAAGGTAATTTGTTTACACAAACTGTATCTGATCCAGATTTATGAAGGAACACAATAGAATATATAAATAACCATAAACATAGAAATACAGCAGAAATAAGGCTTCATATCATTAATATCAAATAACAGAAATATGCTTACAAACATGATGGAAATAAAATAGCTAGGGTGTTGGTAGCGAATCTATGAGAAGAGATGTGGTGGCTATAGACCTCTTAACTATGTTACATTGAGGCTCGCAGGCCTATTACAGACATAATGGAAATAGATGAGCTGGGTACTAGTAGGGTATCCCTGAGAAGAGATGTGGCAGCTACCAGCCCCTGAACTGTGTTACAATGTAGACATGATGGAGATGTGGTGAGCTAGGGCACTGGTAGCGCTTATCTCTAAGAAGAGATGTGTTGGCTCCCAGCCCCCTAAACTATGTTACAATGAGACATAATGGAAATGAACAGCTAGGGTACTCGAAATGCTTATCTTTGAGAAGAGATGTGTCAGCTACCAACCCCTGAACTGTGTTACAATACAGACATGATCAGAACAAGCGAGCTAGGGCACTGGTAGCGCTTATCCTTCACAAGAGATGTGTCAGCTACCAACCCCCTAAACTGTGTTACAATGAGGCTCTAAGGCTTATTTATTGTTGAGAAACAATTTAAAACCCAAAACGTCCAAAAACCTAACCCTAGGAGATGAAGCGCCAAAAATGTGGGCCCCGTTTGGGTAAATTGGTGTTTCAACTTCCCGAGTACGTAACTTTGGCATCCAATCTCCTTTTGACGTGCTAAATAGTTCATTAGAAAGATCTATCTGAGGACTATAAATTTTGAGTTTTTTACAATATGATTGTTTGTGCTAGAAGCAAATCTAATATGTGGTATGTTTCTTTCACCCTATAATATTGTCATGTGCTTGTGTTTGCGAGAGAAGGAAATTTAGCATGTGTTATATTTCATACAACTTGAAATGTTGTTATTCGTGACATGTTTGTGTTTGAGATATAAGTAAAAATAGCATGTTAGATCTAATTCACCTTGCAATATTGGGATTGAAAATATTCTTATGTTTGTGATAAAAGAAAATCTAGCATGATATAGATTTATTTTACCCTACAATATTGTAATATCCCCAACAGGAAATAGACAGTAATACACAGAAATACAAACATGCAACTATATAGAACAAAATGCCGGAACTAGAATATGGAGCAAGTACACATAAAATACCAGAACGCTAAGCCATTTTATTAATCTGAGAATACATATATGGGTACAAGAGATAATCAAACAGTGCACCTATCTCGCACAAGGCAAGTGAAGAACCCTCTCGTAACAGGAAATGGCTACAACAGAGACCGCGTCCTTAGCCGCCGGAGAAACTGTCAGAAAGCCGGCCGCAATGTACTAGAACTAGGGCTGATCCCCTAGGGGCTGATCCCTCACCGGAATGAGGCTGAAAATCGGAAGGCTGCCTGTACTCACTGCTCCGGACAAAACCCAGAAACCATGAAGCAAATGCACCACCTCCGAAAAACCACCACTGAAGCCCTCCACAAAGAAAACGCTGTCTCTCCCAGCACAGCGCAGAGGCTCAAGAAGAATGCTGGAAAAGGGCCACAAATCCCTCTGCAAAACTCTCCAACTGAATAGTCAATCCCTCCAAGCTGAAAATACGCTGAGGACTCCACGAAAATCCCCACAACCGAGCTGCACCAACACCAACTGCGTCCTCCCTCCTGGACTGCGCAGTCACTCTATGAAACCTAGCTCCTCTGCAAAACTTCCACCAAAATCTCCTGCAAATCAACCGCTAAAACTGAAGGAATACATTGCCCGAGAAGGCACTCGAAGTCCCCCGGGGCCAAAGGCGAGATCTCCAACCGAAGACACTCAGTTCGCACTAAACAGTGCTGCAGACCGACTAAACAACTGGCGTGCTCAAGTAGACAGAAGTCTAACTCACAATATCATCAACATATCAATAATGCCAAATGGAGTGAAACCCCTGCCTTTTATAGTGTTAGCTCCCTCAAAACCCTAACTGCGTCCTTGAGCTCCTCCTATGCCTGCGCAGTTGCCTTAGGAGCCTACGTGAGGCCTCTCTCATGTGTGTGTGGACCCCCAAGGCTTTCCCCTTTAAGTTACAATGTTCATCTACTAGGAAGCACTTTATTTTATTAAAGTGAGTTGACCCCCTCTTTCTCACTTTATTTATTAATTTAACTGTAGGCGGCAAAACTATACAAAAATGAAATATTCCAATTAGCGGTGCTAATTAGGAATATTACAGTCTCCCCCAGCAAAACGTTGCTTGTCCTCAAGCAACTGCAGTGATGGATGTTGCAATATCTTCTCATCCTCCCAAGTGGCATCCTCATTCGGCAAGTTCTTCCACCTCACCTCCATCCCTGACCGTCCCGTCTCTATACCGCTTTCTCCTTAAGATCAATAACAGCTCCTCCGGCCGCAACACCGCATGCCCTCATCATCCGTGGGTGGTAGCCCTATGTGATTGTCACCTGCCGGCCCAATGCCTTTTTCGTGCATGTATTGAAAGATATTATGAATCTTGCTGCCTTGGGGCAGCTCCAACTCATATGCATCCTGCCCGATCCTGCGTATCACCCTGTATGGCCCATAAAAGCGGGGCTTAAGCTTCTCCGCCCCGTTCTGCTTAAACGAAGACTGTCGGTATGGCTGTAGTCGTAGGTAGACCAAGTCCCCTACCTCAAAGTGTCTCTCCACCCGACCCTTATCAGCATACAACTTATGCTGATTCTGTGCTGTGGCTATGTTGTCCTTGAGAGCTCGGAGGATATCTTGGCTCTCTTGGATCCATAACTTGGCTCTCGGAGCCCTGCTAACACCAAACATCATGTCCACAAAAGATAAGGGATGATATCCGTACAAAGCATAGAAAGGTGACATACCAATAGACATATGATGCATCGCGTTGTAGCAGTACTCGCCCAAATGCAGCCACTTCAGCCATGCCCTCTACTGTCCACTAACGTAGTTACGCAAGTAGCCCTCCAGCCACTTGTTAACTATCTCGGTCTGCCCGTCCGTCTAGGGGTGATAACTAGTGCTCGGTGTCAACTCGGTCCCCACTAGTCGGAAGAGCTCCTACCAAAATCCGCCCATGAAGCGGCTGTCCCTGTCACTGACGATGGTCTTGGGTAGACCATGTAATCTGAAAATATCCCTGAAGAACAGCTCAGCCACCTGTGCTGCTGTGTGATGTGCGGATATGGCAAAAAAATGGGCATACTTCGTCAACCGGTCAACGACTACGAAGATGCAGTCCTTGCCCTGCACCATGGGCAACCCTGTGATGAAATCCATTGAGATGCTCTCCCATTTCCCCTCCGGAATGGGAAGAGGCTACAAAAACCCTGCAGGATGGCTCATCTCTCCCTTATTCCTCTGGCAAACATCGCACTCCCTGACATGCCGGAGTACGTCCTCCTTGAGGCCCTTCCATGAGAACCTCTCCCGGATAGCCCTGTAAGTCTTGGTGAACCCCTGATGGCCCGCCAATGGAGAATCGTGTCAAGCCTGGAGTATCTTCTTCTTGAGCTGAGATCCGTCAGTCAAGAAGATCCTGTCCCTGTAATAGATAATCTCGTCGACCACCCTATACCTGTCATCTGCTACCTGCCCATCCAACACCTCACACGCAAACCTGTCCTTGGAGTACTCTACCAGTAGTCGAGCCCTCCAATTAGCGTCCAAGCTCTTAAGAGATAACGTGGCCGGTCTACGAGAAAGGGCATCAGCTACCGCGTTATTCTTGCCTTTGACGTACTCTATGTCAAAGTCATAGGCTCGGATCTTACTGATCCACTTCGTTGTCTCTCCCGGCACCGGCTTCGTCGTAGGGCACTGAAGTCATAGATCCGATCTCACCTAACTGGCCGCCCACTAGATATCACATTTGGCCAATGCATGCATGATGGCCAACATCTCTCCTTGTCGATATGGAATACAACCTCTCATGTGGAAGGAGCTTCCGCTCAAAGCTGTCGGTGACCGCCCCGTATCAAATCGCACCAACTCTCCCGATGCATCAGACTCGAGGACAAATGGTCAGGTGAAATCGGGCAATGCCAAGACGGGGCAACTACTCATCACCTCCTTGAGCTTATCAAAAGCTCGTTGTGTCAGGAAACCGACCAACTGAATGCCCCCTTCCTCGTCAAATCTGTGAGGGGTGCAGCAAGCTGTGAGAAGCCCTTGACGAACTTCCTGTAGTATGTGCAAATACCAATAAATCCCCGAAGCTCCGTCACATTCCTCAGCTCTGGCCAATCCCTGATGGCCCTGATCTTCTCCTCGTGGACTCTCACCCCGTCCACTCCTATAATGTGCCCCAAGTACAGCATCTCCGTCAAACCGAACTCACACTTGGAGAGCTTGGCATAGAACTGCTACTCCTCCAAGATGCGTAAAACTGTCTCAATGTGCTGGAGATGCTCCTCCCAAGTCCTGCTATATATAAGAATGTCATCGAAGAAGACCAGCACAAACTTCCTCACATGACCCCTGAAAATGTGGTTCATGCACGACTGAAAGGTAGCGGGTGCATTGGTCAGCCCAAAAGGCATGACCAGGAACTCAAAGTGCCCGTAATGACACCTGAAGGCGGTCTTGGGAATGTCCTGTTCCCTCACGCGTATCTGATGGTACCCGGATCTCAAATCAATCTTTGAGAAGAACCGTGTCACCTCAACTCATCCATCGCCATCATTCCCGGGAATAGGGTACCGCATTCAGGGTCTTATTCGAGCCCTTGTAGTCAATGCACATCGCAATGTGCCATCCTTTCTTCACCAGAAACTACGCAGGAAGCAAAGGACTCGTGCTCGGCCGAATGTTCAAGGGCCAGCAACTCCCCGAATAGCACGCCATTCCTCGTCCCGATAGGCCGGGATGCCTATATAGTGTGGTGATCACCGCCGTATCCCCTGCTCAAGCTCGATAGTATGCTCAAACCCCCGATCCGATGGCTGCCCTAGTGGAATATCCCCAAATACTGTGGCATATGTGTCGAGAATAGACTGTAGCTCCGGATGCACTGTCTGACCTGTATCCACTGCCTCTGAAGCTCGCAACTCTATGGCCCACGCTATATCTACCTTGCGGAAGGTCGCCTCCATCCTATGTGCCGACACTGTCTGAGGCGGGTATGTGTGCTTTCCCGTATCTTTCGCGTTCTCCCCTGCCTTGGATCATCCCACTCCATCTCTAGGGCCTTCCACTCTGTCGTGACTTTCCCTAGAGTAATAAGCCACTGAACACCCAATATCAGGTTGGTGTCCGGAATGTCCACCACACAGACGTGATCTGTCAATGTATAAGTGCCCATCGTCACCGACAACTCTGGGACATACTGAGCACATGCCATAGTCTGATCTCTTGGGACCAAGACGGAAATTCCATCAAAGCCCTCAGTCTGTATGCCTCTCCTCTCAACCATCTGTGCATCAATAAAATTGTGGGTGGCCCCACTATCAACCAAGACAAGACCCGTTGTCCGCGTACTGTCCCCCGTACGCGCAGCGTCAAGTACTTGGGAACTCTCCGCAATGCGGCTAGAGCTCCTCCAGTAGGTGCAAATGATTCCCCACCTACTGCGAGTGGTGGAGGTGGTAAGGTACCCTGCGCTACATAACAATCTCCTGCGTCCACGTCATCCCCCGCATCCTCTTCCCGGCTGCTCCCTGAGACATTCAATGAAATGTGCTTTCCCCGCAGCACACCTATGTCCCGGTGCCCATGGCTCCTGGCAAGTGAAGCACAACCGCTTCCTCCTCAGCTCTCTCCTGGCCTCGTCATCAAACTGTCCTCGCCCAGGATTCGCCTTGGGAGGCAGAATCCTCGTGTCCTTCCCCTTAGGCTGGAAGGCCTGTCTCTGGGGATAAGGTGTCTGAGTCCTGGGTAAGACATCCTGTAAATCTCGAGTCCTGCTGATGGCATCCTGAAGGGTAGCTGGTCTAGTCGACCGGACTAGGCCACGAAGTGGCTCTCACAACCCCTCCACAAACATGTAAACCATCCGAGCCGTAGATAAATCAGGTACCATCACCGAAACCCTCAAGAAATCTGAAATGTACGTCTCTGCACTCCCAGTCTGTTTGAGCTCGTCAGCTCAACAAAGTGCTGCTCCGGATCCCTCCTGTCAAAGCACTCTATCACCGTCCTGGTAAACTCGTCATATGTCGTCACTATAGAATGTCCGAGTGTCGTCATCCCATGAAACCACCAGTCCTGGGCCTCACCATCTAGATGTAATGTTGCCACCTTAATGGCCTCTGACTGCGACATCTGGTTAAGCTGGAAATAGATGTCCAGCTTCTCCACCCAAGACTTTGCCAAACCGTTTGATGAGCCATCAAACATGGGCAAATGAAATCTGCTAGCTGCGCGGTGGTCATCACGATGGTGCCTGTGCCCTCTGTGATGATCACAGGGTCTAATGTCATGCTGGACCTGGACAAAGTCTCTGAATGTGATAGAATCTCGGAACGCCGGCCCGTATGCCTGGAACTCTGTAAAAAGGTCACCCATCTGACCCGGCTCCAGCTCTCGCTGTGCTGCCGCCCCTGCGTCCTCTGCCAGGAAGGTAGGCATGGTGGATCGCGTGGGTGCTGGAATATCCCTCTGTGCACCCCTCTGTACTCCTGCCCCTGCATCTTCTGGCAAGAATGTGGGCATAGTGGATCACGTGGGTGCATGCGATGCCACAATGGGAATAACATCATGCACTGGCACGTGGTGGGACATACCCGATCCCTCACCGATCAGAAAACCCCTGGGGGGTTCCCTCTGCCTGACCTCTAATGCCGTGAGTCTCTGTGTCATCTCCTGCATGTGTTGGAGGAGTGTCTCCCATCTCCTCGAACCCTCCTCGTCTGCCATAGGGCCCTGCTGCTCTGTGTCCCTCGCAGGCTGCTCCTGCTCTGAATCTGTCTCAGGAAAATGGAAGTCGAATCCGTCCACCGGGACAGGCTCCCCTTCTCTGAAGGGGTTTCTCCTATCTCCAACGTCTTTTGTATCTCCCTCCAGACTCAATGTGGGGTTTTTATCCCCAGGCGTCATACACTTCTAGCTCACGGGGTGAGCCGAACTGTGCTCGTACCAGCATATCCCCAACGGGAAATAGATAGCCACAAGAAGCAAAACATGCAACTATATAGAACAAAATGTCGGAACTAGAATATGGAGCAAGTACACATAAATGCTGACGTGTATTTTGTGTCTGAGAATACATATATGGGTACAAGAGATAATTAGAATAAGTGCACCTATCCTTGCCTGAGGCAAGTGGAGACCCTCCCTCTCGAGAATAGGAAATGGCTACAATAGAGAGCGCGTCCTGACTCTTGGAGAAATCTGTCGTAGAGGATTCTGGCACCAGTAATACGGAACTAGAGAGTGAGTCCCTCACCGGAATGAGCTAAATCGAAGGCTTCACGCACTCTTGCTCAGGAAAAACCGAAGAAGCGAGTGAAGCAAATGCACCACACCAGAAAAACCACCACTGAAGCCCTCCTCAAAGAAAATGTGTCTCTCAAGCCAGTAACCAGGCTCAAGAAGAATGGCTGGAAAAGACACAACGTCCTACGCAAAACTCTCCATTGAATAGTCGATCCCCTCAATGACTAATCTGTTTGAGGACTCCACGAAAAATCACCACAACCGAGCTACACCAACACCAACCGTCTCCAATTTCCAGTTGCCGGTCCTCTATGAGACCAGGGCTCCTGCAAAGAGTCCACAAAATCTGCACGAATCATTCTTTGACCGGAAGGAAATACCTTGTCCGAGCAGGCACTCGAAGTCCCCCGGGGCCAAGGGCGAGATCTCCAACCGGAGACACTCAGTTCGCACTAAACAGTGCTTCAGACCAACTAAACAACCGGCATGCTGAAGTAGACAGAAGTCTAGCTCTCAATATCATCAACATATCAATAATCCAAATGGAGTGAAACCCCCACCTTTTATAGTGCTAGCTCCCTCAAAAACCCTAACTGCGTCCTTGACCTCCTCCTTGATCTGCGCAGTTACCTTAGGAGCCTACGTGGGGCCTCCCTCATGTGTGTGTGGACCCCCAAGGCCTTCCCCTTTAAGTTACAACGTTCATCCACTAGGGAGCACTTTATTTTATTAAAGTGAGTTGACCCCCTCTTTCTCACTTTATTTATTAATTTAACTATAGGCGGCAAAACTATACAAAAATGAAATATTCCAATTAGCAGTGCTAATTAGGAATATTACAAATATTGATGTTACCAATATGTTTGTGTATGGTGGGAGGAATTCTATCATGCATTAAATTTATTTTGCAATGAAATATTGGTGTTAGAAATGTGCTTTTGTTTGTACTAGAATAAAATCTAGTATGCAATAGATTTGTTTTGCAATGCAGTATTGTTTTGGAAACATGCTTGTATTTGTGCTAGAATGAAATATAGCATGCATTGTATTTTTTTTGCAATGCAATATTGTTGGAAATGTACTTGTTCTTGTGCCAGAAGTAATTATATCATGCATTGTATTTTGTTTTCACTACAATGTTATTGTTGGCAATGTGCTAGATGTAAATCAATCATGGGTTAGATATCTTCCACCCTACAATGTTATTTTTTGCAATGTGACTTTGTTTGTGCTAGAAGAAACTCTAGAATGTGTAAGATTTCTTTTACTTTGCAATGTTTTTGTGAGTAACATGCTTCTATTTATGCTAGAAGTAGATTTAGCATGTGGTGGATTTCAAACTCCTTACAAAATTGTTGTTGAAAACGTGCTTGTGTTTGTGCTAGAAGGAAATCTAGCTTGTGCTAGATTTATTTGACCATGTAATGTTGCTTCTAGCAATATGCTTATGTTTGTAGTAGAAGGAATGATATTGATTGTTATCTTTAATTTGAGGTGAAATGTTGTTGTTAGAAATGGGATTATACTTGTGATAGAAGGAAAGCTAGCACACATTATATTTCCTTCATAATGTAATGTTGTTATTAGAAATATGTTTGTTCTTATGCTAGAAGGAAGGTTATAATGTGTTAAATTTCCTTCATCTTACAATGTTATTGTTGAAAATATGTTTGTGTGTGATAGAAGTAAATCTTGCATCCATTAATTTTTTTTCACAATACAACATTATTGTTGGAAATGTGCTTGTATTTGTGTTAGAGGGAGTTATAGAATGCACTATATTTCTTTGTTCTTGTTCCAAAAGGAGTGACTATCAATATTTCACCCTCACCAAGGTTAGTGCTCCAAAATTATTCTTGGCAGTGCATTTTTGATTATGCAAGAAGGATACCTAGTGATTACTAGCTTTCTTCTAGACACCATTACACTTATGCAACCAATGCTCTAGGGGTGACATTGTCTCAATAATCACAATGGTTAGAGTTATAGCTTTTGATGTGCCTGTTTATTGAATTTGGAACAATTTATGGAGATCAATGATAGTGTAAAAGAATTGTACATAGATATATGTTGTTGTTGGCACTATATTTATGCTTGAGTTGGAAGGAAAGATAATGGTATATATTTCCTTTTGGCACAAACACAATAATCCAATAATAATTATTTGTTCCATGGTGATTGCTCCCCGTTTTCCAAAAATCATTTTTAGGCCTCAAAACGGCTCCGGAAGTTCAGCATTCGAAAAACTACTATAAATAATAATGTAGTCGAAACTACAACCGAAATAACCGATGGTGGGGGTTCAAATGGACTCGTGGGTGGCCACCAATATCCACCCGATTTGTTAATCCCCCAAAATGGCTTCCGAAATGCAGGGCCCGTAAACTTGCTAAAATAGTAAGTCACAGAAGTGAAAAGCCGCAAGAATTGATGTTGCGGGTCCAAATGGAATAGGTGGGTGGGTAACCGATACTGAATGGTTACATTCCTCCTCCTTAGGAAGCAATGGTCTCCATTGATTTAAGTTCCTCCATGCAGGGGGGGGGGGGGGGGGAAATTCTGCTGAACTTGGTGTTGGATATGTTTAGGATGTCGCAGACTTGTTGGTGGACGTGCTGGATGTAGATGTGCCATCGGTGGACAAGCATTGAAGGATCTAGGAAAAGTTATCCATCATTGCATTCCTCTTTTTCTCGAGGACCTCCTCGAGAAATATTTTTATAGGATCTCCTGCTCCCTCATCTTTCTTTCCTTCTGCCATGGGGGGTCGTCGGGGTTGCAAGATTGAACTCCTTATACCCTGGACGCATTGGGGAAATGAAAATAAAAACAAATAAAGAGTAGACCACTCTGATACCATTGATCTGGAAATATTAAGGAATGAAACAGAATACAGAAATAACCATAAACATAGAAATACAGTGGAAATAAGGCTTCATTTCATTAATATCAAATCACAGAAATATGCTTACAAACATGATGGAAATAAAATAGCTAGGGTGCTGGTAGCAAATCTCTGAGAAGAGATGTGGCAGCTACAGACCTCTGAACTATGTTACAATGAGGCTCGAAGGCCTATTTATTTTTGAGAAACAATTTAAAACCCGAAACTTCCAAAAACCTAACCCTAAGAGATGAAGTGCCAAAACTGTGGGTCTCGTTTGGTTAAATTGGTGTTTCAACTTCTCGAGGACATAACTTTAGCATCCGATCTCCATTTGATGCGCTCAATAGCTTCAATAGCTCATTAGAAATATCTATCCGAGGACTACAACTTTTGAGTGAGAAACATCAATCTACGACCCATGTTGCTCCCCATTTTCCCAAAAAGCGTTGTTTAGGGCCTCAAAACAGCTTCAGAAGTTCACGACCCGAAAAACTGCTACAAATAGTAATGTGTGCTGAAACTTACAAACTGAAATAACTAATGGTGGGGGTTCAAATGGACTTGGTGGGTGGCCACCAATATCCACCTGGATTATTAATGCCCCAAAATGGCTTCCGATGTGTAGGGCCCGAAAATTTGCTAAAAATAATAAGCTACTGGAAGTGAAAAGCTGCAAGAATTGATGTTGCAGGTCCAAATAGAATAGGTGGGCAACCACCGATATCCACCTAGATCATTCCTCCCTCCTTAGGAAGCAATGGTATCCATTGCATTAAGCTCCTCCATGCGGGGGGGGGGAATTTTGCTGAACTTGGTTTTGGATTTGTCTAGGATGTCGCGGACCTGTTGGTGGACGTGCTGGATGTAGATGTGCCTCTGGTGGGAAGGAATTGAAGGATCTTGGAAAAGTTATCCATAATCATGTTCCTCTATTTCTCGAGGGCCTCCTCGAGCAATATTTTGATAGGATCTCCTGCTCCCTCATCTTTCATTCCTTCCTCCATGGGGGATCATCGGGGTTGTGAGGTTGAACTCCTTATACCTTGGCCGCATTGGGGAAATAAAAAGGAAAACAGAGAAAGAGCAGACTGATCTGATACCACTAATCCGAATTTATGCAGGAATGCAACAGAATACAGAAATAACCATAAACATAGAAATAGAGAGGAAATAAGGCTTCATTTCACTAATATCAAATCACAAAAATATGCTTACAAACATGATGGAAATAAAATAGCTAGGGTGCTGGTAGCAAATCTCTGAGAAGAGATGTGGTGGCTGTAGACCTCTAAACTGTGTTACATTGAGGCTCGTAGGCCTATTATATACATAATGGAAATAGATGAGCTAGGGTACTGGCAGCATATCCCTGAGAAGAGATGTGGGGGCTACCAGCCCCTGAACTATGTTACAATGCAGACATGATGGATATGTCGAGAGTTAGGGCACTAGTAGTGCTTATCTCTGAGAAGAGATGTGTCAGCTCCTAGCCCCCTGAACTTTGTTACAATGGGACATAATGGAAATGAACAGCTAGGGTACTGGAAATTCTTATCTCTGAGAAGATATGTGTTGACTACCAACCCTTGATTGAGAACAAGCGAGCTAGGGCACTGGTAGCGCTTATCCCTGAGAAGATATGTGTCAGCTACCAACCCCCTAAACTGTGTTACAATGAGGCTCAAAGGCCTATTTATTTTTTAGAAACAATGTAAAACCTGAAACGTCCAAAAACCTGACCCTAGGAGATGAAGCACCAAAATTGTGGGCCCCATTTGGGTATATTGGTGTTTCAACTTCCCGAGGATGTAAATTTGGCATCCGATCTCCGTTTGACGTGCTCAATAGATCATTAGAAATATCTATCCGAGGAATACAACTTTTGAGTGAGCAACATTAGTATACCATCGATGTTTCTCCCTGTTTTCCCAAAAAGTCGTTTAGGGCCTCAAAACGGCTCCGGAAGTTCAAGACCCCAAAAACTGCTATAAATAGTAATGTATGTTGAAACTTAAAAATTGAAATAATTGATGGTGGGGGTTCAAATGGACTATGTGGGTGGCCACCAATATCCACTTGGATTTTTAATGCCCCAAAATGGCTTTTGACGTGCAGGGCCTGAGAATATGCTAAAAATAGTAAGCTGTTGGAAGTGAAAAGCTACAAGAATTGATGTTGCAGGTCTAAATGGAATAGGTGGGCGCCCACCGATATCCACCTAGATTAGTATCTATTCTGGTTGATCTAGGTGCTATTTTAAGTTATATTAATCCCAAAAAATTTGAAAAATGTAATCTAAAAATTTTGAAATTTGAAATTCCCTGGTTGGTTCAATTAGCTATTGGGGCAAGAAGAAGGGTAAATGCCAAAGTATCAAACTATCCTCTAGAGGTAGGGAACCAACACCTGAATGTTGAGTTGAATATTTTACCCTTGGGCTCCAATTATTTATTACTAGGAATGGACTAGTTAGAGGGGCATTGGTCTGTGGTGGATTGCAAGAAGAAAACAATCAATTATATGGTTGAAGATGATACTTTCTAGGAGTTACAAGGAATTAAGAAACCACTCCAATTTTTCCCCATCACTACATCCCAGCTGGGTAAATGCATTAGGAAAGGGTGTCAAATTTATGCCATTCTAGTAGGATTCGTTAATTATAGGGAAAAGACCCCTATAGTGGATAATATAGCAGTAGTTCATGACTTTATGGATGTGTTTCTTGAAAACATATCGGGACAACCTCCAAAGCAGGATATCGATTTCACCATCAAACAAACGCGAGGGGAAACACCTGTTTCATGAGAACCATACCAAATGGGTGTACTTGAGCTGACTAAGTTAAAAATGCAACTGTGGGAATTGTTGGACAAGGCGTACATCTGTCCTACTATGTCTCCTCAGGGGGCATCAGTATTGTTCGTTAAAAAGAAATATGGTACAATGCGGATTTGTATGGATTCCAGGTAGCTTAGAAAATTGATTGTTAATAACAAGTATCTACTGTCATGGATAGACAATGTGTTCATCAATTAAAGGGATCAATTGTATTCTCAAAGATATATTTAAGATCTAGATGCCACCATAGACGGATAAAATACGATGATATATATAAAACAATCATTCGCACCTGATATGGGAATTATGGGTCTATGGTTTTACCATTTGGATTAACCAATGCACCAACAACTTTCATGATTTTGATGCATGGCATCTTCCATCCTTTTTGGAAATATTTGTTTTGATCTTTATTCATGATATATTAATTTATTCTAAGACCATGGTAGAGCATAAGGAACATTGGCGCTTGGTGCTGAAAATTCTAAGGGACCATAAGCTCTATACCAAATTCAGTAAGTGTGATTTCTATAAATATCAGATCCAGTATTTAGGCCATGTAATTTCTGCTGAAGGGAGATCAGTAGACCCCGAGAAAATAAATACTATTTTGGAGTGTAGGGTACCCATAAACATAGCAGACATACGTTCCTTCATGGGCTTTGATGTCTATTACCAGCGATTTATCGAAAGCTTCACTAAAATTTATTTTCCCATTACCTATTTGCAATGAAAAGGGTGAATTTTCAAGTTTACTAATGAATGTCACACCAACTTCGAACGGTTAAAGAAATTGTTAACTACTTCTCCTGTATTGATGGCAACTAACCCAAAAAAGGAGTTTGAAGTCTGCACCGATGCTTGTAAGGAAGGCGTGGGAGAAGTTTTGTCACAAGATAGAAAGGTCATCCCATATGAATCCAGAAATTTGAAAGATCATGAGCAACGATATTCGTCTTATGATCTAGAGTTGACCGCAGTATTTCACGCACTTAGGGTGTGGATGCACTACCTATTGGGGAAATTTCTTTGCTAAAAACAAACCACGACAGTATGACCAACTATTTTAAACAGACTGACTTGAATTCTCACCAAGCAAGGTGGAATGCATTTTTGAGTGAATTCAACTTTGAAATTCAGCATGTTAAAGGTAAGTAAAACCATGTCGATGATCCCTTAAGTAGGAAACTACATTGTGCTTATGAACTCTACTTTAACCAAGTGGAATTAAAGTTCTAGGAGCAAGTGAAGGAGGTAGCGCAAAAAGATCCTGAATATCGTTTTCTGTGGCAACAAGCTCAAGAAGCAGAAAATCAGGGAAAACAATAAGATTATAAGATCAATAATGAAAAAAAATTTGTTTTCTAAGAGAAAATATACATTCCTAATAAAATGAGCTTGAAGGAGCTGATTTTGGATGAGTATCATCGAAGCTCTTATGCGGGACATCTAGGATACCAAAAAATGCTAACAGCAATCAGAAAAGACTACTTTTGGCTTGGGATGCATAAATATATTTTTGAATACTTGACAAAATGTTTGTAATGCCAATAGGTCAAGGTGTAGCATCAGCACCCTGCTGGTTTACTACAGCCTATTCCTGTATCGAAGTGGAAATGGGAAGTCATTTCACTCGATTTTATTACAGGATCACAAGGAACAAAGAGATACAATAACTCCACTATGGTGGTAGTGGATAGGCTGAGAAAATTAGCTTACTTAATACCATTCCAATCCAATTAAAAAACAATACAAATCAATGATATATTTATGAGTGAGGTGTTTATATTACACGGTATTCCAAAAAGTGTCATCTCATACCGAAATGTGAAGTTCACCTCACTCGTTTGGAAGGCACTGTTCACCAGTCTGGGCACACAAATTTAGTTTAGTATTGCCTACCATCTGCAAAAAATTAGGCAGACTGACCAGGTGAGTCAGATATTATAAGAAATGTTACGTATGTATGTGATGCAGTAGCCCACGAAGTGGGAAGATTATTTGCATTTCGTAGAATTTTTTTACAATAATGGGTACCAAGAATCTCTCAAAATGAATCTATTTGAGGGGCATTATATGGAAGAAAATTGCGGACACAAAGAAACTGGAGCAGTCCAGAAACTAATTTGATGCTTGGGCCAGAGACGCAGTGTGAAATGAGGAAGATACTACGAAACCTAAAAGCTTCCTAGGACAGGCAGAAATTATACTCAGATCAAAAAATGAATTATAGAGCATTCGAAGTGGGAGATCATGTATATGTTATAGTTAGACCCAAGAAAAGCACCCTAATATGGAATATCTATGCCAAATTGGCTCTCCAGTTCTGTAGACCTTTCCAAATTTTGGAAAGATAAGGGTTGGTGGCCTATCGACTTGCATTACCTAGTCACATACGGGTTAACAATCTATTTCATGTATCCATATTGAAACAATATGTGCATGGCCCAAAGCATGTAATACATTGGCAGAACATACATGTAAGTTTTAAATGATTCTATGTCCCTTAAAAAGAGATGAATACTTAATTAATTAATTAAATTTTTGTTGGTTGCAAGTAAAACTAGACAATGAATTTCTGGTAGACCCTCAACGTATTCTTGAGAAGAGAGAAATAACGCTCCGAAAGTGAGACATCTCCCAAGTTAAAGTGCAATGGAAGCACTTGGGCCGGGAAGAGGCTACTTGGGAAAATGAAGGCTTTATATGAGAATCTTATCCATATTTTTTTACTGTGATGGAGAAGAACAATGAGGATGGTGTTTGCCTTAAGCAGGTGAAGATGTAACACCTAGCTTAATTTTATTATTTTTATTTTAAAAATTTTACAAAGTACATTTTAGTTTTAAGTGAAAAATAGGTTAATGAATATGTTAATTGGTTGATGAACCTGAGTTACATTTTATTTTATCATTAAAGAATTACATTATGATTTTTCCATAACCAGTTGGTAAATAATTCCAAGATTCCAGAGTAGTTGGAATAAAGAATTTATTGGAATTTACCTTCTCCTCTAAGGATAAAAAGGAAATCCCGAGAACGAGAAGGGGTTTTGTGCAAGTAGAAATAAAATATAAGCAGATAAGCTATGAGGACAAGGTGGACCAGAGATGGTCTTTAACTAGTGGTAACTCTGCAAACTTGAACTGAAGAAGGGACTCGACAAGGGTCTTGAGGTATAACTCTAGGAAACCTGTTGCTAATTTACACTCTATTGAGGAGCACAGGGGGATTTGAGGATGTGATCGCCTCACTCATGATTGGGTGGATTAACAAGTGAAATGATAAATTAGATAAGTCTATGGTTTATGTGTTAAATTCTACTAAGATCTGATATTATAATATTGTAATGAGATCTTGAATAAATTCATATACATAATATTGCATTACAACAGTGTTATGTAAGAAATAACTTAGTTCTCTTCTTAAAAAATGGCACATTACAGGTTTACTTCGATATACCACTATGTCAGAGACTACTGGGTTAAAATAATGTTGGAATACCATAATTCATAAATTGCAGGAAAATTCTAGTGCATAAATTTTTTTGATATTGAAACCCTTAGACATATCCTTGTGACCTTGTTAGTGAGAAAGAACCAGGAAAAAATAAGAATTAAGTCACCTAAAATACTAACCTGCCTACAGGTGCAAATAATAACCCAGCAGATTTTTAGGATAAATCGGACCCGATATGGTTGGAAAAGATAAAAAGGGACCACTTCAGTTCGAAGACCAAACAAGAGCAAAACCATTCTTACAACAAGAAAGAATGTAGAGCAAAACAAAGAAATTTTTTTCCTATAGTTCTACTGTGAATTAATTACAAAACCAAGTTTAACTATGCAAGAAAACCTTTAGTATTTTATATTCTGACTGATGCCCTGGGCCGAGAGTTTTAAACCCTAACCTGTTGAAACAGGTGGGGCTTTGCATCCTTAGGTAACTAGAAAAAATCCTTAAGGGTAAACCGTCAAATACAATTTAAAACAAATTGAATACTATAATACGAAAACAGAGCTTAAGGTACATGTAAATCACTGGAATATAAATATATGACAATTATAAAGATTTGAGCAGAACTTCGAACAACAGAAGTAGATAGCTAAACGTTGTAACAATAAACTATATCACATAAGGTATCTCATAAAACAAGTAACATAAGAACGAAATTGATTTTCATTCGACACATTCATTCCTTAAACATTTATATGTGGTCCGAGTTAAACTCAATTTCAAATGCACAAATAAGAACTCCAAAATTGTTCAGTAGTAGCATAAGAAACCCTCTATCTTGAGTCTAAATTTACAATGGGTATAAACCAGAGTCTTAATAAAAAATTACATTAAAAGGCTAGTGAGTATTATGGTAAACAACAGTATGCAAGACGAGGCTCCTAAAACAATATGAAAATGTAAGGTCGGGGGCTTGAAAAACCCCTGGGAATTAACCCGTTTCTACCTAAGTAACGGAAACTAATTCATAGTCGTGGAAGACAAGGTTTGACTATGGTGATAGAAAACATGTTGTGCAGAAAACCTTGTACCCTTCGTTACCCCACGAGAGGAACTGGACAATACCTAGCAAGCCGGAGGATTAGAGCATGGTGAAAACTCTTAACCCAAACTACTATTGAAGATGAGGCATTGGGAGTTCATATATGCTTGCATCGTGATAGTAAAACAAGTCATATAAATTCTTACAGAAGATGAATACCAAAATTATAAATGACAAACTTAAAATAGAACCTTACCTGACGAAAAGAAGCTAGGAACTTGTTGAAACGCCTTCCTTGAATGGCACAGTTGAAATTTTAGACATGAAAATTAGGAATGGTATTATAAATAAACCCACAAATATTAAATGGTAGACAGAAAACTCACAACAGTTTACCTGCGAAGAGAATTGTCTGGTAAGGCATTGTGCAAGTCAGGAAACAGACAAACTCAGCTGCATGTTGGTTAGAACCATAACCTAGTACACAGTTGCATGAAAACTGAAGGAAACATGGTAGCAATACCACATCGCAGAAAAGAATAGCAGAGCGACAACCCATTAAGGAGCTGAAACACAATGAAAAGCGCCAAAAGGGAACTGGGGTGTAGCTTAGATAACCTAACCACCTCTTCTTCATCATGGCAGTCTAATGGAGATACATCAACAGTGGAGCAGGGATCCAAGTCTCACACTAGCTAGCCACCACCTTCGTGGATATGAACGCCAAGTACGAAAGACTATGTTGTGTGGATAAATGATGACAGTTGAGTTCAACAGTGACACATGAACCCAAATGCATACAACTAATAACAATTTGGTGTAACAATGAACATGTGTAATTATCCGAGTAAAAATGTGAAGTCCCCATAGATAACATAGCTCGAAATAGTGCAATAATGATATTTCCATAATCATAAGAATTAAAATATAGCATGCTTTCAAATTGATATGTCAAATGAATATATGGTGTTAAGTATTATGTCAACAATTATATATATATATATATATATATATATATATATATATATATATATATATATATATATATATATATATATAGAGAGAGAGAGAGAGAGAGAGAGAGAGAGAGAGAGAGATCATCATGACTGTAATTATGGTAAATATGTGCATGGTATAATTTTTTTTTTTAATTATTATGGTAAATAATGTAGATTTATAGTAGTAGTAGACGTGACATTGATTGATTGAGCTAAGTGGCTCATTCTAAAGCCCATTGTGAAGACAATGTGTAAAATAAAATAAAATACTCTCTAAATAGAAAACCAATGTTGGTTATAATAGAAAAGAAAAAAAGTATGCTACGCATAATTAATTATTTTTCCATTTTCCATATGACCTAATTATTTTTCCATTTTCCATATGAACTAATATAATTTCATGTAAAGTAATTAAAAGTAAAAAAAAAAAAAATATGTGAGTAAGATGTTTATAGTTTAACACATGATATAAGATTCAGATATAATATCTATATATAAAAGAAATTGTTAAAAAAATTATTTTAATGTTATATAGGATAAAACATCCAATGTGATTTATGAGTAAAATATTTTAATATGAATTAATATTGTTATATATTTAAAAATATATTAATAATAAAAAAAAATGTTTAATGTGCTGTAATAAAATGGTCCAATACAAATGTTATGTAATCTTTATAATATATTGCACATTTTTTTTTGCACTATAAAATAGGTTTGCACCTAAAAAACCTTCTAGACAACAAAATAAGTCTATATTGGTAATTAAACATAACATATTTTGTGCTTTTAATAAAAAAAAAAATTATCTATATAATTTGCAAAACCACAATTTAAAATTTTCCTTACACAAAATTTCATTGGTTTTACATTTAATTATTGAAACTTTTTGTTATTTGATTTTTGTTGCTTTGTAATTTTATATTTTCTTCATATATAAACTGATTGAGTAGCTTAAAAACTTTTGAAACCAATTATAAATATTGCAAAATACAATTTCATGAATTTAAAAATATTAAATAAAAAACAAAAATTAACAAAATATACATGTCTATTTCCATAAGATATACTACATAAAAACAAACCATACATTTTATTAATATAATTTTTTAATTTATAATAATTTTTAAAATTATTATAATTGGCACAATGTAGAGGACATTATTCCTTAGATACAAATAAAATAATTAACTTCTATGGTATGTTAAAAATAATTTTTTATTAAATATTTAAATTTTATTATTTTTAAATGAATTTGAAATTTTATCATTGTTGTACTCCTTAATTTATATGTAAATTTAATAACAATTATTAAAAACAATAATCATAGTACGTTTGAAAAGACAAACTTCTTCTCCTCATTATCCATTCCATAGCCTGCTCTTCTATCCATTAGCATAGCAGCTTACTCCTCTCCTTGCTATCCACTTCTCAACTATGCATTAATGCCTTATCTTAGAGGTATTGTGATTTTTGTACCAGATCTGGTTGTGATTTTTGCACTCGATTATATTGGTTTTTGTATTTTTGTAGTGAAAACATTTGATGCATCTTTTCATATTTGTTTTATATTAATGAAAGTGCCTAGAACCCACATCAAATATATATATTACATGTATGTATTAATTTAGAATCGTACTTTGACAATAGGGAAAAGAAGAAATAGTAGTCATTTAGAAGATGTTTTTGTTATATACATTTATTTTAATTTATCCTATGTAAAATAGGTAAGCGTGTGTTTTTTTTTTTTTTTTTACTGATATGCTAGATTAAATTGTAATTTTGTTTTAATTAGTACAATTATAAAATATTTCTAGAACTGTACTTTGACCAGAGGAAATAAACTAAATTGTAGTCATTTGAAAGATATTTTTGTTATATACATTTATTTTTTAACTTATTTTGTGTTTTAGTGACATGTTAAATTAAATTTATTCGATATTTAATTAAATTTATGTAATATTTTTTAATGAGTTACAAGCTTATGGGTTATTCATATACTACAATATGATTCGTACGATGTCAATAAGTGACACATAATTATAAGATTTATTTAATTATTTTTATGCTATGATGTAATCTCGTTTTAAAGATGAGATTAAAAAAAAAAAAAAGCTTGCAATAGCATGGGAAATTTTTTGTATTTTGGAATTAAATTATTTTTTGATTATTGTTAATAATTGAGTAAAAAATAAATTTGAATTTGTGTGGCAGGGACTATGCTATCATGCAATATTGGTTATAAATTGATATTTTTTGATATTTACTAATTGTTTAATTTATATGATTGTATTTGTGCCTATTTTAAAATACAGATTCTAGAATTTTATTTTAATTATCAATAATTATTAGGTGGATGGTGGAGATTTAACCTCTTCATAATATTCTAGAATTTAGGCATATCTATTTTGAAATAGGCTTTCATAATTTTAATTTAAATATCAATAATTATGAGGTGAATGATAGAGATTTAACCTCCATAGAATATTTTTAGTAGTATACACAAATCAAACGTTGGATTTATTCCAAAATAGTTATATTTTTTTTTTCGCTTCAAATTAAATTCATTAATTGAAGAAAATATCATATGAACAAGTCCCATATGAAATGAATTATGGTATTTTGGGCATTATGTTTTTGTGTAACATCTATAAGACTTAAAAACAAATTACTATACTAAAATAAAGTTACCATAAACACAAATATTCGTTTTTTTTTTAATTTTTCTTTTCTGCAGTAACTCTTCACGAATGTTATTATCTACCTCTAAATGCAGACTATTTAATGATATTACTTATAAATCAAGACATATAGAGAAAGAAAAAAATAATTTTCAACTTATCTCCCTGGTTAACAAAATTTCAGCAGAAACAATTCTGATGTAAATTATCTCTCATCAGAGGGCCCATACTGCATGATACGTATCTAATTTTACATGAAAAATGAAAATATGAAAAATGTGATTGCACCGCTTTTTATACAACATTTTGTAGGAGAGTCCATAGAATGTATGCAACATGGATACGCATTGGATGAGGAATTGAATGTTCCATTCAACAAGTACTCCCACTCGAAATTTGAGTAAAACTTTGGAGAAATAAGTTGAAAATATGAGCAGAAAATTTAGTTTTATTATTTTATTATTTTTAGTTTTAAACTCCAGAAATGGTGAAACCTCTCCCATGGTTGACATCATCATATTGAATCTTATTGGTTCTCATACAATTTATTTCGGTTGTATATTTTTCTTAGGAGACCCATTTTAGACCTCAAAATTCTGCTACTGCTTTTCAACTGCGCAATCATGATAATGATATATACATATTTTAAATGATTTGTATTAAATATATTATGTAGTCGTGACAACACATTTAAAACATAGTTACCGATCAAACGGGAACTATTACCTCAAAACGAGAACTCTAGCAAAAAAAACCTCAAAAAACATGAAAAAATAGCCGAAAAACGAGAAGTGTGCATTTTTCTTTTAGGGTCAAATTTGAACATTTTTTTAAATTATGTTAAAGCCCAAATTTTTTCTTGAAAAAACACCTTGAAACAAAAAATGTTTATGGTGGAATAACTATTTTTTTGTGTGCAAAAAACAACTTGAAAATGAAAAGTGTTGATGTCGAAATAATGTCACCAATTTTTTGTTTGCAAAAAGTAGCGTGAAAACGAAAAGTTTTGTTGCTGGAATAACATCGTTAATTTTTTTGTGCAAAAAACACCCTGAAAATGAAAAATGTTAATGTTGGAATAACGTCTTTTTCTTTTTGAGGTAAATTGTCAACAAATTTTAATAATGACATCAAATATAAAATATCATGACCCTGAAAAACTTTAAAATTTCAACGATAAACATGACATTAAAAAAAATTACCAAAATTCTTAAATTTGCAACAATTTTTATGCATGGTATTAAGGCTAAATCTATTATCGTATCTCTGAAAAGCTTTGAAAATCCAAGGATGACATTCGAGGTAAAATAACACCTTTATGAAAATAAAATTCCAACAATTTTTAGACATGATATTAAAGATAAAATAATACTTATAAAATTAAAAATTAAATAAATTAAAAATTAAAAATAAACCAAAAAAAAATATTGAAAAGAAAATAAAGAAAAGAGAATTAAAAAAGAAAAAATTAAATATTGACCTAAAGCAAAAAACTAAAACAAATATTATTTTTAAGTAATAAAAAAAAAATAATAATAATTAAAATAAAAAATAAAAAATAATTAAAATTTAAAAATAATAATAAAATAAAAATATTAAAATAAAAAATATTTTAAATTTAGAAATCTAAATCAAATAAAAATTTTAAAAAGAAAATTAAAAAAAATTAAACAAGAAAAATTAAAATTAAAAAATAAATAAAATAATAATAATTTAAATTTAAAGAAAATGCATATAAATGTATGAAAAATATATTTTTAAATAAAAAGGATTAACAAATTTCATTTTTTAAAATTAAAAAACCAAAAATTAAAAACTAAAAATAAAAATAAAAATATTTTTCAAATTTTATATATATATATATATATATATATATATATATATTAAAAAAAAAAAAATTTAATATAACGGAAAAAATATTTTAAATCAAAATTAAAATAAATAAATAAAGAAAAAAAAAAAAAAATTAATTAGAATTCGTATTAAACCATAGTTTGCGCGCTTGCAGAGAGGCAACAACCAAAACACCATCTCCCTTGTCGGCACGACTAACGAGTTGTTGGCCCTCGTTGAGGGCATCGCTCATTGTTCTCAAAGACTCATCGATGGTCACTGGCAGGGTTTCGGGAATCGATTTTACCGTAGCTTGTGATCGACAACGAAGACAAAGAAGACGGTGTTTTGGTTATTGCCTTCTCTGCAATTGCAAACTTTTTACACAAATTAGAGATTGGAGGACGAGGTTTGATAAACGCTTTCAAGATTTTGTGAATGTTTTTTCAGTAATTTCCAATACCGGGCACATTGTGCCCTCTGCACTGTCCCAGCGGGAGCGACTTCTTCAAGATGTACCGGACCTCATCGTAGGGTGGTCGATTGAATCCGCTCAAGTGAAGCTTCACGAATGGGTTACGGAACCAGCTCATTCCCAAGCTCGCGTGATTGGTATATATGGCATGGATGAGGTGGGAAAAACCGCCCTACTGAGAGTAATTCACAACAATTACAAGGAGAAGGTGAGTGGTATGTTTGATATTGTCATTCGGTATGCAGTTTCAAAGTATGAATCTGAAAAGGAAGCTGATAAAATTAAAGAGTTGAAAGTTTCCATTCCCCACACAGTGGATTTAAAGCTCAAGGACTGTCGTACTCTTACATGCTAAAGACGAAATTGTCCGCCTGTCTGCAAAAGAGGACATTTCTTCTGATATTGGACGAGTTATGGAGTCCAATTGATATGAATAAAATATGGACCAAATTTGGGCGTGATAATATAAGGGCAGAAAAATCCTAATATCCAGTCGCAGAATAAATGTTATCCAAAGAATGGCGACACGTGATTACTCCTTGCGGATGGAACTCCTATCCCAAGAGGATGGGTGGGAGTTACTCAGGAAAAAAGGTTTCGCAAATGGGTTTTTTTTTTAATAGGGATATAGAAACTACTGCCAAGGAAATCGCTAAAGAATGTAAAGGCTTTCCCTTGGCTTTAAATGTAGTTGCTGCAGCACTGAATCCAGAGAGGGATGTAAATAAGTGGAGTGATACTATAGCATTCATGAGAAATGTAGATCCTTCCTTCTGGGACACTCACAACACCATCAATAAATATCTCTATCAACGCTTGACATTGAGCTATAATGATTTGTCAGATACTCTGAAGAGCTCCTTTCTATATTGTGTAGCATTTCCAGAGGATGCAGAAATCCAGGTGGAAACACTGGTTGATAGGTGGAGTGCTGAAAGATTGCTCATCTGGTTATCTCCAAAGGAATAACTTATTTAATGGATATTTAGTGTCAGTACATAGATGTACTGATAAGTAGCTTCTTGATCGAAAATGTCGGTATGAAGGGAATATGGATACCATCAGGCGATAGTGAAGAGAATGGGGTGGAGAGAGAGGTGATAAGAATTCAAACGTTCTGCGTAATATGGTGATTGCCATAGGCGAAAGGGATGAAGATTGGGTATTTGCATCTTCTCAACATTTGCAGCAATTCCTCCATCGAGAAGTGGCTAGGAATTGCAAAAAACTATCACTTGGTAACAATGATATTGAAGAGCTCCCCACAGATTCGGAATGCACAGAACATATGAGTTTAGTCTTTAACGCATAGCAAAAAATTGAGAAAGCTTCCAGATCCATTACTCTTACGCATGATGTCTCTCAAGGTTCTGGATCTATCTTGTCCCTCAATTACAACATTACCAACATCGGTGGAGCAACTTGGACAGCTCGAGTTTATCAATTTGACTGGGTGCTATCTTTTGAACGAATTGCCAGAAAGAATATGTAGGCTTTCTGGTCTTCAGTTTTTGAATTTTCAATGTTATGGATCCTTAGTTTCTTTCCCAGACAAGATAGGAGTTCTTCAAAGTTTAAAGCATTTGAATTTTGATATATGGGATAGGTACACATTAATGCTGATTCCACCGAGTATCTTTGGACTCACTTGATCGACCAAATTGTGCTTGCTGATGCAAGGCCTGGTTGTGCAATTAGTATGGAAGATCTTAAAAATCTCTCAAATCTGAGGGAACTAAGCATAGCAGTAAAAGCTCATACAATGAGTAATTTTGATTTTGGGAATTGACCTCCTTCACCTTGGGCCCGCGAGGCTTAGTCGACAAGCAGCAAAACGCTGGTAGTGCTTCCCAGCGTGTCGACCAAGCCCCACGGCCCCACGACGTCGATGATGCGGTTGGTAGTGCTTCGCAGCCTGTCGACCAAGCCCCACGGCCCACGATGTCGATGATGCGATTTAATACGAATTCTAATTAATTTTTTTTAGCAATTTCTTTTTATTCTTTTTGTTTTATTTTCTATATTTTCTTTTTTTCTTTCTTCTTTTGAAATTTAATTTTTAATTCTTATTTTATGTTTTTTAATTTTAATTTTAATTTTATTTATTATTATTACTTATTTTGATTCATCTTTTACTTTTTAAAATTTTTATTTTTTTTATTATTTTTTAAATTTAATTTTTTATTTATATTTATATTTTTAAATTTAATATTTAATATTTTTTATTTGATTCTTAAATTTTTTTAATTTTAAAAATTTGTTTATTTTTTAATTTTAATTTTTTTAATTTAAAAAAAAAATGATTTTTCTTTTTGAAAATTTATTATGAGATCCGATACAAAAGGAGCTCTCAAGACCTCAAGGATAATTTGTTTGGGTCAGAGCTAGTCAAGCTCTGTAGTGCTCCGAATTTCATAATTTGCAACAGTCTAAAGAAGTGGCCCAATTCTAGCCAGATGACGTGCATCCATGGGCTTGGCAGCAACGTGGTAGACTATGTTATTTCCGATCTCCCTTTATATATCGAAACAATAAATTTTGACATCTTAGATGACCACGAGCCTAACTCTGATCATAGGCCTTTACTCATAACTCTCAATTCTGTCATGCATACAGATCCCATAGAAGATAATCCTTATAGTCAAAATAACTTAATCTTTGATAGAAATAAAAATGATCTCTTTCTAAATGAATTAAAAATTAATTTGCTTCCTTTATCTAGTATAGACAACATAGATGATCTATATCATAATTTTACTACAACCCTCTCATATTATATTAACAAGTTCTCAATTGAAGTCTCAAGTAATAAAAGAAATAACAAAACCAATGCATGGTATGACAAAGATTATAAAAGTGCGAGGAGAGAAATTAAGGAAGCTATTGATGAATCTCTCAAAATTGACAAGATAAAAATCTACAAAGCCCTAACTAAAAGGAAAAAAAGGCAATATATTTGTAAAAGACAAGAGAATCTCTTACACCTCTCTAAGGTAGCTCCTAAGAAATTCTGGAGGAAGATTCTAACTAGGAAAACTAAAGATAATAACAAAATTTCTTTACACGTCTGGAATTCCTATCTTAAAAAGCTTTATGAATCTACAAATGCCAGGGATTTTGAAACCCTGCTCACAACGAAAGAATTTTTCTCATTAGAAGACATTGATTTTGGGGTTAAACGCCTGGTAAATGGGAGAAAGCTAAAGACATTGAAGGTTACCAGGTGGAAATATTAAAAATTGGAGCTCCTATCCTCATCCCCCACATCCACAAGCTTTTCAACCAACCGGTCAAGCAAGGGTTCCCTAAACCTTGGACTCAGAGCCTCATTATCCCTTTTTTTAAAAGTGGGGATACAAATAACTCCTCTAATTATCAGACAATTATGGTTAGCCCTCTCTTAACCAATTTATATGGTATTATTTTGGAAAAGAAGTTGAGCATTTGGCTTGAAAGTGAAGGTATGCAGGCTAAAGGCCAAGTAGTTTTTAGAAGGCAGCGCTTAACAACAGACCACCTCCTTAAGCTTCGGATCATTGTGGAGGAATGCCGCAATGATAAATCCAATTTCTTATGTGGCTTTGTGGACTTTAGAAAGGCATTCGATACGGTTCCTAGAAACAACCTATGGAATAGATTAGAAGAGCTAAATGTTCCTTTCAAGCTAAGAGTGGCTGCTATAAGGTTATACGAGAATGTAATTGCCAAGTTAAAGAGCAATGAGGGGTGGTCGAAAGATATTAAGTGTAATATCAAAGTTAAACAATTCTTCCCACTCTCCCCTACCCTATTTGGCATTTACATCGACAAGCTAGAAGGTTGTTCAGAGGAAGTAGGATGTGTTGGCACGATCTTAGCTGGGATAGTCATCATCCTTCTTCTCTATGCTGATGATATTTTTCTTCTCGCAAGGTGCCCATCTGATCTTGATAAGCAACTTAGAATTCTTAAGGATTTCTGCTCTACCATGGGTATGTCTGTTAACAGTGAAAAAACAAAAGTTATGATTATGAAATCCAAGAAGGACACTTACGCTAATTTTATGTATGACAATAGTAACTTGGAGGAAGTGTCTTCTTACAAGTACCTAGGAATTGATATTCATCACAAGCTCAACAGGAACTATAGCATTCAGAAAAGGATAAATGGGGGGTGGAAAGCTTATTTTGGTCTTGAAAATAATTGTAAAATGGAAAACCTCATAATGTGGGATAGAAAGAAGTTCCTCTTTGAAACTTTAGTCACTCGTGTTATCTTATTTCGATGTGAGGTTTAGGGTTGCACAATCTCTATAGAATCCTGGAGAAATATTTAGCAAATACATAAGCGTTTTTTAACTTATAACCTTAAAATTAAAATCAATACACCCTATCCTATTCTCCTTATAGAAGTGGGTCTTTGCCCTATCAAGAGCCTAGCTATGACTAGTCTGCTTTTGTACAAGCATAAGCTCAATATCATAGGAGACCATAGACTTCCAAATATAGCTTTAAATTCCAGCCAAAACCACCTAAGGCTTAAACGAGGTTGGTATAAAGACACTAGGGCCTGGTTAAACCATTGGGAGATCGAAGAGAATGTTGCATTGCAAAAAATTAATAACATCAAAAGAATTGTTACTTCTAAGTTCAAAGAAAAAATTTGGTGTGAGAAAGATCTAGCAGCTAAAAGAAAATTAAGATATTATAAGGAGGTCATCAACCCCACCCTAGAAGATCAAAATTATCTCTCTATTTTAACTAGCTCAAAGAAGAAAATTAATATAGCCAAGATTAGAACGAACTCTCATGAACTCCATATGTAGTGAAACAAGTCATTGGACAGTTCCTAAAACACCATGGATGGAAAGGATCTACCATCTTTGTGAGAATATGAACATCGAGGATGAAAATCACTTCTTCTTAGAGTGCCCCGAGTACAACCACATTAGAACTCAATTTCATAATCTTTGTTACAATACTAACCTTACTAGCCTTTTAAGATGTCAAAATTATAGTGAGCTCGGGAGGCTTCTCTCCAAACTTTTTGAGCATAGGAATCAAATCTTAAATCAAACTAAATAACTCTTTGCTTTAGGTCCGATAGACCAAATATTGGTCTGAATGGACGTTAGCGATCATCATCATCATCATATATATATGCTTTTATTTTTGTTTTTCAATTTTCTTTTTAAATTTTAATTTTTTTATTTATATTTTCTTTTTAATTTTTTATTTGTTTTAAAATTTTTAATTGAATGTTGTTTTTATTTGATTTTTTTAATATTAATTTTTTTTATCATTTTCTTTAATTACCTTGTTTCTTATTTTTACTTAATTTTTATTTCTTGTCTTTAAATTATGAGTTTTTTTGGAACTTTTTAGAATTTTTATTTTATTTTATATTTTTTTATTTTTTTATACGAGTTATTTTTGTTTTTTTTTTTAATACTTTTATTGGTGTTATTTCATTTTTTAGATATTTTTTATATTTGATTTTTTGTTGTCATGTTTTTTTATTTTATTTTTATCTCTTATAGCAAGATGAAAATCACCACTCTAAACAAGAAAGATTGATGTTGCACCAACACTTTTCAAAATTAGCATGAAAATTATTAAAATTTTAAAACAAATGTTCATACTTGATAAATAAAAAGTGATAAAAAAATGACCATTTTTCTAAATCAACATGATATTTAAAAAAAAAATCAAAGAAAATTTGAAGTTCCAAAAATATGCTAAAAAAAAACAGGATATTCTACATCACCACTTTTCAAAATTTACATGAAAATCATGAGATTTAAAAGAAAAAAAGTTATAAGAAAATTTAAAGTGCCAAAGCTATGCTCCAAAAAAAAGGGGTTGTTCTGCATCACCACTTTTCAAAATCAGGTGTTTTTTTAGGGCTCCCTCAAAAAAACAGGTACCGGGCAATTTTCTCTTTTGAGCAGTAACTATGTTTTAAATCGTTTAGTAGGAAAATGCACACATTAGACTTTATTAATGCTCAACCTGGTAATGTAACTATTTGGCGCCTCATCAATGATCTGACAACAAAGGTTAGGTTTTGTTTATCAACTCAAAAGTACATAGTGTTATATATTCTCCAAATGTTGTGTTGTTGGAATTGAGGTGATTCAAGATCTATCCACATGTTCTTATTCATGGTCATTGATTCTTCTCGGGTTGATCAACAAATTGGACGCATAGTTGGGGAGTTGGGGCAACCAACTACCCCAATCTCTCTCCCCAGTCATTCATCTGCGCTAACGTAGATTCAAGAGATGGTTCAAAGTTCAAGGTTTGAGTTCTTTTGTCTACAAAAGGGTTTCCTTAAAATCTGGCTCTTGTAAGCTTGAATTTTGGTAGCTCCAATCTTTCCGAGGGGACTGAAAATGAGTCTATCCCATTATTTTTTTCATTTGAAGTTGTCTTTCTCTGTAGAAGATGTAATTAAATAGTTATTCTCATACTTGTATGGTTTTGTTTGTTTTCATTCCTCCCATGTTTTAAATTTCAAAATGACTTCAATGGTAAGGTGGCTCGCATGGAGTCTTTCTCTAGTCACTAGCAAACCAAAATCCTCGTAGGTAACCCTATTCCCTTGACAATATTTCCTTTCATGTTCATCTATACACATGCCTCAACAAATGCATTCGTAATGTGCCTATTGTCTCCAATGGACAAGTTTCGATGCACTAAGCTCAACCAAGCCTAGGGGGTTTGCGGTTTGCCTTCGTGACATAAACATCTCGTTATTTCTCTTTCTTACCACTACGACCCATTATGTTTGCAAATATAAAGGGTTTATAATTTTGCTGTAGTTGCAGTTTACTTGTATGGGTTCAAGGTTTAGCCTGAGTTTCTCCCTTTCATATATTTCTTGAATACAAGTGTTTATTGCCCAGGGAATGGTCTGATGTTACAAATGGATTAAAACATTTGTTTGAGAGCTATTCCAGCTTATGGTATCACTACTTGGTATTATTTGGTTACAACATTGTACTCATTTACCTTGTTGTGACTTAATAGTTACGCATCAACATTCTACTGGATTATTGGTTTAGATTCAACTCGGTTTTACTTATTTTTCAAGAATTGTAACTTATATCAGACTTCATATGTATAATGTGTTTTCTTCAATTTAATGCGGCTTGGTTCAATTCATTTTCCATTAGTTCTTATTTGTTTGGATTATTTTAACAATTTTGAATTATTTATTTGTGTACAATTCAGTTCTTTTATTTTGAGCTATGAGTATTATGCATGCAATAGTTTTGGTTCGCTGAGCTACTACCCTTTTGGTTTTTGTTACGAAATAATTAGTCTTAGTTGCGGGAAATGTTTACAGTCTCTGAATCTATGGTTACATTTTTTTCAATAAAATACTACAACTTTATTTTGTATATATTACTTGTCTTTTTCATTGGTATTTACTTATAATAATACTTTCGTAAGGGTTCATTCCCATATGTTAGAACTGTTTTCTCGACTATCAGCGACTGACTTGGCCCAAGGATCTTATCTGGTAGAACCCTCCACGACTTTGGTTTTTTTTTCTGGTATAGAAACTATTATTCTCTATATGTTGTGATCATCGTAACAATTTCCCTGGAAATCAAGTTCCTAGCAATTTTTTCCTTTACAATTGAAGAATTCTATTTCCTTTGAATCTCAATTCATATTCTTAATTTCATAATATCTTTACAAAATAATTTATTCTATGAGTTAGAAAAAATATAATTTTTATAGTTTACTATTGCAACAAATATTTAGTTTAAGATAATTTTCTCTATTACAAATTCTTCAAAAAGAGATACCAACAAATTCCAAAAAGAAATTTAGTTTTCTGATAATTTTCTCTATTGCAAATTCTTCAGAAAAAAGATACCAAGAAATTCCAAGAAGAGACTCTTAAATCCACATTTCTCTAATAAACATCCACACACAAGTACTTACCTCTTCTTTCTTGTTGACCACAAAATTTACAGAAGGTACCACTCTGCCCTTCTTATGAGAAACTGACAATTATGTCTATTCTTCTCCCCCTGTGCTCCGTAGTACCAGATAATCACACAGTCAACAGTTCCAAGAATAATTCACTAGCCTGTGGACTCCCGCTCTAGCCTAGAATTATTTGCAAAACCCTAAAGAAAAGAGTTATTTAATTTGATTTAAGATTTTATTTCTATGCTCAAAAGCTTGGAGAGAAGCCTCCTAAGCTCACTATAATTTTGACATCTTAAAAGGCTAGGAAGGTCTTTATTTCAACAAAGATTATGAAATTGAGCTCTAATGTGGTTGTACGCAGGGCACTCTAAGAGGAAGTGATTTTCATCCTTGATATTCATATTCTCACAGAGATGGCAGATCCTTTCCATCCATGGTGTTTTAGGAACTGTGCAACGACCTGTTTCACTATGGAGCTCATGAGAGTTTGTTCTAATCTTGGCTATAATAATAAAATAAAATATTAAAATAAAAAATAATTTAAATTTATAAATTTAAATCAAATAAAAGATTTAAAAATAAAATTGAATTAAATTAAACAATAAAAAATTAAATTGAAAAAAAAAATAGAATTAAATAATAATTTAAATTTAAAAAAATACATATAAATATATGAAAAATATATTTTTAAATAAAAAAAATTAACAAATTTCATTTTTTTAATTAGAAGAAAAGAAAAAAGAAAAAATAAATGAATAAATAAAACCATTTTAGACATAATATTAAAGATAAAATATTACTTGTAAAAATTAAAAAATGGATTGATTAAAAAATAAAAAATAAAAATAAAAAAACACACAATTTAAAGAAAAGAATTAAATATTAACCCAAAACAAAAAAAACTAAAACAAATATTTTTTTTTAACTAGTAAAAAAAACAATAAAATAAAATAGACAAAATAAAATAATTAAAATAAAAAATTAAAATTTAAAAATAATAATAAAATAAAATATTAAAATAAAAAATAATTTAAATTTAGAAATTTAAATCAAATAAATAAAAAAAAAATTAACAAAAAATTTCCTTTTTTATTAAAAAAACAGAAATTAAAAAAAATAAATAAATAAAACCATTTTTCAAATTAAAAAAAAAATATATATATATATATATATATATTAAAAAAAGAAAAAGTTTAATTTTGAAAAAAATATTTTAAATAAAAAATTAAAATAAATAAATAAATAAAAAGAAACAATTAATTAGAATTTGTATTAAAACATAGTTTGTAGTTGCAGAGAGGCAACAACCAAAACACGATCTTCAAGATGTACGGGACCTCATCGTAGAGTCATCAATTGAATCCGCTCAAGTGAAGCTTCACGAATGGCTTACAGATTTAGCTCATCCCCAAGCTCGCGTGATTGGTATATATGACATTGGTGGGGTGGAAAATACTGCCCTACTGAAAGTAATATTTTCCTTTTAAATTTTTATTTTCTTTTGTTTTAATTTGAATTTTTATTGTTTTAAAATTTTTATTTGAATGTTGCTTTTATTTGATTTTTTTTAATATTAATTATTTATTATTTATTATTTTTTTTATCAGTTTCTTTAATTACCTTTTTTTCTTTTTTTTTACTTAATTTTTTTTGTTATTTTTTATTTCTCGTCTTTAAATTATGAGTATTTTTAGAATTTTTTTTTTTTTTTTAAATATATATACAAATTATTTTTGTTTTTTTTTTTTTTACAATTTTATTAGTGTTTTTTCATTTTTTTAAATATTTTTTATATTTGATTTTTTTTGTCATTTTTTAATTTTAATTTTATTTCTTATACTAAGATGAAAATCACCACTCTAAACAAAAAAGATTGATGTTGCACCAACACTTTTCAAAATTAGCATGAAAATTATTAAAATTTTAAAACAAATGTTCATACTTGATAAATAAAAGGTGCTAAAAAATGACCATTTTTCTAAATCAACGTGATATTTAAAAAAAAAACAAAAAAAACAAAAAAAAATTTAAGTTCCAAAAATATGCTAAAAAAAACAAGTTGTTCTACATCATCACTTTTCAAAATCTACATGAAAATCATGACATTTGAAAGAAAAAAAATTCATAAGAAAATTTAAAGTGCCAAAGCTATGCTCCAAAAAAAAGGGGTCATTCTGCATCACCACTTTTCAAAATTAGGTGTTTTTTTATGACTCCCTCAAAAAAACAGGTACCGGGCAATTTTCTCTTTTGATCAGTAGCTATGTTTTAAATGGTTTAGCGGGAAAATGCATACATTAGACTTTATTAATGCTCAACCTGGTAATGTAACTATTTGGCGCCTCATCAACGATCCAACAACAAAGGTTAGGTTTTGTTTATAAACTCAAAAGTACACAGTGTTATATATTCTCCAACTATTACGTTGTTGGAATCGAGGTGATTCAAGATCTATCCACCTGTTCTTACTCATGGTCATTGATTCTCCTCGGGTTGATCGACAACTTGGGCGCATAGTCGGGGAGTTAGGGAAACCAACTACCCCAATATCTCTCCCCAGTCATTCATCTACGCTAACGTAGATTCAAGAGATGATTCCAGGTTGAGGGTTTGAGTTCTTTCGTCTGCACAAAGGGTTTCCTTAAAATCTGGCTCTGGTAAGCTTGAATTTTGGCTGCTCCCACCTTTTCGAGGGGAATGAAAATAAGTCTATCCACTTTTTTTTCATTTGAAGTTGTCTTTCTCCGTAGAAGATGTAATCTAATAATTATTCTCATACTTTTCTCTTTTTGTTTGTTTTCATTCCTCTCATGTTTTAAATTTCAAAATGAGTTCAATGGTAAGGTGGCTCACATGGAGTCTTTCTGTAGTCACTAACAAACCAAAATCCTCATAAGTAACCCTATTCCCTTGACAATATTTCCTTTCGTGTTCATCTGTACACATGCCTCAACAAATGGATTCTTAATGTTCCTATTATCTCCAATGGACAAGTTATGATGCTCTAAGCTCAACTAGACCTAGAGGGTTTGGGGTTTGCCTTTGCGACATGAGCATCCGGGTATTTCTCTTTCTTACGGCTACGACCCATTATGTTTGCAAATATCAAGGGTTTTTTATTTTGCTATAATTGTAGTTTACTTTTATGGGTTCAAGGTTTGGCCTGAGTTTCTCCTTTTCATATATTTCTTGAATACAAGTGTTTATTGCCTAGGGAATGGTCTGATGTTACAAATGGATTAAGACATTTGTTTGAGAGCTATTCCAGCTTATGGTATCACTACTTGGTATTATTTCGTTACAACGTTGTACTCATTTGCCTCTTTATGACATAATAGTTACGCATCGATGTTCTATTGGATTATTGGTTTAGATTCAACTCAGTTTTACTTCTTTTTCTAGAGTTGTAACTTATCTCAAATTTCCTATGTATAATGTGTTTCCTTCAATTTAATGTGGCTTCGTTCAATTCATTTTCTATTAGTTCTTATTTGTTTGGATTATTTTAACAATTTGGAATTATTTATTTTTTTACAATTCGGTTCTTTCATTTCGAGCTATGAGTATTATGCATGCAATAGTTTTGGTTCGCTGAGCTACTACCCTTTTGGTTTTTGTTACGAAAGAATTAGTATTAGTTGTGGGAAATGTTTACAGTCTCTGAATCTATGGTTACAATTTTTTCAATAAAATACTACAACTTTATTTTCTATATATTACTTGTCTTTATCGTTGGTCTTTACTTATAATAATACTTTCATAAGGATTCATTCCCATATGTTAGAATTGTTTTCTCGACTATCAGCTATAGGCTTGGCCTGAGGATCTTATCTATTAGAACCCTCTAGGACTTTGGTTTTGTTTCTGGTATAGAAACTATTATTCTCTATATGTTGTGATCATCGTAACAATTTCCCTGGAAATCAAGTTCCTAGCAATTTTTTCCTTTACAATTGAAGAATTGTATTTCCTTTGAATCTCAATTCATATTCTTAATTTCATAATATCTTTACAACATAATTTATTCTACTAGTTAGAAAAAAGATAATTTTTACAGTTTACTATTGCAACAAATTTTTAGTTTAAGATAATTTTCTCTATTGAAAATTCGTCAGAAAAAGATACCGAGAAATTCCAAACATATATTCAAATTTCTAATAATTTTCTGTATTACAAATTCTTCAAAAAGAGATACCAACAAATTCCAAAAAGAAATTTAGTTTTCTAATAATTTTCTCTATTTCAAATTATTTAGAAAAAAGATACCAAGAAATTCCAGGAAGAGACTGTTAAATCCACATATTTCTAATAAACATCCACACACAACTACTTATCTCTTTTTTCTTGTTGAACACAAAATTTATAGAAGGTACCACTCTGCCCTTCCTATGAGAAACTGTAAATTATATCTAGTCTTCTCCCCTTGTGCTCCGTAGTACCGGATAATCACACAGTCAACAGTTCCAAGAATAATTCACTAGCCTCTGGACTCCTGCTCTAGCCTAGAATTATTTGCAAAACCCTTTCGCTTACTTAGTTTTCCACTAGTTCATCCAGCTCATGAAACTTTTTTTTTTCTATTTTTCACTTGACAATGTCCTATCCTTCTCTGTATCATTTTTTCCAAAAAATAAAATATAGGGATAACTCCTTAGCTGTTAACTATCTGGTCCCCAAGAATTACCAGGGTCTCTTCTGTAATTTATAGGTCTTAATAAATTATTAAAAAAAATAAATTAACCATTTCTAAATAATACATTTCCAACATTTACCCTATTTAACAAGGTTACCAAATTCCCTTACAGTAAAAAGAAACAAATCGTAACATCCATGATCACGTAGGGGTGTCACATCTTCCCCCTCTCGAGTGAAACATTGTCCTCAATGTTTGTATATCTATGTATATTTGTTTTGGTTTTCTCCTTGGAAGAATTAATGATATGCCTCTTGCATAAACTTTTATCTACCCAAGTGGCTTCCTTCAGGCTAAATTTCCCCCACAGCACCTTAACCTGGATTATGGCTCGATTTCGTAATGTTATTTCTCTTTGTTTGAGTATACATAGAGTTTTTACTAGAAACTCTCCATCTGGTTCGACTTCCGGTAATTATAAATCAATCGTTAATTTGATCAATTCACAATATCATCTGTACTTTACTTAATTCATAGTATATAAATTATTTTAGTACATACATTACATACACATATTGCTAATTTACGATATTTTTGGGGTCATATATGTATGTTTTTTAAAGTGAAACATGAAACAAATTGTGCACGTGTATTTTTCTACAAAGTGCAAGTTGATATGCTATCAGTCCTATCTTTTCCAAAATTTGGAAAGGTCCATAGTACTGAGGTGCTAATTTTTCACAACTTCCCCATCTAAGAGTGATCCTCTTGGGCTTAAATCACACATAAAAATGATCACTTATCTGAAATTCCCTATAAGTTCTCTTTTTATCTGCATAAGCCTTTTGTCTATCTTGAGCGGCTTTCATATTTTGTTGAAACATTTTCACTATATTCTCCATTTCCTCCATCATGTCATGTTGTGGAATTTCTTTGTTTTGAGTACTATTCCAATTAAAATGTGTTCTACACTTTTTCCCATACAATACTTCAAAGGGGATCATTTTAATCATTTATGACAGTTGTTGTAATATGTTAATTCCACCAAATGGAGGTATTCTTCCATTTATTTATATGTTGCATTACGTACATGCACATCATAACTTCTAGTACTTGATTCACCTGCTTGAGTTGTCCTTCTTTCTTTGGGTGATAAGTAGTGCTAAAATGAATTTGAGTGACCAACACAATAAAGAGAGCCTTCCAGAATGCAGAGGTAAAATTTACATCTCGATATGAAATTATCACTCTTGGAATGTCGTACATTATAAATATTTTCTCATAAATATGTCTGCAATTTGGGAATCCTAGTAGGTTGATTTGATAGGGATCATATGAGATAATTTTCTTAACTTATCCACCACCACCATGATGGAGTCATTCTTTTTTCTAGACGAGTGTAACAGAGTTATAATATCTAAATTTATCATATCCTATGTCCACTGAGGAATGGTATTGGATGCAGTAGAACAACAAGATGTTGATCTTCAGCTTTAACCTGTTGGAATTATATGCAATTTTCTAAGTATTGAGAAATATATTTTCTCATTCTAGGTCAATAATGACTCTTTTTAATTTCATATAGTAATTTTTGGTATCTGGGGTAGCGGTGTAGTGGTTATGGTGATATTCATCCAAAAAAAACTTCTTGATTGAAAATTGATTATGAACATACAATCTTCCCTTAAAAGTCATAAAATTATCTCTATTAAGATCATACTAAATTTGTTTCCCAAAATTCTATGCAATTTTTGCTTGTTGCCATAAATATTCATAATTTTCATCTTTTAAAGTAGCCTCTTTGATTTCCTTAGAAAAGAAAAGAAAAATCATTTCACTGTAAGAAATTTCATATACATAATGCAACCTTCTGCTTAATGTGTTGACTGCACTGTTCTCCTTTAATTTAATATGTTTGATTTCGAAGTCAAATTCACTAAGGAATGAAGTCCACCTAGACTGACATGCATTTAAACTACGATGCTTAAGAAACTAGTCATATGATTGTGATCTATAATTAGAAGAAACCTTTTCCCTAGCAAACAATGTCACCATCATTTTCAAGGCATGGACTACTGTGGTATGCTCCAAATAGTAGGAGGAATATCATTTCTCGTGAAATTTTAACTTTCATGATTCATATGCAATCAACTTCTCCTCTTCCATCAAAACTCCTCCTATGCCCTCCTGGCATGCAACTATGCTGTAATATTCCCAAATTTTCACATCATATTTGGAATATTGGAGTCCTTGATTTTCTTAATGAATTAAGTAAATAAAAGGGCGAGGGGACCCACAATCCTCAATAAGAAAAAATATCCACTTTATGTGTGTGAATGTGGATTAATTTAGCGTAGATCTACAAAAAGAGGTAGTGAGCAACTATTAATGTGAATGAGATTAGGGATCATGTCTCATTTAATAAGAGATATCATGGACGGTTGATTTTGTAAACTAAGATGTGGAAGATGTCAAACAAAGGGTCATTGAGCATTAATGATCAAGTGGTAGAGGATCATGTGTAAAATGAAGCACACGTGATGGTAGAGGTGTACATTGCACCTAGACTGTTTGGTTGATTTGGTCAAACAACACAGTCCCACTTGGAGGATCTTCTCCACATCAGACTTTGCAGTTGAGATTAGGGCCAAGGCTCGGGATGGCTCAATCATTATAAAGGAGATGAAGGCAAAGGTGAAGGGAATCTTGGATTATTTGATGAATGATCTTTTAGATTTGGAATTGTCAAGTGACATTCCACTGCATTTTTGGGCTATTTAGCAGAGATTGTAGGTGTTGTTTAGCATAGGGTGTTCCTGGGCGAGAATCCCTCCTCTTTATTTGAGTGATCTTTAAGGAAAAGGTTTGCACTTCATTATACATCAGGCTTTAAGTGCCATTTCCTTTTTCTATTTTCTGCAGAACATTCATATTCAAAAATCCGCAGATTTCTAAAGATCAGTTTGGAAGGTGGAAGTTGTCTTCAGTACTTCAGCTGGAGAACAAGGCAAGGGATTATTCCCATTAGTTGGGCTTATAGATCAGCACTCCCAGAGCCACATTGCAGACCTGGCATCAAAAAAAATGTTATTGACCTCCTAGAAGCAATATTTTCTCCAAGAATAACGCTGTCCATATTGTAGATCTGAAAGGAGGAAGGAAGTTGCTAGTAATCCAGCTAGAAATCCAGTGGAGGATCATTCCTCCACATTTCCATCAGTCTTACCATCATCCTACAGCTTATTGTAGCATATTTTAGTAAGCATTAGGCCTCTCTTTCCCTCACAATGTTGTTTTCAGAGGCAGTTATGTTGCACTAGTAGAAATCATCATTGGAGGATTGAGAAGCCAGATCTAGAGCTTCTAGCTCATAGATCTGAGGAAGAGATCAACCCTTCAAGCATAGATCTAATATAAACACACATTTTAGCCATATATTCTTTAGATCTAGCTTCAGATCTATATTTCCCAGTAGATCAAGGATCAAACCCCGGGGAGGTGATTTTCCAAAGTTGTAGATCTAGAAAATCCTTTCTGGGTTATCTTGGGAATCGATCACATTGGCCGGATCTTGAATCTTGGCATCATCAGAGCTCCAGTTCTGAGTAGATCTGCATTTCTCTTTTTAGCTTGCAATTCCATGTTTATGTCTTGATGAAGAGAGAGTGTAGTATTTGTTACAGAGCCTCTCAAGTTATGTTATACCTATTGGATGCATGTTTTTAGGGTGATACTAGCTCATCTTTTTGGCTAGATCTACCTATATCTTGTATTTGTGTAACTGAATCATCTTCAATATAATAAAATGGCTTATCTCTTTCTACATATTCTAATTTATACTTAGACTTACTGTTTATCTTGCTGTAAGTTCTTATGTTGTGTGAAGTATTACTACATTCTCCCTTTTTGGATATTATAGTGGTACAGAGCATGATCGTTGGCTCAGCTTATGGAAACTTCGTATTTTTACATTGAAAGAGGAATAGATAGATGAGATATATCATGGAGAATGAAAAATATGTCACTCCTTCCTTTAGATCCATGCAAGATCTCTCCAAGGAGGTCTATCAAATAAAGGAGGAAGAATAGAAAGAAGATCCAAGAAGTAGATCTGATGAGGAAAGCACTTCCTATCAGCAGCAAAGAAGGTCGGAGAATCCTGGATATCCTTATAGATCCACTATGCCCACTTTCTTTGAAGAAGGTGAGAGGTATGGAAGTGAACGAAGGAATGAACCTGAGACTCATGAGACTCTCAGTCTGTATCGTGAAGAGTACTAAGCACAGTCTAGATAATTCAAGGAGAAGCTAACTCTCCAACAATTATTCAAAGTCAAAGAAGAAAGAGGATCCTATAGTAGCAATAGAAGGAAGAGGCATAACAGATTGTATTTGCCTACATTTGATGGATCTTCCTCAAGCATTGTCAAGGCTTGGAGGAGGGAGTTAGATTCATTTTTCAAGCTACATCCTATGGCTGAAGAAGAGGTTGTTCAAATTAAAGCACTTCATCTCTTAGATGAAGCAGAAGATTGGTGGTTTGGGCACCTCGAGCATGCAAAGGTGACTAAGTATTCATATTTCTTTCACAAGCTGAGGAAGAATTTTGATGGAGGGAATTTCAATCATGTCAAGAAGTCAGCACTTTCACCACTTGCTACAGAAGTACTTGTATCTAGAGAAGAGGAACTTGCATATTTGCAAGATAGTCTTGAGCTCTTCACATATGGAGTCCCATGCATAGATCAAGAGATGCATGAGGAGAAGAAGGAAGATACCAACACTGGTACACTTGAAGAAAAGAGGCCATCACTCTTACTAGCAGTTGTAGACATTATTATTCTGGTTGGAGGAAATCTTGTGTCCTGTCAAGAGGTTCCCACATATCAGTTGATCCAAGGTATGCATAAAATTTTAGCGCATATGGTTTCAAGATCAAAGCATAACCAAGGGTTAGAATAAAGTGTTGATTTGAGGCAGAGACATTTCACAGTGCAGAGGACCCTTGATCTAATCAAGGAGGAGACTGAAAATGATCCCTATTCATCATTGTTGAGCTACATTAAACCCTTTGAGTTGAGATGTAGAGTTTAATAAAATGGGATTAGCATTATCCTATGTACAATAACTGATTGTGAGACCAGTGTTGTAGCTTGCTTTGAGACAGTGCATGTATCACCTTACAGATCTACAACGCTGTCACTTAGTAGCTGTGACATAGAAAGGGCTTCATCATTCTTGGAACATTCTAGAGGTAGCTTCACTCGTGAAGCAATGGAAGCAAAGATGAAAAATAGTAGACATCTTGGAATGAGAAATATTTTCTCCTTTCTAGATGACCCTTTCTCAATGAGCCTCTCACTGCTCAAAGAGAAACTTCTACTTGCATTAAATCCAAAACTTCTTTGGTTTTGGAGGGCCTTTTATGGAGAGAGAATCTCATTAAGAGATCTCTTTAGAGATGCATTTCAACGTTTCATGGAATGAAAATCTCTTCAATAGTTTGGGAAGGATGGAATTCTACAAAGGGAGGATGCCATGATTATGAAGTACCTCATTCATCATCCCTATGGGAGTGAATGGGTGAGAATGATAAGTAAGGGGTTGCAAAAACACTTGCATATTTGTATGGGCCATCATGCTTGGTTACGCTGGTTGCCATTAATATATTTCTATCACTCTCCAAAGGCACCTATTTTTTTGATTCATGCCTTGAAAAACATGTATGAAATGAAGAAGGAGACATGGCTGCGCTGGCTGCTCTTCGGTGAGTATGGATACCACCCAATAGCTCCTGATTTTCTGATTCATTCCTTGTGTATCAATGATAGTATGCAGCAAAAGAAGGCATGTTCATTTTCGTTTCACTTGAGGGAGTTTGGCCACCACATGACATCTCCTATGTCTATGTGTTTGGTATTATGTAAAATTTGGCATATTGATCTCATGATGTGCATTGGTGATGTTTCTTTGTATTGGGCTGATGTGACAACTTATGTTTCCATTACTATGATTTTGCTTCATGATGCACATGAGGAGGAGAGAAGGCAGCAAGATCTCTTGTTTCTTTGGTTGTTTATGGGAGAGTTTGGCTTGACCATCTTACATGAACAAGATGGAGGATGGCAACAAAGGGCCTTACTCTAGTGGTTATTTATAGGAGAATATGGTTTGACATCTTTTTCTACCCATATTGCTTCTTCACTTCTTCTTTTGCATAACTTTGAAGTGATGGAGTTTGGATCCAACAAGTCCAACCGGACTAAGTATGGGAGCATATCAATGCTCAATATAATTCATGAAACATGGGATGAATATATGTATTGTATGATAAAGCTTTTCCCTTGTGGAAAGAGCTGTACTTTATTTTATGTCTCTCATGTATTGTTGATGATGTTGGACATCACATGGTTTTCACTTGGTACTTCATGATGGGAGGAGGATATCTAACCAAACAGTGGAGGTCATTCCTTATGCTTTTAAGAGACAGCTTTGGACCCAAACACACATAACCTATTGCAGAAAATGGAGGAAGCTTTCCTTATATGGATTCCATATGGAGGGGAATAGATGGCCTTGCATCTACTTTTGGAGTTGCTTGAGGACAAGCAACATTTTTCCAAGGGGGACTGTAATATTACCAAATTTTCACATCATATTTGGAATATTAGAGTCCTTGATTTTCTTAATGAATTAAGTAAATAAAAGGGTGAAGGGACCCACAATCTTCAATAAGAATAAATATCCACTTTGTGTGTGTTAATGTGGATTAATTTAGCCTAGATCTGCAAAAAGAGGTAGTGAACAACTATTAATGTGAATGAGAATGGGGATCATGTCTCATTTAATAAGAGAGATCATGGAGGGTTGATTCAGTCAACTAAGATCTAGAAGATGTCAAACAAATGGTAATTGAACATTAATGATCAAGTGGTGTAGGATCATGTGCAAATGAAGCACACATGATGGTAGAGGTGTACATTGCACCTAGACTGTTTGGTTGATTTGGTCAAACAATGCAGTCCCACTTGGAGGATCTTGTCCACATGAGACTGCACAGTTGAGATTAGGGCCAAGGCTTGGGATGGCTCAATCATTACAAAGGAGATGAAGTAAAAGCTGAAAGTCATCTTGGATTATTTGATGTATGATCTCTTAGATCTAGAATTTTCAAGTGACATTTCACTGCATTCTTGGGATGTTTAGTAGAGATTGCAGGTGCTGTTTAGAATAGGGTGTTCCTGGGCAGGAATCCCTCCTCTTTATTTAAGTGATATCTAAGGAAGAGGTTTGCACTTCATTGTACATTAGGCTTTAAGTGCCATTTCCTTTTTCTACTTTCTGCAAAACATTCATATTTAGAAATCTGCAGATTTCTGAAGATCAGTTTGGAAGGTGGAAGTTGTCTTCAGTACTTCAGCCGGAGAAAAAGGAAAGGGATTATTCCCATCACTTGGGCTTATATATCAGCACTCCTAGAGCCACATTTTAGATCTGGCATCAGGCCACATGTTATTGACCTCCTAGCAGCATTATTCTCTCCAAAAATAGCGTTGTCCATATTGCAGATCTGAAAGGAGGAAGGAAGTTGCTAGTACTCTAGCTAGCAATCCAGTGGAGGATCATTCCTCCACATTTCCATCAGTATTACCATTAGCCTAGATTTTATTGCAGCATATTTCAGAAGGAAGAAGGCCTCTCTTTCCCTTACAGTGCAGTTTTCAGTAGCAGCTGCAATCATCATTGGAGGATTGAGAAGCTAGATCTAGAGCTTCTAGCTCATAGATCTGAGGACGGGATTAGCCCTTCAAGCATAGATCTGATCTGAACACACATTTCAGCCATCTATTCTTTAAATCTAGCTTTAGATCTGTATTTCCCAGCAGATCAAGGATCAAACCCCGGGGAGGTGATTTTCCAAAGTTGCAGATCTGGAAAATTCTTTCTAGGTTATCTTGGGAATCCATCACATTGGCTGGATCTTGAATCTTGGCATCATCAGAGCTCCAGTTTTGAGTAGATCTGCATTTCTCTTCTCACCCTTCAATTCCATGTTTATGTCTTGCTGAAGAGACAACATAGTATTTGTTGCGGAGCTTGTCAAGTTACGATGTACCTGTTGGATGCACGTTTTTAGGGTGATCCTAGCTCATCTTTTTGGCCAGATCTACCTATATCTTGTACTTTTGTAACTGAATCATCTCCAATATAATAAAATGGCTCAACTCTTTCTGCATATTCTAATTTTTACTTAGATTTATTGTTTATCTTGCTATAAGTCTTATATTGTGTGAAGTATTACTGCATTCTCCCTTTTGGGATATTACATGTGCAGAATATGAATTCTTTTTCTGGGTCTACAAATTTTAATACAGGTACCATATAAGTAGTTGCTTAAAATTCTAAAAAATTTCCTGGCACTATGTTTTCCACTTAAACATTTGACCCTTCCTTTGCAGAGAGGTTATTGGGTAGGAAACCTTTGAAAACCCCTCTATGAAACAAGAGTAATAACCAAACAAACCCATGAATGAACGAATGTCTGCTACATTTTTTTGGGGTAGGCCACTCCATAATAGTTTTAATTTTCTCAGGATCCACTACTATCCCTTCAGAGGAAATGATATGGCCCAAATATCGAATTTGATCTTTATAAAAGTCACATTTACTATACTTATCGTATAGTTGGTTTTCCCTTAATTTTTGCAATACTATTTGAAGATGTTCCTTTTTTCTTTTAAGTTTTTAGAATAGACTAGAATTCCATCTATGAAAATTAAGATAAAATTGTCCAAGTAGGGGTGAAAATTTTTATCCATCATGCTCATAAAATTTGCACGGGCATTGGTAAGCCGAAACGGTAGGACTACGAATTCATAATTCCCATACAGTATCGTGAATTATTTTTTTATAGATGTCTTCATCTTTTATCCTTATCTGATTATATCCTGGTTAGAGGTCAATTTTTGAAAAGACAGTACCTCCTATGACCTCATCAAATAGATCATATATCCATGGTAGTGGGTAATTGTTTTTAATTGTTAATTTATTTAATTTTCTATAATCAATACACAAGCAAAGGGTAGCATATTTCTTCCTAACAAACAGACCTAGGGCTCTCCAACAAGACACACAAGGACAAATGTAACCTTTTTCTAATAGCTCTTGGAGCTGCATCTTGATATTTTTTAGCTCATGGATACTCATTCTATATGGATATTCTAATACAGTGGTGGCTCCAGGAACCAATTATATAGTAAAGTCAATATTCCTTTTAGGAGGTAACCCCATAATTTCTTCCTGAAATACATCTATAAATTCTTTTATAACTAGAATATTATCTAGGTCATCTACCTTATCATTAGAGTTGGTATAACCCACCCGAACAACATAGATTTGGAAGTGTTTATGGAGACATTTACCCAATTTATTAACAGTGATTGGTAGAAGCTTCATGTCTCTTCTAATACCTGAATTTCCCTCCTAATGTCTTCTTTTGTAATAAATTTAATAATCTTATCCCTACAGTTCATTAATGTCCAATTCTTCTCTAGCCAGTCCATTCCTATCAACACATTGTAGGAGCCTAATAGTAATATATTCAAATCATCCTTAACCTCCTTCCTAGCTATCTTAATGGAAAAATCTTTTGCTGTTTTTGCTACCCCCCTTTTTTCTTCTATAGTTAATTGAACCAACCATGGAGTTTTAAATTTAACACTCCCCATGTGACATAGTTAAAATATTTTTCGATTGATGTAACTCAAACTTTCCCCTAGGTTTATTAGAATTGAAACGTGATGGTTAATTATCTTACCTTAAAATTCCACCATGACAGGTTGGTACTCAGCTTGATGATATTAAAGGGTCACATTTATCTTGGGTATATTTCTCGCTACTTCATCGACTGTAGAGGCCTCTTGAATATTGGCAGAAAGTTTTGTTCTGGTTCGATGAGGGAACTTTTTGTAATACTGAGGTTCCCCACAACCCCAACACTATAAAGGGGGTTTCTGGGCTAGACTTGATTCTGTTTTACTAGATATTTATGTTGGCATGGTCTCATTTGAATGTCTGAACATTTTTTGATTCTTGTTTGGAGGTCCAGTCCATAGTTTTATGAGTAAATTCCTAGCTATAATGTTAATTATATTTCTGATATTTCAGGAATTTTTTTTTCCCTTCTTATTTAACCATCCCTTGGCACCTTCCCCTTTCTATTTCAACTACTGGTAACAAATTCGCGCTCTTGGGATAGCTTCATATATTGTTTTAGGGTTATCAAATTCCAAATTTTCCTTCATAAAACTTGCTAAACTATTTATAAATCTTTGTAACTTCGATGTTTCTTCACGGATGTAGGGAAAATATATTAACAGCGAGGTAAACTTGGTTATAAATTCACCCATAGACTGTTGTCGCAATTTTATATCATGGAATTATTTTTCTTTTTCATCGTAAAATCGGCCAATAAGGTACTTGTATTTAAAACACTTATGGAATTGTCCCCATGTAACTTCTTGATTTTCAGTTCCCCTAATTGTTTTAATTTCCTCCCACCATAAGGTGGCTTTACCTTGCAATTGGTAAATTACCAATATCACCTTCAAGTTATCATCATACTCATATATTTTAAAATATTGATTCATGTTTATCAACCATGCCTCATCTTCTTCTTCCACCTCTCCCTCATAAGTCGGGGGTTTAATTTTCTTAAAATCTTATGCCAACTTTGTTTTATGTCTTTTGGACACTTTTCCACCAAACACATTATCAAACTCTTCCTCACTACCATCTCGACCCTCCTCATCCTTAGGTTTTCCCTTCTCTATAGATGAATCTGTTCCCTACTCCCTTCCTCTTGACTGGGATTGGGATGTTTCTAATTCTTCTTGTTTCAAACACAACCTCTCGTTATCATCTCTTAAATTCACCATTTATGCATGCACTTGTTACATAGTGTCTAGGAAAAATTCATTTGTATTATGGTTTTCTCCTCCCAACTGAACCCACATTTCTTCGTATGTCTCAATAAGGTGTACATGACCTGTGGACCCTCTTGCTCCTCCCCTGGAAATGCCACTAGTTCCTCACCTCATCTTGTTTTAGATCACCTTCTCTGCCCTACTCTACTCTGTTGTGTATCATAACCACTTTTTTTATTTCCATAGCCCATACAGACCCTAGTGTCGTAGCTTTATGCTCGAATACCACTTGAAACATCTATAAGACTTTTAAAAAATTACAATACTAAAAGAAAGTTACCATAAACACAATATATATATATATATATATATATATATATATATCGTTTTATTAAGTAGTAACTTTATGATCAAGTTATTATTAATATTATAAAGGTATGTCACCTATTTAATGACATTACTATAATTCGTACATATCATTTGAGTGATGGGATATTTTCCATTGCACGGTCGTGACATTGATATATACATATTTTAAATGATTTTTATTGAATATATTATGTGGTTTTGATAGCACATTTAAATGTTTTAGCTGAAAAAAATATATGTTAGAGTTTATTAATGCTCCACTTGGTACTATAACTATGTGTCATGTGATCAATGATCTAGTAACACAAGTTAGGTTTGGCTTGTTAAATCAATAGTATGAAGTTTTGTATATTCTCCACCTATCATGTTGTTGGAATCAAGGTGATCCAAGCTATGAATACCTATTCTTAGTCATGGTATTTGATTCTCCTGGGTTGATCGAATGGCTTAAATGCACAACTAAGGAGTTAGGTTAACAAACTACCACAATCTCCCACCCCAGTCGATCATTTGCGCTCACGCAGTTTCGAGAGAGGGTTACAGGTTGAGGGTTCATGTTCTTTGGTATGAAAATAGGGTTTCCTCAAACTTAGGCTCCAGTAATCTTGAATTTTGGCTACTCCAACCTCGCTAAGGGGTCTGAAAATGATTTTATCCACGTTTATTCATTACAGGTTGTCTTTCTCTGTAGAAGATGTAATCTAAGAACAATTCTCATACCTATATTTTTTTGTTTGTTTTCATTCCTCTCAGGTTCTAAATTCGATAACGACTTCAATGGTAAGGTGGATAGAATGCAAGCTTTCTCCAATTAGCAAAAACACAGAATCCTTGTAGTTAACCCTATTCCCTTGACAATATTTCCTTCTTGGTTCATCTTTATATATGCCTCAACAATAGGATTCTTATTGTGTCTCTTGTATCCTATGGAAATTTTTTGATACTTTGAGCTCAACTAGGCCTAGAGGGTTTAGGGTTTAGCTTTGAAGCATGAAAATCAAAGTATTACTCTATCTTACCACTATGGCCCATCTTGATTTGAAAATATCAAGGGTTTTTAATTTTGTTGTAGTTGTGTTTTACTTGTTTGGGTTTAAGGTTTGGCCTGAGTTTCCCCTTTTCATATTTTATTTGAATACACATGTTTACTACCTAAGGAACAATCTACTGTTACAAAATTATTAACGAATTTGTTTGAGCGATATTCCAACTTTTGGTATCTCTACTTGGTATTCTCCAGTTATAGTATAGTACTCATTTTTCTCGTTGTGACTCAGTAGTTACGCATCAACATTATGTTGGATTATTGGTTTAGATTAAACATGGTTTTACTACTTTTTCTAGAATTGTAACTTATGTCTAACTCCTATGTATAATGTGTTTTCATTAATTTAATGCAGCTTGGTTTAATTATTTTGTCGTTAGTTCTTATTTGTTTGGCTTATTTTAATGGTTTTGCATTATTTATTTGTGTAGAATTTTATTATTTCCTTTCTCACTATGAATATCATGCATGCAATAGTTCTCATTCCTTAAGATACTACCATTTTGGTTTTTGTTACAAAAGAATAAATATTAGTTGCAGAAAAATTTTACAGTCTTTGCCTCTATGGTTATTTTGTTTTCAAGAAAATACTACAGCTTTATTTGTCTATATATTATTGGTCTTTGTTGATGGTCTTTATTGATAATAATACTTTCATAAGGGTTCATTCCCATATGTGGGAATTATTTTCTCGGTTGTCAGCAATTGAATTGGCATGAGGATCTAATCTAGTAGAACCATCCACGACTTTGGTTCTGTTTATGGTATAGAAACTACTATTCTCTATATGAGTTGATCACCATAACAATTTCCCTAGAAATCAAGTTCCTAGCAATTTGTTCTTTTACAATTGAACAATTGTATTTCCTTTAAATCTCATTTCAGATTCTGAATGCCAAAATATATTTAAAAAAGACTTTATTCTATCTGTTGAGATTTTGTGTATTTGGGCTAGCATCAGTTATGCTCTAGCTCCCAAACTTTGTGGAGGGACTAGATTTCACCTGATCTACAAGACCCCAAAATAGATTTGGAAAATTTCATCTGGTTTATGAGATATTAAATATATTAACTATTTTAATGTATTTCCTAAGTTAAAACTTAGGAAAATAAAATAACTAAAGTGAATTTAATTTAAACATGTGATGAAATTGTCTTAGGCCACACAGATCAAGCTTTCTTTTAATCTTATCCATTGAATTAAGATTTGATAATTGTCGTTGATTTTTCAATGAGAAAAGTATAAAGGAAAGGCTTGGGATCATTTCTAAGACACACAGAGGCAGAGCACTGAAGCTAAGCTGAGATTCTAGGGCGGGGTTACTAAGAATACTCAGAAGTATTTCAGTTTTAGAGAGGGGAATTTAGACCAAGGGGATGATATGATCCCAGGGTCTAGAATACACAAAGTGGGAGAGAATATATCAACTCAAGGGTAGCATAGAAGAAGGAAACAGTAATAGTAGTAGCAAGGACAGCGTAATTTTCAGGAAACCCTTCAGGGGTTACGCAGAGACCCTTAAGGGTAGTGTAGTGACTGCGTAACCCATTCTGGGGTAATGTAGTCCCTTCCAAGAGTAGCACTGAGGGTCTGGAGGCCATCCAAGGCTGATGCAGAGCCTGTCACGGGCTTTAGAGGTGGACGTAGAGCCTTTCAGGGGTAGCACTGGGGTTTCTAGGCCTAGACCTAGCAGACTTCTATAAATCTCATTTAAGGGTGTAGATCAATCATAATTTTGGCCCTATATTAGCTAGTAAGATGTAGATCTAGTGTTTTTTCTGTCGGGATTTCCAGATTTGGAATCTAGAATTCTGTATTCAAAAATATTACCAATAATAGAACCCTCGAGAAGCTAGAGACCGATTTTTCCACATTGGGTTTTTTCGATGACTATTTGGCTAGAAATAGCTGTGTCACTTTGTCAATGTGTGCATGTGCTTATTCTAGATTTGAATTGGTATAGATATATTATGTGTTTTGCTTCAATTTAACTTGAATTTATTCAGTTAATAATTTGTATAACTGGGAGGAGCTTCACTGGATTAACAGTAATAATTTTTACATAAGTATAAGATTCAAAAATTTCTACATGGTATCGGAGAAATTGCAGATCTAAAGGGAAAACGCAGCTGACAGGAAGAGAATATCTTACATGAACCAAGGGAAGGGTTCATGCAGTCAAAAGGACTCACGCAATCCTCAGAGCATGTAGAAATGCAGAGGGAACATGACATGAAGGTGCTAGAATCCAGACTACAGGAGGATCTTGCCTTTGTATCAAGCACAACTCCTCCAGATGTTTGGTATATTAATAGTGGAGCGCCTGCTCATATGACGGGGGTTCAAGAATTTTTTTCGAGCTATCAAGAAGAGAAGATTAGTTTCCAAATAACTATGGGAAATAAGGAAAAATGTACCCCCATCGGGAGAGGTATTGTAACTTTTCAAACGAAGGATTGCCACAAGATTCAAGCCACGAATGTTCTTCATGTATCAGGGTTGGTGATGAACTTACTCTCGGTGTCTCAAATTTAGAACAAGGGCTATGATGTATACTTTATTCAAGATAAAGTATATGTAAAACATCGTAACTAGAGCAAAAAGGCACAAATTGGTGTAAGGAGTCACAAGCTGTATAGGCTCCAGATTGAATCTACAGTGTCCCTGATCAGTTGTATAGATGAAAAAGATCTGAATGAGTTATGGAACAAAAGGATGTGGCATATACATCATGGAGCCTTGAGGATTCTCAAAAATACTGTCATAGGTGCTCCTAGACTCAGCACAAAGAAAGACGATGTTTTCAGAGGATGTGTACTAGGGAAGTACACTAAGGCAACATTTCCGAGAAGCAACAACAGAGCCAAAGGTGTACTAAAGTTAATAGACTTTGAAATTTGCAGTCTGATGTCTACAACAGCTCCCAGTGGGGAAAAATATTTTTCCACCTTCATAGATGATTATTATAGGAAAAATTGGATCTATTTTCTAAAGACCAAAGATGAAGTCTTTAATCAATTTGAAGATTTCAAAGCATTGGTGGAGAAATATATAGGAAAGAAGATCAAGAAGTTAAGGTCAGATAACGATGGAGAATATATCGATAAATACTTCACAAATTTCTGTGCTCAGGAAGGCATTAAGAGGTAGTGGACAACTCCTTACAATCTAGAACAAAATGGAGTTACAGAATAGAACAATCAAACCATAATAGAAGCTACAAGGGAAATGTTCTACGACCAGGAAATGCCCAAATTCTTATGGGAAGAGGCCTGCAACATAGCATTCTATATTCAGAATAGAGTTCCAAATAGGGCTTTGGGGAAGGTGACTCCTAAAAGTGTGTTCATAGGCAGAAAGCCAGAGGTGAGCCACATTAGGATATTTGACAGTATAGCATATTTCCACGTTCCAGAGGAAAAGAGGAAGAAGCTGGATCAAACTATAGAAAATGGTTTTTTGATGGGCTACAGTGGAAATGAAAAGTCATACCACGTCTATATTCTGGAGAGTGGGAAATTCATAGTAAGAAGGGATGTAGAATTCTTGGAAGAGAAATCCTTTAGGAAATCTTGAGAGATGGACAAAAATACACAAATTGAGGAAGATCCACTGGTACAACATCAACAACCTCTGGAGGAGAGGTCCAGTGCCTCGAGCCTCAATGACCTCTGGAGGAGAGATCTAGTGCCTCTCCAAGGCACCATTTTTCTGAGGGAAGCTCTTCTGATGAAGAATAGGAGGAGGAATAGGTGAGACCACCCATCACTGATGACAGACCGAGCAGAGAACTCCAACAATTTCTAAGAGATGTAGAAGGATTTGTTGGAACACCTAGAGAAGGGAAGAGGATAAGGAAACAACCTGACAGATATCAAGCTCTTGTAGCTCAGTTTGGATAGCCCTCTACTTTTTGGGAAGCATCTTAGCATCAGGTATGGGTAGATGCCATGGTAGAAGAGTATAGCTCCATCATGATAAATGATGCCTGGGAAGTAGTCCCTAGACCACAGGAAAGATTTTTTGTAGGATCCATGTGGATCTACATGAGCAAATATGTTGTAGATGGCAGCATAGAGAAATTGAAAGAAATATTTGTAGTAAAGGGGTATGCCGAGAAATAAGGCATTGAGTATGAAGCAACCTTTTCTCCAGTAGCACGGTACACTTCCATCAAATCCATGATCTCTTTAGCAGTGTAGATGGGATGGGAGATTCACTAGATGGATGTTAAGACTATGTTCTTGAATGGTGGGGTAGAGGAGGAAGTGTACATAGAGCAGGCAGAGGGCTTCGAGACACATGAGTAGAAGAATCATGTTTGCAGACTTAAGAAACCCTTGTATGACTTGAAACAATCCCCCAAGGCATGGTATGGTCAGATTGATGGCTACTTGGAGAAGATGGGATTCATCAAAAGTGGCACAGATCTCAAATTTTACTACTTAAGAGTAGCAGATGAGCCACTTATTCTTGTTCTATATGTGGATGAACTGTCTTTGACCGGGTCATCCAAGCTCATCAAGGACGACAAGGAGAATGTGGCAACAGAATTTGACATGAAGGACCTAGGATAGTTTTCTAGATGGAAGATTGTAGACCATGGCTACACCAATGATCACTAACTGGAAGAAGATAGACACATCAGAGGATGATGAGGCTGATCCCACTTTGTACAGACAACTCATCGTGTCATTAATGTATCTGGTCAACACGAGACTAGATATCTATTTTGTAGTGAATAGCCTCAGTTAGTTCATGGTGGAACCAAGGAGGGCTCATTGGGCAGCAGCCAAACATATTCTCAGATACTTGAGAGGGAAATTCAAGTATGGGCTAAAGTACACCAAGGGAAATGAAATATAGTTGAGTGGGTTCACAGATGTAGACTAGACTGGAAGCACAGTAGATCAGAAAAGTACCAGTGGGCATTGTTTCAGTCTCGGATCAAGAATGAGCTCCTGGTGCAGCAGGAAACCAAATTCTGTAGCACTGAACTTAGAGGAGGCAGAGTACATGGCAGAAATCATAGCTTCGTGTGAGGCCATATGGATTCGTAAATTAGTTTTGAACTTACTCAAGAAACGAATAGAGCCGACCGAGATCATGTGTGATAATTAGAGTTGCATCAAGCTCTCTGAAAATCCTGTGTTTCATGATCGGTCGAAGCACATTGACATTCGGTGTCACTTTATCCGGGACTATATTCAGAAGGGAGTAGTACAGTTGCGATGCATTCCTATAGGTGAACAAGTGGCAAATATCCTCACAAAGGCTCTGAATAAGGTCAGGTTCACTTACTTTAGAGAGAATATGGGGATGATCGAGAACCCCTTCCACTAGAGGAAAGGGTGGTCTTCCGAAGAAGAGGGAGCTGCAGTATGGAGGTTGCAGTGGCATTGGAAGAGTCATGGGTAGCAGTACATAGTGGCAGCAGTAGTGTAGAGTTGAGTGGCAAGAAGCCAAGCTTCAACAACACAGATGCAATGCCGAAAATCATGTAATGCATACTGTGATGTATTTCTAGAGCACACCCTTGATGCTAAGAGGGAGTGTTGAGATTTTGTGTATTTGGGGTAGCATGAGTTGTTCTCTAGCTCACAAACTTTGTGGAGGGACTAGAGTTCACCTGATCTACAAGACCCAAAGATGGATTGGGAAATTTCATTTGGTTTAGGAGATATCAAATTAATTAATTATTTTAATGTATTTCCTAAGTTAAAAGTTACGAAAAATAAAATAATTAAAGTGAATTTAATTATAAGCATGTGATGAAATTGTCTTAAGTCACACGGATCAATCTTTGTTTTAATCCTAGCCATTGATTCAAGATCTGGTCATGGTCATTGATTTTTCAACGAGAAAAGTATAACGGAAAGGATTGGGGTCATTGTAAGACACACAGAGGCAGAGCACTGAAGCTAAGCTGAGATTCTATTGCGGGGTTGCTAAGAATACTCATAAGTGTTTCAGTTGCAGAGAGGGGAATTTAGACCAAGGGGATGATCTGATCCCAGCGTATAGAATAAACAAAGAGCCAGAGAATAGATCATCTCAAGGACAATGCAGAGGAAGGCAGCAACAACAGTAGCAATAACGACAATGCAGTTTTCACGAAACCCTTCAGGGGTTATGCAGAGACCCTTAGGGACAATGTAGTGACTTCGTCACCCATTCTGGGGTAACGCAGTCCCTTATAGGAGTAACACTGAGGGTTTGGAGGCCATCCAAGTCTGACGCAGAGCCTGTGAGGGGATTCAGAGGCTGATGTAGAGCCTTTCAAGGGCAGCACTGGGGTTTCTAGGCCTAGATCAGGCTGAGTTCTATAAATCTTGTTTGAGGGTGTTGATCATTCATAAATTTGGCCCTAAGTCAGTGAGTAAGCTGCAGATCTAGTGTTTTCTCTATTAGGATTTCCAGATCTGGAACCTAGAGTTGCGTATTAAAAAATATTCTTAATAATAGAACCCTCTAGCAACTAAAGATTAGTTTTCCCACATTGGGTTTTCCCGGAGACTATTTGTCTAGAAATAATTGTGTCACTTTGTCAATGTGTGTATGTGCTTATTCTAGATCTGAATTGGTAAATATATGTTATGTGGTTTTCTTTGATTTGAGCTTAAATTTATTCAGTTAATAAGTTGTATAAGTAGGAGGAGCTTAACTGGATTAACAGTAATGATTTATGCATATAAGATTCAGAAATTTATACACTATCAATTATACAAAATATTATTTTTACAGTTTACCATCCCAATAGATATTGAGTTTCTGATAATTTTCTCTATTGTAAATTCTTTAGAAAAAAATATTAAAAAAATTTAAACAAATATTCAGTTTTCTAATAATTTTCTCTATTGCATATTATTTTGAAAAAATACCAAGAAATTCCATGAAGAGACTCTTAAATCCACATTCTTCTAATAAATATCTAGACAAAAGTACTTATCTGTTGTTTCTTGTTTACCAAAAAATTTACAGAAGGGACCACTCTTCCCTTCCTATGAGAAACTGGCTATTACGTTTAGTCTTCTCCCTTCATGCTCCATAGTACCAAACAGTCACACAGTCAGTAATTCCAAGAATAATTCACTAGCCTCAGGACTCCTAGTCCAGCCTAGAATTATTTGCAAAATATTTATGGTTACTTAGGTTTCCATTGGTTCGTCCATGTCAAGAAACATAACTACTTAACTCTTGAGAGTCTAGCCCCAATAATTACCAGGGTCTCTTCTATAAATTCCAGGTCTGAACAAGATTCTTAAAACAAATAAATTAACCATTTCTAACTAATATAGTTCCAAAATTTACCTTATTTAGTAAATTTATTGACTTCCCTTACAATAAAAATAAAAAAATAGTAAACTCGGGGTGTCACATATTCATAAGCCATGGTATTGCAACAAAGTCTATTTATGAATTAAGAATATCCATGATAAAGTAAGAGTAAATATTCATAGTTAAAATTACATGTTTATTTTACTTAATTCTTAATAAGGTTTTCTTAATTTAGCAACCTGAGAAGTATGATGAAGTGTTTTGATACTTATTATGGATTGATTACCATGGGAAAATACCACTTATTATGGATTGATTACCATGGGGAAATACCAATTCCATGGATTATCTGCACATGCCCATTGTCATTTACCAACTGTTTAGTTTATATGGTTGTGCTAGTCATAGTAGTATACACAAATTAAAAGTTGAGATTTACACTAAAAGTAGTTATGTTATTTTGTGGTTTTATTTAAATTGATTAATTCAAAAAATCTTATATGAAAAAGTTCCATATGAGAGTTATTTTTGGGCATGTGGTGTACATAAGCCATGGTTTCGGGTCATATATGTGTTTTTTTTAAGTGAAACATGAAACACATTATGTACTTATATGTGACTAGGAAGTGCAAGTTGATATGGTATTGGTCCTATCCGTTCCCAAATTTGGAAAGGTCCACATTATCGAGGTGCTAATTTTGCACAAATTCCCCATCTAAGAGCGATCCTCTTAGGTTTAAATCACACATAAACATGACCACTTATCTTAAATTCCCTGTAAGTTATGTTTTTATCTACATAAGCCTTTTGTCTATCTTGAGTAGCTTTCATATGTTATTGAACCCTTTTCACTATATTCCCCATTTCCTCTAGCGTGTCAGGTCTTAGAATTACTTTGTTCTGAGTATTATTCCAATTCAAAGGTGTCCTACACCTTTTCCCATACAATACTTCACAGGGGATCATTTTTAACCTTTCATGAGAGTTGATGTTATACGTGAATTCCACCAAATGGAGGTAATATTCCCATTAATTTGGACGGTGCATTACATACATTTGCATCATATCTTCCAGTACTCGATTCACTCGCTCGATTTTTTCATATTTTTGGAGGTGATAAGTAGTGATAAAATAAATTTGAGTACCCAACTCAGTAAAGAGATCCTTCTATAATGCAGAGGTAAAATTTACATCTCGATATGAGATTATCCCTCTTGGCATGTTGTGCAATCTAAATATTTCTCTCATAAATGTGTCTGCAATTTGGGTAGTCTGGTAGGTGGATTTGAGAGGGAAAATATGAGATACATATCTTAACTTATCGACCACCACCATTATGGTTTCATTCTTTTTTCTAGACTAGTGTAACCAAGTTATAAAATCTAAATTATCATATACCATTTCCACTAAGGAATGGGTATTGGATGCAATAGACCGACAAGATGTTGATGCTCAAATTTAACTTGTCGGCATTATATGCATTTTTCTAAGTATTGAGAAATATATTTTCTTGTTCTAGGCCAATAATAACTCTTTTTAATTGCATATAGTAACTTTTAGTATCCAAAGTGAGTGGTGTAGGCACTATGATGATATTCATCTAAAAGAATTTGTTTGATTTGCAGTTGATTAGGAACATACAATCTTCCCTTAGAAATCAGAAAACTATCTCTGTTAATATCATACTCAATTTTTTTCCCAGAATTTTGTGCAAGTTTAGCTTATTTCCATAAATATTCTTACTTTTTATCTCTCAAAGCAACCTCTTTGATTTTCTTAGAAAAAAACAAAATTCATTTTACTTAAGTAATTTCATATACATAATGCAGTCTTCTCCTTAATTTGTTGGATACAAGGTTCTCGTTTACTTTGAGATGTTTTATTTCAAAGTCAAATTCACTTAGGAATGAATTCCACCTGGCCTAATTTTCATTTAAACTAGGATAAGTAAAGAAATTGGTCATACTACTGTGATGTGTCATTAACAAAAAACATTTCCCTAGAAAAAAATGTCGCCATCATTTTAAAGGCATGGACTACTATGGTAAGCTCCAAAAAGTAGGAAGATTACATTTTCTCGTGATATTTTAACTTTCATGATTCATATGCAATCATCTTGTCCTCTTGCATCAAAAATCCTCTCATGCCCTCCTGGCATGCATCTATGCATACTATGAATTCTTTTTCCGGGTCTCCGAATTTTAATATAGGTACCATAGTAAGTAACTGATTCAAATTCTCAAAAATCTCATGCCACTTTGTTGTACACTTAAAAATTATACCCTTCCTTTGCATAGAGGTTATTGGATAAGAAAATTTTGAAAACCCCTATATGAAATGATGGTAAAAACCAACCAGACCCATGAATGAACGAATTTCTGCTACATCTTTTTGTCGTAGGCCACTCCATAATAGCTTTAGTTTTCTCAAGACTCACCACTATCCCTTCAGAGGAAACGATATGGCCCAAATACTGAATTTGATCTTTATAAAAGTCACATTTACTATACTTATCATAGATCTTGTTATCCCTTAATGTTTGCAATACTATTCGAATATGTTCCTTCTATTCTTTTAAGTTTTTAGAATAGACTATAATTCCATCTATGAAAATTAAGACAAAATTTTCCAGTTAAGGGGTGAAAAATGTTATCCATCATGATCATAAGTGTTGCAGGGGCAATGGTAAGCCCAAATAGTAGGACTATGAGTTCATAATTCCCATATTTTGTCGTGAATGTTGTTTTATAGATGTCTTCATATTTTATCCTTATTTGATGATATCCTCGCTGGAAGTCAATTTTTGAAAATACAGTAGCTCCTTTGACCTGATCAAATAGATTGTCAATCCTTAGTAGTGGGTACTAGTTTTAATTTTTAATTTATTTAATTTCCTATAATCAATACACAAGCGCATAGGTGCCATCTTTCTTCCTAACAAACAGAACTGGGGCACCCCAAGGAGACACACTAGGATGAATGTAACCTTTTTCTAATAGCCCTTGGAGTTGCATCTTGAGGTTTTTTAGCTCAGGGATACTCATTCGATAAGGATATTTTGATGTAGCGATGGCTTCAAGAACCAATTCTATAGTAAAATAAATATTCCTTTTAGGACGTGATCCCATAATTCCTTCCGGATATACATCTACAAATTCTTGTATAGCTTGAATATTCTCTAGGTCATCTACCTTATATTTAGAGTTGGTATAACCCACCAAAAAAACATAAATTTGGAAGCCTTTATGAATACATTTACCCAATTGATTGGCAGTGATTGGGCGAAGCTTCATGTCTGTTTTAATACCCTGAATTTACCTCCTAGTGTATTATTCTGTAAGAAATTTAATGGTCTTATCCCTATAGTTTATTAATTTCCAATGCTTCTCTGGCCAGTCCACCTATCAGCACAAGTTGTACAAGCCTAATGGTAATATATTCAAATCAGCCTTAACTTCCTGCCTAGCTATCTCAATGTAACAATCTTCTATTTTTTCTATTACCCTCCTTTTTTCTCCTATATTTAATTGAACTAACCATGTAGTTATAAATTTCACATTCTGCATGTGACATAATTCAATTATTTTTTGACCGATTTAACTCAGACTTGCCCCTAGGTCTATTAGAATTGGAACAAGATAGTTAATTATCTTACCTTAAAATTCCACCATCATGGGTTGGTACTCAACCTGATGATATTCAAGGGTCATGTTGATCTTGGTTATATTTCTCACTACATCACTGATTGTAGAGGCCTCTTGAATATCGTCATAAAGTATTGTTCTGGTTCGATGAGGGAAATTTTTGTAATAGTGAGGTTCCCCACAACCCCAACACTGTAAATGGGGTTTCTAGACTTGATATTATTCTAGTTTACTAGATACTTCTATTGCTCTCGTCTCATTTTCTTGTGTGAAAGTTTATTGATTCTTGTTTGGGGGTCCATTCTATAGTTTTATGGGTACATTCCTAGCTCCAATATTCTTTGTATTTGTTATATTTGAGGAATTATTTTGTCCCTTCTTATTTAACCATCCCTTGGCACCTTCCCCTCTATATTTTATCTATTGGTAACAAATTCTAGCTTTTTAGATAGTTTCATATATTGTTTTAGGGTTATCAAATTCCAACTTTCCTTCAAAAAAGCTAGTAAACTACTGATAAATATTTGTACCCTCAATTTTTCTTCACAAATGTAGGGAACATATCCTAACCAGGAGGTAAACATGGTTATAAATTCACCTATATATGGTTGTCCCAAATTTATATCATGGAATTATTTTTCTTTTTCATCGTAAAACTGCTCAGCAAGGTACTAGTCTTTAAAATACTTATGGAATTGTCCCCGTATAACTTCTTGCTCATCAATTCCCCTAACTATATTAATTTACTCCCAGCATAAGGTGTCTTTACCTTGCAATTGGTAAATTACCAATATCGCCTTCAAGTTATCACCATACTCATATATTTGGAAGTATTTATTCATGTTTATCAACCATGCCTCATATGCTTCTTCCACCTCTCCCTCGTAACTTGGGGGTTTAATTTTACTAAACTCCCCTTGCAACTTTTTTTCTTGTCTTTTGGCCCAATTTCCACTATAAACTTTATTAGATTCTTCGTCATTACCAGCTTGACCTTCCTTATCCTCAAGATTTTCCTCTCGCTATCAATGCATCTCTTCCCTACTCCCTTGCTCTTGATTGGGATTGGGATGTCTCTGATTCTGCCTGTTTGAAAGACTTTTCATGATATTTTCTTGTTCCAAACACAACATTTCGTTATCATCTATTACATTCCCTATTTTTGCATGCACTTGTTACATGGTTTCCAACAACAATGCATTTGTATTATGATTCTCTCCTCCCAGTTGAACCCACATTTCTTGGTTAGTCTCAGTAAGGGGTAAATGACCTATGCTCCCTGTTGCTACTCCCCTGGAAATGCCTTTAGTTCCTCACCTCATCCTGGTTCAGATCCCCTTCTCTGGCCTTCTTTTCTCTATTGCAAATTCTTCAGAAAAAGATACCAAAAAATTTCACGAAGAGACTCTTAAATCGACATTCTTCTAATAAATATCCACATACAAGTACTTAAATGTTGTTTCTTGTTGACCATGAAATTTACAAAAGGGACCACTCTTCCCTTCTTATGAGAAACTAGCTACTAAGTCCAGTCTTCTCCCTCTGTGCTCCTTAGTACCAGACAAACACACAGTCAGTAGTTCCAAGAATAATTCACAAGCGTCAGGACTCCTAGTCCAGCCTACAATTATTTGCAAAAATTTTCTTCTTACTTAGGTTTCCACTTGTTCCTCCACCTCAAGAAACATTTATTTTCTCCTTTTCCCTTGACAATGTCTTGTCCTTCTCCTTCTTTTTTCCAAAAGAGACTTCTGTAAATTATAGGTATTAACTAAATTCTTCAAAAAACTAAATCAACCATTTATAACTAATAAAGTTCCAACATTTACCTTATTTAACAAAGTTTTTGACTTCCCTTAAGTAAAAGGAAACAAGCAGTAAAGCAGGTGTGCCATGGTATTGGCCCATATATTGGAACAAAGTCTATTTATGAATTAAGAATCTCCCTAATAAAGTAAGAGTAAATATTCATAGTTAAAAGTACATGTTTATTTTAAATATATATGTGTTTAACTTATTGTTATTATTGTTATTATTGTTATTTTAAATAAAGATGTAATTTAGTTATTTCTTATGATTTTCTTAATTTAGCAAGTTGAGAAGTATGATGAAGTGTTTTGATATTTATTATGGATTGATTACCATGGGCCAATACCAATACCAAGGTTTATCTACACATGTCTATCGTCATTTACCAACCATTTATTTTATATGGTTGTGCTACTAATAGTAGTATACACAAATTAAAAGTTGAGATTTATACAAAAAGTAGTTATGTTCTTTTTGTTGTTTTATTTAAATTGATTAATTACTCATAGTAGTATGCACAAATTAAAAGTTGAGATTTATACTAAAAGTAGTTATGTTATTTTTGTTGTTTTAATGAAATTGATTAATTAAAAAAATTATTATATGAAAAAATGTCATAAAAGACTTATTTTTGGGCATGTGGTGTCTATAAGCCATTCTATTGGCCTATGATATTGTAGGAAAGTCAATTTATAGATTAAGAAATGATCCAGATTTACATGTGAATGCAATATATTTCATTTCATTAATATCAAATAACAGAAATATGCTTACATACATAATGGAAATAAACTATCTATGGAGCTAGTAGCGTATCTTTGAGAAGAGATGTGGCAGCTAGAAACCTCTCAACTATGTTACAATGAGTCTCGATGGCCTACTTATTATTGAGAAATAATGGAAACCCCTAAAGATCCAAAAACCTAACCCTAGGAGATGAAGCGCCAAGACTATGGGCCTCGTTTGGGTAGATTGGTATTTAAAATTCTTGGAGACGTAACTTTGGCATATGATCTTTGTTTGACGTGCATCATTCCTCCTTAGAAAGATCTATCCAAGCCTCAAAATGGTTTCAGAATTTTAGGACCCGAAAAACTACTAAAAATAGTAAGTTGTGTTGAAACTAAAAAATATAAAGAACCGATTGTGGGGATTCAAATAGAATAGGTGGGTGGTGACAAATGTCCACCTAGATCATTCCTCCCTCCTTAGGAAGCAATAGTCCCCATTGCGTTAAGTTTTTCCATGAGAGGCAAATTCTACTGAACATGGTATTGGATTTGTCGAGGTTATCGTGGACCCATTGGCGGATGTGTTGAATGTGTTCAATAAATTTGGTTGTATTAGATAGTACATGTGTGGATTCTTTCTATGTAGTCACATGAGGTATCACAACATCGGATGGAAGTGTGTTGAGGGTTAGATCAATGGAGTGTTTTTCCTGACAGTGTAGAGGAACCTCTGTGGATGAGGAGAAAATGTCCTCGTATTGCTCCACAACTTTTTCCATCTGTTGCAGCTGTGAATGAGAGCCCTATTTCAAGCCACAATCTTATTCTTTCCCTATGAGAAAGTTGTAAGGAAAATAATTTTCCTAGTTTGGGAAACAATATTACTTCGTTGTTTAGCAATATTCAAGGAGATGGAAGGAGGCGGTAGTAAATCTGGTATCCTATACAATTTATTTCCCAAAGTAATAACAACAGAACGAGGCCTAGACTCAATCAAAGCATGTCGCCTCCACAAGTATGGTTGGCCCAATAATACATCAGCTACATCAAGAGGAGAAACATCACACAATACCTCATCTGTGAATGACTTGATGCTATACAGAAGGCGGCACCGCTGGCAATCGCGAAGATATCTCCCTAGGTGAAATCACCTGATGGTATACAGCTGTGGGTGTGGTATGGTTGATAGGCCGAGCCACTTCACAACCTTTGTTTAGAGGAGGTTCTTTTGGCTTCCGCTATCGACAATACATTGCAGTGAAGAACCCTTCACCCACATCTATGAATGGAAGAGGCGCTCCCCCTCCTCTGGATCCTCAGGATCCTCCCTAAGGAGCTTGGTGATGGAAACAATAGCATTGGGGTTCACATCAATGATCTACTTCCCTTTGTCATCTCCCTTGTCTGGTTCTGGCTTAGGATCAGAACATGCATCTTATTTGGGTGCCTTCTATTCGACCACTAGCGACTGTTTGGCCCGACACTTGTTTGTGCTATGAGTGGGGCTATTATGAAACTCACACCACTTCCCTCTGTCCTTCCTTGGATTTGTGGTGGTGTTTTTAGTTTCCCCAGTTTGTCTCTGCCCCCTGTTTTGTGGTTTGTGGGCGCCTTTCCCTAGCTTCAGATTCACAGATCCAAAGTATCGCTTCTTCTGCTTAAATTTATGCTTGAACTTGGCAGCATAACGATATGTTGTGCCAAGTGAGGTAATGTAGACGAACTCCATTTCCTCCTGAATGTGTGTGCAGACAGTCGTGGTACTTGAGCACCAAATGTCTATCCCAATATTTAATACTCAACTTTGTGTGTAGGGCATGGAAAAATTCATCAGTTCGTAGACATCTTAATCCCTTTATTGCCGCAGCGTGGTCCATTGGATGTACTTATTCTCATAGCTCTCCACAGGGTGATATTGTTCCTTGATGCCATTTCGGAACGAATTCCAAGTGGGTGCGACTGAGAATAGAGAGGGTTCTCCCTTGTCCTTTTGCTCACAATTGGTTTCCCACCAGTCTTTGACATGGGGGGCAACTTTGAGGAGTGGAAAAATAATCTTTTTCGAGTCAGAGAAATCATGGACCGAGAAATACCCTTCGACCAAATTCAACCATCTAATATCTACAATGTTTGCATCTATCTAGCTTTCAAATACATGAATGCCGAAGTTTACCTGTACCTTGAAGGGAGTGATGCCTCTAGAGTGGTTTTTGGATGCAAATGTGCCGTAGGTGGGTAGTCGTTGAAGGCTCTGAGAAAATTTATCCATCATCGCGTTCCTTTGTTTCTCGAGGACCTCCTTAAGCAATATTTTGATAAGATATCTTGTTCCCTCGTCTTTATTTTCTTCACCATGGGAGGTTTTCGGGGTTTGCGAGACTGATCTTGCAAGGGTTCAATCAGATAGAGTCCTAACTCCTTATACCCTGACATTGTTGGGGACATGCAAAAAAAATTAGAGAAAGAGAAAACTGCTTTGATACCACTGATCAGGATTTATGCAGGAACACGGTAATACACAGAAATAAACATAAACAAAAAGATGCAGCAGAAATAATATTTCATTTCATTAATATCAAATAACATAAATATGCTTACAGACATAATGGAAATAAACTAGATAGGGCGCCGATAGTTTATCTCTGAGAAGAGATGTGGTGGCTATAGGCCTTTGAATTGTGTTACAATGAGGCTTGAGAGCCTATTTATTACTAAGAAACAATGGAAAACCCTAAAAATCCAAAAACCCAACCTTAGGAGATGAAGCGTCCAAACTATGGGCCTCGTTTGGGTAAATTAGTGTTTCAACTTCCGAGTGACGTAACTTTGGCATACAATCTTCGTTTGACACGCACCATACCTCATTAGAAAGAACTATCCAAGGACTACAACTTTTGTTGTGAACAACATTGCTTCATGGTGATGCAGGAGCATCTAGTTCGGAGTAGATGAAGGAGGGATGACTGTCTCACTGTGACATGTGTTTTGGACAGGTTACAAAACCTGTGCTTTTTTTTTATTTACTTTTACTATGTGTTATTTGGACAAGAACAGTAGACTTAGGAGTATAATACGTTTTTTTCGTAGTTTAATTAGAAGTTCTTTTTTATAACTGGAAATGTAGTTACAAAAATACGGTTGACAATTCAACCAAAAGACAAACGGAGTATCCTTACAGCATGATAAATAGTAGGAAATTATGTATTGGAAGGGTTAGATTCCCATCAGAGCGAAAAGAAAAGAATAAATACAGAGAACCAGAGTTTTTTTAAGAAAGAAGACCATCTGCGAATTTTATCTACAACAAACAGTGATATCTATTGACTTTATGTGTCTAATTGTCTATGTTATTGTGCATTATAAACAATAGAATAGGAAGTTGAAATTATTCCATATGGGAGCAGTCACCAGCATGAGAAAAACCTAACAATTGCATAAAATAGAAAAGAAGACTAGAACATATATGAAGAATTGAAGACTACACCGTGTAGGACGAGTTTTTCCAGCAAGAAGACTTAAGAAGCAGCCCAGTTATGATTATATATGACACCACATATTCCAGGTAATAACAAAAATGTTTTGTTGAATTAACTAAATCAAAAGGAAACTCTTATTGTTCATATGGGAGTTTTTGTTTCATTATCTGTTTCATAAACCCTGCTGCCTGAAATAACAAGTGTGACAAAGGGATTCAACCCCTGAGCGAACAACGCTTATAATTAAGGGTGATTACAGTGGAATAAGGAATCGAACAGAATCAAACAAAACCAACTACAACCCTGTGACGAATCGCAGGAGAAGGGTTTAAAAAAGTGACCAAACGAGGCAAAACCGACTGAAGAAAGGGATACAGGACATGTGCAGACCTACTACAAATTTAATCAACGATTTTTAACAGAACGAGCCTACCCAGTTTTATTTTGGTCTGGGGTTGTATTGTTTCGGGGAATGCAAGCACTTGTAACCAGAGATGCAAGAAGAAAAAAACCATAAGTTAGAAACTGAAACGTGAAACAACCTTTGTCGAGAAGTCGAAGGTCGTGTAACAACAAGAACGAGATAACAAGTTTTATGGCACTCACTCGTTAATAGAAGGTGTAAATTCGATAAGAAAACATGGCCGGGTGCAAAGAAGACCTACTCGTGAGGAGCAAAGAACATTAGCAGTTGAGAAAGGTGTGGATAAAACTAATCAGAGAACTTAATTTACCTTTGGAAAAACGACCGAGTTGAGGAAGACCGCTGATGGAGAGCCGAAATTTCGACCTATATGGTAAACAGGGACAATTAAACAATTAAAATGGAAGAGACCTGCAAGCATTTGATAGTAAAGAAGCATCAAATTCGATCTTATTTTCGACAAATACCTTTACCACAGCAAACAGAAGACTGGGTGTACAGTAAACTTACCGCATTGGTGAGAGATTCTTCGGGTAAGACACATAGAGCCAGAAAAATTGCGACGGAAAGAACCCTGAAAACAGACCGAAACAGCTAACCCTCATGGTACTGCGCAAAAAAAAATTGAAAAGAGGATAGCAGAGGGTGTTAGGGTTTGTTACAAGGCAGAAGGGGTTGAATCCAAGGCAATTGACAGGTGTTGGAGTATGCCAGTTGTAAGGACAGCGTAATAAATTGAGGGTTGATTCCAAATCAGACTAGCCAATTGCCACATCTTACGGATGATTGATATGCATTGAAACCATATCCGCACACATTCCAAAACCAGAATTAAATTTTTATTTGCTAACAAATATTTCATAATATAAGCCGGGCCGGTATATTAAGGTTTAAGATAATTTTCTTTTTAACCTAGATTTCAGTCGAAGGGCTGGGCCATCATTTTTGGTATTAGAGTGGGTTTGTTGAACAATGAACATGGAGGTTGGAAGACGAGGACGAGGAAGAGGAAGAGCTACTCGAATATTAGCAGAGGAGGGACTGAGAGAGGAAATTCATATTTTGAATGAACGATTGGCAGCAGCGAAGGCTGGAAGAAGAAGGGACCCTGATGGAGGGGATTACAGTGATGAGGAGGTTGCAGAAACGATAGATGGTTCTAAAGGAGAAGGACCTGAACTGAGGTTTTTGAGGTCAGTCTTGTTATCAAGTACCAAGCCCAAACATGAGCTTTGTACTTACGATGGGAATCTATCACCAGAAGTGTTGCTGGATTGGTTGAGTGAGTTGAAAAATTATTTCAACTTTGAAGAAATCAGCGAAGAAAATTGTGTAAAATTCACTGCCACCAAACTAAAGGGACATGCGTCCTTGTGGTGGGACAATGTACAGGTAGAGAGGAAGAGGCTGTTTAAACCGCCTATTAAAAAATGGGCTAGAATGGAGGCCAAACTGAAGGAAATTTTTTTTTCCAAAGGATTATCAGATTATGTTGTATAGACAGGTGCAGAATTTGAGGCAAAAAGGGTTGACTGTCAAGGAATACACAGAGGAATTTTACAGGTTGAATTTGAGGGCGGGGTACATAGAAGACACCCCTGAAAAAACAACCAGATTTGTAAATGGCTTTAGGGGGGAGATACTGGACGAAATCAATATTCTCTCACCCAGAACTATTGATGAGGCATATCAGTGTGCCTTGAAAGCGGAAGAGAAGATAGTCAGGAAGCAGAATGCCAGAAGAGGAGGAGGATCTGGCAGAGGAAAAGGGAAGGCCTTTGGCAGGGGCAGAGGCACAAATTCTAGCGAAGAAGGCAACAGTTCCAAACCTTCAGGGACAGCAGAAAAATAAAATAACACCAAAGGAGGACAACCATATCAGTGAGGAAGAGGTAATGGTTGGGGCAAAGGATCTGTCCAGTGTTATAGGTGCCATATGTGGGGGCACAAGTCTTATGAGTGTCCTAAAGGGGAACCACCAGGTGGTAGAGGAACTTATGTTTCCCAAACAGAGGAAGCGAAGGCACCACCTCAGGATGTTCTAAATGCACCGGAGATAGGGGAAGATTTGGTGTTGAATAAAGTGCTGCTGAAACCTCCCAAAGAAATTGCAGAACTGGATCAGCGAAAAGCTTTATTCCGGACAGTTTGCAAGTCACAGGGCAAGTGCTGCAAACTGATAATCGAAAGCGGTAGTACCAATAATTTAGTGGCCACAGAAATGGTGGAGAAGTTGGGGTTGAAATGGTTGAGGCATCCCACTCCTTATAAAGTGTCGTGGCTGCAAAAGGGACATCAACTGCTAGTCGATGAACAGTGTGAAGTGGAATTTCACGTTGGGAGGTACAGCGACAAAGTTATGTGTGATATTATGCCGATGGATGTATGTCATATACTGTTAGGGAGACCTTGGCAATATGAGAGAAAAGTGGTTCATGATGGGAAGACAAACTGTTCCAAGTTTTTCAAGGATGGGATTAAACACACACTTGTGCCCATCAAAGAGGAAAATACAGCAGAAGCTAGTGGGGTTAAAGTGCTACTGATGGGTGGAAAAGAATTTTTGAAACAGATCGATGATAGTGATGTAAATTTTTCTGTTGTGAGAAGGCCAAAGACAGTGGTACTACACACAAAGATCACAGATTTACCAGAGGAGATTCAGGATATGTTGCAAGATTTTGGTGATATCATAGTAGATGATCTTCTATATGAGTTGCCACCTAAGAGGAGTATCAGTCATTGTATTGACTTCATATCAGTAGCTAATCTGCCTAATAAAGCAGCCTATCATATGAGTCCCAACAACAATAAGGAGATTAGAAAGCAGGTGCAAGAATTATTGGATAAAGGGTTGATTAGAGAAAGCATGAGCCCCTGTGTAGTTCCGACAGTTTTGGCTCCAAAGAAAGGTGGCGAATGGCGAATGTGCACAGACTCAAGGGATATTTAGAAGATTACCATCAGGTACAGGTTTCCATTACCACGAATGGATGACATAATGGACTGTTTGAATGGGGCAGCATACTTCACGAAGATCAATCTGAAGAGTGGCTACCATCAGATTCGAATTCGAGAAGGTGATGAGTGGAAAACACCCTTCAAGATGAATGAAGGACTGTACGAATGGCTAGTGATGCCATTTGGGCTGAGTAACACCCCTAGTACGTTTATGCGCCTAATGAATGAAGTGATGAAAGAGTTTATTGGGAAGTTTGTAATTGTTTATTTAGATGACATATTGATTTTCAGCAAAACGAAAGAAGAACACTTCAGGCATGTTCGAAGTGTATTGAGGAAGCTGCAGCAGAATAAGACGCTAATAAATCTGAAGAAGTGTACATTTTTTCAGTAGGAGTTGGTATATCTGGGTTTTGTACTTGCAGAAAACGAGTTGAAGATGGATCCAGAAAAGATTGCAGCTATAATTAGCTGGCCATCCCCGAAGAGTTTATTTGAAGTCCGAAGTTTTCACGAATTAGCAAGTTTTTACAGGAAATTCATCAGGAATTTCAGTGAAATTTGCACACCCATGCTAGATACGATCAAGAAGGCAAATCAGCCTTTTTGCTAGACAGAGGCAGCAGAGAAAAGTTTTCAGAATTTGAAGAGGAAGATCACAGAGAGACCGATATTGAGACTGCCTGACTTCAACAAACTTTTTCAAGTTCGTTGTGATGCCAGCGGTACAGCCATTGGGGCAGTACTTAGTCAAGAAGACAGGTCAGTCGCCTATTTCAATGAGAAGCTGAAGGAGAGTAGACAGAAGTACTCAACCTATGACAAGGAATTCTACGCGATTGTCAAAGCATTGAAGCATTGGAGACACTATTTATTAGGTAATGAGTTCGTTTTATTTTCTGATAATTCTGCATTACAGTACATTATGCAGCAGCATAAGTTGAACCATAAGCATGCAGAATGGGCTGAGTATCTGCAAATTTTTACGTTTGTACTGAAACATATTAGTGGGAAAGCCAACAAGGTGGCAGATGCATTGAGTAGAAGGACTTTACTCTTGCAGGAAAGTACAATGGAAGTTTTGGGTTTTGAGCATTTGAGGGATCTGTATCAAACAGATGCAGATTTTAAGGAAGCCTATGAGGCCTGCCAAAACCCTTTATTGAGAAATAGCAGTCCATGGTTGGACTACAATTTGTAGGAGGGATTATTGTTCAGTGGAGGACAGTTATGCATTCCCAACTGTTCGATGAGAGAGAACATTATTCGAGAAAAGAACAGCGGAGTTCTAGCTGGACATTTCAGCATAGACAAGACATTATCGCAGGTCGAGCACTTTTATTTCTGGCCGAGGTTACGACGGGACGTACAGAGGTACGTAAGCAGATGTAAAACATGTCAATTGGTGAAGGGTTGCAGTCAGAATGCAGGACTTTATATGCCACTGCCTATTTCGAGGAGACTATGGGACTCAGTCAGCTTGGACTTTGTCTTGGGTCTGCCTAGGACACAACAGGGTTTTGATTCTGTGATGGTGGTAGTGGATTGGTTTTCGAAGATGGCAAATTCTATACCCTGCAGCAAAACCAGTGACGCTACTCACGTAGCACACTTGTTCTTCACAGAGATTGTCAGACTGCATGGTCTACCAAAGTCCATCATTTCCGATGGGGATGTGAGGTTCACTGGACATTTTTGGCAGACCCTATGGAAGAATTTGGGCACTCAGTTATAGTTCAGCTCCGCTTATCACCCACAGACTGATGGGAAAATAGAGGTGCTGAACAGGAGTCTAGGAAATCTACTACAGAGTTTAATAGGTAAAAATTCTCGGATGTGGGACCGCGTACTTGCTCAGGCGGATTTCGCGTACAACGATTCATCGAATCGCAGCACAGGTTACAGTCCCTTCTAGGTCTTATATGGCATGCATCCTCGCAGAGTGCATGAGTTGCGGAACTTAGGAAAACTTGAGAAACAGAGTGCTGATGGGGAAGATTTCGCCCCAGCAATGAGCGACTTACATGAGCAGGTGAAACTGAAATTACAGGACAGTAGTCAGAAGTACAAGCAACAAGTTGATTCGAAAAGGAGGGAAGTTCAGTTTAATGTTGGAGATGAAGTCCTTGCACACTTGCGCAAGGAATGGTTCCCGAAAAGAGAATATAACAAGCTGAAATTTAAAAATATTGGTCTCTGCAAAATCATTCGCAAATTTTCCGCCAATGCTTACGAGTTACAACTGCCACTAGGAATAGGTATTTCACCCATATTTAATGTGGCAGATCTGTTTCCTTATGTTTTTGGTTCTGAGGATGACACGACAGTAAGGCCAGAACGGGACACCCAATTGGATGAAGGTTCTTGGGTGAGACAAATTCCCACGGCACAGCCCCTTAAGATCAAGAGTATTCTCGACATGCAGATAGCCAAGCGTACACGCATGAAGGAAAATCTATGTTATTTGGTTAAGTGGAAAAACCATCCTATTGAGGACAGTTCGTGGCTTGATGAAGCACAGATACAGAAGACTGGTTATTCGGTCGACGATCTCATGGAACGGAGCCATGACTTTTTATCACCCCAGGAGCTTGATGCAGGAGCATCTAGCTCGGAGTAGACGAAGGAGGGCTGACTGTCTCACTCTGACATGTGTTTTGGACAGGTTACAAAACCTGTGTTTTTTTTATTATTTACTTTTACTATGTGTTATTTGGAGAAGAACAGTAGACTTAGGAGTATAATATGTTTTGTTTGTAGTTTAATTGGAAGTTCTTTTTTATAACTGGCAATGTAGTTACAAAAATACGGTTGATAGTTCAACCGAAAGACAAACGGACTATCCTTACAGCACGATAAATAGCAGGAAATTATGTATTGGAAGGGTTAGATTCCCATCAGAGCGAAAAGAAAAGAATAAATACAGAGAACCAAAGTTTTTTTTAGAAAGAAAACCATTTGCGAATTTCATCTACAGCAAACACTGATATCTATTGACTTTCTATGTCTAATTGTCTATGTTATTGTGCATTATAAAAAATAGAATAGGAAGTTGAAATGATTACATATGGGAGCAGTCAGCAGTGTGAGAAACACCTGACAATTGTGTAAAATAGAAAAGAAGACCGGAACATATATGAAGAATTGAAGACTAAACCGTGCAGGACGAGTTTTTCCAGCAAGAAGACTTAAGAAGCAGCCCAGTTATCATTATATATTACACCACATATTCCACGTAATAACAAAAATGTTTTGTTGAATTAACTAAATCAAAAGGAAACTCTTATTGTTCATACAAGAGTTTTTGTTTCATTATCCATTTCATAAACCCTGCTCCCTGAAATAGCAAGTGTGACAAAGGGATTCAACCCCTGAGCGAACAATGCTCATAATTAAGGGTGATTACAGTCGAATAAGGAATCAAACAGAATCAAACAAAACCAACTACAACCCTGTGACAAATCACCGGAGAAGAGTTTGACAAAGTGACCAAACGAGGCAAAGCCGACTGAAGAAAGGGATACAGGACATGCACAGACCTACTACAAATTTAATCAATGATTTTTAACAGAACGAGCCAACCCAGTTTTTTTTTGGTCTGGGGTTGTATTGTTTCGGCGAAGGCGAGCACTTGTAACCAGACCTGCAAGAAGAAAAAAAGCAGAAGGTAGAACCTGAAACGTGAAACAACCTTTGCCGAGAAGTCGAAGGTCATGTAACAACAAGAACGAGATAACAAGTTTTATGACACTCACCCGTTAATAGAAGGTGTAAAGTTGATAAGAAAACCTGACCCAGTGTAAAGAAGACCTGCTCGCGAGGAACAAAGCACATTAGCAGCTAAGAAAGCTGTGGATAAAACTGAATAGAGAACTTAATTTACCTTTGGAAAAATGACCAAGTTGAGGAAGACTGCCGATGGAGAACCAAAATTTCGACCTGTATGGTAAACAGGGACAGTTAAACAATTAAAATGGAAGAGACCTGCAAGCATTTGACAGTAAAGAACCATCGAATTAGATCTTAGTTTCGAAAAAGACCTTTACCACAGCAAAGGGAAGACTGGGTGTACAGTGAACTTACCACATTGGCGAGAGATTCTTCGGGCAAGACGCACAGAGCCAGAGAAATTGCGACGGAAGGAACCCTCGGAACAGACAGAGACAGCTAACCCTCATGGTGCTGAGAAAAAAAAAAAGTGAAAAGAGGATAGTGGAGGGTGTTAGGGTTTGTTACAAGGCGGAAGGGGTTGAATCGAAGGTGATTGACAGGTGTTGGAGTATGCCAGTTGTAAGGACAGCATAATAAATTGAGGGTTGATTGCAAATCAGACTAACCAACTGCCACATCTTACGGATGATTGATATGCATTGAAACCATATCCGCACACATTTCGAAACCGAAATTAACATTGTATTTGTTAACAAATATTTCATAATATAAGCTGGGACCTGTAAATTAAGGTTTCTGATAATTTTCTTTTTAACTCAGATTTCAGTCGAAGGGTTGGACTGTTAAGTCCCTATATTAATAGTGTAGTCCCTTATTATGTTAGTGTAGCCCCACTTATTGGTATTGTTGTACCCCTGTAACCCCCATATTGTTATTATTGTGCCCTTAAATTATTATTGTTAGGTCGGCTAGGATTACATTGTGGCCCACTAGGATTACATTATGGCTCCATGGACTCCTATATATAGAAAGGAGGTTTTGTAAATTGTATCATCCAAGAATTGTTCATTTATGTAATGTATTGGAGGTTTCCCCCTCGAAGTGGCTTATTTATAAGGCGTTCATATCTCTTTTCTTCTATTTTTGGAGCTAGTTACACAACATTTGGTATCCGAGCTTTGGATTCTAGGGTTTCGCTGCTCTAAACAGGTCATCGTGGAATTTTCGCTATAACTTCTTTTCTAAGAAGGTTCAGAATCTGAAATGTTTAGGGTGCGAAGCTAAAATACAGAGGAAACTCGTCAAAAAATTTCGAATCTTGGTTCGCAATATTTTTGGAGATATGATCTGTGGAAGTCGAGGTATTTTGGGCTCCTAAACAGGTCATCGTGGCATTTTCGCTATAAATTTTTTTCTACGAAGATTCAGAATCTGAAATTCATATGGGGCGAAGCTGAAATCCTGAGGAAATTCGTCAAAAAATTTTAGAGCTTGGTTCGCAATATGTTTGGAGATATGATCTGTGGAAGGTAGTGCTTTTTCAGGCTCCTGAATTGCATCTCAAAGAGGTGATCGTGGGAAAAGTTCAATAACTCTCTCTCTCTGGGCAGTGGATTTGAGTGTCGTAAAAAGTGGTCACAAGTACACGGACTGTAGTTTCTTGGCTATCAATTTCAGAGTCAAAGGAAGAAACAGTGACATGTGGCAAGTCCTACAAGTTTTCTAAACTGAACCAGTCCAAAATTAGGTCATTGTGGGAGATTGGACACAACTTTGTCTTGGGGAATCAAAATCGGGTTAGAAAGTTAGACTGTGGCATTCGAAAGAGAATTCAAAGGGCTATTTCATTGTTGAACTTCAAATATTGAAGAGTCATAATCACATATATAATCCAATTTCAATATCGAGCTCCTCGAAAGTAAAAGGTGTGTATTGTTTTTCTCGAATTGCATAAATCTTGTTTGAAAAATCAGTTTGAAGTGATTACAAGGGCCTATTGAGCATATATTTCAGTATTTCATTCTGAAATGCCTCCTAAAAATAATTCAACACCCATTAAGTCCTCAGAAATCTATACTATGATGCATGAAGTGGAAGAATTGCAGTATGAGATATCAACATTACGGTACCAAGTGCAACAAATTTCGATCTTACGAAGAGCAACCGAAGCTGAAATAGATGGTTTAAAAGAAGAAATGGAGGCTAGGTTGGATGGTTTGAAGGATAAAACAATAGCTAATATGGATGATAAATTAGTTGAAGATCACATAGAGCATCAACAACAAGTTCTCCAACTCTCAAATGATAACCTAACTTTGGTGTAGAATCTAATGAAACAATAGGAAGATCAACATCACATCAAAAGAAGTTCTGAAGCAATCATAGAAACAAGAAATCGACAAGTACGATCAATTTCAGAGTATCTCAGCAAGTGGAAGAACTTTCACAGCAAATATTCCACATGGGAGGATGAGAATTTTATACGAAAGCACCCATAGCTACTCAAGCGTTGAGGACAACACTTCTTTTGAAGGAGAGGGGCATGTTAGGTCCCTATATTACTAGTATAGTCCCTTATTGTTGTTAGTGTAACCCCCTTATTGTTATTATTGTACCCTTGTAACCCCCATTTTGTTATTATTGTGCCCTTAAATTATTATTGTTAGGTGGGCTAGGATTACATTGTGGCCCACTAGGATTACATTATGGCCACATGGACTCCTATATATAGAAAGGAGGTTTTGTAAATTGTATCATCCAAGAATTGTTCATTTATGTAATGTATTGGAGGTTGCCCCCTCGAAGTGGCTCATTTCTAAGGCGTTTACATCTCTTTTCTTCTATTTTTGGAACTGGTTACACAACATGGACCATCACATGGTCCATGGTCGATGTTGCTTCTAATTTTCCAAAAAATCGTCATTTAGGGCCTCAAAACTACTTTGGAAGTTCATGACCCGAAATACTGCTAAAAATAGTAAATTGTGTTGAAATTGAAACACTGGAAAAACCGATGCTGGATGTTCAAATGAAATAGCTGGTTGGCCACCAATATCAACCCGGATCAAGAAACTTCATAGTAAAATAAGATTAAATATTTATGGTTACAAATATTGTTCCATATTTTCAAACACATATTTATAAATTTAACTTATATATTAATTTTTATTTTTATTAATAATAATAATTTAATGACATAACCATTTATGAACACACTCAAGAATCATCTACCAACCATTAAGGAGCGACCACTCATTATCTGAACATTCCATTTTGTTGAACATGCTATCCGTGGATGGAAATGGGGTCGGCGTCTATGGATTCCAAGCATGAGTGTTGTTCGTGTTGAAAACAATTTCCCAAATTACTTTATTGTTTTTGCCGTAGTCTAACTAGCCAGAGGAATCGCCCTGAAAATCATGAAAAATCCGGCAGGGATTTTTCTAAATCCATGTTATAGTTATCAAAGTTTAATATTTTGGGTGTCCTTCAGGTTTTTGATGGCGCTGAATCCATTTCCAATGTCAAAATCAAGATTCAAACACTGTTTCTGCAAGATTTTTAAAATTTTTTTGGCCCAAATTCCGGCCAATTTTGACCGTCCGGGCAATTCCTCCGGCTCGTTAGACGACTCCATTGTTTTTGTTTCAAGGAAAAAAAATTGGAAAGCTAAATGTTTAGCTGCATTGGAGTTTAAGTGGATTGCGGATTTTCTGGATTTTCATATTATTCTAGATTTTAAAGGATCTAAAAAAGTCAATTATTTGATATTGTTTTTAACTGTCCAATCCCAAAATATTTTAAAAAACCACGATAGACATAAAGCCGAAACATTCTATGAATTCACAATAGATATAAAGATGTTTTAAAAATCCACAATAGACATAAAGCAGAAATATTCTAAAAATCCACAAAAGACAAGATGCCCTGGGATAGGTAGAGCAAGAGTTTTGTTGAATAAGATGGAATAGAAATATTCCATGCAATAAGTCGTGTCAATAATTTGTCATTTAAACTATGAAATATATCCGAAGCGATTCTATGACATGACCATTTCTGAACACTCTGTGTACCCTAAATATATCCTAAGCGATTCTATGACATGACCATTTCTGAACACTGCGTACCCTAAGAATTTCTCGGGTTTACCCGCTGGAAATATGCAGCGAACACGCATACCTGTTGATCTTGTAACCAGCGCACGGAAATGTGGAGCAGTATTTACGTTTGCAAATTTGCGTTCCTTTTTTATTGTTTAAACGTATTTGAGGCTGAGTAAAAGTTATGCAACTTCAAAAGTGACGGGTGAAAAATATTGAAACCGTAAATTTGATGTGCGAACATTCCACTTATCCGTTATAAATTATCGACGAATTAAATTGCAAGTTTACATGAAGAGGAGTTTAATGACCACTATCCCAAATAGGATATAGATTTCACAGTCTTTTTCTCACATTTTGTTCCATCATTGTGATTGTTTTCTTTGATAGCGTAGATATTTTTATTTTTCCATTTTTACTAGATGAAAGTAGAGGAATTTGTATCAAAACTAGGTGTTAGTTCATTTTATTTTTTAATAATTCTTTTTCTCAACTACTTTTTATTTTTACATGTTCAAAAAAATTGATAATGTTAGTCTTTTTATCTCCAAGTCTTTACTGTTTTTTAATTTTTTCACATGATTGAAAAAATGATAAAGTTAATATATTTTACTATGTTATTACAGCAATTGCCTGTAAAGCAATTGCCCCAAAAGGTGCAATGTACACCTAAGGAATAACACATTTGGAACTCTATTATTTTGAAAAAGTAAATCACTAAACTTTAACCACTTTTATTTATAATAAAGTAAATGTTATATAATGAATTATCTTAGTCCAAGGTGTGAAGCCCAACAATGCCGAACAATGGGTTTGGTCTCTCTAATCTTGCTTTCCCAATATTGTCAAAGTACTTTCCCGTATCGTTTCAATATCCATTCACCAATTTTCTATCCTTCCAATTACCATTGACATGTCTTCGAGTGACTAAAGGATTGGTTCCATTTTAAAATGGAGATGTTTGACATCTCTGCAAGTTTCAAATCTATAAGAAATTTGTTAGCAAGAAATTTGGTGTTAGCTAGAAATACTGGGAAAATTTGTTGTTTTTTTATTATTTTTATTAAAAGTTTTTTGAAATTGTTAAAAGGACTACCCATCTTATGGAACTTCCAGAAAATTAATATATATTTTTCAAAGATAAGAGAAAGATTAATTGATGTTCAATATAATATTCATGTATTTAACGGTCAGCCCATGTTCAATATAAATATAATAGGAAATAAAAATTTTAAGGCTGAGCCCATGTTTGAGGCCCGAATCTATTGGAAGTCAAACAATTACTCCATTTTCATTACCGAGCTAACACATGCATATGTATTGACTTATTACTAGATGCCTTGGAAGACATACAATTACTCCATTTTCATTACCTAGCTAAAACATGCATATGTATTGACTTATTACTAGATGCATAGTACCATTCACTTGCATTTGACATCAATAAAATATGCCCCATCGAGTGAAGTTCATTGTTCCAGTTGTAATTTATAATCCACCATGGCTGGTATTACCATTCACATGCATTTGACATCAATAAAATATGCCCCATCAGGTGAAGTTCGTTGTTCCCGTTGTAATTTATAATCCACCATGGTTGGTATTTTTGCGTCGAGTAATTGTTTCAGTTGTAATTTATAATCTACCATAGCTGGTATTGGTTTGTGTCGAGTAATTATGTGAAAATGAAATTGGAAATGATAATTTCAAGTCAATCATAATCTTGGATTTATTATTCTACTAATTGAATCTCTTAATTCTAACAAAATTTCAATCCATGGGATCAAAAAATTTATGGCGCGGTAAAACTCTTGCAATATATTCTGTGAGATTAGAGACTGAAAGTATGAAACTGCCTGTGAGTTGAGAGAAAAAAGAAATTGGATCAAAAGTTTTATGGGTGGACTTTTTTCGCAGTAAAAAACAAAATTATGGCTTCAACTGGAAGACATTTCCCCGCCATGGTCTTGGAGACAGAGAACTGTTGAAAAAGGAGTTTTAATTGCGCCAATCATTGGAGAAGAAGGGGGAGTTGTACTGAGGTCAACCAATCGTTTAACTATTCTACCTTCGTAAACTCTCACCATACCGGTAACCTCGAGGACTACAATAGATAAGGAAGATGACGACGACTCCATGCATGGGGTGTGGGTTATGGTGTATCTACAGCTGAGTAGATGAGGGCGGAGAAAGATTTTCGAGGTGAGAAATATTTTTCACATAAGGAAGTGCACTTATTGCTAACAAATTCCTCTCCCCTAGTATTGGCAACTTGGGAGCAGCAACATATTCATATTCTTAATTTCTAAAATAGCATCCATGCTTCCTGTTGATATGCTTGAAAACACCCCACACTATGAAGCAAATTGGATGTCGATAATTGCAAAGGAAAATGGAAGTAGAGAGAACAAATCCCTCTTCCTATAAGTGCACGCCAAAGAAAGTTGCATATGGTCACAAATGCTAGTGGAAGATTTCAGCTAAAACTGATTATACCCCATAATTTCCAAGATAAATTGTCGAATTACTTTAATACTACGTTGTTGATTGGTGTCGAGAAAAATCCTCATCAATTCTAAGGTTTGTGATGTGAATCTCGTCTCCAGTGCCCCAACGATGTCGTGATCATCCCGACGGCTCGTGTATGTTTTGGGATCATCAATTTATCAATCAAACTTGAGATTGTGAGTCAACAATCTTCAAATTATTATACAACATATGATTATGGCAGATGAAAAGTAAAATTAAGGTAAATTATAGATTATAGTAGGTAAAATAACATAAGTCTAAACATAAATGGGTGGGGACTCAAGATGAACATCGCTTTTCTAAGAAGAGGGACTCCTACGAGTTCGGTACAAATCCAAATACCAATATCAAATGGACTTTCTAAGAGTTCTATATATGTATTGGGTACAGATCCAAATCCTAACACAAAGAATCCAAAATTTATAAATCTCTAAAAACTGAAATTTTCCCTACAAATTAAGCTAAGGGATCTAGAAGTGTCATTCAGAAGGCCATGAGCATTAATACATTTCCCATGATCACATAGTAGGATAATTATGGTGGGCTGCAGACAAATCAATGATGAGCACATAATCATATTGGTAAAGAAAACTTCTTAGGACACGGTGCCACAAAATCCAAAAGGGACTTAATTGGTCCAGAAGAAAATAAAAATACGGTGTTTACAACAAACTCAATTGTAGATAGGCCCAAATTTTAGTTGTCAAATGCTAATCTAGCTTGAGTTGACTGCCTCATTGTTATGTTAACCTGATTTGGATGATTATGTGTCTACAAGGATCTGATCCCTCAATAAATTGTGTATATATTAATTGGTAATATCAACCTTTTGTGTTTTCACTAGAAAGTTACATTTAAATTCATGGAATTTTCTTTTCTCCGAGAAGATTCATTGATGTCAATGTCAATTTTCCAGTGATATATATTTTCTATGTGTGTGAAGAAATGATTTCTTTGGGTGTTTTCTTGTTTAGGAAATTATAGTTCTTGATGATTTCTGTATATTTTCATTTGGGTACTTTTAAGTTCAATTGTGTATGAAGAGCATCTGACTTCTAAAATGCTTCTTGTTTTTGGTAGTGGCCACTATGGATACTTGTAGTAAAATAGGCTCTACAAAATAGTTGAACTAAGACCTTGATTTTGGGGTTAGTATGCATATAGACACTGTGTATACTATAAAATCTAAGAATACTGAACTGAAGCCTTGACTTTGAGGTCAAATCCCATTTGGGCACTCTTCTTACTTCAAGTTTTGAATTGGATCATGCAGAATACTCAAGTTAGGCCTTTGAATTTGGCCTTATTCTGAAAATTTTCCTCTAGGAAGGAAGAATTTTAATTATTGTAAATAGAAGGCATGGTTGGTGGGTTTGGAAAATGAAAGATTATTTTTGTGTGTATTAAATACTTGTAACTTATTATTGTTAATTCAATCCTTGGAATACAATATTTTGTTAGAGTGTCTTCATCTCAATTTCTTGTAACTTATATTTTAAATATTAGAAAAATATTAAACTCTTAATTGAGTTTGTTTGGATATCAAAAATCAAGAGTAGTGATGCTTATTTTTCCTTTTGTTTCTTAATGTATATATATATTTTGTTCCATTTATCATTCAAAGACTTGTGACTTCTTAGATTGTCTTCATCTTAATTTTGTTTTGTGTAACTTATATTCTAAATATTAAAAAAATATTATACTTTTATTTGGATTAGTTTGGATATAAAAAATCAAGAGTCATATGATAAATCTTTATTAAAGTGTATATGCACTATACAAGAGAAAAATTTCCAGTTGGCATTTCTATTCTGATGTTTGCTTTTCTTTGTTTTCTTTAGTATTCCTGGGTATTACTCATGATGTATTTTCCAAAAGCTGCAATGAATAGTTTTGAATGTAATTTCCAAAATCATCGATGTGGAAAATGACTATACATTGCTAAAAATTCCTTTTTTTTTTTACCAAACTTTCCAATTGTTCTCTTTTGGTATTTGTTCAAAAATTGTTGTACATAGGAGGAAAAAAATAATCTTCTACTATTGATTGAATATGCTCAACCAAACCCATCATAAGAACATTAGTATTCTTAGGTATTTCTAATAATGTATTTTCTAAATTTTACAATAAATCTTTTTAGATGTAATTTACAAAATAATTTATGTGGAAAAAGATTGCACATTCTTAAAATTTTCTTTCTAATTTTATCTTTTGTTACATATTAAAAATGACTGGATTGAAAAAGAAAAAAAATAATAAAATATATTACTCTATTAAAAATAATAATATTTTAACTAGCTGTAAATTGAACCAAAAAAATTCATGAAAATTCATATAATATATTAATAATATTAATAAATAACTTTTAATTAATATATTAGTAATAGAAGGCTAACTAGCTGAGAATTGAACGAAAAGGTATTTTCATAATTTTAAAGGTATTTTTATAATTTTAATTAATTTATAAAGAAAAATTAGTAATTATACTTTGATTTCTAAAGTTGTTGATTTTCTTGAAAAAAAATCCATTTTAATTGAAGTTGTTGATTCTCCATTTTAATATATATTTATATATATATATATATATATAATTTGTATAAAGCTTTTAATCATATATATATGTATATGTATATTTTTATTAATAAGGATGTCAATTGATATATACAAAGTGGAAAATGAGGTGTGTATATTAATGGTTGTGTTAGTTGATCACCAATGTGTATGAGAAAATTAATTGTTTATGGTTGATATTTGAGAATGTAAATTTATGTGATTTATATTCATTATTCAAATAAAAATCTTCTTAAAAATCACATTACAAATAATAAAATAAACCTATTTAAAACTATTGAGTATATTTAGTCATAAAAAAATAATAATTATGCTAATCAAATATAAAGAAAAAATAAATGATATATCAATTTGACAAGTCTTACGAAATGGACGGCATTGTATGTCATCACGGATTGAATTCTGAAATTATGATGAAGACGACCAAAAAAAAAAAGAAGGAATTTTCCATGCATAGCATTCGAGAACATATGGACGTGCTCCTAACGGCGGCCAAAGAGAAACGTTTCATCGAAAATGTAATTGAACACGGCGACTTGGGTTTTTATGGATTGTTTGGATGTTGCAATTCCAAATCAGATTTAGATTGGATTTCTTTTTAATATGATGTTTTTTTGAATTTTTTTTGGAAAAATTTGAGGTGAAATTTTTATTTATGGTATTTAAATTGTTTTTTTATTGCATATATAGATTTAGCACTTTTAAAAAAATTTATGGCACTTAGATTTGTTGGAGCATTCAGCGCAGCTAAATAAAAGACAAGCAACAGCAGATCAAACCATCATCAAATACACAGGAGTTTTAACGTGGTTCACCCAACCAATCTGGGCTACGTCCACCAAACATAGGCATCGGCAATTCTTTATTAATCAAACAGGAGATTACAAACTCTCACACCCTCTCAGAACAATCCGTATGGATACCTGTTATATAGCAAAGAGAATCTAACTACCTCATAAATCCTCTCACATCAAATTTAGGATGCATTAACTCCCTCCCAACAACCTGGAGCTAATCTAGTAACAAATTCCTATTGTTGTCACACTCTGAGATTTTTGTCTTTTTTATTTAAAACAGAAAATCTCAACAATCTCCACCTTGACAACAATTAGCCTGATGCCCTGTTTGTTTATTATTTTATCTTTTCTGCAAGACAAGAGAAGCCAAACACCAACGCAGCTTCTCCAACAAAACTGGTTTCGTGAACATGTCTGCACAGTTTTCCTTTGTATGCACCTTTTCAAGAGAGACTCCCCTTTCAGTGATAACCTGTCTTACAAAATGGTACTTAATTGGAATATGCTTTGATTTACTATGATAGGCTGGATTCTTAGCCAAATTTATTGCACTTTGACTATCACAAAGTAACCTGATGTTGTCCTGTAACCTACCAAACTCACCAAGCAAACCTTTCAACCAAACCGCCTCTTTGCAAGCATGAGAAGCAGCAATGTATTCTGCTTCGGTAGTGGATAAAGCAACAATGTTCTGTAGCTTTGACATCCAGCTAATAGCTCCACACAGAGTAAAGACGTACCCTGAAGTTGACCTTCTCTTATCCAAATCACACAAATCGGAATCAACATATATGTTATATGACTCAAATTCACTACTCTTATTGTAAGTGATACAATAACTACTTATTGCCTCTCAAATACCGAAGCACCCATTTCACTGCTGACCAGTGTTCTTTACCCGGATTTGCCATATACCTGCTGACAACCCGAACTGCATGTGAAATATCTGGTCGAGTACAAACCATCGCATACATCAAACATCCTACTACATTAGCATATGGAATTCGAGACATATAATCATTTTCGTCATCTGTATTAGGACATAAACTCGAAGAAAGCTTAAAATGGGAAGCTAAAGGGACTGACACAGGCTTCACATTGTTTATACCAAACCTCACAAGTATTTTCTCAATATACTTCTGTTGTGATAGCCACAACTTACCATTGCTCCTGTCTCTGAAAATCTCCATGCCCAAAATTTGTCTTGCTTCTCCTAGATCTTTCATATCAAATGTCCTTGCCATCTGAGTCTTCAACCTGTTGATTGCTTCAATGCTTTTGCTTGCTAAAAGCATATCGTCAACATACAACACTAAGATAATGAACATGCCATTACTTAACTGCTTAAAGTAAACACAATGATCAAATTCACTTCTTATATATTTTTGACTCAACATGAAAGAATCAAATTTCTTCTACCACTGTCGAGGCGACTGCTTCAGGCCATATAATGACTTCTTGAGCCTGCAGACAAATTTTGCATTGCGATGCTGAACAAACCCTTCCGGTTGTTCCATATATATTTCCTCATCTAAATCACCATGTAGAAATGAAGTCTTAACATCTAACTGCTGCAACTCCAAATCAAACAAAGCCACTAATGCTAACACAATTCTAATTGAAACAATTTTAACCACTGGTGAAAAAATCTCATGAAAGTCTATGCCAGCTTTCTGAGAAAACCCTTTTGCAACCAGCCGAGCTTTGTACCTGTCTTCCGTATCATTCACACCCCGTTTCAGCTTGAACACCCACTTGCATCCCACAGTTTTCCTGCCTTTCGGAAGCTCCACCAGATCCCATGTGCCGTTTTTACTCAAGGCCATCATTTCTTCCTTCATGGCTGCTTTCCATTTGTCACTATTTGAACCTTCTACAGCTTCCTGATAACACAAAGGTTCATCATCATTAGCGATCAAAGCAACTGAATCATCATACCTTCTCGGACGGCGTTTGATTCTTGTAGACCTCCCAAAGGATGTTTGGTGCTTCCGTGCATGGTGACTACCACACCGTAGGAACTTCTTGCCGTCGGTATACGAGACATGTTCATGACCAAGACCGAACCATTGTTCATGTTGGATTAATTTGTTCATGACTAGTATCTGAACTATGGTCATCATGACTATCATTAGAAGTGCTTTCAAACTGAATGTGCTGAAAATCAGATAAATCATCCTGTTTCAATTTATTATCTACATCTAACTGTACAAGAGAGGATTCATTAAACTTTACATCTCTGTTGATGATGATATTGCGGGTAGTAGGATCCCACAATCTATATCCCTTTTTTCCATCACCATATCCAACAAAGATATACCTTTTTGACTTTGGATCTAATTTAGTTCGCTGATGTTTAGGCATTAGAGCATATGCATCACAACCAAACACTCTGAGTTTAGAATAATCACAAGGGTGACCTTTCCATACCTCTTGAGGAATCTTGCAACCTATCGCCGTTGATGGTGACCGATTTATCACATAACAAGATGTAGCCACCGCTTCTGTCCACAATTCCTTCTGCAAACTGGCGTTACTCAGCATACTCCTTGCTCTCTCTAAAAGAGTCTTATTCATGCGTTCAGCAACTCCATTTTGCTGAGGAGTATAAACAGTGGTCTTATGTCTCTCGATCCCTGCATCCCTGCAATAGTTTTCAAACTCCTTGGAAGTAAACTCACCACCATTGTCAGTTCTTAAACATTTTATTGTTCTACCCGTGCTGTTTTCTACCAATGCTCTAAACTGCTTGAAAACTGAAAAAACATCAGACTTTCTTTTCAACATGTAGACCCACACCTTCCTAGAAAACTCATCAATAAATGATACAAAATAAGACGAACCACCATATGACGTTGTAGGGGCTGGTCCCCAAACATCTGAATGGATATAATCAAGTATGCCTTTACTAGTATGTTTGCCTGTTTGAAATTTTTGTTTACTTTGTTTGCCAAACAGACAATGTTTACAGTAATCTAACTTTCCAGACTTCAGATTTGGAAGTAACTTGCGATCAGCCAAAATCTTTAACCCTCTTTCGCTCATATGGCCCAATCTTTGATGCCCTAGGCGAATGGAACTACTGTCATGTTCAGACACCGTAGACACATGATCTAACCCTGTTCTTCCTTCTAATTGAAACAAATTTCCTACTTTCTTAGCCTTCATTACTAGTAAGATACCTTTATAGATTTTTATTACTCCACCTTGAATTACAGTTTTATATCCATTTGTGTCAAGTGCTCCCAATAAAATTAGATTTTTCCTTAAATCTGGTACATGTCTTACATCAGTTAACATTTTAGTTGTCCCATCAAACATTTGTAGCTGTATGCTCCCAATCCCCACAATATTACATGTCACATCATTACCCATGTACACGATGCCATCATCAACAGATCTATACGTCTTAAACCAGTCTTTATGGATACACATGTGGTTTGATACACTGGAATATAACAACCAATGTTGATCATGATTTGACAAATTAACCTGATAACACTTCGTCGCTCATACCTGAACTAGATGCCGAACCTGTATCTGTCGTGTTTGCTTCCTTCTTCTCTGTCGATGAAGCTTCTTTAGAAGATTGTTGTCTCTTCCAGCAATCCTTCTTCAAATGCCCCGATTTGCCACAAAACCAGCATTTTACTTTACTCTTCTTCCCTTTCGACTTTGAATGCGAATCGTTGTGCTTACCAGAGCGTCTTTCTCTAGAACGACCTCTAGCCATCATTGCCTCTGATGTAGAGGTGTCAGCATTCGACCGCTTCCTTGTCTCCTCGGACAACAAAGCTCCAACCACATCGTCAAACTCAAGGATAGCTGCATTACTGAAGCTTATGAAAGTAACAAAGTGATCCCACGATTCGGGCAATGAACACAATAGAGTTATTGCCTTATCCTCTGAATCAAATTTTACATCTAGACTTTGTAATTGTACCAATAGAGTATTGAAAACATTCGGATGGTTCAGATGGTCGGTAATCGAGGTACCTTCCCTCCATTCGCAAACCATAAAGGCTGTCACTTCGGGGGAGAATCCGATTTGTCAGCTTTCGTCATGTAGAGCTTCTCAAGCTTCGACCACGGAGCTGCGGCGGTCTTCCTGACACAATGTTGAACGAACGTCATCCGCCAGAAACAGAACGTCATCCGCCGGACATAACCGAATTGCGCTCGAGCTGTCATCCAACTCATCCCATTCATCCTCCGTCAAGGAAGAAGGCTTTTTGCTTTTCCCCAACAGCGCTTTCGCCACGCCTTGTTGAATGAGCAGATCGTGCATCTTAACCTTCCAGATCTCGAAGTTGTTTTTGCCGTTAAACTTCTCAATTTCAAAACGGGCACTTTGTGTTTTTGCCATATCGAGTCACAAAAAAAAAAAAAATAACAACCTCCAATTGCAACTTTTAAATAGAGAATGCCCTTTTTAAAAGAATGCCCTTTTTAAAAGAAAATATATATTTCCTTTCACTTTTAAAGTGCCTTTCATTTGATACCATATGAAAATGGCAATATTCAAATCAATTTTTAAATGCCACCCTTCACCTTATAAAAAAAAAAAGGCCTTTCACCTTAATAGCATATGCCAATGGTATTTTAAATTACAAATCAATTTACCATATGCCTTAAATGTGACCTTTATAAAGCTCCAAATCGATTATTTAAATTTTTTTTTTTTACCACCACTCAAAAGAAATCGATTTATTGTTTAATAGTTTTTAAAGCCACTTCAAAATCGATTCTACACAAATCGTTTTTTCCTTTTTCAATTACACATTGAATAATTGTGACTTCAATGTAAAACGATTTGACACATATATATCCGTAGCATATATATAATCGATTCAACTTCAAAGGTTCAACGTTGGGATTTTAATAATCGATTTAAAAAAAAAAAAATAACCTGGCAGTCACCATGCAACAAATACCTCCATGCAGTTTTGGTCAACGGCCTCCACGCAGACCTCCACCAGTGTACCAGCAATGTTCAACGCATATAATGAAAACTTCAAAACGATGGCATAAAAAATGATTCACGGCATTGCTGGGCTTTACCGCCACCACTGCACCACTGGTCGGCCAGCACCACTGTCAGCTCCGCAAAGGTTTCAACGCTGTTCATTCAGCACGCAGGTGTCTGTCCCACGCAGTTCTGGAAACAATGACCTCCACGCAGCAATACGCAGCTCCGCCACTGCGTGCTCCTCCAACATCCTCTGATACCAATTGTTGGAGCATTCAGCGCAGCTAAATAAAAGACAAGCAACAGCAGATCAAACCATCATCAAATACACAGGAGTTTTAACGTGGTTCACCCAACCAATCTAGCTACGTCCACCAAACATAGGCATCGGCAATTCTTTATTAATCAAACAGGAGATTACAAACTCTCACACCCTCTCAGAACAATCCGTATGGATACCTGTTATATAGCAAAGAGAATCTAACTGCCTCATAAATCCTCTCACATCAAATTTAGGATGCATTAACTCCCTCCCAACAACCTGGAGCTAATCTAGCAACAAATTCCTATTGTTGTTACACACTGAGATTTTTGCCTATTTTATTTAAAACAGAAAATCTCAACAAGATTGTGTAGAGTTTACCCATTAAAATTGTGATTTCAATAAATTTCTCACAAATTTTAATTTGTATTTTAGACAAATTAAATATGATAAAATTTAAATTTACTGTAATTAAAATTTTCAAATATTTTTTTCAAGAATATATAAATACTTTTGAAATCAAGTTAATCATGTGTATATTATTATGAATAGTTCCTATATATATTCTGTAAAGATTATCATGTATATATTATAACGAATATTTCATATATATTTTATAAAGAATAAATCTGTATTGTTTATTTAATTATTTTATATAAATAATTTAAAATTATATATATATATATATATATATATATATATATATATTACTATTTTTAAATATTATATAAATAAATAATTTAAATTGTTTATTTAAATTTTTATATAAATAAATTAAAATAAATTCTAAATACCAAATTTCAAATAAACAATTATCAATATTACTTAAATAAAAAATAAATTACATATATCTTATCCCAACATATACATAAAAGACTATGAAAAAATCATTCAAATATCATGATAATTTTTCCAGAATGAACCTCATTCGAAAATAATAATACATGATAAAAAATAAATTACATATATCTTATTCCAACATATACATGAAAGACCATGAAAGAGTCGTCCAAATATCATGATGATTTGTGAAGAATGAATTCATTCGAAAATAATAACATAAGATAAAAAAACCCACAATAGACAAGATGCCCTGGTATAGGTGGGGAAAGAGTTTTGTAGAATAAGATGGAATAGAAATATTCGACGCAACAAGTCATGTGTCAATAATTTGTCATTTCAACTATGAAATATATCCGAAGCGATTCTATGGCATGACCATTTCTGAACACTCTGTGTATCCTAAGAATTTCGCTGCAAATATGAAGCGAACACGCATTTATGCAGACATTTCTACTGTTGATCTTGTGACCAGCGCACGGAAATGTGATGCACGTCTGTGGCATCCCAGCAGTATTTTCGTTACCAAATTTACGTTCATTTTTTTATTGTTTAAACGTATTCGAGGCCGAATAAAAATTATCCAACTTTAAAAGTGACGGGTGAAAAAAGTATTGAAACGGTAAATTTGATGTGCGAACATTCCAGTTACCCGTCATAAATTATTGACCAATTAAATTACAAATTTACATTGAAGAGGAGTTTAATGACCACTATACCAAATAGGATATAAATTTCACATTATTTTTCTCACATTTGGTTCCATCACTGTAATTGTTTTCTTTTATAGTGTAGATATTTTTCTTCATATTTACTCGATGAAAGTAGAGGAATTTATATCAAAACAAGGTGTTAGTTCATTCGATTTTTTTAATAATTTGTTTTCTCTATTAATTTTTATTTTTACATGTTTAAAAAATTGATAATGGTAGTCTCTTTACCTCTATGTTTTTATTATTTTTGTAACTTATTTTACTTGTTTTAAAAAATACAAAGTTAATATATTTTGCTATGTTATTACTAGCAATTGCTCTTGAAAATGCAAAGGTACACCTAAAGAATAACAGATTTGGAACTCTATTATTTTGAAGTAATCAAGTGAATATTATATAAGCCAGCTACAGTTGTCAAAATATTTTCCCGCCCTATATTGTTCCAACATCCATTGACCAATTTCTTGTCTTTCCAAATACCATTGATATGTCTTCAATTGACTCATGCTTTTGTTCCATTTTAAAATGGAGATGTTTGACATCTATGCAAGTTTCAAATCTATAAGAAATTTGTTAGCAAGACATTTGGTGTTAGATATCTCTTAGCAAGATGTTTGGTGTTCACTGGAAATAATGGGAAAATTTGTGTTGTTTAGTTTAATGGAGATGGGGAAATAGTCTCCAAGTTTGTTGTTTTTTTATTATTTTTATTAAAAAGTTTAATAAACTATTAAAAAGGTAGCTGCCAATCTTTTGGAACTTCCAGAAAATTAATATATGTTTTTTCGAAAATAAGTTAAAGGTTAATTGAAGTTCAATATAATATTCTTGTATTTAAAGCTCAACCCATGTTTGAGGCCCGAATTTACTGGAAGACATACAACTACTCCATTTTCATTACATAGGGAACACATGCATATGTATTGACTTATTACTAGATGCACAATACCATTCACTTTCATTTGACATCAAACAATTACTCCATTTTCATTGATGATGATGGTGGTGGTGGTTAACGTGAGACCAAACTTTGGTCTATCAGAGCTAAAATTTTCTTAGTTCATAATTGTCTAGCTTCTCGTCTTTCTTGGCAAGATTGGTGTTGTAGCTTTCTTTTTCTTCTCGATGGTCTTCCAACTTCTTTTATCTTGCAACTCCATCTCTTCTAATTCTTGGGACACTAGTGTCTTATTTTCGGGATCTTGAAGATCTGTTTTGCTGCTAAATGAAGATTTATTTTGCGTGGTATTCGAATCCTCATAATTGTTGATGCTTGAGGGACTCTCGAGTTCATTTTTTTGTTGTTGGGCAAGGCTTTCCCCATGCTTGTCTTGAGGGTTGTTTCTTTCTTGCCTGATTTCTTGCGATTCAGAGTTTTCTGGAGAGTATTCTTCCTTGATGACAGTGTAATGTTCCTTTTGTGCTCCTTCCCACCATGTAGATCTATGGTGATTCTTTCTAGTAGAATTTTTATGGTAGACTTTTGGGAAATTTTTGGCTAGATGACCCGTCTCAAAGTAGGATCAACATCTGAAGAGGACACTTTCATAGTTGAGTTTCTGGTTCCACACATAGTATTTTCTTGTTAGGATTATTTCAGCTAGGAAACCGACGTTGAAGTCCATTTCTACACACATGCGTGCATAGGTGGTTTTGACATATTCCTATGTTTCTGGGCACCTGCAGTAAAATTTCCCAATTTCATTTCCAATGGCTTTTAGCGAGGAGAGATTCTAGAGATGCAAATGTAAGTTTGGAAATCTGACCCAAACTAGTGCTGAGGTTATGACTGTTGTTGAGGGATCGAATGATGGGTTCCATGGTTTCATCAATAGGCCCGAGTTTTCCCAAAACCAAGGGGCAGAATCTAAAATGCATTGTCTTATTTCAGAGTTTTCAAAATATACTATAATGAAACCCTTAGCACATGGGTAGATATTAATTTCATTAGAAATGACAGGCTTCCATACCTCTGAGATCCAACAGTGGAGAGATATCAACCACAGCCAAAAGCCATTAAACAGGCAGATTAAGCACTTTTAGAAAACTTTAAGGCCTCATCCAGTGAGGCCTTGACCACCTTTACAGTGGGAGCTGGGGCTTCACTAACAATATGGGCAGGAGCTTGACTCTGAGAGGCGGACAGAACTAGGTTGACAATTATCTTCTCGAATCTCGGACCCATACAGTGGAAGAGATGTTATCGAGCCCTGTGGAAGAGATAACCATACACTTCTATTTATACTTTCAACAGTTTCATTGCAACAGTTCGGAACTATTATAAACAGGACCCTTGCAGTTCTTCAGTAAACCTCGTTACATGACTTTGCACTTCAATTACACATTTCATATAGTAATTAATTGCATTCTTTTGAGTACATAATCATGCTAACGACTCCACAGCTTGCTTAGAATAAAATTCGAAAACTCAGCTTCAGAGATTCGAGCGTCTCATGGGAATATTTCAAAAACCAACAGATTGTTATCGAACTATTTCTAAGCTCCAGGCGGCCACTATAAGAGTTTTTATTGGACACCAAATGGTTTTCTTTGGCTTCAAAGTGTGCGATCCACTGCAGAGTAACGGTTTCTTTGCCACAACGCGGATTAGTGGGGGCCACGATAATTCTATTGCGGTTTGACTTGAAGATAACTTCGCTAGCCCAGAACAAGAGATTTTTCTTAGGGTATTGAGACATATTCATGAGATTCAGACGCGCCTAAAACTTTGCTCTGTCTAAAATTGATTCCGATGACATATGCTTAGTGAAAAAGATCTTCTCTTTGTCCTGAAATAAACTCAGAGATGACTCGCTCAACCTCAGGAGATTTGAAAAACCCACTTCAATCTGGGTTTAAAAATTGTAACTGCAGAAGATATGCAAGCCACCATAGAAGATATGCAAACCAAGAAGACCCATGCTTCCTATTGATTTTCTTGAAAACACCCTACATAATGAAGCAAATTGGGCATCGAGAATTGCAAAGGAAAATGGAAGTGGACAGAAAAAATCCCTCTTCATGTAAGTGCATGCCAAAGAAAGCTGCATATGGTCACAAATGTCAGTGGAAGATTTCATTTAAAACTTCCTATACCCCATAATTTCCAATATAAATTTTCCAATTATTTTAATACTACGCTGCTGATTTGTGTCCAGAAAATCCTCATCAATTCTCGGGTTTGTGATGCAGATCCCGTCTCGAATTCCCTAAGGATGTCGTGATCCTCCTGACAGCTTATGTATTCTTTGGGATCATTAATTTATCAATCGAAGAGATTGTGAGTCAGAAATAATCTTCAAATTATTATACAACATATGATTATGGTAGACGAAAAGTAAAATTAAGATAGAATATAGATTATAGTAAATACTAGCACAATCACATTAGTAAAAACTAATGTGGTTGATATACGCCGATAGGCCTATATCCACTACCCATCACATTAATTTATATATCAATAAATAAATATTATATATAATAATTTTATTATATGAACTTGAAATATATATATTATATATTAATAAGAATATTAATATATTAAATATATTAATTATGATTAAAATCACAAAATATTTTATATATATTAATAATATTATAATAAGTATTAATAATATATATTAAAATTATTTATTAATATATTAAAAATATTAAGTATAAACATACCATAAATTAACTTGAAATATATATAATATATATTAATATAAAAATAATATTAATAATATATAATAATTTAATATTTATTTATATATTAATATCATAGATGGTTATATTATTAATAAACCAAAAGAACTAATAATATATTAATAATATATATTATATCATAGTTGTTTATATAATTAATAATATTATAATATTACTAATAATCATTATTAATAAATATTTGAATATTTATTTATAATGATTATTAGTAATATTATAATATTATTAATATATACAAAAATATTTTATATATATTATTAATATTATAATAAGTATTAATAATATATATTAAAAATATTTATGAATATATTAATAATATTAACTATATACATATTATAAATTAACTTGAAATATATATAATATTTATTAATATAAAAATAATAAAAATAATATATAATATTTTAATATTTTTTTATATATTAATATCATAGATGGTTATATTATTAATAATATATATTAATAATATTATTATAATATTACTAATAATCATTACTAATAAATATTTGAATATTTATTTATAATATATATTAATATATTAATAATATTAAACTCAAGAGAGTAATAAACCATATGAAAAAATATTTAAAAATAAAAAACCTAAGAGATTAATAAACCTTAACAATTATTATTTTAAAGTGAAGATATTAATAAACCCAAGAGATAATTAATAATACAAACCCAATGTCATCATAAACCAAAGGTTTAAATATTATAAACCATAGGAATTGGTGAACCCAAGGGATAAATATTATAAACACAAGGGATCAATATTAAAAACACAAGAGATTAATAAACCGTAAGAATTGATATTTTAAACTAAAAAACCTAATAAATTAATAATCCATAAGAATCAGTATTTTAAACATAAGATATTAATAAACCAACGAGATTATTAACATTATAAACCAAAAGAACTAATAAACCCAAGGGTTTAATGTTATAAAGCAAAGGAACCAGTGAACCCAAGGGATAAATATCATAAACCTAACGGATGAATATTATAAACAATAAAGATTAATAAACCCTAAGAATTAATATTTTAAACTGAAAAATCTAAGAAATTAACAAACCATGAGAATTAGTATTTTAAACTCAGAGAGTAATAAATCGAATGTGTGATTAACAATATAAACCAAAAGAACTAATAAACCCAAGGGTTTAATATTATAAACCAAAGGAGTCAGTGGACCTAAGGGATAAATATTAAAAACCTAAGGTATGAATAAGGCTAAGGGAAATATTAAAAACAATAGAGATTAAAAAACCCAAGAGTTTAATACTATAAACCAAATCAATTGGTGAACCCAAGGGAAAACCATTACCCAAAAAATTATAAACCAAAGGAATTGGTGAACCCAAGGGAATTGATTTAAACATTGAGACAATTGTTGTCATAAAGCGACGTTGGACCAACTATGACCAAGGTTGGCCATGGGTGATTTTCATATTAAGACAATATTTGTCAGAATGTGACATTTGATCATGGGTGACATTGATCGATTATTCATATTATAAACCAAAAGAACTAATAAACCCAAGGGTTTAATATTATAAACCAAAGGAATTGGTGAACCCAAGGGACAACCATCACCCAACAAATTATAAACCAAAAGAAATTGGTGAACCCAAGGGAATTGATTTAAACATTGAGAGAATTGTTGTCACAATGCGACGTTGGACCAACTATGACCATGGTTGGCCATGGGTAATTTTCATATTGAGACAATATTTGTCAGAATGTCACATTTGATCATGGATGACATTGATTGATTATTCATGTTATAAACCAAAAGAACTAATAAACCCAAGAGTTTAATATTATAAACCAAAGGAATTGGTGAACCCAAGGGACAACCATTACCCAACAAATTATAAACCAAAAGGAATTGGTGAACCCAAGGGAATTGATTTAAACATTGAGACCATTGTTGTCACAAAGCAACGTTGGACCAACTATGACCAAGGTTGGCCATGGGTGATTTTCATATTAAGACAATATTTGTCAAAATGTGACATTTGATCATGGATGACATTGATCGATTATTCATATTATAAACCAAAAGAACTAATAAACCCAAGGGTTTAATATTATAAACCGAAGGAATTGGTGAACCCAAGGGAAAACCATTACCTAACAAATTATAAACCAAAGAAATTGGTGAACCCCAAGGGAATTGATTTAAACATTGAGACAATTGTTGTCGCAATGCGACGTTGGGCCAAGTATGACCATGGTTGGCCATGAGTGATTTTCATATTGAGATAATGTTTGTCAGAATGTGACATTTGATCATGGATGACATTGATCGATTATTCATATTATAAGCCAAAAAAACTAATAAACCCAAGGGTTTAATATTATAAACCAAAGCAAGTGGTGAACCCAAGGGAAAATCCCTACCCAAAAAATTATAAACCAAAGGAATTGGTGAACCCAAGGGAATTAATTTAAAAGTTAAACATTGGAACATTGTGAGTCCGCAATCTGCGACATTTGATCATAAGATTGACATTGATTTGATTATTCATATTATAAAAAACATGAGAACTAATAACGAGAAGTATACTTATAAACCAAAGAGGAATTGTTTTTGTTTGAGGCGAGGATTTGTCTTTGTTTAAATATTGAGACAATTATTGTCCACAATGCGGCCGTTCGACCAATGACCATGGTTGGCCATGGGTGATATTCATATTGAGACAATGTTTGTTAGAATGTGACATTTGATCGTGGATGACATTGATCGATTATTCATATTATAAACCAAAAGAACTAATAAACCCAAGGGTTTAATATTATAAACCAAAAGAATTAGTGAACCCAAGGGAAAACCATTACCCAAGAAATATTAAAAACCTAAGGGATCAATAAGGCTAAGGGAAATATTAAAAACAGTAGAGATTAATAAAACCTAAGGGTTATTAGAGATTAAGGGTCATATTTTAGTTTTGCTAAAAGTTGAATCACAGAATAATGACATATATTCAAAAGAGCTAAGATTAAAATTTTAAGTCTAATGTTTATATTCGTAAAATGTTGACTTTATAATACAGTTTATATTATATTTAAAAATAATATTAAAATTTATATTATTATTATTAATAAAATAAGAATTGAATTAATCTTGAAAACAATATTACTATTAATACCATTAAATACAATATTAATAATGTTTAAAAAATAATATTTGTAATATTAACAATCTTAATAAAGTTTTTAAAATTTAAAATTTTTGATATTTAGTATTATGAACACAATAATATCTACATTGTAATATTAATATTATTATTTTTTTTTTTGAATATTGTAATATTAATATTGTATTTATAAAATTAATCTCTTGGGTTTATTAAGGTCTATAATTCTAGGTTTTATAATACTAATTTTGTGTCTAACTTAGATTTATAATCTTGGATATATAATATTAATCCCTTGGGTTTATTTGCCTACATTTAATATTAATCCCTTGGGTATATTTCAGGTAGGGTTTATAACATTTTGAAATGTTGTGTTTTTGATATTGTTGTTTATAATATTGGAATTAATATTGAGTTTTATAATTTAAGGGTGTATAATATTAATATTGATATTAATCTCTTAGGTTTATTAATATGTTAGGTTTATTAATCTTTTGAGTTTAATCATCCCTTGGGGTTATCTCAGAATTATAATCTTAAGGTTTATAATTGTAGGGTTTATAATATTTTTTTTCGGTAAATTTGTCTATTTCTATTAGAAAAGCCTACGGTTACCATGATGTATTACAAAGAGTAGAGGCGAGGATATAGGAGATGAAGAACATTCAACCTGTGTCTCATTGAGTAGGGAAGAGAGAAGCAAAAGATACAAGAAGAAAAGCAAGCAAGACACAACACAAACACTGAAATTTACGCTAGAATATCCCCCAGAATGAGTTTCTTCCTCATTAGAACATTTATGCTTACAATATAAATCTTAGGGTTTAATATTAATAGTATTAGACATTTTTCTAATACTATTAATATACTATAGTATTTACATATGACTCAATATTATTAATATTGTGATTATAATATAAATACATATAAAAGATATTGATAATTATTTTAATATGTTAATAAATGAATATTAATCATTAAAATAATATTGAGACACAAATAAGTATTATTAGTAATAACTTTATCCTATTATATTATTATATTTTGTTAATTTTGTTATATATATATATATAGTCAATTTGTGATGGCCACGTTAACAATATACATCTAATCATTATTAGTGATTAATCAATATTTGGTCACATAACATATTATTTTTCCAGAAAAAAATCGATGTAACTTTTTTTATTATAGAAATGAAAAGTTACATGGATCATATGTATAGCATTTCAAACAAAAGCTGCCCAAAGAGGCACAAGTGTTAGCAGCACACCAAACAACGTAGCAAAGCTACCAAAGGAGGAGAAAGAGTCGAGAGAAAAGCGAGAGAAAAACTACTTGGCTCAAATAAAGAGCCTGACAACGGCAGCGTGGGTACAGTCCTTTCGCTCGGGTTTTCCTTCCCTTCTTCTTCTGCGACCTAGCGCCACCCACTCTCGGAAAGGCGCGATTGTTAGTAAGGACTAACTGATTTTCTGATATTTGAGGTCCTGTATCCTTGTCGACTGCGAAGTGTACGAGGAATGATGACGTTTGACTCCCTCGGCACCTATATCCTCAATTGTCCTTTCGATTGAGTCGGTATGTCTTGTGGGTCCTTTTGATGCTGAAGTTACATTCCTTTGAGCTTCTTGTCCTCGGTGGGCTCATTTTCTCCCGGTGGAGTGGGATCCTCCTGCGCGGGATTCCTGCGTCCTCTCGAGACCCGGAGAGGAGGGTAATGCCACCCTTTTCAATGTTTCTCTTTTTGTTTCTTTTTGTTGTTTCCTTTCTTTGCGTCCGGGCATGAGCTTTGAAGGTGTCCCGGCATCCCTACAAATTCTGCATGCGAAGCGTGTATTTTCATAGTCCGGGTCCTAACGCACCCGCTCGTTGCTTGTAAGACAGACATAATATTCTCTGCGAGTCCTTTACTCGGATCCACCTCCACGCAGATCCGAGCGAAGGTAAAAATTCTCTCCTCGAATTCTTTTTGTATCGGTTTTTGATGTGTTTCCCAATGTTGTTGCCAATTCCCTCCGAAGCCCGGTCACTCCAAAAGTGGAGAGAGTCGATGTGTAGCGCACCCATGCGGCATTCGGCCACTTTGTCATGGTATTTGGGTCGAAATCAAGAAACCAAGGGGGTCGGGGAAGAGGCACACGTAGAACCCCAAAACCAAGGTCCTGATTGAATAACAAGATCTCTGCGATCTCACGTAGATTTAAACTTAACAATGAAAAAAACCTTTGGAATAGAGGGTGAATGACACATTCCATGGTCCATCGTGTGAAGATCAATGGAACGGATCCATAGGTTTAGGCCGGAAACAATTAAAATGAGCGAGGATGAGTGCTTGGGTTTCTCATATGACTTAACATAATCCTCGGGTATCGAAGAATCGATTTTGAAAATAGGTGTTTGTCCCATTTCGTTCCACTATATAAGACGCTTGGAACAACTCCTTCTTTCGAGCGGCGTGACGACCTGCAGTTTGGTACCCCTGTGAGGATATTTTTTTGTAGGAGGGGCCGCCGTTGGTTGCTGTCGGGGTGTGGCTTTTTTCCCCTTTTCACCTCGTGCGAGTGCTTGATCTCCCTTGCTGACACGGCGCTGCTCTCGGCCCAGAAGATTCAGAAAAAAATGGCTCGAGTCGACTTTAATGCCATATTCCCTCATTGATCTATTTTCTGCGTAGAGTGGCCACCACTCACTAGGGTGTCGGATCGGGACCGGATATCCCATCGGATCCCGGATCCGTTGTTTCGGTGTGCAAAAATAGGGTTTTTTCGCGTGTCGTATCCGAGTTAAGAAAAGATTTACCCATAGGAGATTTGACAAAAAATGCGGGAAAAAAATTTGTGATTACTGTTTTCGAGAAATAAGTGAGCGGGTCCATATTCCGATTCGAGCGAGCTTTATGGGGAAAAACGGTCGAGAACATGGAGCGGGTACGGCGCGAGGGCCTAACTTTGGATCCCTTTGCATGCGGATCCGGCGAGTTCGATGAACGAGATCCTCTTCTTTCGTGCGCCGAGAAACTATTGAAGGGGTTTCCGGTGATTGCTGCTACTTGTGAGGGGATTCGATCGCTAAACCGCACAACATCGAGATCGAATGGGGTTTTAGCCATGTAGGCCTCCATCCGGATAGCGGCTAAGCCGAAGGACGACACAGAGCATAGGCGTCCAGATCCAAATCTACTATACGCCATAGCTAGATCGGGGACTTCTTCGAGAAAAAGCACATGCTTGCGGATCCAAACTACTTGTGACGGCGGCCTCTTCAAGTCCATCGGAGTCGTTGGCAGTGTATGGAACCCTCCCCGAACGGCGGCTTCCTCTTTTTCCCGGTCGGAGCGGCCGGAAACACTGCAAGCTCGCTTGCCTTCATCATCGTACGGAGACATACCGGCTACGGTGAGAGGCCGAACCCTTGCGAGAGATCGAGACATCTCTGCAAACCCTAATCGCCTGAAACGCCATCGCTTCCTTTCACATAACATATTATTAGAGTGAATAAAAGTTTAAATTTATTTTTATTAATAATTATATTGTTAATTATTATATTCTTATTTATCAATATTAATGTTAATATTCTTTTTAACAATATTAATATTACAATGTAGATATTATTATGTTCATAATACTAAATATCAAAAATTTAAAATTTTAAAAACTTTATTAAGATTGTTAATATTACAAATATTATTTTTTAAACATTATTAATATTGTATTTAATGGTATTAATAGTAATATTGCTTTCAATATTAATTCAATTCTTATTTTATTAATAATAATAATATAAATTTTAATATTATTTTTAAATATAATATAAAATTTATTATAAAGTCAACATTTTACGAATATAAACATTAGACTTAAAATTTTAATCTTAGCTCTTTTGAATATATGTCATTATTGCTGCGGATTCAACTTTTAGCAAAACTAAAATATGATAATGAAATCTAATCCTATATATGTTCGCTCATATAATTAAAATTTTGCACAATATAAAATTCAATCATTTTTATACATTTTTAATTAAAAAATATTATTTTCTATTTTAAACTTATTACATTTAAATCAATGATAGTTTAGTTATATATATTTTTAATAACATCACATAATATTTCACGGTTTAAATTTATATATAATTTAAATAAAAATAGATTATTTTTAAAATTATTTAAAAAAAAAGAAGGAAAAAGTATTCTATACCTAAACACTTCGAACCAAAGTAATTTTACTCACCCCGATCACACACTCATGGGAACGCAAACCTCAAATCTTTACACATTTTTTCGGATACCATGACCGCACCTCCCATGAAACTTTCCCACGTCGCCGCACCGCCCTGCAAGGGCCATCTTTCACTTGTTAAATAAATGAAAACAATCTTATGCGAGTTTCACGGACATCTGGTGAATCTTGTTGCAAATAAAAAATATTGTGTGTAAATCCTTTCGCTTCAGTTTGTTGTAAAAAGCTGCAAAGCACGTGAGTCGATGATGGGCAAAATTAGAGTATGCTAAATAGTGTCGGACGTTGGAGAGCACCACTAACCCTACTTCTTCTATGTTTCGTGGCTGCTAACTACGCAACCAAGTCATTCAACGTTCTATACTAAAGGCACTCGGTAATTTCAAGATTAATCTTCATTTAAATACGTTGCATTAAAATATACTAAATGTATTGAAAATTTTAACTAATGTCAACTTTAATTCATATCTTTACTGGGTCATTTGAGGGCGCTTCTAACGTTGATGAAGAAATGAAATGAAATCCCAATTCCAATTCGGTTCAGGTATGGACCTATTATCTAGGGCCATACACAGGTTCACAGTGCAATCACTATTCATATATGATTTCCCCAGTCGCGGCCCTTTTTCAGTAACTGGATACAGATAGGCTCAAGTGAAAATATTAAATCGAGATAATATGACGGGCGGGATAATACACGGGGAATAATGTACTCGTGATCCCATCCCCTAAACCATACACGGTACCGAAGGATTCTTTCTCCATTGATTATGTACCCATTATTGTTTTGCGTTACCTTTCATGGACCAACCGTCCGGTACCTAATTTGTAATGGGGTTTTAGTTTTGGATTACTTCTCTTCATAATGTGCTTATTATTGTTTATTACTATATTGAGTCATATGTGATTAGTATATTTTAAAGAAACGTATTTAAATGAAGATTAATCTTGAAATTACTGAGTGTCTTTAGTATAGAACGTTGAATGACCTGGTTGGGCAGTAGTTGTAGCCACGAAACACGGAAGAAGCGGGGGTTAGTGGTGCTCTCCAACTACGCCCTATTTAGCATACCAAATTTTGCCCATCAGTCGACTCATGTGCTTTGCGGTTGCATCGATGACTGGGAAGTGATCCCATCCCCTAAACCGTATTGGTACCGAAGGATTCTTTCTCCATTGATTATGTACCCATTATTGTTTTAGCGTTACCTTTCACGGACCAACAGTCAGGTACCTAATTTGTAATGAGGGGTTTTAATTTTTGGATTACTTCTCTTCATAATGTGCTTATAGGTTCTATCCCTCAACCCCTGTAGATTTTTTCTCTTAGTTCTCGACGCATGAACTCTCTTCTAGCAACTCCATCGACGGGTAAATTTCCCGAAATCAAGGTAAGTAACCTTTTTTGCAATGGTTACTCATTCTACCCCCCCCATTTTCTAGTTTTTCACGTTATATTCCTTTGCCCTTGTTAAGTTCGAGAAACTCTAGTCGGGAGTTTGGTCAATAGTATCACGGGCCCATAGGAGCGCATACAATCGTTAATTAGCCGAGGTAAATTGTACCATACTCCCGACAACTTCTTAAGCGATCCTTATTTTTAGGGTTTACGGGGGTTTCATCATGGAGGACCTCCAATCGACTTTCAAGTATCCGTTAGCTAAATTAAAAATGGTGGACACATAAAAAGTCGTTTAAAATATTCGGGGAGAGCGGCAGAGCTTTACATTCAATAAAAAATTGCTGATGCTTTAGATAATAGGGCCATACGTGTAAAAGCTCGGAATTGGAATTGGGATTTCATTTCATTTCTTCGACTAACATTAGAAGCACCCTCAAATGACTTGTAAAGATATGAATTAAAGTTGACATTAGTTAAAATTTTCAATAAATTTAGTATATTTTAATGCAACGTATTTAAATGAAGATTAATCTTGAAATTACAAAGTCTTCGGTATAGAACGTTGAATGACCCTGGTTTGGGCGGTAGTTGTAGTCATGAAACACGAAGAAGCGAGGGTTAGTGGTGCTCTCAAACGTCCGCCCTATTTAGCATACCCAATTTTTCCCATCGTCGACTCACGTGCTTTGTAGTTTTTACGACGGACTAGAAGCGAAGGATTTTCACACAAAAGTTCTTATTTGCGGCAAGATTCCCGCGAGTACTGTGAAATCCTATGTAAGATTGTCTTCATTTGTTGACGGTGAAAGAGATGGCCCTTGTGGCGAAGCGACGGCGTGGGAGTCTGGAATCTTAGCTTTTTTCTTGTTCCTTGGCCGAACTTTCCACTTTCTGAATCGCAGCTTGCCGCCATCGCTTTACGCCACTATGGCTCGTGTGAAAGGCATGGGACACACGTTGCAGAACGATTTCAACACTTAGAGAAGATTTAACGTTTTCGGTTTTCTTCTAATTTGTAATCTTGATAGGTGGCAATTAATAAATGGCACGAGTAAATTTTTAATCAATATTTGTACAAAAATTAATTTAAGTACACTTTAAACATGTGATTTAGATATGCAAGGAAGTTAGTGGGTAGATTTCATCCATTGATTAAGTGGCAACGACCGAAATATACTGAGGCATATTTCAATCTAGACCATCGAATCAAAAAGATCAATTAGCTTTAATCACAAAAACATGCTCCTTGAGTAGGGGTTACACCTATCGACATAAAAAATAACATAAGTCTAAACATAATTGGGTGGGAGGGACTCAAGATTAAATCATTGCTTCTACGAGAAGAAAGACCCTAGGAGTTCTATAGATGTCTTGAGTACAAATCCAAATACCAATCTCAAATGGAATCTCTAAGAGTTCTATAGATGTATTGGGTATAAATAAAAATGCCAACACAAAGAATTCAAAATTTATAAATCTCGTATTGTTCGGTTTAGTACGGCTATAAGGACTGAATTTTTGCCCTACAAATTAAGGCAAGAGATCAAAAGTGTCATTCGGAAGGGAATGAGAAATTAATACATTTCCCATGATCACATAGCACGATAATTATGGTGGGATGCAAACAAATCAATGACGCTGACAGAAATAATATTCGTAAAGGAAACTTCTTAGGACATGGTGCCATAGTCTCGAATGAAATCCAAAAGGGATAGCTTCCAGGTCCAAAAAGAAAATAAAAATATGGTGTTTCCCACAATCTTTATATTGTAGATAGGACCAAACTTCTAGTGTGTCAAATGCTAATCTAGTTTGATGTGGTAAATCGGATCGTTATGTTAGCCTACTTTGAGCGATTATGTATGTACAAGGATAGGATCCCTCAAGAAATTGTGTATATATTAATTAGTAATTTCAACATGTCGTGTTTTCATTGAAAGTTACATTTAAATTCATGGAAGATTCGTTGATGTCAATATCAATTTTCGAGTGATATATCTTTTCTATTTACGTGAAGAAAGGATTTTTTCTGGGTGCTCTCTTGCTTAAGAAACTATAGTTTTTTTGATGATTTATGTATATTTTCATTTTTGGTACTTTTAAGTTCGGGTTGTGTGTGAAGAAGAATATAAGTTCTAAGCTGCTTGTTGTATATGGAAATAGCCACTTTGTGGATACTTGTTGTAAAATGAGGCTCTACAAAATAGTTGAATTAAGACCTTGATTTTTGGAGGTTAGTATGCATATCGACACCGTGTATCTTGTAAAATCAGTGAATATTGAACTAAAGCCGTGACTTTGAGGGTCAACTTCCATTTGGGCACTATGAATTGGATCATGAAAAATACTTAAGCTAGGCTCTTGAATTCGATGCCTTTATTACGGAATTTGTCCCAGGGAAGAAGAATTTTAATTATTGTAAATGGAAGGCATGGTTGGTGGGTTTGGAACATGAAAGATTATTTTGGGGTGGATTAAGATACTTGTAACTTCTTATTGTTGATTGGTTAGTTGGAATACAATATTTTTGTTCTGTAACTTATATTTTAAATATTAGAAAATTATTAAACTCTTAATTGAGTTTGTTTGGATGTCAAAAATCAAGAGTAGTGATGCTTATTTTCCTTTTTATTTCTTAATGTATATATAATTTTTTTCCATTTATCATTTAAAGACTTGTACCTTCTTCATGTTAATTGGTTCATTGGAATACACTATTTTGTTAGATTGTCTTCATCTCAATTTTGTGTAACTTATATTTTGAATATTAAAAAATATTATAATTTTAATTGGCTTTGTTTGGATATAAAAACTCAAAATTCATATGACAAAGATTTATTAAAGTGTATATGCATTATAAAAGAGTAAAATTTCCAGGTGGCATTTCTATCTTGATGCTTGCTTTTATTGGTTTTATTTAGTATTCTTAGGTATTACTCATGATGTATTTTCCAAAACCTACAATAAATAGTTTTGAATGTAATTTCCAAAATCATCAGATGTGGAAAATGATTGCACATTACTAAAAATTCCTATTTTTTGTGTTTTGAACAAACTTTCTAATTGTTGTCTTTTGCCAAGTGTTCAAAAATTGTTGAATGAGGAGGAAAAAATTAATTCTGTACTATGTCGATTGAATATGTTCAACCAAACCCATCATAAGAACATTAGTATTCTTAGGGTATTTCTCATGATGCATTTTCAAAATTTGCAATAAATCTTTTTAGATGTAATTTACAAAATCATCTATGTGAAAGATGGATTGCACATTGCTAAAAATTTCTAATTTTTTTTCTTTATCATATATTCAAAAAAGCTCGATTAGACAAAAGAAGAAAAAATAAATAAAAACCATTATTTTATTAAAAAATAATAATATGTTAATTGGTTAAATTTAAAAAAAAATCAGTAAGAGTTATGTTAAAAAGTAATATAATATATTAATAATATTGATAAATATATTTTAATTAATATAATATTAATAACATTAATATAAAACTAATACTAGTTGACGAATTGAATGAAAAGGCATTTTCATAACTTTAAATGTATTTTTATTATATTAATCAATTTATGAATTTAAATTAGTAAAGCTAATTTGATTTCAAAGTTTTTGATTCTCTAGCAAAAAAAAACTTTATTTCAATTCATTAATTTATTCTAAATATATTTAAATAAAAATATATAAAATTTCATAATGTTTGTTGCAACACCATGACTTTTGTTGAACCCTTAATTCAATGCGAGAGAGGGTGAATCGATTTAACACATTCATGGACTTTTAAAACTTTCCTTTAAACTTATTTACAACTTCATTTGATGATCAACTTTAATATGTGAGAAATCTTAATATGTGAGCAGCAAGTATTAAGTAGGTTAGATACACCATATCAACACATAAACATCATGCACATAGACAAAATATATAAGTGGAAACCCATAAGGGAGAAAACCACATCTTATTATTGTTGTGATGCAAAAGAAAGCTCCAAGTCCCTCTCACCACTGATTTTTTGTAGGCTCCTACCTCAATTCACCCCAAGCTACAACATGCAAGGGAGCTCCAAATCCCATCTATTACATAGGCACCAACCTACGGGAGGCTCCTACCTCAGCCGGCTACAACTTACATCTATCAAGCTACAAATTGATATGGAAGCACCAACTTCCTCTATTTTTTGCGAGTTGCAACCTACGAGGCTCCCTACCTCGGTGAGCTACAAGCTGACATCTATCAAGCTACAAATTAATAGGGAAGCTCCAAATTCCTCACTCTTTCATAGAAACACATGCTTTGATTTACTTGGATATCAGCTCTAGTTCTTGTGCCTTCTTCTTTGTTGTGCACCGGTCACTTCATATCCGCCTTATATCATCTACCGAGTCTTCTGACTTCTCTGTCTTGCTCCTCCTTATTCTTATCTTCTCTACCTCATTTTTCCATTCTCTCTCCTCTATATGCATATCACTGTAATATCATTTATAGAGCTCACCTTATGATTGTTTGCATTCCACAGGGAATTTGGAATGAACTGCCATGACTCTTTGACTTCCGCCTTCTCATTTCTTTGTCCGGCTCATTCAGAGGAATATAGCAATTTATACGATTTCAGTTTCTACGAGTGGAGTTTTGTTTTCCTACACTGAGACTTGCCTTTGCATCACAAACAATATAAAATCAATTAGAACATTTACGAGTTTCAATTACAATAATAATTTCAATTTTGCTAATCCATTCAGCTTTTGGTTGTCCTGTGTGCTTGTCCTGTCTGATGTTGTAGTGTAGCGATTTTGCATACTCTCCTACATTTTCATTCCCGTAAAATGCCACTGTGTATTTTTCCCAATTTACTCATCGTGCACTGCCTTTCTACATACCTCTATTTTCCATGCTGTAAAATGCCTCTGTCTTTTTAGTTTCTTCATACTCTCCTTCTCCTTGTATTGTGTTTTCACGCATATATAACTTTTTGTTCTTAGCATAATGCTCAGAACTTAATAGTCAAATAACGTTGGTCTTCATATACGTGCTGTTGCTTTTAATGCTCTTGGTTAAAAACCATAGTCAAGTCCATTTCATGAATATAATGCATTTGACTTTGCTATCATTCAATGTGGGTTTCAGCCCTCACACATATTTATATATATGTATGAAGGATTCTTTATCAACTCCATCATATATTTACACCATACAAATGTTCCTTTTGTCTTACTAAAACCATACATATGGTTTCATCCATATTTCAATACTGTATATTCATTTATATGGTAGTATTGGTTCCGACATATATAACTCCAACAATAAATCTCCGCTCTCTCTTTTTTGTGTGAAATTCCATTCAACATTGCCTTTATAAATTTTGATTAGAGCCAAGATACTAATGAATCACGTCACTTCTATATCAATAATAAACCCAAGGTAAATCATATAAACCAATACATATAAATGACTATGCACTCACAACATATTTCAAATCATATATATAAGTCTCAAAGTACATTAAGATTTGTTTGGGTCCATAATTTTATTCAATGCATAAAGTGAATATCAACATATTTGAGTTCTGTTTACTCTTTTCTCTTGTCTATGGGTTGTAAAACTCCACAAAGCATATAATATTCTCTTTTATTAAAAGTCCTGTAGTTATAACTCTGATTTGACTTCACTTAAAAACCCCGACTACGAGAATCCTTCGGATCTATAATGATTTGGCATATGAATGGAGATTAATCTTTCATCATAGTATTAAATACTTATGAAATAATTGAGTTCAGGATCACTTAATCAATGACTAACCTTAAGCTTATAACATTAACATCACTTTAACTTTAAGAACAAGAGTTTTGTAGTTATCGCTAGACTCTTATGGGCTCCACGCATACAATATTCAATGTACCCTAAGCATATCTTTGCAACCACACATATATGGATGTATGTATCAATATTTTACAACATAGCGGACATCCAACTTACTTAACATTGGAATTAACCCAAAGGGCGTCTTTATTCTAAGATCCAAAAGCTGAAAATACATTATATTAAAATGTTCGACCTATAATAAAAAGTCTTTTTATATAATGGCCTACATCCTCAGTTCTAACGCATCATTCAATTCATATTAATTAATTCGTCCATGTAACTTCATGATAGTTTAACTCCAAACTTCACGCATGATAACACTCGGACCCATGACCCTTAACTTAGCCACTTCAATCGATAATTTTGCATACTTATCGCACTTCGTTTTGATGATCCGATGATCATGATGTACAACCAAACCGCCCATCTTTTAATTCTTTAAATTAACATGATAAAGTGCATTGACTGACCCAACAACTTGCTCATGCGAACATCCTCAGATCCTTGAGATCATGTCATCCAACGACTATCGCACTTTTTAAGAACGAACTTTAACTCCCAAAATAAAATGCGAAATAGGGAAGTTTTGGAATAGTGCCCTATGCTACGTGTCAACGCCAAATGATATCACATTTTCATTTTTGAATTCCGCTTACCATCTTTAATTTCTATAAAAACCATATAATGTTTTTGAAATCTACCTTTACTGTTTCACGTCGCGGTTCGACTTAACTCATTTACTCCAAGTTAGTCCGAGGTTACTAGGAGTTTTTAACTACTGCGCTTTTATTGTTTTCCTTTCGCTCCTTTAACATTTCCTAGGTTCACTTCACCCTTTTTTTCATATCGTAGTTGTGCCATAACTCTCCATTTTTCAGTTACATATTTATATCATCGGTTACTGTATTGAATAGGATTAGATGAGTTATGGCTCCAATCTCATCGATTCCCATTCATCTCGCTTCATTCAAGCTCGCCTTGTCCACCTTGTTGCTATGAATCTAATTCAACCCGTAACGACGACGGTAACAACCCACGCTTCACATTCAACTTCACTTTGCAAAGTTCACACCAGCGATTCCGTACAATAGTATTCTCAAATCAATTCAACCTTGATTTACTCAGCTTCAATCAAATAGGTTATCATTAATTCATCCATGAGAACTCAACCATTCATCATACCTAAGTTCGATCGAAAGGAGTACATATACCTCGAGAACCAATTGCTTCATTCATATATATAAAATCGGATAAGAAAATCCCCTGTTCTGAGATTCTTCCCTAAACTGTGTCCTGAGGCTACTCTATTTTTGTTGCACTCGCTTCTTCAAATGGCTGTTCTAAAACTACCTCTACTTCATGTCTAATGTTCTCCTTGCCTCTCTTTTGCTATCTCTCTACTTCTTTCTTGCTACCTCTCTGCTCCTTCTCTATCTTTGTTGCCTTTGCTGCCTCTGTTTCTTTCTCTGCTTCATTTGTTTCCTTATATGTCTCTTCTACCTTTCTACCTTGGTTGCTGTTATTTCTTTGTGCTCCTTTTTCCTTACTGATATTTTAGGTGCTACTCTTGTCTTCTGCTTTGCCATCAATGACAATATTTCCAATACCCTTCCTAGCCTTTTAAGATGTCAAAATTATAGTGAGCTCGGGAAGATTCTCTCCAAGATTACTGAGCATAGAAATAAAATCTTAAATCAAATTAAATAACTCTTTTCTTCGAGTCCTAGAGACCAAATATTGGTCTCGGTGGACGTTAAACATCATCATATAAATTAAAAATAAAATTAACTTCATTTTAATTCATTAATTTATTATAAATATATTTAGATAAAAATATATAAAATTTCTGTGTTTGATATATATGTATATAAGTTAAAAAATAAAATTATTATATGATATATTCTTGATTAAAAAAAATTATTTATAATGTTTTTTTGAAATTTAATTGAAATGAAAATTTAACATAGCATAACCACATCAATAAAGTGCTTAATTATACATATATTTTCCATTCATAAGGATGTCTATTAACATATGAAAAGTGGAAAATCTAGCTTCTTTATGTGAGTGGTTGTGTTAGTTGATGATTGATGTGCATGGGAAGATTAGTTGACTATATGTAAGGCCAAGCTTATTTTGGCCTTGAAAATAATTGTAAAATGGAAAACCTCATAATGCGAGATAGAAAGAAGTTCCTCTTCGAAAACTTTAGTCACTCTTGTTATCTTATATGGATGTGAGAGTTAGGGGTTACGGCTTGACATCTCTAGAGAATATGCTGAGAAATATTGGCCAAATCCGGAAAGCGTTTTATAACATATAACAGTAAAATCAAAAGAAATACACCCTATCCTAGTTCTCCTTATAGAAGTGGGTATTTCCCCTATCTGAGAAACCTAGCTATGGCTAGGCTTCTATTGTACAAGCACAAGCTCAATAGCATAGGATACCATAGAGTTCCTAAGCTAGCTTCAAATTCCGACAAAATACACCTAAAAGCTTAAACGAGGTTTAGTATAGGACACTGACTTTGGTTAAACCATTGGGAAATTGAAAAAAATGTTTTCATTGCAAAACATCGGTATAACATTAAAATAATTGTTACTTCTAAGTAAAAACAAAAAATGTGGTGTGAGAAAGATCTAGTAGCTAAAAGAAAAGATTAAGGTATTATAAGTGAGGTCATCAACCCCATCCTTAGAAGATCAAAGTATCTCTTTTTTTAACTAGCTCAAAGAAAGAAAATTAATATAGCCAAGATTAGAATGAGATCTCTCGATTGGAAATAATTAATATGATTTGTAGTATTAATGGAGAAATGATCACATTGTTGTAACGTAGCTCCTTAAGTTAGGATTAGTTCCTAAGATATAGGAGTTTGATTACAACTCCTTCGATTCTTTGTGATGTACTTAAAGTTAGTATCATTCCCATTAATGAATGTAGCTTGTGTACTCTCCATTCGCAAGTGAAATCTCTAGGGATGCGGTACTCTACTCGCGAGTTGCAACTTCTTTTCGAGTTCAGTTTTTATCTTGGTAGTCGTGAGCTCAGATTTGGAAATGAAATCTTGATTTGTATGTGATAGAGAGCCCTAGTGGCTACGGAGACTCTGTGCTACTGGTCACTACATAGGAGCGTTGTGCTCACGGGAGCTTCGTGCTCTGCGAGTCTCGGATGTTTGATTGATCTGCGAGTAGGAAGAGGGTTAGCGCTATTTTCCTGGCCGCGGAGGTGCGCCAAAATGCCCAATTGGTGCGGCTGACTGATGCCATACACCATGGCAGTCGTGTAGAAACATGTGATTGGCATGATTGTGCGAGTCGCATACCGTGCCAATTTGGTGACTCGCATCGATTTTATTTGGGTGCGCTTTTTGTTCTAGAAAGCGCCAATCTCTCTCTATGGAAGTTTTTCACATCAGATTTACCCATGTATAGATTCATTCTCCTAAAGGGTGGCAGACTGTGCTGCTCACCGGGTGGCAAAGATCGGATTTTCTCGGGTGGTGGCATAACGTTGTGGATTTACCCGTGTGTGACGATTTGTCCCATGGTGCGCATTGAAGTTTGGTTATTTGCAAGTGCATCGGAAGCCCTGTAGGTAAATCGAAGCGGTGATTTACTTAAGGTGGTAGATTGGATTTGCCTTGGCTTGCATCAAAGCTGTCTTCCCAGGGTAGATCTGAGTTTCCCAGAAAGTATCAAGTTGTGATTTCATTCCTGCAGTGATCGGGTGCCAGATTTACCTCAGCAGGTAGAGTCTGATTTGGCCGGTGGTGGTGATCAAGGCAAACATATTAACCGAAGGTTAAGACAAAGTATTCACCTGTAGGTGGATTTGAGTTACATTCACAGATCTGGATCAGATGGTAGCAGACGAAGGATCAAGCATCCGGGGTATGTACCCACTTCAGTGTAGTTTGTAAATTATTCAACGGGGTTGTAATCAGAGGGTCTAGAATCATAGCCTACCCAAGATGAATAATAATGATGTGAAAACATATCTCAACAAGTCTAGAAAAACTGAGTGGGTCCAATTTCAATTAATTTTTAAATTCGTTATACATTGTTGGAGGGAGGAAATGTGTGGTCTAAGAAGTCATAGCAGATGAGTAGAACCCAAATATTTGTAACAAGAACAATCACTTATATTAAGATTCAGATAAAAAGGATATCAAAGCAAAATTTATAGCTGAAGATGTGTCTCTGTTAAGGACAATATTATCTCACATATTAGAGATGGCAAATTGTCCACCGAGATTTGACTATCGCATCAAGAATCTATACCGTACACAAAATAAAAATCACATCTTATTCCCTCGAACGCAATCTTTTAAGATGAGATGAAAGAGAATAATCATGACTGATCTACCAGAGGGTTAAGATCAAAGAACAGATTAAGATATTTGGAGAAAAAGAATGATTTCATCTAGTCAAAAATTATACATTTGAATGAAATTGAAGGATGAATATCGATTTTTCATCACAAGATTTATAAAGAAGGGAGAAACCCCCTACATTTGAAGAATTGAGTAGTAATCTTGCTACAAGAAGAGCATATAGAATTTAAAACCGCAGAGTGATGATCTGTATCAGAGCAGTGAGGCTAATAGCTTAGAGGAAGTAATGAATACAAAGCAATAATAAGCTGCCAACAAGAATAACAAAGAACAAAGAGAGGGTAGTGACTAAAAGAGACTGGATGAGAGACCTCATGTGTTAATGCCAAGTCAAAGAAATGTTACCTGTGGGGAAAATTGGCCAAGATATTATGGATCAAGAGTAAGAGGCAAACAGAATAAGTGTGTTAGAATAAGTGAGAAAGCATGAAGATACTTGTTGATGAATATGAAGACCATAACATGAACTTCTGACTAGCCAGGCTTGATTGTGCTCTTTTAGCATCTAAGGAAGATGAAAGGGACTTACATGGTATGTTGATTCTGCATCCTCACATATGAAGGTTAAGAAAGAATGGTTTTAATTTTTAGGTGAAACTTCAAGGATCTGTACCTATTTAGGAGATGACAGAGATATAGATCCTAAGGCATGTGATGAGTTCTGTTAGGTTACCATAGTGGTGACATTGGACATCTTAGCAATGTTTTGTATGTGTGGATTAAAGAAAAACTCTGATCTTTGTATTCATGATAATCCAACGTATACAGTTTGAATTCTTCAAGACTCATCAGACGTAAAGATATGCAGATGGAACTGCATTAGGAAAAGGGGAGCCCATATAGACTAGATGTGAAAATCATACAAATGTCATACGTAATAGGATCGATAACCCATTTAACCCCAAATACCCGTAGATTCACTACTAATTTGAAAAACCTCATGTTACCTGTGGAGGTGTCAGTGAAGGGGTCACGGACTCCTACTTTTCACAGTGTTCAAAGGACTTTAAGGGATGGTGCATTTAGGAAATCTTTGCAGTAGCTATTCTCCGCATGCTAATAGAAAGGAAAGAGACATTTCTCCAGAGCTATGCATATAGACATATGCTACTGCGTGCTGCAGTTGCTAGGTGGTATATTATTTTCTTTGTTTATCTAAGGACAAAATAGATTCTCTCGATGTATTTTTTGAGTAAAAGAGTCGTGATCTTTCAAGTATTTCAAAGAATTTGAAAACTTTGCTGAAAGCAGGAAAATGTATAAAAATTCTCTTCGTGACTTGTTGTATAGTATCATGTTGTATAGTCACAATTTTTAAAGATATCATGGGGATTGTTCAGTCATTTTACACATGCTCACACCACAAAGAGAATGGAGTGGCAAAACTGGAAGTATGTGTCAGGGAACTCTGTTAGAGTGGCAAGGAGTGTTGGTTGCAGGTATAGCAAAATGGTTTCTGCAGCTATCAAAATACACATTTTTGAAGAATAGAAACTCACTAATGTCTTGGCTTCAAAAAAACCCCTTTGAAGCATTACAGATTCAAACAACAAGTGAGTTTATTTAAGAGTATTCTAAGCCAAAAATATTTTTCCCATATACCTATGTGGATAGAGCAAGCTAGATCCTAAAGCCATGAAATGCAGCCCTTTGTAGGATATGCAGACCAGTTTAAATCATATAACTGATTAACTTACATTCATAAAATATTTCTGTTGAGACTGGTATTTCCAGTCATGTTGAGGAAGGAAAGGATGATGTTGATAATATCAAGTATACTTTGTACATTTATTAAGAAATCACAGGATGATCAAGAGCAAGAGCAAGAAGAAGAAGAAGAAATAGGTGATGAGCTTACATGCAAGTTCTCAGGAGAAGTCTCAAGGAAGATAATGGAGGTAAGTCCTTTGGCCAAGTAGACTGTGGGAAGATTCCATCATCCGGACAAAGACTGTTTTAATGACAAGTATTTTAAAATATCAGAGAACCCATAAATTATAAGAAGCAAGTCAATATGATGTATGGAGGGATACAATGAATGAAGAATTGAATCAATTACTAGAAACCATACTTTGATTTGAAGCTGAACTTCCTAAAGGAAAAACACCATAGGCTGTAAGCATATAAAAAACTAAATTAACAGATGGGAGAGAAAAGCTTAAAGCTAGACTCCAGAAGTAAAGGGTTATCTATAAATAAGAGGGTCTAGATTTCACTAAACTCTTTGTTCCTGTAGTAGAAATCAAATTAATTTCATTGAAATGCTAACTTTTAGCTACAAAATAAGTGAAGCTACACACTACTAGATGTTATTCAGCATTTCTAACAGATTCTAAAGAAAAAATTTATTTAGTTCAGCCTGAGGTTTGTTAAAAAAGGTAGAATATCTTGCTTGTAGATTGTAAAAAGGTGCATTATATGGTTTAAAACAAGGGTCTGTAGTTGTGGTACAGGCATCTGATTCATTCTGTACAATGGTTTTCTATAAGAGTATGAATGATCCAAATCAGATAATCAAGTTTATAAGAAATGAGAAATTATTTTAGATTTAAAGTGTAGATGATATGATTATAATAGGAAATAAATAATCTTATCAAAGAAGAAATGTTTTATGCCAGCAAGAATGGAAATGAAAGATCTCTAAAATACTATCCATTATTTGCTTGGTTTGAAGCAGAGAATTCTGGATGACTTTTCTTACTCAAGGGAAGTATACTAGAAGTTCAGAAAAGATTCAAGATGGAGAAGGCGTAGCCAAGAGAAAAAACCACCTGAAACAGTAATTATATATGCTGTGTGTTGATGATACACTAATATGTGATGCCACCAAGAGACATATAATAGCTGCAGTCTGATATCTTACTACAACTAGACCAGATTTGGGGACAGGTTTTGTTAGTGTGTTGAGTCAGTCATGCTCCAAACCTCTGAATAAGTTGAACTATAAAGAAAAGAGCATGTTAATGTATCTTTGTGTTGGAGCAGATTGCAGGATTTTACACTCATTATTACTCCATGTTGTTTTAGTAGGTTTTTCAGATTTGATTTGGCAGTAACCTTGATGATCGAAGATCTATCACAAAAAGAAAGTGTCGCATCGTATCCGGATCAAAAGGAGAAGAAAAAGCAAAGACGAGGACGAGCCTCACCAGTTTATGGCCAAGCATTGTGTAAGCTACATGTGAAGCCATTCCACAGGAAGACTTCTCAATGATGTAGGAGAAGAACATAAAACAACTACTAATAAAAAAGATAACGTAGCATCACTGAAGCAGACATAATCCATATTTACAAAAACACCAAACACATTGATATCAACTACTTTGTTCAAGAAAAACTTCCTACCAAAAGAAGAAAGAATATTGAAATTCTGTGACAACATGGAAGATATTTTTGTTTGTTTCCTTTGGAGAATACTGTGTTTGAATTGTTTAGAGGATGTTACAATTCAGTAACCTTTTCTCCATTAAAGGGATATTGGAACAATTTAATATTATTTGTGTACTAATGGATAAATGGCTACATTGTTGTAACACAACCTTAAGTTAGGATTAGTTCCTAGATATAGAGCTCTGTTTACAACCCCTCATCTTTGTGATGTACTTAAAGTTGTGGCCATTCCATTAATGAATGTAGAGTGTGTACTCTCCATTTGAGTGCAGTCTCCAGATAGTACTGCCTGTTGAGCTGCAGTCCTCTCTTTCTCGCTCTGTTCTTATATCTCTCAGGAAGCCATAGTGAAACAAAGTCAAGCAAGTTCCAACACCATGATGAACGGATCTCACATTCTGCAGAATCAACATCAGATGGAAAATCACTTCCTCTCTTAGAGGCCTCAGTAAGCTGCTACTAGAGCTTCCATCATACTCTTTGTTGCACATCAACTTCCAGCCTCTTAAGATGTCAAAATTATAGTGAGTCTTATAATTTCTTTCCAAGCTTTTTGAGCATAGAAATAAAATCTAAACCAATAAATAACTCTTTCTTTTAGGTGCATGTATTCTAAGAAGGAGTCTCATGGGGACAACCCACTGTAATCATTCATCATCATCATATTTTTAAAATTTTAAAATATATATTTGAATAAAATAAAATAAAACACATGAAAATGGATAAATAATTAATATATTTTATAAAATGATTAAATTAAAAGTACAAAATACAATTTAAAAATTATTGTAAATCATAAAAAAAATAAAGAGGGATTAGTAAGTCGAAATTTTTAATTATTAAATTTATAATATATATTTATCTTTTCATATTAAATAATTAAAAAAATATTCTTAATATTTGATAAATTCAAGTTTAGGATGAATTTATATATATTTATAATTTTAAATTTGTTTTTCAATAAATTTATGTTTTACATAAATTTATGTTAATTATATTAATCATAGAAAATAGAAATAGCATAAATAGTTGATAAGTGAGGGAATTCCTAAAAGATAAACTCCACCTCCTGTTACATAAACCTAATTGAAGCAATGTTATATAAGCTCGTGGATTTGCAAAAACACTTCCAAAAGAGGAACTCCACCTCATTTCATAAACCTAATCAGTTGAAGCTACATACATGCTAAGATTTGTAAAAACACTCAACAAAGAAATCCACCTTTGTTGCATGTGTCCCACCAAAGTTAGCTATATACAAGATTTACAAAAAACTACCCATTTGGTTTATAGATTCTTAAACATACATCACGAATAACTCAAGAGGCATTACATTCCATGAGTGATACTAAGGACCTTTGCTTACCTGAAAAACCAAATTCATGACGAGGCAATGGACACATCATACACATCAAAAGCATAAACTTCAAGAGTCAGAAAACATGACCACCACCAAAATCAATGTGACACCACACATCGTAGTAATCTCACAGAGCAATGCTCACACAGTTTCTGGCATGAACAAAAATTGCTCCATCATATGGATTCTACCAAATCCATCCTCCTTCTCCTTCTTCACCAATCCCATCAAATGAAGAAAAATTATCGTGTTTGGAAACACTTGAACTAGATGGATCAACAGTGTCACCTCCTCCTGCTTCAGGTACATGACCTTACCAAGGTTTTACATCAATTCCATCAAATATAGAGAAGAAGTTCCTCAACATCCTCTTGAAATATTCCAAAGATGTACATGTTGGCCTTTAATTGTTCTTTCAAAGAACTAAGCTCAAGATGTCTCCACGTTGCTACAGCCAATGGAATCTGACAATTAGTTTATTTTTCTGCCTTGAGGTTCAGTGTCTGAACCCACCTAAAACCCTGAGAAATTCTAAACAAAAAATGACTTCCTCTTCCTATTGAATATTACAACAAGAAATGTTGAAGGATGGCATCATGAAACACTATCCCTGATCCTAGTTGGAAAATAATCACCTAAACTAGGTGTGTCTACAGTGATTTTTGGCTAAAGTCATTTTTAGACTATGTCTACTTTAGACACGTCGATCATATTTTATGAGTTTCAAGGCTTATTTGTGGATGTTTGGTCAATCCTGAAAATATATGGGGCTTCTATTTTTAGACATATTAGGTGGAGTCTATTTTTAGACTGGTAGTCTAAGTGCATTGATATGTCTAATATTACTAGTTCTTACTAGTATTTGGACTTCAAATGGACTGTTTTGCTGGAGACTTCCGCTTGGAGGCACATGTGGCAATAATAGTCAATAAGGAATCACACTGTCTCAGGTTTATTTGTTATTGTATGGAAGGGACTGCAAGTTAGAACTCATGTGACAATTGCAGGAGTTGGAGAAGTAGTTGGTGGAGTCAGATTAGTTTAACCCGCTAGACTCATCATTGTCAGTATTCAGTTTAACCCATTAATACGCTATTCAGAGTGTGTGAATTAACTATTTAATTAATCTACTAAATAATAAACTACATCCAACTAACAATAAGACTGCTTAATCCTACAGAAGGGGAAAATTTCAAAGAGACCATGAGGTAGTAGAAAGTGTGATTATCAATCAGACTATAGTGTTGCATTTGCACTAATTTCTCTGGTTTGGAGATGAAATGAGTGACTATTTACAAGGTCAAAGGTCTTGAGTCTATCTAAAGCCATTCTTCAAGAGGATTTATACAAAGAGAGGGAAGGTTAGCAGGCAAAGACTGCATGATTGCAAGATCTATCTAATAGTGTGGCCACTTCAGGATGAATCAGATCTTGAGTGGTTAAGTTTGTATGAGATTCTACGTGACTGCATATGAATGTATTTATATGTTATTATAGCAGTTTTTCAGCTTGTGGATTTTTCGTTAAACACCCGTGTTAACATGTGTGAATTTTTGCTCATGCACAGTCCTTTATCAATTTCCTGTATGGATCACTGTGGAATATATTATGTATTTTTCATGAAGTTAAAATAGTGAGATCGTAGGTCTCATATACTATAAGCACTCTCATAAGGTATCAAGTAGTCAGACTACTTGCAAGAGATTTGTACCATTGGCTGGGGCTGAGTTTTGTGTCAGAATCTGCAGGTCTGTTTGTTGCTTTGAGGCTGTACCCATATTCATTGAATTTTTCATCAGATTGCGATTGAGCAGTTCCTGATGGTGACCATTCAGTCTCATGGGCGACAGGAGTATGCGGGTACGGATGATAATGGCTCAAGGATCTCATCAGTTTGCCATGTTCCTGTTTGTTCTATATTTTTTCCTATTCTGACTGGAGTGGAAAGAAGGTAGAAAGTGTCAAGGATTCGTTGGCAGGGGTGAAGTGACCCATATTTGTACCTAGCCTTCTATATAAAGTCAATTCATTCCTTAACAGTGGGAAGTCTTTGACACTTTTTCCAAAGCAAAGTGACCGTAGGAATTGGCACTTAAAGACAGTTTTGTAAAATAAAATGGAGAAGAATGACAATGAGTCTCGGTATACTTGAAAAAAAATTTCCACCATATATCTGGAGTGAGAGTCATGGTGGATGAAAGGGTTACTTGGTGATTTCCTTCTTGGGCTTCCGAAGAGTTGGCATAGCTACGAGGACTCTCACAATGGATTGTGAGAAATTGCCAGGATGGGAGCGACTTTGGCCTCTGACTAAGGTGGAGGGAGATAAGGCGGAGCACAGATGTGTTCTTCATCAAACAACATTTATTTTTAAAAGGATTTCTGTTCTTAGTCTGCCAAAGCAAGGAAATGGAAGGAAGCGAAACTTTCCCAATCTAGTAGCAAGATGGAAAAAGAGTTGATATTCAAAGTAGAAGTGTTTTCACCACATTTAACATGGGCATTTCGCCACAAATTGTCCACAAGAAGAAGAACAAGTAGGTCGATAGAGTTAGCACTTGTGTAGCTCTGCTCACAATTCTGAGCTTGAATTCCCATTGATCGCATGCATGATGTCTAGTGCATTGGGACTTCCAAGTTGGTATTTCAGATAGTGGTGCTCTTTCACAGAATAGCCAAGAGGGAACCTTTTTATATTCTGGTGAGATTCTGGTTGCATGTTGAGGCGAAGTGTAATGGATTTGAGCAGGTTAGTTGACCACATTGGTACCACTTTCAGAGAGTCGCAAACTGTCATTTTGCATATTTGTGTGATGTTCCGTGTTTAAAGAAGAATTTAACTTTACCAATGAAAGAAGATAAAAGAAGATACACTTTAGTAATGGTACCTTCCTTCAAAGATAAAGCAAATCAGTATGTCTGGAGTGCTGGGATCTGAGTTGGTCTCTATAGACTTGAAGCAGATGGGATTTCTACTGAGCTTCCTAATACTGTGGAAGAAGAAAGACATGCAATTGAAGCCATGGGAGCGGATTTGCATGCAGTAAGAGTGAAGTCCCTGGATGTGAGTGCAGCTGCCAGAATGAGGATTCATGTATCTTATAAACGATCACAGAGAAATTTCACAAGAGTGGGGCGGGCAAGGGCATGCAACTATACCACCGTGTGAGAGGTGGGGCAACATGGATGGGTAATCCTGCAAGAGAGATTTAAAAGATTCATTGAGATGGTGTGGATCTCCACTGGAACTCCGGCTATGAGGTGCCTACGAGCTACAGAGAAGACTTCATGAATGATGCGGTACAGTGCTGATGCTGTCGTATATTGGAGCGCGGTCTGCATGTTATAGTGCAAGGCAGAGTGCATGGGTAGTGAGTTCAACAACGCAATGTCCTCAAGACATGTGCATGAATGAGAAGTCAAAGAATTGGATGATATATGATTAAGACCTACTGAACTGTTTTGTTTTCAAGCCAAAGAGTCGGCAGAGAAAATGCATGGAGTTGCAGGCTAGGTAATAAGGTTATGTGTCGAATGCATGGAGTTGTGCTGATGCAAAATATAATCCTTTTCTTTTAGAGGGAGGTTAAGACTGAAACAAGAAATAGCAGAAGAGGCATCCAAAACATCATCCTTGCATCCTGGCTGGTATATTCACTCCAACCATGGAGTCCAGATGTGTATTTCTTAAGAAAGTCTACTTAGACTATGGTCATTTTTAGACATGTCTGTCATATTCATATTGTGCAATGCTATTTGTGGATGGCTGGAAAATTTTTGAAATAAATAGACTTCTATTTTTAGAGATATTGTTGCAGTCTATTTTTGTAATGTAGTCTGTATTGTATATATTTAATATTATTATTTTACACATATTTATTCTAAACATTACTTCATTTCTAGAGCACTTCTGTGTCATTTATTGCATGTATTGCACTTATTATAAAAGAATTATCTATTCTTTATGGTTTACAGAGCTAATGATGAGGACTTCAGTTAGAATCCCATGTAAGAGCTGGTGGATAGAAGTGTTTGGTAGTGCTGTATTTGGTTTAACTCAAGGACTCAATTGAGCTATTGTGTTCAGTTTAACCATTTGGATACATATGAAAGTGGTTTGAATTCATTTCAGTTACCATTCAATATTAACTATTTAATCAATCAAGAATACATCATATTATGTACATGGGAGTTTGGAGACTCATATAGCAGAAAGAGAAAGGGGACGATTTGCTGGAGACTATAGTGTTGTATTGTTTTCATTTTAAGATAGTCATTGGAGAGCAATATATTCTCAGATAGTACTGTGAGAATTAGTTCATTCAGAGCCATTCTTCAATGTGTGATTGCAGTAGAGGCAGCGCAATAAAGGCAAAGATCGGCATGGACTGCAAGATCGTCTGATTAGTGTAGTGATTGTGTTGTACTGAGAGCTTGAGTGTGTCAAGATTTGTATGAGAATTTTTACATGATCTCTGGCATATATATTATATAGAGAGAGTTTTGTTTTCAGCTTCAGGCTTTCCCGTTGGAAACACCTGTGTTAATATGTGTGAATTTTTATTGCTTCATGGGTGTATCACACTTACTAATTTCATTATCAATGGAATAGATCTTTTATTTTCCCATGAAGAAAATATTGTGAGATTAGGATAATCTTGACATATAAATACATAAAGCTATAGCATCTCTTTGTCTCCTCATCTCTTGACTCTGTAATTAGTCTTGGTATTCCATACACACTTTAGGGAAAACTACTGAAATAAGATGTCACCGATCATGAGGAAGAACTTTCCAAGCCTCTCTGACTGTGTCATCAAGCGACACTTCCTCCACCTTTCAGTGTTTCTAATGCTCTTTGACACATTCTAGAGCTTAAGGGTTGATTTTAATATTTATGGGGACACTCACCCATAAAAGGATAAAACCAGTCCCTTTTCCTTACTGACTGTGTTAGGACACTAATATACGCATCACAATAGCTTCCAGATGAAATGGACTAAATTCTAAGAAGACCGCCAAGTAAGCATATAGTAACACAAAATCCAAAAAGGCTTAATCTATTGTGTCCATTGATTCAAGACAACATCTCTCACAACACTAGACCAACAACTATCTGCAAAATCGTAGTAACACAACATAACCTTTTCCTGTCGTTAATGAGAAGCTGCTGGCAAATTAACAAGAGTTACTGCAGCAAATGACTATGACTACTAAAGATGTGACACAGAGAATGAAGTTTGAAAATCAAGATCCATAGCCAGCATGGGAGAAGGTTCAAAATCCTATAACTACTGAGCAATCTTGTGTCAGAAATGTATGCCCATGAAAATCAATTCCCTTAGAATTTAAGATAAAGGTAACAAACCCAGATAGACAAGGGCTACAAATAGAGAAAATAATTTATTGTCCCACTCTCCATCCTAATGTAGTAAAGATCCACCACCCCATCAACCAAAGCAAAATACATGAACCCAAAGAACCACCTTTGGAACTTCCATCTTATTCATACAAAATTTAACTCAAATACAAACATGTAAGAGGTTCATCTAACCCTTTTTATCGATGATACTTCCCATGAAACCGAGGAATAAACCTTGGCTCTTGTAATCTCCTCCACACTACACACCATGGATTGATACTTGCTCCTTGATTATAACATGCCCTTGCGTACGAATAGAACTTTAATGCCTCTCAAACAGATGGAAGCATGAATGATTAAGGGTGGTGGGCATAATAATCACAATCCCCACCCTTTCATTGCTTTCACACTTTCTAGATCAATATGAAGGGGTATATCTTCTTCAGCCATTGTAGAAAAGTCTAACCTTGAGGATGTTTGAGGAGAATTGACCTTGCTGACACTCTCAATTAGGGAAATACTTTAGAAAACTGGAACTCAACTAATTGAACTAACTGCGAAGATTAATTTTTATTTGTTATATTATTTGTGTAGAAAATATAATATAGAGCTAAATACATTATGTCACTATACCATGAACTATTATCTTTCAAATCAAAGTGTACTATGGAATAATATTTTTGAAATCAAAGTTGAATAATAGTGAAATTCCATGTACTTATTCATTAACAAAAATTGATAATGGAGATATATTTTTTACATGTTATTTTTATGATGTAAGAAAATTTGATAATTGGACGTTTTTACTTTTATTTTTATTTTTGCAAATTTTAAAGTTCCCAATTTTGTTTAAAAATGAAAACAAATCACATGCAAAGCTTAAAACCCAAATTATTCTTCATTTTATAGTTAATCTAATTTTACCACCAATCATTTATTAACTATGTTTTATAAACTATTACAAACTTCCCAACATTTATTTTATTGGTAGTTTAACAAATAACAACTAAAATACAAATAAAAAAGATAATTTCCATTCGCACCCTCTTCGACAAAAATAAACTTACCGATAAGGAGTTATGTAGAACTCTATTGATTCTTCGATAGTCGATTTTATTTTGACCATATAATTTTTAATGATACATTTAGTTTGACATAAAAAGAAAATTTTCATCCCCATATATTCAAAAAGAAATGTATCAAATTAAACTTGAAGCTACAGAAGCTGTGTATTGATTTATTGAGGATTGATTTTTATTTCGTCCATATATAATTTTTAAGTGATACTTAATTCAACATAATTGAGGATTGATTTTCATCCATATATAATTTTTAGTGATACATATAATTCAACATTAAAAAAAATTAAAAAATTTTAATATAATTTTTTTAAAAAGTTTGGGCTTGTTTATATCTTCATCATGTTTAATATATCACTGTGTGGTGGGAAATTGAATCGGTGATGTTACATCAAGGATTTCTAACAAAGCAGTCACCATCTGTCAAGACTTGTAGGACCTTTTTAATATAGTTTTAAAATTTAATATTTCAAATAATTTTTGAAAAAAAAATTTAGAAGTATTATTGTAATTTTGATTTTTATTTTTCTAGATTAAGGTAAGGCCGAGATTTGAAATATTACTTCGGGGAAGCCGAGGTTAAGGCAACAAGGTAAGGAGAAACATGGATTTTCTCCCGTGGCGGGCCCCAGAGGTGTCTAGGAAAGAAGGAAGATGGTGCGGTGTAAACCCGATTAATTTAGTATGTCATGGCTCTCCTTAACCTTGTGTTAATTACCTATTCGATTCAGTAGAAACGAAGGAAAAATCATCGTGCTGGATGGTTTGTGACTTAATATAAGTTATTCGAGTCGGTGGTTGGTTTTATTTTCAATTCGAGAATATATTGATCTTCTCTATTTCAATTTTATGGAAGGGTCTATCATTATTGCTTACATGTTGGTTCAAATTTTTCCGGCTCCGACGATAGAGCCCACTGCTGGACCGAACCCAATCTTGTGTGTTGCTCGGTCAAATTGTGTTTTGGTATGGAACTCGATTCTAAAGACCCTTCCTTTTTTATATAGTCCCAAAGGATTTGTCGATGGTTTAACCTGTGAATTGATCCTCATTTAAGAATCCCCTCTTTGTTCCTACGAGGCTCAAGTACATACCCTCATGCGCTCATCTTTGTGGGGGATCAACTTGGTGTGTTTTTTGGCCTATAGATCATGTTGATTTATATCAAACCTATGAAAGGCGGGCACATATTAAAACAATAGTAAATCACCACTATTTAAAGCTAGCTTTGCTTAGAAAATTTCTCCATTGTTTAGCATCGGGAAACTACGCTCTCTTTCCATAGTCCTGGCCACCTAGTAGTAATCGGAAGTCTTGTTAGTCGGCCTTCTTGCTTGCAATCATATTTGGAAAGCATTTTTACGTTATAGGGTATATGTGAGCTCTTGATTTTATGCTTCAAGATGTTGTTTGCATGGCAACAAAGTACGGCGGATTACTTGCTACATATACAAAAGTAGTAATTTGTCGAAGATCAGGTAGATTAACATTAGTTTTACCTTCCCATATACGGTATATTTCATGTCCTTACGGAGATTACATAGGGCTTTCGGTGGTGTTTTCGGTTCAAATACATGGAAAAGGCCGACTGGAAACGACGGGGGTAGAGAAGGAAGCGGGGAAGCTTCTATTAATAATGTGGGGTTAAGTAAACGTAGTAGGAAAAAATAAAAGAAGTCATGGAGAATATTTTTTATATTTGTACGTTGGGGAAGCCCACCTTAGGTCCGCAACAAAATTCAAGTTTGGGAAAAGAGAAAGCGGCCACAAAGAAGAAGACGTTGAACAACATGAAGCCACGCTGGACTTTGTCTCGAACCACAGGAACACGAGAGGGAGGCTCTCTCCTTTAAATAATCTATCCAAAGCTATTGGATTATCAAATGTGTTTTGGCGAAAGGTCATGACCGGTATACGGGAAATGGATCGGCTTAATGTGGTTTCGATACGCAGAAATCAAGCAAGAAATTCAACAAATCGGAGTATCTAGAAGTTATCATTGTGACGAAATTGTAAAATTGAATGCCGACGCAAAGCTGTGTAAGCGGTAGATATTCCGGGTTCTCTGCGGAGGTCTCGGCCCCAATCGAATCTTCCAGTGGATGATGGATGACACCATGTTAATAGTTTTTAATGATTTTTTTGCGACATGTTTTTACTATTTTTTGTTAAAATTTGATGGAAATAGTAAATTAGATATGAGCAAATGGAGAGGAATAAAAAGTTCCAACAACGGTTGGATTTTAACTCATTCGAGGGTGACGATAGACCTCGTTTCCTTCGGCGAGGTTGAGGTCACTAATTTCTCAAGTATACGTATGGAAATTTGCTCCTTCTTTGATAAATAGAAAATAGTGAGCTCTACAAAATTTACAATATATATATATATATATATATATATATATATATATATATATATATATATATATATATATATATATATATATATATATATATATATATATATATATATATATATATATATATATATATTTGTTGGACATGTAATTCATTAATGTTATGGTGAGTAATTAATGTATCTAGAAAAAAACCTTGAAAGTTGAATACAACTATTTTCATTTCCGACAGTGATTCCAAAAGTGGTATGGATGTGTTATATATCACTATTTCTTATTCTCTCCTCCTCCTAAGTTTGAGTCATTTTGTTTTAGTTTGTACTCGCCTAGTATCCACCTTTCCTCTCTACTCATTGTGAATGAGGGGAGGATCAAACACGACAACGAGTACGATGAGCATGGATCGATTGAGAGGCCTATTGTGAACTCCCACGTATGGTGTTTGGTAATCGATCACTTGTGTAAATGGACGATAATGTTTGCATGATGCATGCTTGACAATATATTTTATGAAATATCCCCGAATGTGATATTATTATTATCATGCAAGGATTTTGCTAAAAAGAAAGGGCATAGAAGTTTCTTGAGACTCACTTATATATAAGAATATTATAAAGGTTAGGAATCATCCACTATTTCCTTGCTCTTGAGTACATGTGACATCATACTTTTATTTGTTTCATTTACCTCTGCGTTGTCAAATGAGCATTTGTGTGCAGAAATACAAATTTGAGTTCTAAATTTTCTCCATTCAGTATGATTAATTTGAAAGAGTAGGCATGCATATTCCTCTTAAACACGGTCGAGGAGATTAAAACACAAGTTTGTTGTTTAATTAAAATGGAGCAAAAATTTCAAAAAATTTACTCTGGTAAACAGAATTAGAACAAAGTAAGTGCAAGTAATACAATAAAACTTTTGATTATAATTTATAATACATAAAATACCTGCCATTTCAATAAAACTTTGGATTATAATTTGAGTAACTCGGCTATAGTTGTTTTGCACTTATTTTCAAAATGCTCCAAGAATTTATCTCCTCTTCTCTCGGACTTACATCACTACTATATCAAATAATTTTACATACATGTATATTAAAAACATATATTTTTAATATTTAATACATGAAAAGGTAACATTTAAGCGGGGATAGGTGATTGTGCTAAAAAACATAAATTTTCTAAACATACGGATGTTGGGGAGAGTAAATAAAAGTTGTGAGATGATAACATAACCCCTACATTAAATGTCATTTATTCTTAATTAATTGATGTGTTGTGGAATGATAAGTTTGTAATCATGCTTAGAATTTCATTTTAATTCATGTCCCTTAACACAGAAACTAAATACGCAACTTGAAAAATATCTACTTGGTTGCTTTACGCTGTATCACAAGTATGGATGATGTGAGCATATTTAAAGCGGTGGTTGGTATTAATTTTCCATCACTCACTTAATCACAATTGTTGTAATAAAAATTCCCAAACAATCTTTGAGACACAAAATTTTCATGTCTTATTGGGTTTATGAAGATGTCTGCAAATTGTTCTTATGACCTCGATGATGTAACACAATTTCTCTGTTGTTAATCAATTATATAATCCAAGTCATATTTAGTGCTAATTTTCTTGGTCCTCTTGTGAAAAAAAAATAATTATTTGATAATTACGGTGCAAAATTGTTGTCACTGAAATTAGTTGTTGTTTCATCTTGTTCATGGCATAAATCCCTCAACATTCTTCTCATCGAAATTTCTTGACACATTGTTCCTATTGGGGCGACATAATCAACTTTTGTTGTTGACAATGACACTATTGACTACTTCTTGGAGGCCCATGAAATGACTCTAGAACCTAAAAAAAAAACATGTCCTCACATGTTCTTTCTATCATCAACACTTCTTTACCAATCATTGTCAGCATAACCAACCAGCACAAAATCATTTGTTGCGGTGTACAAATACCATACTCCCTCTTGTCTCATTGGCATACAGCAAAATCCTTTTGGGCTGCTTTCAATGTGTCTCAACCTTGGGTGTGTCCATGAACCTTAAGACCAAACTCACTGCATACATTATATTAGGCCTAGTTGTGGTAAAATACATTAAGCTACACACCATTATTTTATATAATGTCGAAGTTGACATTTTTGCGCAATATTCTTTTCTCAACTTCAACCTCATGACAGTTGGAGTTGGTGTAGGCTTGTTGTTATTCATATTAAACCTCTCTAAAATTTCTACTACATACTTTTCTTTTGAAATAAAAATACCATTTTCTCTTTGCTTCACTTATACGCCCAAAAAATACCCTAACAACACCAAGTCAGTCATTTCAAAATCACTTTTCATGACTTATTTGAAATCAGAAATGATAAACTCATCACTCCCTTTAAAAATAAAATCATCTACTATTGGCGAGTGGTCTGACCCAAGTTTAGAGCATTCTGTACGTCAACAAAAACCTCCAACTATTGGCCCTTTCGGGAGTAGTCTGCTTGCGCGGGACAGAGTCTCACCCGAAACGATGTGGGGGAGTGCGGAACCGAGTTTATGCACTGCGGGGAGCTTGTGATGTGGATCTTATCTCTTATTAACAAATATAGTGGTTATGGCCTGTGATGACTTCCTTAACCCAATTCGGATCACATGAAAACTCTTAGCTGACAATAAAATCGTGTGTGAAACGAAAATTATCCTTATTTAGATCTACTCAACGAAACAAGAATGACTCTTTCACAAGTACAAAGATCTATCCTTTAAGAGAGATCATAATCGGTCATTCCAATACTTGCACAAAGATAGCAATCTACTAACATATGTGTAACTTCAGATAAATGTGCATTCATCAACAACAACATATATAAGTAAATAAAAGCATTACACATAAATATAATATCACACAAGTATATCACAATTCACCAAACTCTTCTCTTTGTCGATATATATTTAATTAGTACAATATTATTTTCCTATGCACACGATATCGGGGTCCTTGCGGACTAGCTCGAGTTAGGTCTCCACGCACAAGCCGGCGGGGGCCTGCCAACCCGAGACTAACATAACTTTTCCAAAATCATATCACATAAGATAGTTCATTCACCGAGATAACATCTAAGATGATTTATAACTCGACTTGACTCATACCTATTTATGGGACTAATATGTGAAAATAACATGGTCTCAAAATGTGGTTTGAGCCCATGTTTTTCCCCAACTTGCTATTGATGTAGGAACTTTGACCTACCCCAAGTTTCCTTGAATTTTACGCGTGAAGCATGTTTCTACAAAAATTAGCCAAAATTGTACCACTTGAGCCTAAGGAACCCTAGCAATAGTCCCCCAATAGAATCTAGTGACTTGTCCTTGAGTCACTCTAGTCTAACCTACATTTTGGCCCACAACACTTGGATGGAGTCTTTGGTGGTTGAATGATATTAGTGCTTTGTGTTGCAATGCTTTGAGCTTCTCCCATAATATTCTTTGTGAGTGGTAACTGCATCTACTAGGTGGATGCTTCACTATGTTTGTTCGGTCCTTGACTGCCTTGTAGTCTGCGATAATTGTATTGCTTCATTCTAGCTTATAATAGCTACTCCCATCGTGACAACATATGATCTTAGTCTAAGTTGCAGCCTTCCTGTAGTAAGAGATAATCTATGGTGTTGCGGGGAGTGAAACTAGCGATTCGATGTTGTTTAAATGTTGCTCCTTCATGCATAAATCCATCCTAAGTTGCTGAACCACGGGGTCATCTTGGGAAAAGGTCCAAATGCCCACAACATCCTCCAAAAAAAGTGTCGTAAGTAATACTTCTACATCTGTTGTCATACTTGCGGTGGCTTCTGGACGACAACGGTGCATTGTGCTACGACCTCTGAGGCATCTGCGGCTACAATGTTTTCTGTGGAAATCTGCTACCTTTTTCTCACAACTCAACACACATAGTGGCTATTTCTGACCTTCGAGGATTTAAGTGCGGCTTCTGGACTCTTCAACTTTGTAGTGGTCGAGCGATAGTAGGTATTGTCAAGTCTGGTATTTAGTAACACAACCAGGCGATGAGTGACTCTGGTGTGTGTGGTGACTCTCTATAGTGCTCCTAACCATGTGACGAGCTGGCTGCCCCTTATGCCATGTTCCTGCACTTCTAGACCCCAACGATGTCCTACAACACCTTGTACTCCCTATATTTTAGATCATCTATAATCATGGTATGCTTGTAATGTACCTTTCCACTATGGAAAACAACCAAGTCAATTCTGACCTTGGGCCATGTGTGAATGGATGTACACAACATTAGATTTTGAAGGTGAAGTGTTGCTCTAGGAACATGAAACACTCAAATATCTAAAGCATATGGGTGTCGAACGACCATGCACTCACTTGTCCCACTCTTTCTTGAACCAAACTTGCTTGTATCTTTCTCTCTTATACTCTTAGTTGATTGAATCCTTCACCTTTATCTTGAAGGACCAATTTGTATTGTGCCTCCATGTTGCTCCATACATCTTTCATTACGCATCTTTCTTTGTGTTGCCAATTTTCATCCAAATATCCATGCGAGAGGTTGTTGGCTCCAATCATGGTCTTCTTAAGATTCTTTCCTTTTTGGGCACGCAACCTCGGCAGGGTTGAGGTCTTCTCTTGGTGCCTCAATATGTGTTTGGCGAGGGCTCGTTTGCTTCTGTTCTGATTACCCATATCTGCATCACTTGGAACATCACTTTGTATCCATGGGTGGGTTCTTTGTGTATCTTTGTGTTGGTTGACTCTTTTGTTTCCTTCTTTTGGTCATTCCTTTGGTCTTTCTTTATACGGAGAGTTTAAATGTAGATGGATACGGTGGGGTAGACAGGGTCACACCAACATCTATCAAGTAGTAAACCAAAAGAGGGCGATCATGTTGTTATCTATGTAAGATCTTCTTCATTCACTAGGTATGGGATCATGCCGACTCACCATGTCTACATTTATGCAAATATGGATGTTGTGGAACATCACCACAAACATTTATGTTTACCCCATATTTCTTCTTCACATAAATACTGCCAACATTTTTTTATTGACCCTTTCCTCCAAAGTCCTTGGTAAGCCTTCTCCTTGATAGGAAAATTGGTAATTTGGTGAATGAGGGATGCATTGATGGGGAGCAAGCGTCCCCCTGACAGAGGCAATTGTCATGCACCACGGCCATTAGTCAATGCACACAAATATCTCATTAATAGGAGTTTTTTCAGTGTGGGATAAGTAAAAGTTTCACAAGCCATTATTGATATCCTATGGCCCATTTCATTGGTTCTAGCTTAACAACGTATCCCCTGCGCAGGCACCTTTCCCAGTATTCTTATGGTGAAAGCTGCGAAACTTTGTGCGTCCCCCGAGTCCCAATTCTTCATTTTCGGTGCGCGGATATTTTCCAACATCTCACCACAGAAGCGTGCTCACAGAAAATGGCATTTTGATATGCGAATTTACCTCATCCGAGTCCTTTGTCACACTGGTTGTGGGCTTGCATTCATGTGTGAAAACCGCGAGGTCGGGTCGTTCTTCGATACGTTCACCAAAAAATTTTGGGCTCTTTTTCATCGAAGCTTTTGAAGCTCGTCACGAAGAGTTTGGATTTTAATTTTAGCCAGGGGGTTTTTTTGTCCCCGATAGGCCCCATCCCTTCTTCTTCTTTGGTGGTTGTATGATCTCATTATCTTCGATGCGGAGGGAAGTAGGTTGTAACGGTCATAGTTTCCGAAAATAAGTGACCTAACCATTTCCTTCGTGTTTCTTCAAATTTTCGAACATCTCAAACATAAAAATCAACATATGGTGCAAGAGAAACAACTTCAATATTCTCGGGACATTCGGGGAAGGAAAAGTATGTCGAATGCGGCCTGCATCTTTGTATTTATAGCGATGGTGTGACCCAAACAACCTTATGTCTATTGATGCGACTTCATAAATGCTAAAATGGGTCCAAATATGGCATAATATCATCCATAAATGTGAGTTCTTTGCTGCTCCAAACGGTAACCAAGTTATCTTTTCTATATTTATTGTTCAACGACTAGTTTTAGGTATTCTCCGTGTTAACATCCTCTGGCACGGTCTCTTGCCCAGCCGAAATGCCTTGCACTAATTCTATCTTCGTCACCAAAGAAATTTTACAACTTATGACATGCTAGCACAGTCCTACACCCTCTTGAAATTCTCCCAGAACCTTTAGACATTCCTTTGACCTTATGGTCATTAATCGTGCGGGGGGACAAGGTCATCCCTATAAGGTTTTAAATGACTGCCATTCACATATCCGGGGAATTAATTCACCGATCAATGTAGCCAAATGAACCAAACCTCCGTCGGTGATTGCCATTATAATATAAGGTACGAGCCAATACATTTTGAACTTTCACCAGAGGCTAACTGTTTTCCTTGTCATATCTCAAAACCCGATTCCTCCTTTTAAAATTTTTTTATGTACGATAATGCTGATCATGCCAAAAGTTGCTACGCACTTTCTATTCTGTTGATGAAACCAAAAAATAAATCTATCTTCTTCCGGTGCGACTACTACGACAACCTTTCTTCCATAATTTCTTGATCGACCATGTTGGTTAAGCTTGTGGCGATGCGCGGAGACTATGAATAGTTTATTCCATTAGCATAACAACCTCTTGTCCTTAGACCAACCTAAAGGGTTTCCCTGTTAATGTCTTGCATTGGCTATATGACCATAGAAAATCATGTATGTGCACATCCCAATCATTACGGTTAGCATTGCATATCTTCGTCAACACATTTTCGGGAATATTTTGAGAAGGCCTCTACCATTTCATTCACTTGTGGTTGATAAGATGTGCTCTTCGATGATTTATCTTGAATTCACTTGATCCAATGCTTGGGAATAGTATCATTCGGAAAATGTGTGCCTTGATCACTCATTAAATTTTAGGGAACCCAAACCTTGTTAAGATATTTTCAAAGCTAAAGTGTGCAACCATCTATACAATCCTTCATAGGTTTAGCTTCTCCACATTGTAGTAAAATAGTACGCATTTGTGATAATATAACACACGCCCGGTCTTATTCCTTGAAGGGTTAACTAGCCCTACAAAGTTGATTTCTTGTTTCAAAGACGCAAAGTTACTTGGGTTTGTAATGGAATTTCATCTCTGCGCGAGCGCCTCCGGGTCCTTGACATACATCACAAGTGTGAAAATAATGCTTAGAATTAGTGTGCATGCGTGGGCCATTACCTTCAACTCTAAAGATATTTTCTATAGTAGGTTTCCATATTAATGATCTCCTGCAACTTTATCACTTGGTCTTTCTGGTATACGCACCTTTTCGAATTCGGGAGCATGCCTCCCCTTTAAAATTTCATCGACTTACGACTTGTATAATTTGTCCTACAATTGGGGTAGAATCTCTTGTGCATGAAATAAACTATTTCTTCTACTTGTCATATTCCACAGATGTAGTTCCGGTGGTTGGAAAATGAATAATATCTATAAAATCTTCATCAACTACCTTAATAGTAAACAATTGTGCATCGGTAATTCTTCCTCCAAATTAGTTGGTTCCTCGCTTTGTCGATACACGATAAATGATCTAGTACGACATTGATCTTCCGGTTTCACAATCACTTCAAAATTATATTCTGGAATAACGAAACCATCTATAAATCTTCCACACCACAATATTTTCACTAGTCTTCAAAGCAAAATGATGAGTGAACATCTTAAAGTGACCTCCAAGCAAATAGTGACGGAACTTTCACAATGCATATACCATAGCCTAACCCTTTCCTTTATTTATGGATTAAATGTGTAGCACTTGACAACTTCGACTTTCAAATGCAATCGGACGATCAATATCTTGACTCTTGGTTGTGCTTTAGTAACGCTCTCTGGTGTGATACAAGACTAATCCACATGTACGTGGAACTCTTTTGACCAATGTGGTAATACAAAGATAGGCGCATTTACCATTTTATCACTTAACCATGTGCAAAATCTTTTAGCATTCCTCATCCCAATAGAATGTTGTCCTTTTCAATAATTTTCTCCATTGACGCGATGATCGGTGCATATGCCGGAATAAACACGATAATAGCTTGTGTTCCCAATATTGCTTTAACTACTTTACATTAATTGGAGCTTCTAAGTTAACTATAAAAGAAATCTTGGTAGGGTCCATCATCAATCTCTATTGGCAGACAATATGACCCAAAAAAATTACCAAAAAGGAACACAAAACACACATTTCTTTAAATTCAACAAGATTTGATACTTGCGGAAAGTATCATCACTAACCTGGCCCAGAAGCATGTTTCTTCACTAACCCAAAGATAGTCCGATGGTCTGATACTTCTAATAACTTATGGATATAGTCTTTAAAAGTAGCTAGTACTACACACGAAAAGACAGTTGGTACATTCATAGGTCCGGATAGCATCTGTGTATTGGAATGATTGCCACTCCATCACAAGGTTGTGTTACTATGGTATTTAGCGTGATATTACACAGTCATACCTACGAAGTCCATGAGTGCATGAGTAGGCCTCCCCTTCCCTCCTACATTTTCCAAGACCTCATCCAAGAATGGAGTTGAAAGGATCTTGTACACAAGCATAATTTAATTTGCCGCGGATCCACAGAATCTGAATTTTTCCTTTCGTGTTATTTTCTTGGACCACCATAGGGATTACCCAATAGTTCTTTTCTTCAGTTCGATAATCATATTATAGTACCTACAACTCCTCTTGGCTTTCTCATATGTCTTGGATTAAATACGCAAGGCGTTGTTTCATAGGTCGCACCTCTTGGCCCCAAAGTGATCATCATCACACCAAGATATCCAATAATCCATTTTAACTTCGAAATTTTTTTAGCGGGAGAAATTCGTAAGTATTCGGTGAGTAGTTACGCCTTATGCACCATATATTCAACCCAATAATCTCCTTTGGAAAATTTATGTTGTTATTTTGTTCCAATATTTAATTTCTCGTCTTGATGGGTTCAATTACATTTGGTGATTTGATCTCGGGTCTCAGCTACGTCTTTTCATTCGAGACTTAGGAATATTGATGTTTCGCGGGTCTTTCAACATCTCGTTCTGCGATACGACACTTTACTCCATCATTCATCTGCGCATCCCATGTTGGTAAGGCTCCTTCTTCTGGTACTTTTGGCATATTAAAGGAATAACATCTTGAAATGTTAGCACGGCCTCCTTGAGGAGCCTTGGAATCTAATTTAGCTGAAGGTTAAGCTGAAAGCTTTCTTTCGGTATAACCTATTCAGGTGCTTAGTATAACTCATCACTGAATACCAATTCGTGGGTATCTGTATATATGAATGAATATATGCACCCATTTCACCTTCGACTCTTCTCCCTAAGTTGCGGTCACTTGGCTAAATGGTGCGTGGTCTTCATGCCCCTATAGGTTCCTTCAATGGGAGTATTCTTTTGTTCAAATCACGATTTGCCTCATATGGTTACTCTTCTAATTGCTTAAATTATCATGCATGTGTCCCCACTATCATGTTGGGGTTAAACGTAGAACTAGATCAAGTAGATGGAACCGTTGTGCCTGCGGAACAGCCTTTTCAAGTTCTTATAAAATTAAATTGATATTGCCTATACCATCATAGTGAAATTCTTCTCAAGGGATATAAAACACAAATATCTGGTTACTCAATTACAACGCAAGTATGAAGACTTCATATGCAAATCGTTAAGTAATTCTCCAATTCTTCATCTAAAAAAATGAACATGAACTATATTTCTCCCAACTAAGTCTACCATACGCCATAGGGTTAGTCAACCCTCATGTTGCATAGTTAGCTTATAGATATGATCGAAAATCTTCATCAGCATATCCTTCATAGCTCTTGTGTATCGTTTTCCTTCTGCCGAGGGTCCGGAGGGACCACAGCCCGTGGTCCCTTTAATTTCAAATACCATACTTCTGCATTTGAGGTTGATAATAGAATCCATATCAATAGCCCAATCTAAACCCAAAATCGCAGGGTATGGGTCTATATCATCAACAATTTGAATAACTTCAAAATCAGAAAGTGCCTTAAGTCCTTCAATATCAACTACCACCCTAGAAAGTCTACTCATTGGGATAATCTTCTATTGATTTTCCATGTGACGATGAATTGCGGGCCATTCCAACTTAGGTTCTACCATTCTCTGCCATGTATTCTTTGGTAGTACATTTTCATCAGAGCCCAGATACAAAATGACCTGATCCATCTCAAAATCACCTATGTGATAAGTCAAGCACATCTCTCGGCCAATCCTTCTCTTGTTCTTGTAAATTTTATTGAAAACCATTTTCTCCATTTGAGGTTGTTCTTTCTGATATCAGCTATAAATCAAATCTTTAATATTCTCAAATTCCTTTTTATTCCATAGAAGCTTTATATGGGCTTGTAAAAATGGTTTCAGTTCGGCATCATCCCCTTCGACGGTATTTACGGCAGGCTTTCTTAGTGTCGCAGATGTTGATGCACCAGGATCCATGAAATCCTTATTTTCTTCAACAAAGGTTTCTTTTTCTTTTTGTAAGATAAACCCCTCATTTTTCTCAAGTTCCTTCCAGATCCAAACATTAGTAGCATTTTTCTTACCTTTTTCCTTGTCTTCACCCATTGCTGCACCACTTTTGGTTACAATATTCACACTAGGTTATACATCGCGCGGTTCTACCCTCATCATCTGAACATTTTGTGTGGGTGTCTGTGTTTTATTTCCCTGCATTTTTGCAAAAAAGACAGGACAATATTCAATAACATGATCAGACTGTCAACAATACCTGCATGATTTATTTTTTGGGTTTGGACAGTCACGCGCATAATGGCCAACCTCTCCACATTTATAACAATGAGTTGTCCCCTTCCACGACCAACTCCTCCTCCTCTTCCTCTTCCCCTGCCTTGAAATACACCTCGCCCAAATGGCAATGTAGGTGAATCCAACCCCCTACCTTCGTCTTGCAGTTTATAAGAAGAAGCTTGTTCAACCATGAGATCGAATCTATGATAGTTCTTTTCATCATGTCCTACAGATCGACAAAATGTACAATAAAATTGTTTGAGACCTCAAATATATTTACCAATTCTGGGACATAAATCGGTTGTGTGTTATCCAGATACTTGACATATCGCGAACCATGGAACAGGGTTTTCACTCGGCCCTGCCACAGTCTTAAGCAGACTTGGTCCTCCAACTGCCATATGCTCACAAAATAGAGGGAATTTCTCATTGTAGTGTCCTTCGGTCTTGCAACATATGCACCATACCTTAGCGCACACATATTTTTATTTTTCTTTCCGCAAACTTTGAAGTTCTAAATGCAAGGTAGCCAATTGGTTCTAGATTTATTGAACCCTGACCTACATATTCTGTACTAGAGAGGCTTCTAATTTCATTGCGATTTCCATAGCTTAGGCCTACATCGCGATCTTCTGCTGGGATTGTGGCAGTAACATGGCATTGAAACATTCCTTGTGTTGTTGATCATCCGATAGAAAACCCCCCTTCTCTAATGGTTTATTTCAACCACTGATATGCCTCCCATATGGTCTCATTTACTTCTTGATGGATCTCCTTCAATTCAGTAACACATTGCACATATGATTTTGACTTTTTGAACTACTCATTCAATGCATCTTCGATCTCATCAATCATCGCATTAGGGTTTAATGCTGCATACCTCATATACCAATCCAACACGCATTCCTAAAATGTAGTAGTTAGTTGCGATTTCTTAACATTATTATCATTGACCTACTGTGCAGTCCGCACAGCCTATGCAACAAACCAAAATTGTTCAGTGTCTTCATTTCCAATGCCTCTAAAGTTCTGCAATTTCATGGAGTTAGCCATATAAAAAACTAGTGGTGGAGGTGGAGGTGGGGTGGATGAGATGATAGTGTGAGATGAATGTGGGAGTGGAGTGGACGAGATTTGAACTGAACTCTATATCGTTTCCTCTGAATGTGCTGATTCACCAGAACTACTTGTTTCAGATTCGTCGACGTTGTTAGATCTAGCACATAGAGCTAGGTGGACCTCTTCTGAACATTAACTCAATGTGGTGCACAAAGTACCCTTTTCACACAGTATAATATTAATCCACAACTTTAAAGAGCGCAGGAAGTAACCTATAGGGCCTTTGAAAAATATCCTTTCAACTTTAGAATATGACACAAACGCGTTGACAGAAATTCAGTAACAAGCACGTCCAGAATTCTATTGATCCAATAATCTACTACGCGGGTAATCTTATTGCTAGATTTCTCCAATTGCTGGATCAACTCAAGCGTCCACTTGGTAATCCCGTCATCCTTATAACAGGTTTGAAACTCAACAAACCATGATAACTACTCTTGTAGCTCTATATCGAAAGAATCAAAGAAAATCTCGTGGACTTCTGTATAGATATACTTTTTCTCCAAATATTCAGCAGATAAATTCAGATTTTGATTTTATTGGATCACAAATTCGTGCACCGTTGTATCAAGCCACTATGTAATTTGTTCTTCATTCGATGCCACATCAAAATTCCCTCAAATATATCCTAATCCTAGAAACGGAACCATTTTTTCGCTTGAGGGGTATTGAACTAGGTTCAAAGCGTTCTGCACAACCAACAAAACCCTCCAACTACTGGCCTTTTTGGTAGTGATCTTCTTGCACAGACCAAAGTCTCACCCAAAGAAGTATGGGGGAATATTGGAACCAGGTTTCTGCACTCTAAGGGACCATGTGATGTGGATCTTATCTCTTCTAAACATATCTAATGGTTACTTCCCTATGTAATTACGACCTTAACACAGTTCAGATATAACACAGGAAAACCCTTAAGTGTAATATAGTTGTGCACGAAATAGACAATTATCCTTATTCATATATACTAAACAGAAACATGAATAACTCTTTCACATCTACAAAGATCTATCCTTCAACAAATATCATAATCAATCATGCAATATTGCGCAAAGATGGGAATCTAGTAACATATGTGTAACTTTAGATAAATTTGCATTCATTAACAACAACAAATATAAGTAAATCAAAGCATTACACATAAATATAACATCACACAAGTAGATCTCAATTCACTAAAAATATTCTCTTTATTGATATATCTTTAATCAGTACAATAGTCTTTTCATGCACACAAAACAACAGGGTCCTTGCACACAACTTAGGACTAGGTCTCAGTGCACACATCAAGGAGGAGCCTATCCAACCCAGACTTACACAACTTTCCCAAGATCAGATCACATAAGATAGTTCATTCACCAGATAAGGTCTAAGATGATTTCTAACTCGAATTTACTCATACATATTTATAAGAATAATACACACAAATAACATGGTTTCAAACCATGGTTTGAGCCCCATGTTTTCCCTTTAACTCGCTATAATGATGAAGGAACTTTGACCCGCCCTAAAGTTCCATGACTTTCTACATGCAATGCGTTTCTATAAAAATTAGCCAAAATTGAACCCAAAACTTGACCCTAGGGGCCCTTACCCAACATCTACATTTAAAACAACAATAAGAAGCTTACTATCACTCTCTTTAATGTAGAGAGTAGTCTCACTGTCACATTTATCAAAACCATTGTCCATCTAGTAAGCATTTGTCCTATTATACCATGCACATGGTGCTTGCTTCAACCCATAAAGATCTTTCCTCAACCTATATACCTAATCTCATTAGCCTTCTACCTCATAACCAGGTGGTTGCGCAATATATACTTCCTCTTTCAACACTCCATTCAATAACGTTGATTTTACGTCCATTTGATACACTTTCCATTTATGTTGTGTGAAAATTGACAACATTGTATGCACTGTCTCCATCCTTGCGACTCGTGAAAATGTCTCTGCATTATCTATTCCGTGTTTCTTCTTGTATCCTTTGACAAGTAGCCTTTCTTTATGCCTTTCAATATTTCCTTCAATGTTTCTCTTGGTCTTATAGACCCACTTCCCTCCAATGACTTCTTTTCCTTCGAGAAGGTCCACTAACTCCCATGTGTCATTCTTTTCTATTGCTTATATTTTTTCTTCCATTACCACAATTCATTTTTATTTTTTGAATGCATCCTCAAAATGGATTGGATCATCTACATGAAAAAATAATGCAAATAAATAATTCATACCAATGCTACTATCCACTTCATTTTGCTGATATATTTCACTTAAATTTCTAAATTTTTGTCTTCTTATGATTGTGGAAGATCTACCTGACATGTCACTTGGTGTTGCGCTTGATGTATATGACATAGTGGATATTTATAATTTTCTTGGAGAAGAACTTGTTTGATTGTGCGACACTGTCCTATTATTTGTTGACAGTGTCACTTGTTGACTACTTTGTTGAGCCTGAATAGGATTAGGAGCCAATTAGGAGGAGTCACCATTGAGGAATTACTTGTTGTGGTCAATTCCTCTTTATCTTCATGTGCTATACATGTTTTCACATTTATTGTATTCTCTAAACTTCCATCCCATGCTTCCTCTTGTATTAACTGCACATCTCTGCTAATTATGACCTTCTTGGTTGATGGATTGTAGAGCCAGTATGCCTTGGATTCATCACTATATCCAACAAATATGAATTTCTCCCCCTTGTTTCCTAAATTCTTCCTTAATTCATCTGGGACATGTGCATAAACCACACATCCAATCACTCTCATGTGAGTTACATTATGCTTTCTTCCACTCCATGCCTCTTCAGGAAGCATATTCTTGACACTTTTGGTTGGACACCTATTCATAATATATGCTGCTCAAGTGACAAATTCAGCCCAATAATTCTTTTGAAAATTATTTTCCTTCAACATACTTCTTTCCATTTCCATAATGGTCGTATTTTTTCTTTTCGCAAAACCATTTTTCTGAGGGGTATACCTTGTTGTAAATTTCTTGTGAATTTCATGATCCTTGAAAAAACATAGGAAGTCATTTGAGATGTACTTGCCACCTCTATCTGTCCTCAAAACTTTTATGTAGTGTCCACTTTTCTTCTCAACAAGAACCTTGTATTGGAGGAAGTGCTCAAACACTTCACTTTTCTATTTTAGGTAGTAGACCCATGTCTTCCTTGTATAATCATCTATGAAAGTCAAAAAATAATAGCTGCCCCTAATTTATGGTGTTTCCATTGGTCCACATAAGTCTAAATGGACAATATCCAAATGTGTATTTTCCGTTATTGAATTTCCTGTTGGTAATGATTCTCTATGTTTTTTTCCCAAGATACATCCTTCACATAGGTTTTCTGGTTTTTCTATGAGTAGTAATCCCTTGACCATGCCTTTCCTATGAAGAAAATTGATACCTCCAAAATTAAGATGGCCAAATCGCAAATTCCATAACCAGTTATCATCTTTAACTTCTACTTGAAAGTTTACTTGTGTGACAACTGCAAATTTTATTTCATCCCCCTGTGAATTGATTAATAGTTGTGATTGAGCACCTTCTTCCTTCGAATCTGGTTTTAACTTGAGAGGAACCATTCTATTGTTTGTCATCTGAACTTTTGCAGTCAGTTGTTTGTTTGGTGACTTATCCAAAATTGTGCACCCTCCATTCTTGAAAAAGACATTGTATCCATTTTGCATGAGTTGTCCAATTCTTATGAGGTTATGCTTCAAAGCAGGGACAAAATAGACATATGAAATGTACTTCTTCTCCCCCTTATTTATTAGAATGTTGAATCTTCCTTTACCCATTATAGAGACTTTGCTATCAGTCTCTAATTTCACTTTAGATTTCAGACTTTCATCTACATTGGAAAACATTTATATGGTTTTTAAACTTCCGTGGTTATAGTTATTGTAATCAGAAATCGGATTATCCACGGTATCATAGAAGACTTGTGGATGTTTTGAATCCCAACGGGGATCCATCTTCAGGACGAGAAAGAATGAATGAAAAATTTTTCATTCATTCTTTCTCGTCCTGAAGATGGATCCCTGTTGGGATTCGAAACGTCGACAAGTCTTCTATGATATCGTGGATAATCCGATTTCTGATTACAATAACATTTATATGTTTCCTGGCATGTGGTTTTCGTACCCTGAATCCGAAAACCATAAATCCCTTTGTTTTTCTTCTTCTACATTACAAGTGAAAAACATGCTATCTTGGTTCTTACAATAATGACATTGAACTTGACATTTATCATACGTCTGACCTTGTGCTTGATTTTGGCTTGAGGCTTGACTTGGATTTTGATTGTTCCCCCTTCCACTTGATTTTGAAGCGTGATCTCTTCCACCTCTATGTGGGCTTCTTCCTCTTCCTCTAGTATATGATCTTCCTCTTCCTCTACATTGACCAAATGAAACTTGTTTCTTGAAGGAGTAGTCGGTTGCTCTATTTAGTCTATGTTCATGAGAAATAAATGATGTATGAATCTCATCCACTGGAAACAGTTAGAGGTCCTTTGTCTCTTCTATGGACACAGCAATGGCATCAAATCTTGTTGGAAGACTTCTCAAAATTTTCTCAAATATTGTCCTTTCCTCAAGTGTCTCACTATGAGACCTTATTTGAGTAACAAGTCCAATTACATGTGTAAAAATGAGTTTACATTCTAAGACTCTTTCATAAAAATTGTCTCAAAATATCTTCTCATCATTTGTTGTTTTGTTTTCTTCACCTTTTCCATGCCTTAGTAGGTTGTATGGAGGGTAACCGATGCTTGCTTGGAATGTTTTTCTACGGCAATCCTTAGGAAAATACTTTCATGAACTACTTGAAAAATGTAGAAGGGGGATCTTGAATCCTTCATCCTATTGTCCCCCAACTGATCAGGAGATCAAGTCTCTTGGTGAAAAATGCTTAAAAATGAAAGTGCTCAGAATAGCTCTGAAACAGATCGACTGGATAGTGCTCGACTTCCTGATTCCGGCGCCGCGAATGGTTCGAAAAATGGTCTCCGTATGCAAAAGTTATTCAGCTTCAAAGTTTTGTCAATTTCATTAAAAAATGGCAAAATTAGACTTTGGAAAAAATTTTATTAAAAAAAGAATATTCCACAGAATATTCTGGGAATATTCCGGGGAATATTCGGAGGTCAGCCAATCAACGAGTGCCACGTGGCTAGCCCGGAGGCCGCCACGTGGCCCCAAGGCCGAGTGGAATTGGCGTTTAAAAGTTTTTTGGTTATAGCTCGCAGGATTCGAACCCGCGACCTGTGGGAATGCATTGCAACGGCTTTACCAACACACCCGAACTTTGTGACTTGAATTGTGTGCGGCCGGAGTTATATTTATATGGTGTAATGGAATTGGGCGGGGCCCGAAGGGGGCCAGCCCCTAAGGGCCAGCCCCCCATTGCATAGGACCTCACCCACAGGACCGCGGAGAAACCAACGGCTTGGCGCGCTCAGAACGGCGGACCGTTCAAACCTTATGTTTAATGTTATGTTCGTGGGTTGTTGTGTATATAATATGTATTGATTCAAACGGTTAAACCACCGCCGAATCCCATGTGAACACAAATAAAACGATAAACATAAACTTTAATGCCAAGTTCTAACTGCGCGCCATATTTGGCGGAGTCCGCCCAGCTTTGGCGCCACCTCCCCATGTGGCGGCCTTAACTGCACATCCTCCACATTTAGTGGAGCTTCCTAAGGAGTAAGAGGCAGTTCAGTAAATGAGCCATAACTTTTGATTGGGAAGGCCTTTGAAGACGAATTTTTTTTTGATTTTGAGTGTAGAGAGCATTCTGGAGCTGTTGGAGGTGTCTGCAGAGCCATCAGGGCATTGTATCTGCGAATTTTACAGCGCTTTTGACAGAGAAGCCATTAGGGCCAAGGGGAAAGATTGCTGCATTGGGCTACCTTCCTCCAATGGAGGTGAATTTGTAGTCTATTTCTACTGATTTGGATGTTCTGAGTCTGTTTTAGCAGTCTATTTTCTCATTTGAGCAGTTTATACAGATGTAATTTCATTTGAAGCATTTAATCAAAAGAGGACTGAGCCTAATTAGAGGCTTTTGGACCAGCGGAGGTAGCCCAGAAGAGGGGTGAACCGCTTAAACAAACATCTGCTGTTCATCTGTGTTTTATGGCTGTTTATTTCCAGAATTTGATAGTTTAAACAGTAAAATTTCATGAGCATGCTTTTCTAAATCAAGTTTATACAGGAAGCAAAACTTGTTGTTTTAACTTCAAACCTCTTCACACAAATTGCAGAACTTATATTCTTGCTTATTCACACTTAAAACAGATCAATGAACACTCTGAATTCAAAAACAAAAGACTTTCATTGATTTTGATATTAGTGTTTATATCTTATTTCCTTAGACAGAGTCTGTAGAGGGCCAGGTAGCCTCTGGAACTCATCCTCTCTTTAGAGGTGACATGTCCAGTGAATGCCCCTACAGTCCATCTCTGTATGGGAAATAGTTTATTCTCACAATTTCAGATCATTTGAAATATATTGGGAAATGGATACCTTGCACAATTAAACAAGTACATTCCATTTTCAGATCACCCAACAAATCCTTTTCTTCTTATGTCAAAGCATTGTGTGCTACTCCATCTGCTAGTTCTTGGAAGCCATTCTCCACCAAAACCCAAATGTATTGTGAAGAAAACAAATCCTTCATTTTTATAGCCCTATAGTCATAATTTTTCCATTAAACTGAGGTATTATTAATTCCTTTTTGAACCAAGGTTCTAATACAACATGAAATATTAGGGAGAGGATTCTTCCTCTTAAAACACAAGTTGACTTGCAAAACTAAAATGGAACAAAAACTTCAAACAAATTTACTCACAGTAAACACAATAAAACAAAGTAAGTGGAAGAAACAAAATAAAAATTTGGATTATAATTTCTAATATATGAAATAAATTCATTCACTACTATATCCAAGACTTTTACATACATTTATATTCAAAACATACATTTTTATATTTGAATACATGACAAAACAACATTTAAAGCCTACGATGGACGATTATACTAAAACATATTTTTTTGAACTTGTAGATGTTGTGGAGAGTAAATAACAGCTGTAGAATAAATTTTTGACCATACACTTTTACCAAGCCTTAACAAACCTGCATTAAATGTCCATTTGTTCTTATTACTTGAGAATGGTAAGTTTGTACTCCTGCTCACAATTTCATTTAAGTCATGTTATTTAACCTGCAAACTAAATCAGCAACCTGCAAAATATCTATTTGGTTGATTTACACGTGTATCATAGGTATGGCTGCTCTCAGTATATTTAACAAGGTGGTTAGGATTAATTTTCCAACATAATTTTATTTTATATATGATTCAATAGAAATAATGCACTATATTTCGAGTTGCTTAGAAAATTTCCACACCTTCATTCTTTATTTGCGTAGTCAAGCCCGACTTTCCTCTCTTCTTGTGTGGAAATTATACACATTTTTGTGCTTCCTGTTTGGTATAACAGTAGAAGCGTAGCTTGTAAGCTTGTATCTCTCATTTGCTATAAATTATCCATTTCCTCAACTTATAGCCATTGTTTTTCAATGTATGCTCGCTTTTTGGTTGTTATTCTTTTCTGGATTCTTTGTTAAGCTCCCATAATTCATCAAAACACTAACACTCTACACCTTCAAAGTATTTTCCCCTAGATAAGTCTGTGTTGTGGCAAAATCGAGAGCCTAAATCTTCTCCAACATCCAATGTGTGATAAGAGCGATTTCTTGGTAGCATATGGTAGCAACACCACACAGAATTTGGGTACCCAACAATGGGTTCTTCGTTGATAGTACATATGGACATCAAATAAACTAGTATGGGGTTTTAGTTATGAGAAAGTGTTATAAATACCTTGGATTCGTTCATCCTTTGTGCAATATACGTACAAACTATTTGTGAGCTTTTCTCGTGTTGTTTAAATTTTTCATCTCGTATATGATTACGGTTGTAGTTGTTTTTCATCTCCTCCATCGACTGGTCTCTATTTAGTATACATTTACGAAAGTATGTGGTTGGTGGATAGATAGTCTCTATTGTGGTCTCTGTGAGTGTTTCTCCTTGTGTGTGGTCCAAGAACGAATTGGTCATAGAAAGGTGGAATTATTTAAGAATAGCCTTGGAATATTTTCTAGAATTTCTAACGACATTACAATTTGAATTCAAGGAGAGTCGCCATTCTGTTTTGATAAGTTGTTTAATGGCTTCTTTAGTAAACTTGTCCAACATTCTGAATACACTCCTTCGAACACAGATGCTTATCGTTCTTGCAACGGTGACAGTTAAATGATAGTGGTGACCATCTAAAACCAGGTGCGTACTTACAAAATATTTCGTATCATATGAAGTGGGTTGCTCCAAGAACGAGAGTGGGTGATTGCACGATCTGTGAGAGAGGGATCCTGGATTAAAAAAAAAAACAAATCCCAAACCTTATTGTATCACCTTACATACCATTGCTCTAAAATGACAAAAAAACACATATGAAGTTGCTATAAATACAAATAAGAACTTGATTTGGCGATGATTTACTTGTTTTCGTCTACATGAAATATTTTCTCTGTAGAATTTCACCAAGAAATAGGCTAACAACTGCAGCTCATTTATTGCTCCAAATACGGAAACCCTTGGTTGATGCTGGAGCTTTACTTGCAGTTTTTTTGGATCGTAATTTCTCTTCCCGGTCATATAATGTAAGTAATTTTGAAGCATGAGATCCAACATTGTTTCCTAGCCCAACTTGTCATACCACAATCTTGCATTTAGATGTAACGATATCTTTGATTTCTTACCTCGGTCCTATAATTGTAAACTTTTACTAGTGTTTTTTAGCACGTCTCAGCTTTTATATTGTAAAATAAAATAAAAAAGGAGTTTGGGTTTAATACCCCTTCAACAGCTCAGATAGGCTTTGTAGATTTATTTGTTCATTGTTTTTCTCGACCAAGTTGGTAGTTTGAAGGGAGAAAATAAGAAAGGAGTTTGGGTTTAATACCCATTCAACAACTGAGATAGGATTTGTAGATTTATTTGTTGTTTGATTTCATCGACCAGTTTGGTAGTTTGAAGGGAGAAGAGTTTTTGAAAAGGTTTGGTGAAAGTATTTAAGAAGTGGCTTATGGGGAAGCAAGTAGTGAAACTATGTATGCAACATACTTGAAGGCATTCCCTTTCTTTCTTTTTATTCTTTTTCAACATTTTGAATACTGTATGAACAATTTTTACTTGCTGAATTTACTTTTTAAGCAGGTGCATTTTCGGTTGAAAATGACACAAATAGCCAAACTTAAGAGAATATTAGAGTTACTAAATACTTTGGTACTATGTGTGAAAGCATGAAGACGGGTTACACTTTTGGGCCAAATGTGACAATGAAATTTAAAATAAGCATTGTACACTGTAAAATTTGATTAAGAGTAAAATGAAAAATTGTGGAGAATTATGTTGTTTTCCTAATGATGGTTTTTGCAAAAATATTTACTGTAGTACAATATGCCAATTTTCCATTAAATGAAATGTTTTTCCTTGCAAATTTTCACACATCTTAAAAAGTATGTGTGTGTTCATGTAGCATGACTTAGTTTAAAACGTGTAATTTTAATATATATATATATATATATATATATATATATATATATATATATATATATATATATATATATATATATATATATATATGAGCATGATATACATGGAGTGAGCTCATTTTTTATTATTTAAAACAATAATTTTTGATGCAAAAATATATTTTTATTATTTTTAGAAGTTGGTGAAGTAATATTTCAATTGCATTTTGCACACGTGTTCAGTAAAGTTTTTTTCAACAATTTAAATAATTTGAAAAAAAAAGTTACCCGTTTGAAGAGGCCTCGTAAATGAATATAGTGGTATTTTTTGAAAAAATTGTGTTGTGTATATTTTATGATATTGATTTATAACTTAATCTCTTTAAAATAGCTCAAAAAAAAATACAAGCATTATATTTAAATGAAATTAGATGAATGTCAAACTCATATGTGATGCAGGAAAACCCCGCTTTTACCCAAAATCTCTCCAATAGTATGCATATAAAAATGCATCCAAATAATTGCCCAAATAAAACTTCAATGTCTGGAAAATTCACACACTATCATTTGCGGAAGCTCCTCAAAAATATGGTTCAAAACCATAAACTCAACAATCTACCTTTCATGTGATTGAACCCAACTTCAAATAGTATTAGAAACTCTTATAAAATTCTTATAAAAGACTTTAACTATCCACCCACTAGCTTTCATTGCTTAATTTCCAGGTTTTTATGATGAAACCCCCAATGCTTGTCATGGCATGAGAATATTTCAATATTGTGATTTCACTTCAATAACCCATATATCCACCATACACAATGTATGCAAATCCGCCATGTTTCAACTTTTAATTAAGCCCAAGGCTTAATCCATCTCGACTCAAAAGTTCGGATTCAATTTATTAAATCCTAACAACCTTCACACCTTAATCAAATGCCATAGCATATTTGACCAACACCCATATATGAATTCAAATCTTGATAAAACCAAATGCCAATATAAAACCATGTTCTAAAAGTTCAAACCCGCAAATGAATACCACTGCATATCGATTTTATGCATTCCAATATCAATGAAGTTTATGTGAAACCTTCACGCAAACGCCATCATTTAAAAATAACATTTGGCCCACACAAAATTACTTGTCCTTCGATTCTTGTAACATACCCATTCCAGTCAACGTAATAATATATATGGCCACGGTTTTTAATACATATATGGTATAAAATGTAGCTTACCTCCATGAACGCTTACACAAATCCAATTGCGCCTTCACCTTATTCAAGTTTGACCAATGCTTCCATACATCGACCTTCTCCATCCCTGGCCAACATTGCAGTTTGATTCTTCAATTGCAGAGAGTTTGAAGAAACCTCTGTGTCCTTGACTCAATTCAGTTTCTAAAACCCGCCTTCTAACTGAACGCTTTCCTCTGCATCGACTATCCAACGCTGTTCAACAATCTCTCCTGCACGCATTCGCACCATCGCTCTATCCTTTTAGCACACCATATGCGTTCAATTATTTTCTGTGCTTTTAACATTTCCATAATCGGACCAGCACTTCCTTTTCCATTGAACTGATCAAGCTTCTTCAGCAATCCATCTTCCGTTCATCAGATGGCCTCCGTTCTTTAAAATGAACTACCAATTGCAATGCAATGCATCACAATTATTGCAGATCGATCTCTAATTGTTCACGCACCTCCATGTAAGGTCCGCTTGTACCATCGATCCCAGCACTGCAACTCAATAGAATTTTAAGGTTCCACGTCCTCATGTCCGTTGACAAGTATAACCATGCGGATTCCATTTAATTTGCAACACAAATACTGACTTTTCTATTGGTTCATCGCAATGCTCTTGCCTTCGACAGATTTCAAACATTAACTATGAGCCTTCAGATTATTGGATACCTACACCACACATCAAACTCATAACACAGTCAACATGTGCGTCTTCTAACCTGTAGCATATAATATGTCAACACAATTTAATCGGATTTTATTTCAAATTTCAATTCATGTGTCGATTTATTTATCGATTCTCATGTAACATCATTGGGCCATTAACAATAGATGTGAACAACGTTCCATTAATGCTTTCAAACTATGTGTTCACCAACTGTATGTGTCGAGTGATTAATGGATTCTCATGTTAATGTGAACAGTTCCATCATACGCTCTCTCATAGGCTTTCTCACATTGAGAATACAGCTCTTCAACGCTGTATATATTCTATATATACAATCTGCAATTTAACCAATGCGCTATGCAAACAGTGAAATCAATCTCTTCAAAGCCGATATGAAAATATCAATTTGAACTGAAATTCTATTCAATCCACTTCTAGGATGATCGATCCCTTTACTTGTGTTTTCCTCAACCAATGCAGATTTAATTCACTTCAAAGCATGAATCGATGTTAATTAAAAATCGATTCTCTTCTCATAAGCTTATTTCACAGAAATTCAACATTCTTTAAACAGGAATTAACCAAGAACATATATAATTCACACAGAAATTCCAAAACGAATTCCTCATCAATATCATCAATATAATCAATTACAAAACCCTTTTGTACATGGCGAGATTTCCAAATCAATGGCCCTTTTACAAAAGCCCATAGGCTTACAACCTTTGCTATCCAAACCTCACCTCTAATCACTCTATTCTTCTTGATCTATTTGGCCTTTGAGGCTCATTAATTTATACAAATTGAATTGAACCAATTTAGGTTCAAATCCCTTTAATCACTCAACAAAGTCCTCAAATATCTCAACACCCCTGCAATCTAGATTTTATCCCTAAAATCTTGAAACTAAATCTAACTTAAGCTCATAATTAATTCTCAAATATCTAAAATCTAATTCTCTCATGTTCTCCAAATTATTTTGGGAACATTAACAAATCCTCACAATAATTAATTAAAACTATTATTTAATCACTCAAAAATCTCATTAATATTTACATAAAATTAATATTTTCTCAAAAACATGAGACCCCTAGGTTTAATAAAAATACAAAGTATTTTTCCGAGCTAATGCTCCTGCATCAATATGCCATTGGATAGAGGATTAATTCATGAATGCAATGTTATCAACTCGTCCACTTGAGGAATAATTTATCCCTAAGTTTGCTAGGGTACAAAATGGTGTTGTACAAAATTTTGTCGAAGGGGTGCTGAAATTGTGGATTTTAGGACTTAAGAGGCTCAATCCAATGCTTAAAGCGCTCGATCGAGCGCCTAAATTTCAAATTGAAATATCTCGATCAATGGTTTCATAAACCCTTGGTCTATCCATATATGTGGTTTCCATGGGCTCGAACGAGCCTCGATAAAAAAAAAGAAAAAATGAATGATCTAAAATTAAGCTTTTACCACATTTTAAAATTCCAAATTTTATTAGAATTTTTGTTATCATGTCATGTAGAAATATTATCAAATGTAATATTGATATTAAAAAATTATTATTATTATTATTATTATTAAATTAAAAGATGAAATGATATTTGTATTAAAAAATTAATATTAATATATTTGAATACTAATATTAAATTTATTAATTTTGGGTTAATATAATATTATTAACTTTAATATAATATAAAATACTTTATATTATAATATATACTAGCACAACCACATTAATAAATGTGGTTGATATAGGCCATATGCCTCAACAAAAGAGTCATTAACACAAAAGGAGTCATACAGTTTGACTCAATATATTAATTTTATTTAACCTATTTTTTTTATAAATCTAACGTAATAAAATATATAATATTTTTAAATCTTGAAGTAATCATCACCTAAAGCTACCTTTAAATAAATAAAGCCTAAACAGTTTCAATTGGAAAACATGAAATGATCTATGTATCTTTGATGGAGGTAGCTCGAACATTAATATTTTGGAAAATTTTAGATAATATTTCCATGGAAAATTATCATTTTCCCTCGAGGTGAATGTACACCATACATTTGAAATCTTGCATTTTAAATATGTATTATATAAAAAAAATTAATTTTTTTTATGACACACACACACACACACACATATATATATTTAAGCATAATATTTAAATTGTCAAATTGTTTTAAAATTTTTGAAATATATGGGAGAGAGGGCTAAGAGGGAGAGGGGGACAAAAAAATGGAGAAATGGAGAGTAGGGGTGAGTCTTCAAGAAAGAGAGGGAGCTCGAGAGATGGAGTCAGAGGAAAATATAGGGAAGGAATAAGTTAAATACATATAGAGAGAGAAATGTGGAGAGAGAGAGGGAGTGACAAGGGAGAGAAGGAGAGAGTTTGTGTATGTTTAGGGGTGACATAGAAAGACAAAGAATGAGATATGGAGAGCAGGGGGAGAGAAAATAAGAGAGTGAGGGATATAATCAACAAATTTGCAGGACGAATCTCAAGAGAGGAAGAGAGGGAGATAGAGTGAGTGAGTGAGTGACGAGGGGGAGAGACAGAGATAGGTGGGAGAGAGGAAAGGAGAGAGGACTTGAGAGGGAGGGAGAGAGGGAGAGATGGGGTTGGAAGGGGAAAAAGGAGGAGGTAATAAGAAAGACATATAGAGAGAGAAAAGTGGAGAGAGATAGAGAGGGAGTGGGAAGGCAGATGGAGAGAGAGAGAGAGAGAGAGAGAGAGAGAGAGAGAGAGGTAATGACAAGGGAGATGGAGAGAGAGGAAGCGAGGAGAGTAGGTGAGAAGAGAGTTTGATGTAAACACATTTTGGGCTCTCTTCATTTTCAATAATTTTTATAGGGTTGATCTTGGACCTATCGGTTATGGGCCCACTAAACTCTATAGTTTCACCTTTAATCTATGCATGCATGCAACTTCATTCCATCAAACAATTGCAATGAATCAATTCATCAAGCCATCAAAACATAAATCCACAATTCACACACATAGACTTACATAAAGAAGGAATCAAATTTCATTAGTTAAACCCACTATACTATTACATAACATATTTGGGCACCTCAGCTGGCCAGATATTCGTTCTAATGGTCGTGTCTTCATACAAACACAATGTTTACAATTTATATTTTAAAATTACAATATCATGGATTATCTCAAGATCCACAATCTTCTCCATAAATATCTCAACATGATCCTCTCCACAAAGTGCTCAATATGATATTTTCCACAAATCCCTCAATGAATTCCTAATATCCCTCACAAATATTATTTTTCACACTTTTAGTCCTTTACAAAATAGATATTACCCCGCCTTTTGATATTTGTGCCTTTTAGAACTCATTCTTATTGATTTTTCAGAGGATGGGTCGATGGTCCTACATCAGACTCCCAAGGTACAAAAATTTATGACCTCCTGGTCATATCGTCTTTGGTATTATCATAACAACTTCAACTTGTGAGATGCAACATGCCTTTGCAATAACAAGTATCCACCTTTGTACATGATACCTCACCAAACTTTCTCCTCAGTTTAGGCCTTTGGAATCTTCTTGGTTATCTTCTATAGAACCATATGAGAACTCCTTGCTTTAGGATGTTGCAAATATTCTCACCTTCCTCTTTTGTCACATGCATAGAGATAACAAATCTCTTACCAAATCTTCAATCATATTGTACCTTATTTCATTACTTCTCCTCCAAACTACACACGGGAATATTTTGCGCTCTGATACCACTTGATGCAAATGAATTATGGTGTCTCTTTAGTTTCAATATTTCTATAGGGTCGATCTTGGACCTGTGGGTTATAGGCCCACAAAACTCTCTAGTTTCACCTCTAATCCATGCATGCATGCCACTTCATTCCATCAAGCAATTACAATGAATTGGTTCATCAAGCCATAAAAACACCAGCTCGTGATTCAAACACATAGAACTACATAGAGCAGAAATCAAATTTCATTAATTAAACCCACTATACTATTAGATAACATATTTGGTCACCTTGGCTAGCCAAATATGCATTTCAATAGCCATCTCTTCATACACACACAAGTTTACAATCAATATTAGAAAATTGCAATATCATGGATTATCTTAAGATCCACATTCTTCTACATAAATATCTCAACATGATCCTCTCCACAAAGCGCTTAGTGCAATATTATCCACAAGTCCCTCAATGAATTCCTAAAATCCATCACAAATATGATTTTTCACACTTTTACTCCTTTACAAAATAGATATTACCCTACCTTTTGACAATTGTGCCTTTTCAAACTAATTCTTGCCGATTTTTCATAGGATAGGTCCATGCTACTGCTTAGACTCCCAAGGTACGAAAATTTATGACCTCCTGGTCATATCCTCTCTAATATTCTCATAACAACTTCAACTTGTGAGATGCAACATGACTTTGCAATAACAAGTATCCACGTTGCTACATGATACCTCACCAAAATTTCTCTTGGGTTTGGGATTTTGGCATCTTCACGGTTCTCTTATCTGTAACCATATGAGCAATCCTTCGTTTAGGTTGCTGCAAATATTCTCACCTTCCTCTGTTGTCATCTACATAGAGAAAGAAAATCTATTACGAGATCTTCAATCAACTTGCACCTTCTTTTGCTGCTTCTACTCCAGATTATACACAGGAATATTTTATGCTCTGATACCACTTGATGCAAAAAAATTATAAGGTATATTTGTTTTCAATATTTTTATGGGTTTCATCTTGGCCCTGTGGGTTATGCGCCCACTAAAATATCTAGATGCACCTCTAATCCATGCATAAATGCAACTTCATTCCATCAATAAATTGCAATGCATCAATTCATCAAGCCATCAAAATATCAACCCATGATTCACACACATAGAATTACATAAAGTAGAAATAAAATTTCATTAACTAAATCCACTATAATATTACATAAAAACTTTGGGCACCTTCACCCACCAGATATTCATTCTAATGGCTGCCTATTCATACAGACACAATTTTACAATTTATATTAGAACATTTCAATATCATGGATTATCTCAAGGTCCATGATCTTCTCCATAAATATCTCAACATGATCCTCTCCAAAAAGAGCTCAACATTATCTTGTCCAAAAATCCCTCAACGAATTCCTAATATCCCTCATAAATTTTATTTTCACGCTTTCAGTCCTTTACAAAATAGATATTACCTTGAATTTTTACATTTGTTACTTTTAGAACTCATTCTTGCTCATTTTTCAAAGGATGGGTTTATTCTCCTACATAAGAGATATAAGGGGGGAAAAAGGGAGAGAAAGGGAAGAGAGATAGAGAAGGGGAGATGTTGAGGGAGAGGGAGGGAGATATATATAGATATGGAGAAAAAAAGTGTATGTTTTCAGGGTCGTATAGAGAGATGAAGAAGGAGAGATAGAGAGAGATAGAGATATAGATGGAAAGGGGGGGGGGGGAGAGGGAAGAAGAGAGAGATAGAGGGAGGGAGGGAGAGATATATAGATATGAAGAGAGAGAGCATGTGTGTCTTGGGGGGTGAGATAGTGAGACAAAGAACTAGATATGGAGGGAGATACCATTATGTATGGAGGGGGGAGAGAAAAGGAAGAAAATTTCTTGCACTAGATGCATTGATTTCTATGTATAGATGTTGTTTTCTAATCATATTTGATTTATTTCATTAGATGCATTGATTTCTGTATATATGTTGATTTATAATTCTATTCCATTGCTTGCATTAGATGCATTAATTTCATTAAAGATCTTAATTTATAATCTTGTTTGATTGAGTTTGCATTAGATGCATTGATTTCAATGTAGACGTTGGGCCACTAATTTGTCTTATTATTATCACTTCTTAACATCCATTTCATCCATTTCTAATGTTATTTTCTCACATTATTTATCATAATTTATTATATAATTCCATTTCATAATTATTTATGCTCTTTTGGATAAGTAATACTTGTTCTCCTTTATTTTAATAGATTTATGAATATTATGCATGATTTTGCCAACGATGTTTTGTTAATGAATTTTTTATAACATCACTCACAATTTTAGCCTCCAAGATCTCTTCTAGATGGCAGATTTGATATTCAACTCATAATTAAATATTCCAACTCAGAAATTTGCTGGGATAACAAGAGACAATTTTGCGTTGAACGTTTTGGGCAAATGGAGTATAATCCTGAAAATCTGAGACATGGGTTTTGTGTAGAATGGACCAAATTAGTTTTCCTATGAGAATTTTTCCCAAATTCGGTCTTGATTGAGAGAAATGCAAGCTTATTTGAAGGAAAAGTTTTTATATTTTCTATTGTGGCCATTTTCGAAATTGCCCCAATTGTAATTGCCAGATTCGACTTGTGTCTGCTGAATCATGATGGAAAGGTATTTCAGATCTCCTCTTGCTTATTGAGATTTTGTAATCAGTCTATTTTCCTTTTGTTTTTTGTATATTTAAAAGGGCACAAATCAGAGAGGAGGGAAAGATAATGCATAGAGGTTTGGCTACGCAAGGAATTGAGCTGTGTAACAAAACATTATTTTATCAAGTTAATGTAAGTTTAATTTCCTGTTACTTCTGTGAGTTGTGAGCATATCGCAGCCCTGATCAAAGATTTGGGCCCACTCTCTGATCAGGTGCTACATATTTCCTGTGTGTTGTTATTTATATTTCATGTTTTGAATAATTTTCAATTGTCGTGACAGTAGACGTATTTGCTGATACTCATATTGTTGTGAATGAATTGTAAGCTTTACGATTTATTATTGCCATTTCTTTATTTTGTTGTTACAAATATTTTTTACTTTTTTAAATTATTGAATCCATGATTGATATCATAACTGTGGTATTTTCATCTGCATATATTTTGCGCGTTAGCCTTGCAATAACGAATACACCCGAATTGATAATTAATGTGGGAAAGGGTTTGGATAATTATTCCACATGGACACCAACATTTTGGCAGAGGCTAAAAAAGGTGCAAGAACACGATTCATATTGATATAAGGATCAATCTCTCATCTTAGGGAGGGAAATTCTACACTTCTCTAGGTTTTGAGCGTAGTTGTTCTGTTTTCTTTTCGATAGATTTCTTGGGAACCAATGTCTCGTCCTAGGGAGGGAAATGCTATCCTGCTCTAGCTCTTGAGCATTAGTTGGTTTCTTTTTCTTTGATTTTCTTTCTGCTGATTTCTTAGGGCCCAATCTCTCATCTTGGGGAGGGAAATTCTGTTGTGCTCCAGGTCCTGAGGGTTAGTTACCTTATTTTTCTTTGATTTTATTTCTGCTGATTTCTTAGGGCCCAATCTCTCGTCCTGGGGAGTGAAGTTTCACCTTGCTGCAAGTCTTGAGCCTTAAGAATTGTTTGATTTTTTTTCCCTTCCTTTGGTTCTATGAATAGATATCTAAACAAAAAGGAAGAGGAAGATCCCCAAAACCCACACGATGAAGTCAAGGAAGAAAGCATCAACACAATCTACAACCTAGTCAAGGAACTTCACGATGTGACAAATATGGGAAATCAAGACTATATTAAAGGTTTGTTTCACTATTTTGTTCGCTTGCAACATCACTCCACACTTTAGCAACTCTTGGCACCATCCTTAACAGGGGATTTGGTCTATCATACACGTGTATTTATTAACATACATTTCTCAAATACGGGTATGTGCATACTTGAGGCCTTATTTTGAAAACAAATTCATTGGAAGTACTCTTATATGTAATTTTATTTTATTTTTCAAAGTAGAGTAGTGTAGAATATAGAATGAATAAAGAGATAAATAAATAAATTTCTTTATATGGAAAAATAGTTGTTTATTTTGCAACACACTGTTTAACATCGCTGATTAATATTCAAATTTATTTATGTATGTAGATGTATTATATTGAAAATAAAATTTCTACAAACAATCATATTCATTTTTATCACCTTCTTAGAAAATTTCCTTGATTATCATATCTTATGGCTTGTGGGCTTGATAAAAATCAATGAAAACACAATCGGGACAGTCATGTTTTGAGGGACCAAATGGGAATATTTTCAAGACGTTTTTCTATCATACGTATCCCTTCATGTCTAATTTATAACCCAATTGGAATCACTTGATTTGGATTTGAATCGAAAACGTTCTGACCAAAACATTGACATGATGTCTAGTAGGCAGCTAAGGAATAGAGTTGGGACAACCCATTTTTGGAGGCATAAATGAATAGATTTTGGAAACCTGCTTCTATGGTATGTTCCCCTATGAATATAGTTTACAATGAAATTTTAATCACTTCATTTCGATATTTTATGAGAAATTTATGACCACAATACTTACTGTTTATCGTAAATCAGCACTCTTAAAACTTTTTTTTTTTTTCCAGCTGTTCATTAGTGTATTTAACCCATCAATTATTCATGCCTTAAAAACATGTTTCTATTGGAGATACATAAATAAATATACTTTAATTTCCAATTTTAATTAGTTCAATCTATCATCGAACGTAAAAGTTATGCTTAAAATGTCAACTGTTTTTCTGAGTTGGGAAATTGAAAATGGCTTTGTTATGCAGGTTGTTCTAACGAAATTTGACATATCATATCATGGAATTTTAAAAATATCTTTCTATTGTTGATATATATTTGAATTAAATTTCATTTGGCTTTTGAATCACTCAAATCAAACGAAAAACAAATAAGTTATGATTGAAACACTGTTGGTTAGTATGGTCGACCACTGCTCTCCCGCAGGTGACAAATATATATTTTTTTATTTATCCTTCTGTGGATTTGGTTTGCAGAGTGTATACTTGTTATTTTTTGCATATGTATTGGATTATGAGAGCTTGATCACCTCTCTTTTTCCAAGATTTCAAGTTTTTTTTTCTAAGTAAAACTAATTCTATTATGTATAAAAGTTACTAGTACAAAACTGCCACAGTGTCAGTTGTGAGAGCCTGACCACTGGGCTTGATAAACAAGCTAGTCAAAGAGAGTCTGGACCTCCCTAAATGGGAAACCAGTCCTTTTAACAAAAATTCCTTGGCCGCCCTTGAAAGGGAAACCAGCCTTCAGTTCATACATGACAAAATAACATAGAAACAAGTACTAAAATTAACAATCAGCCTTTTCAAATGAGCCTTGAGGCGAGAAAGCAAAAAATTTATGCAGGAATTGAACAGAAAAACCTGGAGAGTTTGACAATCACTGTTCATGAGCCGGAGAGAAAGGTTCCTCGACAATCCTACATCCATAATCATTGCTGCTGTCGTCCTTTCCTGCATTGAGAGCGTCTTCCATGTCGGAGTGTTCATCCTCCTTTCTCAGCACGTTCTAGGGGGGGAGATTGGAAGCTGCAGGTAAAACCACCTCGCCGGGGAAGCTTGAGACCTGAGGAGGCAGGGGAGTGGTAGAACGGGTCGGAGCAGGGTTGGGGATCTCTTAACGGAGTGTTAAAGTGATAAAATCAATAAGAATGGGTCTATTCCTGGAGCATTCGAACCGAAGTTCAGCACGCTGGGAGGTTTACCGAATGGTGGGACGAACAGTCTCATGAGAGACAGGAGAGAGAGCACTGCTAGAAGGAATAGAAGCCGAGTGAGGGGAAGCTGGAGAAGCACCAACATTTTCCTGGAGGTGACCCCGCCCTCTTCCTCTGTCGCCTCGCATAGCTTGTGACTGTACATGCTCCTCATCAGTAGAGGAAGATCCGGAGGAAGAGCTGAGAGAAGGATGGTGATAATTGGTAAGGCCCGTACTGATACCACGCCGGCACCACATTCTCTGGCGGAGTCGAGGCATGGAGACAGGGGCGGGGAGATGGAAACTAGAGCCAAATGGACAGACTGAGAATGAAGGAGCCTGAAGAGTGGAATTGACACCACTGAGAATTGTCGATTGAGCCCGAACAGGAGGGTCCAGGCCACTGCAATGATCAGCCCAAACACTGTGAAGAGGAATTGCGCTATAGAGGGGACTGTGGGAGAAGTGATACCCGGGAAGAGGCTTCAAGCATGCAAGTAAGGTACAGTGACGTCCAGTATGCGTTCTCGCACTGGAGTCTGCAAAACCAGGAGGACATTCACCGCGGAGGGGAGACAGAGATCCGCCACAGCAAGCACCAACATTCGAACTGTCCCGAATGAGCGCCATGACCAAGAGAACCACCATATGAAATCGAGTAGTGAGCCGATCAAGGGAATTAACTTATGCTCGAGCTGGCGAGTTATTGCGATCATAAATGCTGGTACAGGGAGCCATATGGGCTTCCCATGCGAGCTCCTTTGGGAGCTGCGCAGGGACCCATGTCCCATCAAACAACTCAAGCATCTGCATCTGGAATGGAACAGTCTTTGTGCACCTGCATGGTGCAATTCTGTAGCATTTCTCCGTCATGGATAATGGTGAGAGGGCCATGAGTGAGAGTGCTTGTGCTGTCCATTCCAAAATTGGCCAAGAGGTCTGCAACTTTGTTGCCTTCTTGTTTGACATGAGTGAATGAGATTGCCATATTGCTTGTCAGCCAGTTGCTGATCCTTTCAATTCTAGCAGCAAAACGTCAGCTGTGGGCTACCTTTGCGGGATTGGTACCCCATAGGAGCTGGTTGACCATATTGATGAGAACTTGAGAGTCTCCTTCAATGATAATTGGAAAGAAGTTGTAATGATGAGTGAGGCAGAGACCTTGCCAGAGGCCTTCTAATTCAGCCGAGTTATTACTATCCCATCCAATTGATCCATGTTACACCATTTTTTGGTCATCTAACCTATTATCATTAGATGGACCCAAGTACACCATGTAAGACCAATTTTATCCTAAGTAAAATTGCTTTCACTATGTAAAATAACTTAATAAACCATATTTATTAGGTTGTTTATGGTCTAAACAGGAAACCCCAAAAGGAAATATTAAACAAACCTATTTTGTTTGATTTTCCTCATGGAATAATTAATTAAACCATAATTTAATTATTATTCCTAGTCATATTTAACCCAAAACAAAGAAATTAATTAGATAAACCTTTATTTATCTTATTATTTTCTAGGAATAATTATTTAAATCTTATTTAGATAATATTCCCACAAATAATTAAATAAATCATTATTTATTTGATTATCCTTCAACCACTTCCTTAAAAAGATAAATAAATCATTTATTTATTTATTATTGACAAATAAAGGGATTTGACCCAAGTCAAATACTTTTTCCCTCAACAAATATAATAAAATATTCCATAAAAAGTGGATCTAGATTTGGTTAACATTATTTTAATTATGCACCAAGATCTAGAATGACCCAATATTTTGTTATAAATAGGAGGGTTTTTCCTACCATTCTTCACCTTTTGTTGCCTATTAGATCACTCTGGATCTATACACTTGGTCACATTTTTCTACATTATTTTGTTGTGTGAGCTCCCTTCGAGTTCTATCTTTGTCTGGGTTTTCTACACCAACAAGAGAGAGATTCTAGATCTGAAGTGCTGAGGACTTCCAAGAACCCATCCCATTGAGGAGAATTGGATACACCTTCTTGTTTTCCTCCCAGGTGCCCTTAATACAAAAATTCTTTCAAAAAATTGTTCTTGTCTTGTCTATTGGATATATGGAGCAAACCCTTCTTTTTACTTCTTAATGTCTTTCTATGCATAGATCTGGTTTTTTGTAGCTCTTTTCTTGATCAACTAACTATAGATCTGAAGATATTGGCAGCCACTTTTGATGTTAGGGCTATTAGTTATGCGTAGCTAAAGTGGTATTTTTTCGTACACTTCGACAAAGGATTCATACTAACAATCCATAGTAGATGTTTTGAATTTCTCCCTTTGAGTTTCTAAAAATGCCACCAAAACCTGCTTGACCGAGATTTCCTCTGGAAGCTCCATCGAAATTTAATTTGAAAACCCCATCAGGGGGTGGAGACCACTGCATAGGAGTATCAAGGGCTGCCCTGTTCCTGATAGTTGGAGTAAACACAATTTTGAGATTCCAATTTTGCCAAATGGAGATTTCTTTGGGATGTTTCGGATAATCATCTTCCTGCCAGGATTGGAGATCCAGAGATTCCTGGAGGTTGTTGCTAATGGTGGTCCAAATGGAGTCCAGAGTAGAAGCCTGATTTTTAAAAATTCGTTTATTTCTTTCCTTCCACAGAGACCAGAAAAGCAGGCTAGGAAGAAGCTGCCAGAGGGCATTAAGAAGGGAGGAATTGTAAGGGCGTTTTGGCCAATTGTGAAGAATGTTTTTTATGTCTTCTATGTGTTTGTTCCTTTGGCAGCGAAAGCTGCACTTTTCCCATAAGGTATTGGCTAAAGGGCAGAGCAACATGAGATGTTGGATAGTTTCAGCACTTTGATGGAAATTAGGGCATTGAGAAGGTCCTATGAAACCCCGTTTGATCAGATTGTCCCAAGTGATTATTCTTCTATGGCTAAGGAGCCAGAGGAAGGTAGAAATCTTAGGCCAGGTGTTTGGACTCCAAATCAAAAGCTAGAGAGAATCACTAGGGAGCGGAGAGGGATGCATCAGAGAGTAGGATTCTTTCGTTGTGAACATACCTTTCGTTGTATAACCCCATCTAATAATGTCTGGGTCCTCCGAGCTTCTAATTTGCCTTCGCTGAAGTTCTTTGCTGAGAGCTTCCCAATCAGTGCCTTGAGCTTATGGCGCTATGTGGTGTGAGGGCTTCCATTGCCTGAACCCGTTACGATATAAGGGTAGCCACTGATTATAGACCTTGTCTTCTATTGCGTCTCTGTTGTTTCCCAAATTGATTTGAGAGTAAGTTTCAAGAAGCTTTGGGTTTTGCTGCTAGGAATCGGACCAGAACCTAGCCAATTTTCCATTACGAATTTCCCAGAAACTATGTTGATGTATGAGCATGTGGTGCTGCTTGGCTGCATTCTAAACAAGAGAACGTGGTTGCTCAGGAGCGAGCCTTATTAATTCTGCCGAAGATCTGTTGTTGGTATATTTAGCTGTCCATAGTTTATCCCAAGGAGTATGTGTGTTGGAAATCCATTTCCACCAAACACGAGCGGCCATGACCTCGTTGTTGTGCATGGGGTATCTAAGGCCAAGACCGCCTGCTTCCTTGGGAGTACATACAATATTCCAATTGACCAGGGCCCATTTTCTATTCCGACCAGAGGATCCCCAAAGGAAGTTGCTTTGCAGAGATTTTATTTGCTTGAGAACCCATTTTGGGGCAGCCAGAACAGAAAATAGGTAAAGGGGCATAGATTGCAGCACTGCTTTGATGAGATTGAGTCTACTAACCAATTTGAGAGATCTGAAGGTCCAAGATGAAAGCCTAGATTCCATTTCTTCAAGTAGCCGGTTCCAGGAAGAGTGCCTGATAGTAGAATCTAGAAGAGGGGCGCCAAGGTATTTGTCAGGGACAGTAGCAACAGAAAAACCAAGAATGCGAGCGATATTGGCTTGGGTGAGAGGAGGAGTATTGAAGAAAAAAATTTGAGATTTGGATTCATTGATAAATAACCCAGAGGCTTTAGAAAAAAGGTTGAGAATGGCTTTGAAAGAACGGGCTTCTTGAACGGAAGGATGGCCAAAGAGCATATTATCATCCACAAATTGCTGGTGAGTGGTGACAGGGGCTCCATGAAGAGAGATGCCTCACAAATGATGATTGCGAGCCTCGTTGTGAATTAATCGGCCAAGGCCCTCGCCCATGAAGACAAAGAGGAAAGGGGAGAGAGGATCCCCCTGCCTGATTCCTCTAGAAGGAAAGATAGGGGGAGAAGGAATCCCATTAATAAGAATAGAGAAAAAAGAAGTAATGAGGCTCATTATCCATCTGATCCACATTTGATCGAATCCAAAAGCACCTAAAATTTGTTGTATGTAATTCCAATTCAGTCTATCAAAGGCTTTGGATAGATCGATCTTGAGGAGCATACCTGGCTTCTTGTAGACTTTTAAGGAGTGTATAATCTCATGAGTTAAAATTATACCATCCAAAATTTGTCGCCCTTCCACATATCCTGTCTGCTCCGACGATATGAGAAGCGGAAGGAGCGGCTTGAGCCTATTGGCAATAACTTTGGAGATGACTTTGTAAATCATGTTACAAAGAGAAATAGGTCTGAATTTTTTCGGTTTGCTGGGTTGCTCCTCTTTTGGTACCAGCGCAATGAAAGTGGCATTGAGGGAGGGCAAGAGCCAATGCATGGTTCTTGATTCCTCAACCAGTTGCCAAACTTCATGTTTGATTAGATCCCAGAAATATTGAAAGAAATTGGAAGTAAAGCCGTCAGGTCCCGGAGTGTTACCATCCTTGAACTGCGCCATAGCTGCATCCACTTCTTGGGGGGAGACAGGGCATAGAAGCATTTGATTATGCTCAGCCGTGACCAAGTTGGGTATAAGCTGCTTGATTTGGTCTATAACTGGCTGTCTATTGACCTGAAGTTCTTGTTGGATGCCCTTAAAATAATCCACGATTTCCTTTTCCATATCGTCATGCTTCTCCATCCGCTCTCCTTGCTGATTGGTGATGTGGCTGATTCTGTTTTGCATTCTTCGTTGGATAGTTGAGCTGTGGAAGAATTTGGTATTTATTTCGTCTTCCTTTAGCCAACTGATTCTTGATTTTTTCCTCCAGAGGATCTCCTCTTGTTTATATCTATCTACCTTTAGTGATGATTTCCTGTTGCACTTCATTCATTTTTTGCTCAAGGATCTTATTTTCCAAAAATATATTCCCAAAGACTGTCTGATTCCAATTTTTGATCTGACCTTTGAGGAACTTGAGCTTTTGCTGAAACTGGTACATTTTGGAACCCTTTGGCAGTTTAAAACTCCTCCAATCAGCGTGTATCATTTCTTTGAAGGATGAATGAGTAAGCCAGAAGGATTCAAATCTATACGGCCGCTTTTGATGAGTCCCTATATTTTTCCATTGAAGCAGAATGGGCCAGTGGTCCGAGCCAGCAAAGGGCAGAATTGAGCCTGTGATGTCCCCACCCACATGTATGGCATTGTCCGATATGAGGAATCGATCTAATTTTGAAGCTATTTGCTGACCTCCCGCTCTTCTGTTGTTCCAGGTGAATATGCCGTTAGAGAAAGGTATATCAATGAGCCAATTGTTATTGATGAAGTTTTTGAAGTGGGTACATTTTGGATCGAGTCTATTCCTTCCTCCAGATTTTTCATCCATCCTAGTGATCATATTAAAATATCCTTTAATGATCCAAAGGGGATGGGATCTATTCGAATGGAGATGCTCCAAAGTGTTTAAGAGCGCTAACTTACTAGCCTAATCTTGAGGAAAATAAACATTGGACAGATGCCCGTGTATGTTAGTACCAATAGGATGGAAGGTAGCCTGGATGAGGTTGTGTGCTGCATGAAAATCGGCGAGCATCATGGATTGTGTATCCCAGGCTATTGCAATTCCTCCTGAGAATCCAGAGGCATCCATTGCTACCAAGCTACTACTGGGCCAAGCCTTTGATAAGATTGAGCCAAGCATTTTACTGTTGCATTTAGTTTCCTGAAGAAAGAGTATTTGAGGCTTCTCTTTCTGAATCATGTTCTTAATCATCCTGTACTTCCCTGGGCTGTTAAGCCCTCTTACATTCCATGAGACTAAATTCATGGGGAACTATTTGCAAGCGGTTTGAAGAACCGTGTTAACTTGGGATAACGCCCTGAATCCACCAGCATCTCCCCAAGCATGATGGTGCACTGCCAATCTGGTTTTCTACCTCTCTTCCTAGTTTCCTTCAGCACTTTCAGGCTGTCCCAATGACTGCCTGGCTGAATACCCAATTTATTTTTCTATTGAACTTTAGAGAGAGCTGCCTCTAATGATTCTATTTGTCGAGGATTGATCTTGTCAAATTATTTTCTTCTGCAAGCATCTTCTAGGCCTATGAGATCCAGTTCTCCTAGATCAAAGCCTTCTGAATCGTCCTCCATGTGGGTAGACTGAACATTTTCCAGAGAATCTTTACTGTCCTGAGTGGGGTTGGAAGGATCCCCATCTATGTCCATGAGATTAGGGTCCCAAGTCACCTGCTTTTTCTTTGAAGAGGGGTTGGAATCTGAGAGGGCTACATATTGCGGCTCAGACTGAGAGGGCTCAGAGGTAGCAGGGTTGGGCTGAAGCGAGGGGGAGGCAGAAGGGGCTGAGGGAGTGAGAGAGGTAGGGGTAGTGTCGCTCTGAGGGTCATATTGAGAAAGAACGGAAAATCTATTGCTGGTGGATGGGGCAGTAGTAGAAGTGCTAGGTTTTTTCCTGGAAGGAGTGGATTTCTTGTTATTTATTCTTCTGGAGGGAACTTTAGTAAACCCATTTGCTTCTGTTTTATCTCCAGCTTCTTGACTCTTGGTCTGAGCTATTAGAGGGAAATCTCTGAAGAGGTGTCCATGGGCATGGCACCTTCTGCAACGAAAAGGAACATGTTCGTAATCTAGCGGTTGTACCCATTCAAAATCATCATGAAATAAGCTTACCGCGTCTGGTAGGGCATTGTCCAGATGCATGTAGATGCATATTTGGGCATAGGAGGTATACCTTCATAGCTTAGTTTCTTCTGTTGTCTTTATGAACTCTCCTAACCCTCTTCCAATCTCCTGAAGTGATTCCTCATCCCAATATTCAAGTGGCAGCGAGTATAGACGAATCCATACCAGTGCCCAATTGAAATTTTCTTGGTCTGGGTTGAATCTTTCAACCCAGTTCCTAAGATATAGCCCTGCCGAGTTGAAAAAATAGGGGCCCTCATCCATTACCTTGTTTCTGTCCTTGATGCAGTTAAAAATAGCTGTGAAGAAGCCTTTCAGACCCAGTTGTAGAGTAACGTATCCCTTGGGCTTCCATTTGGACGCAATCCATCCTTGTAAGGCTTTTTCAGTTGGCCAAAACCCAATAAATTTCCCAATGAGGGCATGATCCCTCATGTACTGAATTTTGGTGTTGATACGATGACTTGGAAAGTCAATTTTGGGTCTATCTGGAGCTATGGGCTTGCAGGTGGAAGAAGTGGCCTGCGGCAGATCTGTTTGTTTTGCAGAGGTCGATTTCTGAGTCGCCTTAGTCTCCTGCTTGTTGTCAGAATCATTTTTTCTCAAATCGGGCATTCCTTCATTTCCGCCTTCATTTATAGGGCCGACCGCGCCCCCCCCGGCTGGGTGCCGCTATACTTGTGTGCAGCGCTTTGCTGATTGTGGAGGACAGTACCGTCAATGCTTAACCGAGTTGAAGAGATCGCTAGGGTTTCGAAAAAGAAAGAGAATGGTTAACCCTAGCCATTTTCCTTGCTCCCCCCAAGATTTCATGTTTTATTGTAGGTAGACACTCATTTTTTGTAGGTCCTAGGAGAATAAATCAGCTCAATTTATGAACAAGTGATTCTTGAAGACAATGATAATGAAATATTTTCAAAGACGTTTCCTCACACGGAGAAAACAAAATGAATAATTTTTATCACTTAACATATTTATAACATGAGAAATAGGGAATTTATTTCCATTTAAAGATCCAAGTCATTTTCGAAAAACCATTTTTCCATTCATTCACCATTCACAAACAACATTGCTGCAAAAAAAAAATCATAAGCATTGTAACTTAAGTTATTTATTTATGTTAGGGCACTATATTACTAGTATAGTCCTTTATTGTTGTTAGTGTAACCCCATTATTGTTATTATTGTACCCTTGTAACCCCCATATTGTTATTATTGTGTCCTTAAATTATTATTGTTAAGTAGGCTAGGATTACATTGTGGCCCCACTAGGATTATATTGTGGCCTCATGGACTCCTATATATAGAAAGGAGGTTTTGTAATTTGAATCATTCAAGCATTGTTCATTCATGTAATGTATTGGAGGTTGCCCCCTCAAAGTGACTTATCTCTAAGGCGTTCATATCTCTTTTCTTCTCTTTTTGGAGCTGGTTTCACAACATTTGGTATTAGAGCTTTGAGATTCTAGGGTTTGGCTGCTCCAAACAGGTCAGTGTGGAATTTGCACTATAAATTTTTTTCTACGAAGGTTCAGAATCTGAAATTTTTAGAGTGTGAAGCCCAAATCCCGAGGAACATCATCACAAAATTTCAGATCTTGGTTTGCAATATTTTAGGAGATGTGATCTATGCAAGTTAGTTCATTTTGCAGGCTCCTGAATTTAACCTAAACAGGTCATCGTGGTATTTTCGTAATATCATTTTTCTACGAAGGTTTAGAAGCTGAAATTTTCAGAGTGGGAAGCTGCAATCCTGAGGAACATCTTCAAAAAATTTCAGATATTGGTTCACAACATTTTCGGAGTTATGATCTGTGGAATTTAGGGATTTTTGAGGCTTCTGAATTTTATCTCAAAGAGGTGATCGTGGGAAAATATTCATAGATATCTCTCTAAGCATCAAATTGGAATGTTGTAAAAAGTGGCCACAAGTACACAGACTTTAGTTTTATCTCTATCAATTTTAGAGACAAAGGATGAAACGGTGACACGTGGAAAGTCATGCAAGTTCACTCTACTGAACCAGTCCAAAATTGGGTCATTGTGGTAGATTGGACATTACTTTGCCTTGAAGAATCCAAATCAGATCAGACCTATGGCATTTGAAAGAAGCTTCAAAGGGCTATTATAGGGCTGAATTTCAGATATTGAGGATCCGCGATTATAGAGATAATTCAATTTCAATATCGAGCTCCTCAAAAGAAAGTAAAAGGTGTGTGTGTTTTTTTTCTGAATTGCATAAATCTTGTTTGAAGAATCAAGTTGAATTGATTCCAAGGGAATATTGTAGAATAGATATCAGTATTGGATTCTAAAATGGCCCCTAAAAAGAATTCAACACTCATTAAGCCTTTAGAAAGCTCTACTATGACTCATGAATATGAAGAATGGCTACTTGACATATCAAAATTACAAGAGCAAGTGCAACAAATTTCGCTCTCGCAAAGAGCAACAAAAAATGACATGGAAGTTTTGAAGAAGGGCATGGAAACTAAGATGGATGGTTTGAAAAAAGGCATGGAATCTAAGATGGATGGTTTGAAGAATGGCATGTAATCTAAGATAGATGGCACGGAAGCTAGCATGGAATCTAAGATGGATGGCATGGAATCTAAGATGGATGACATGGAAGCTAAGGTCGATGAGAAAATGGAAAACATGAAGAATGATCTAAAAGAAGACATGGAAGGTTTGACAAAGTTGATACAAGAAATGTTTCCTAATGGTGAAAAGATAGTAGAGGAAACCCATGATGAGAACAAAATAAATGTTAATCATGATTTCATAAAATCTAATGTTGGTGGGAAGAACCACCATATTCCAAAAATGGATATGAGGAAGTTTGATGGAAAGGATCTTGTAACATGGATACTATAGATGGAGCAATATTTTTATCTCCATAATGTGCAAAACACACAAAATGTATGCATTTCAACTTTACATTTAGAACAAAATACATTTGTATGGTATCGATGGCTTTGCTCCCGTAAAAAAATTGTCGCTTGGTCAATTTTTACAGAGGAAATGATAGTACATTATGAGGATACAAAGAGCAACACCTTCTTTAGTCAATAGATAAATCTCAAACGAAAGGGTTTAATGGGGGAGCACATTGAGGACTTCCAAAAATTGAATATAAGGGTAACTGATATTCCAGAGGAACACATGATTGATCTCTTCACAGGTACTTTAACGGATAACATCCAACATGAAGTTCGCGTTTTGGAACCTGATTTATTGGAGAAGGCATTCAGGTTGGCAAGAAAAATTGAATGTAAAATTATGGTGACAAGGAAGCCTACCACTCACTTCTATAAAGAGGGAAGAGTTGCTACTCCTAGATTTCCACAACCTTCAAGGTTGACACCACAACAATTGGAAGAAAAAAGTGAAAAAGGGCTTTGTTGCAGTTGTGATAGAAAATACACTAAAGATCATAAGTGTGCTGAGAAGAAATTATTTTACATAGATTGTGAAGAGGAAGAAGAAAATGAACAAGAAGAGGATATACACTAGGAACCAACCCAAAAAGAGGAAGAAATGAGTCCGACCATGTCATGTAATGCATTGGCAGGAATTACCACTCAAACTATCAAGATAGAAGGACATATCAAGAAGAAAAAGGTAATAGTGTTGATTGATTTAGGTAGTACCCATAATTTTATTCATTGTAAGGTAGCCAAGGAATTGAATTGTTTCCTATAACCAACACCAAAATGTCAAGTGATGGTTGCAAATGGAGGAACTATAAATTTCTCAGGAAAATGCCATAATATCAAGTTAACCATGGGGGAATATGTATTGAATATTCCAATGCTTTCCATTCCCATGGGAGGTGTTGATGTTGTACTAGGAGTACAATGGTTACAATCTTTGGGGATGGTAGCTTTCAATTTTCAAGAACTTTTCTTGAAAATTTTTTTAGAAGGAAAATAAGTCGAATTACGGGGTATTGCAGGGAAGCCGAGAAAGATAATAAGCTCTAATGTCATGACAAAGCTTCTAAAGAAAGAAAAATGAGGCATAATTGCACAATTACGCTCACTAGAAGTTCCAACATCAAAATCATCTATTTCTGTAGATCTCCAAAAAGTCTTGGACAATCATTCCAAGGTTTTTGAAACTCAAAAAGGACTCCCACCTATTCATGAGCATCATCATGCTATTCATTTGATTCCAGAAAGTGTTCCTCCAAAAGTCAGGCCTTATAGATATCCTTATGTCTAAAAGAGCAAAATTGAACGTATGATTGCAGAAATGTTAGAGGCGGGTATAATTCAACCTATTCAAAGTTCTTTCTCTACTCCTGTAGTATTGGTACACAAGAAGGATGGATCATGGTGCATGTGTCCAGATTATAGGGAGCTCAATAAGCTCACCATTAAAGATAAATTTCCCATTCCTGTGATTGATGAATTATTGGATGAATTACATGGAGTAATTTATTTTACCAAGTTGGATCTTCGTTCAGGATATCATCAAATTAGAATGAAGACTGAAGATATTCCAAAAATAGCATTTCGAACTCATGAGGGTCATTATGAATTTTGGTCATGCCTTTTGGCCTTACCAATGCACCTTCTACATTTCAAGGGTTGATGAATTCCATTTTCAAACCCTTCCTTAGAAAATTTGTGCTAGTATTTTTTGATGATATACTAATCTACGACAAGTCTTGGAAGGATCATGTTCAACATGTTGACAGGGTGCTCAAACTATTGCAGGAGAAACAATTATATGCAAAAACATCCAAATGTTTCTTTGGAGTACAAGAGGTGGAATATCTGAGTCATATTGTATCTCACGAGGGTGTTAAGGTAGACCCTAACAAAATTAAAGCCATTAAGGAATGGAAAGTCCCCACAACCATAAAGCAGTTGCGAGGATTTCTCGGGTTAACATGGTATTATCGAAATTTTGTTAAGAATTATGGGAGAATAGCAGCACCTCTAACAACATTATTGAAGAAAGATGCATTTTCATGGACTCCTGAAGCAACTAAGGCCTTTGAACATCTTAAAGAGGCAATGCGCCTAGCACCAGTCTTAGCTATGCCAGACTTCACAAAAACCTTTATTGTGGAATGTGATGCCTTAGGAAATGGAATTGGTGTTGTTTTAATGAAAGAAGGAAGACCCATTTCTTTTGAAAGTCATCCAATCAAAGGAAAGTATTTACAGAAACCTATTTATGAGAAGGAAATGTTAGCAATACTGCATGCACTAAAGAAATAGAGAACTTACCTAATGGGAATACATTTCAAGGTAAAAACTGATGATGATAGTCTTAAACACTTTTTGGAACAAAGACTATCTTTAGAAGAGTAGCAAAAATGGGTCACAAAGATGTTGGGTTATGACTTTGAAATAATATACAAAAAAGGGAAGCTAAATGTTGTTGCAGATGCACTCTCAAGAAAGAATGAAGAGGTGGAAGCATTACTTTGTGCGATTTCTATTATCCAACCAAATTGGATAACTGAAGCAAGAGAAGGATGAAGATATGTGGACACTCATTCAAAAGTTGCAACAAGATCCTAGTACATCTGATACATTTAGTTGGAAAAATGATTCCTTATGGTACAAGGATCGCTTATATCTTTGTAAGAATTCCCAACTAAAACAAAATATTCTTTTGGAATTTCACACTTCTCCTTTAGGAGTGTCGAGTGCATAAAAGGTATCTTTTTAACACCTATTTATCTCACATTAATTATCAATCCAGGAGCGACTTTTTATTTCAAGAGTGTACTCTGTCTGAGGTAGCAATTTATCCAAGAGTAATGTCTTGCAATATGTAGTACAATTTTTGAGAAACCAGAGTAAATGGATGCTTGTAAAGAAATCTAATTACAGTAACATAAGTGGAAATGCTCTGAAACCTTAATTAAACCAATCTGCAAAACATCGATCAGGGATACAGTAGCAATAACTCCTTCCCTTAGAAATCGATGCAAGATAACCAATCTGGGAACTTGGAACCAATAACCATTTTCCTCTACAGTTGGTGATCTTAAAGCAATCGAAATGAAAGCAAAATCAATCTTCGTGCTGATCATAATAACTGAAAGGAACAAAATCTGGAAACTAATGAATTGAAACTGAACAACACATTGAAATTGAACATCAATGTAAATGAATAACAAACTAAAACTAGAAGAATCGAACAACAAATATTAACTCATGGAATTGAACAAAAAAACTCTATTAAACAGTAAATCCTATTGAACAACAAACTGAATAGCGAAGATTTGTATCTGCACTTTGAAATGAACAGCAGTTAAATGAAACAGCAAATGGAATGGAACATCAAATGCCGAACAACGAAGCATAACAAGATAATTAATTCGAGGATTAAGATTCTTGTTAAATGGGGAAGGAATGACAACGAAATCCATTATAAGAAAACAGTAAAGTAAGATAGAACCAATATCACTTCCACGAATTCAAGGATGTTCTAAGTAAGGAAATATGTTGTCTCAATTAACCCACATTGTAAGAAATAAGATTCAGATCATACAATAATGAAATAACTCATAAATAGAGCGCGTAATACATAAAGACAGTAAAATGATAAAAACTAATGAAATAAACTCACAGTAACATGCATGTAGCAAATCGATCACACACTACAGGAATTGGAAATATAACACAAAGGAGAAGTTCACACTGCTAGGGGTCGAGCCCTAAACCACCAGCAAGGACTACTCAAGCTACTTCAGATGATGCAAATGGAACAAAAACTTCAATTAATCAGTAAACTGGAGTAGCATTACAATGGAATCGTGCTTTCAATAACACAGCTTTTGATTAAGTTTACAATTCACAAAAGAAATAACTATGATCCATCCCCTCTCTTTTACAAATGTCTCCTTTTATAACCAAAGAGAGGAGAAATTAAATAGTAAACAGGATCTCTCATAACAAAATTTAATTTTTCCCAACCAATTGATCAACAAGAAAATATATTTCCAACAATCTTTCAACAAGAGCAAGGCGAATTTGGCCTTGCAGCTGAGGTTTGGAGGACGGCCGCAACAACAAATCTGAGAAAATTGTGCTCAAAGAACCCTGTTTTTCTTTCAATACTGGACAAATTTGGGCAAATCGTTCATTGATTAAAGTTAATTGGGTCTGTTCTGGACAAAACCCATGTTCCAGATTTTCTAAATTCTTCTTCATTTTCTCAGAATCTAAACCGCAAAACTATCACTTCTTATTCCAGCGAATTTCTGAGTTGGAATATTTGATGATGATTTGGAGATCAAATCTTCAATCTGGAAAATATCTTGGAGGTTAAAATGATGAGTGTTGTTATAAAATATATTAATAAACTATCATTGATAAAATTATGCATAATAATCATCAATTTATTAAAAATAAAGGAGAAGAAATAATATTCATCCATAAGAGCATAAATCATTATAAAATGTATTTATATGATAAATTATAATAAATGACATGATAAAGAAGAGTAAAACTGGATGAAATAAGTGTTAAAAAGTGGTTGTATTCATGGCCCAACAAGGAGGACACTCGAGATTTTTAAAAACTTACCACAGGGTGAAGAAATTTTTTTTTGGGGATGGCCTTAAATCTGATATTCAAAAGTTTGTGGCAGAATGTTTGGTTTTCCAGAAGAATAAAGTTGAGACAATTAAGACCCCGGGTCTTCTACAACCTTTATCCATTCCAAGTCAACGTTGGGAGGATATTTCAATGGATTTTATCAGAGGTTTACCTAAGTTTGAAGGAAAGAGTGTCATCATGGTGGTAGTTGATAGACTTACCAAGTATGCACACTTTTGTGCATTATCTCATCCATTTAAAACAATTATAGTTGCTACTACATTTATGGACACAATTCAAAAGCTACATGGAAACCCAAGGGTTATTGTGAGCGATAGAGATCCCATTTTTACTAGAAATTTTTTGACGGAGTTATTTTCTTGTTTGGGTACTCAATTTGCTCATAGTTCATCTTATCATCCTCAAACTGATGGTCAAACTGAGATAGTAAATAAATGTTTGGAAGGATATCTTCGTTGTTTTGTATTTGATAAAAAAACACAACGGGTCAAGTGGTTACCTCTATCTGAATGGTGGTATAGCAGTTCCTTCCATACTGCAGCAAAAATGACCCCATTTATGGCACTTTATGGATATCATCCAACATCCATCACATCATCTTTAAGAGAAAATTCTAAGGTTCAAGAAATGGAAGATTACATCGAGCATCAAGAAGAAGTTCTCCAACTCTTAAAGGACAACCTGAATTTGGCACAAAATCGAATGAAACAACAGGCAGATCAACATCGCAACGAGAGAAGTTTTCATGTAGGAGACTGGGTATTTTTATGGCTACAACCATACAAACAAATGTCCCTCAAGAAATATAATAAGGATAATAAATTATCGCCAAAGTACTATGGTCCTTACAAGGTGTTGCAAAAGATTGGTACTATGGCATACAAATTGGAGCTTCCTGCTTCTTCACGAGTGCATCCAGTTTTCCATGTTTCATGCTTAAAGAAGGTTAAAGGTGAAAATATTCTAGTTCAAACAATATTGCTAGAACTTTATGAGGAAGGAAAAATCATATTGGAACATGAAGCGGTCATGGAAACAATAACTCGACATCTATAAAATTGATCAATTTCAGAGTATCTCATCAAGTGGAAGAACTTACCCACTAAATATTCTACATGGGAGGATGAGAATTTTATAGAAAAGCACCCAGAGCTACTCAAGCGTTGAGGAAAACACTTTTTTGAAGGAGAGGGGCATGTTAGGTCCCTATATTACTAGTATAGTCCCTTATTGTTGTTAGTGTAACCCCATTATTGTTATTATTGTGCCCTTAAATTATTATTGTTAGGTCGGCTAGGATTACATTGTGGCCCCATGGAATCCTATATATAGACAAGAGGTTTTGTAATTTGAATCATCCAAGAATTGTTCATTCATGTAATGTATTGGAGGTTTCCCCCTCAAAGTGGCTTATTTCTAAGGCGTTGATATCTCTTTTCTTCTATTTTTGGAGCTGGTTTCACAACAATTTATATATTGGTTTTCAATAAAGAGTCATTTATTTTCTAATTTCTCTTATGTTTTTATGCTTCAGGTATCATTTACTTCAAAGTCTCATTTTCTTTGCTTTGTTCCCAAAATAAAAGGAGTGAGCTCTTAAGTTTCACGATGTTGTTACTTCGAAAAAAAATTCTATGTGTTGGATGTTGTTACTCCGTTAGTGCTGTGAATCCATCACTGCTATTAATTCGTCGGTGCTGTGAATCCACCACTGCTGTTACTCCAAATTTTTTTCTAAGTGTTGGATGTTGTTACTCTGTCAGTGCTATGAATTCGTCATTGTTGTTACTCTGAAATTTTTTTCTAAGTGTTGGATGTTGTTACTCCGTCGGTGCTATGAATCTGTCACTGCTGTTACTCCGAAAATGTTTTCTAAGTGTTGGATGCGGTTACTCCGTCGGTGCTGTGACTCCGTCACTTTGTTACACTGTGAGTACTATTACTCTATCACTGTTGTTACACCAAAAGTGTTGTTACTCCATTACTTTTGTGACTCTGTCACTGTTGTTACTCCATCACTGCTGTTACACCATCAGTTTTGTTACTCCATTACTGTTGTGACTCTGTCACTGTTGTTACACCATCAGTGTTGTTACTCCATTACTGCTATGACTCTGTCACTATTGTTACTCTGTCACTACTGTTACATCGTTAGTGTTGTTACTCCATTATTTTTGTGACTCTATCACTTATGTTACTCCGTCACTATTGTTACACCATCACTACTATTACTCCATTACTGTTGTGACTTTGTCACTGTTGTTACACTGTCAGTGCTATTACTTCGTCGATGTTGTGACTCTGTCACTACTGGAACTTTGTCATTGTTGTTACTCCGTCGGTTCTATAACTTTGTCATTGTTGTTACTCCGTCGGTGCTATTATTCCTCTATTTTTGTTACTCTGAAATTTTTTCTAAGTATCTAGTGTTGTTACTTCGAAAAATTTTCTAAGTATCTGGTGTTGTTACTCCTCTGATTTTGTTAATCAAGGAAATTTTCTAAGTGTCCAGTGATGTTACTCCTCTGATGCTTTTACTCCAAGAAATTTTCCAAGTGTTTGCTGATGTTACTCCTCTAATTTTGTTACTCCTTCGGTGATGTTACTCCATGGTGATATTTTTCTAAGTACTTGGTGTTGTTACTCCTCCAGTCTTGTTACTTCACCAAGGTAAGTAACTAGGTGTGTCCTCGACGGACTTCGTAGATTTAACTGGTATTTTACTTATGATGTGACCAACTTTGACTGATGACATACATACCTTACTTGGTGGGAGGTCTCATATTTAGTAATAAGGTTGATTATTATGGTAACTCTTTTCAGGAATGATTCACTCTTAATTCCTCATTATTTTTTAAAGTGACTAATCCTCCTTCATGTCACCTTCCTACCATCATTCTTTTTCCCCTTTCCCCATTATTACCTAAGTCATGGTTCTTGTTACCTCGGTCACAACTATTGTTGTTGGCCAATTTTCATGTTGAATTCAACATATGTAGGTCTCTCTGATTTGTTTTTCTCTTTGGTGAATGTGAAATACTTTTAATGGTATAGGCCCTCTTTGACATAATGATTGGGTAATCAATTTATCTTTGTTTATCTATAAACATAATCTTATTTTTAAGAAATAATTATGCAAAGATGATTTCATCATGACAGATTTAAACTTTCCTAATTGGCCAAGTCCCTGATCTTGTAAAATTTATGATGATGACCACAAAATTGTATTTAAATATTTCTTCCATTATCTAATGAACTATTCCTCAACCCTAATCTCAACAATGAAAAATATATTTATCAGTTTCATTTTTAAGGTTATTAGTTTTTGAGAAGCAAAACTATCAAAGTTGAAAATAATTACTACACAACGTTTTACACCATCCCTAGCTCTTAAGGAGCTGACCTTCCACCCCATCTATTAAGTAATCTATTATTGATTAACAAAACCCATAGTTAAATTTTAAACATAAATGGTCAACTATAGGATAGGAGGTCTCATCTTGAGCCGACCTACCATGATTATAAGTCCTAATAAAGTGACATTACTATTGTTGGTCACTAAGCCATGGTAATGGTCTTCGGCCATAAAACTGAACGACAAGAGGTCTCATCACGAGCCGAATTTTTCAATTTTGTTAGCTCCCATGAATTGCATTGTTATTAACTGGTTACCATGCCAGAACAATGATATTCAGTTGACATCTAAGTAAATTGAAAGGATTTTTTCATCTATGTACTTATTTATAATAGATGGGACACTGGAATCTCAATGGGTTAAAAAGGCATCCTTGTCGAGGCTATGGATGCCTGTTGGAAGTAGTGGCTATATCTATGGTATATAAGTTAATTTAGTACTATAATCTACTTGGTTACCTTGTTTTATCAAAGCTAATTTCTGATAAAGCTGACTGTTGCATATACAAAGTTTTCCAGAACTAGTGGTTCATGGGGTAATATTTAATCAGTTCTTAGATCATGGTGGTTATGGTTTATATCTATTATTGAGTTATAAATAGTTACTGTACATGTCAAGGATGAAAATTTTAGGATATTTTATATTTGACATTTTGTATCATCTAATCTATCATTCCTTTATTCTATAAGTATCATATCTTTAACCAAAGATAGTTGCTTTTCCGAATTAGTCACCAGTTATTCATATCTTAACAACAACACTACTATTTGAGGTAGAATAAAGAGAGCTAATTCTGATTTTGAATTCAAGGTAATTGGACATAACTTGAGAATAAAATATTGAGATAAATAATTCTCTTAATTTATGTGCTCATAACAACCAAATCTTATGGGTATAGGGAATGCATATTTTCCCTTCTTATCCATTATTATCCCATGATATTAACAATATGATTATGTCAATTTTATATGTAATGAGGTAATTGAGATGATGAATTACTGATTAAGGATACTCATGAGATTTTTTATATATGACAAGGAAAATAATCATTTTGGTGGAAGGAAACCCAACTACACCTTCTGATTAATTTTTTCAGCTTACATGACTTCCACCTTCCACATCACTTTCAACATCAGCTCAACCTACATCAGCGTCAAGAAATGTCAATCCATACATGCCATTCAACATTTTTTTAATGCAGGTAAAACTTGAGGTAAAATAGCATAAGTTTTTGATTTATTAAAAGTTTAGGAGAATGTCATCAAAAACCATTGAGCATTAGTCGCTCATATTTTTCAACCATTATTTCCCCTTCTTTACCACTTCCCATTTTTCAGAGACAAAATATTTCAGTTTGGGGGAGTGTTACTTACATTCTCATGAACATGCCATTAATATTCTTTATCATACATCCTTCTTGTGTTGGTGGATTTGACGCACGAGTGTAAAAAATTGCACCAGTTTAAGGGGTGTGGTCTACCCCTATAAAATATTGGTCACAGGAAGAAAGTGGTGGAGCTAAAAAGCATATAATCTAGAGGAAAAAATATGTGAATGTATGCTTAAAGTAAACTAAAAACTAAAACAAAAATATACAAAAGCTATTATAGAGAGTCAAAATGATAATAATGAAAACGATGGCTCAAAGGCCTTTTCTTATTAAATGTTTGAAATGCAGAAGAAATTTTACCAACTTTCCAAAGGGCCCCTAGGCAATGGCTCTAGGTCCCGATGCAAGGATGTTGGTTTCCAAGCTCTGCCTCGGATGAAGTCTCCCTCTCTCTCCATTATGATGGACTAGGATTGTTGGGTGGCCAACAATTGATTCCCCTCTATCTCCAACTCCGGGTCACACACTGCTGCTATCGCTTGGGTAATTATGGCCAGCATAACAATGTGATCACCCTTTCTTAATCTCTTGGTGGCTTTATATAGGGGATTTCAAATCCTCCTTCCCTCCATTGGTACATGATGGATGGTGACCCAAGGGAGAGGTATGATTCCATTATGTGCTCCAAATATTCCTTTGTTTGCTCACATAGTGTCTAAAGAGGCACTGGTGGCTGTCGTTAGGTGGCTTCATATAAGGAGTAACTGTCCTTTGCTTTGTGTGGTCCTGAAAAGTGACATTTTTCCATTTCCAAGAATGTGTGCTTATCAGGAAAAAAGGTGCGTAGATGATGCTCTTCTCAAAGGATTAAGCGTGCAATTCAACATTTAAGACAAGTTAAAATTTTATTTTCTCAAAACCTTAGAGATTTTAAATACTTCTTGATTCCATAATGTGTTCTTGCCCTGTAAATACTTAGGCTTGACGTTAATTAATTCCATCTTCTGTTGTACAATTTTCTAGTGTTAAAAATTTCCCCCTAATGTGTGAGGTTTAGGAAGGAATGTATAGCCGAAATACATTATAGTTTATTTTCTGTATTGTGCGTAGAGAGAGAGAGAGGCCTATGTGAATATTGGAATTGACAACACCCTGCACCGTTTCCTAGATGACCATGGCCTAAGGGGCCCCTGCAAGCAAAAAAAATATACAACATATATACAAAATTTCAACGAGGCGAGCATATCCCATGCTCGTGATGCTATGGCTAGTTTAAAAAAATTGACAGATACATATGATCTCTATGTCACTACCGTGGTTGTGATGTTGGCGGTTGTTGACGATGACTGTTGATGCCCTCAGGGGAATTTTTTTCTTTGACGATAGGTGGAATGTGGTACCCATATGCGTAAACTTGGTAAGGCATCTAGCTAGGAAATGTATGCATATGTACTGGCTGGGACCTTCCTGTTAGAAAATTATATATTACAGAGTAATGAAACACATAAAATATGCGTAAAACAAAAGCACACAAAACACATAAAACCAGAGAGACACAGATATACGTGGTTCACCTAGTTTGGGCTACGTCCACCCTGAACAACCAATCCTTCCTTTCTATTATCCAGCAAAATGAAGAGACACAACCTACATCAGATCCACTGTAATATCCTTTGTTCTCTCTCATAGCCTCCCCATTTGTTTCTCGCTATAAGAATACACATACAATACACATTCGTAATACAATAACCTCATACAAAGTGAGGGGTTTCCTTCTAGGGAAAAAAACCTAAACTAAACATAACTTCTACCATCATATCATCCACCTAATGGATGGCCCAGATTGACTAGAAATTACTATACTTTTATAAGGCAATTTTACATCTGTTTTTAGCTTCGGGGGCGCTGCCCCCAAAACTCCTTGCTGGGAGGGCTCCATAAAGTCGCAGCCACCCCGCTAGACCCCATTAAGGTACAGGGGTCCAATGTTGTGATACAAAATAAACAAAATAATCAGGCTCCACACCCAACACTTCCTGTGTAAGAATTGTTGACAGAGACACTTATGGAGGCACGGGTCTTTGACGGATCTTAATCAAAGTGCAATGGTTGTAAGGTATGATACCATCTTGACATGAAATCTTTTTTCGTAGTCAAATGTCAGGATGATCGATAGAATCTGTGGAAAATGATGTCTCCCACAGTGCAACCAGAGGATACCCCTTTGCATGGGGAGGGGTGATCGAAGGTACCACTTCCTTTTTGGAAAAGAGGTGTTGAGGTTGACAAAAAGGAAGCCTTGACTGAACCATGGGTCGCTGACCTGAGGGGTCAGGGACCTAGATGTGATGGGTTTAACATAGGCATGTTGGTGAGAGGTGACTGAAAACGGATGATGGGATTCAGTGACCCAGGGTCAAAGTATACTTTAGCAACTTGGCGAAAGTCATAGTTAATTCTGAAGGGAAAATCCTTGGAGTCGGTAGGACTTCCAGGGCGAGTGTGAACCGGCTATGAGTGTCATGATGGTGCGTGCATGGGGGTGAGATACTTCGACCAAGTGGAATGAGGGGCTACTGACATGGGGGAAAAGATGCAATTTGAGGTTGAGGTGGCGAAGTGCATCATTTGCGGTCTTTGTACACTTACCAAAAGAATAAAATAATGAGGTTTGGCTTGTACAAAACATAGAGACGGCTACCCCAAAACATGAAAGAGTTCACTCATTGAAGGTGTGAGGATGATTTTTTGCTGGGGGTGGTGGTCCCATTGGCTGGTCTCATGTGCGGGGTTGATGAAGCGGATGAAGAAGTATCACAGATGGGATAATGCTGATGGAGGTATGGTGGGCCAAATGCGATGTGTGGAGGTGCGCTTTCATTTTTCTTCTACAACCTGGTCGTCCGATAAGGGGGTTTGAGTTTGAATGGTAAAATTGACCTTATGCATGATGAATGGATGGGCACAAGGTGCTCCCCGGACTAAAATGGTATGGCCATGGCGTCACTTGTGCTGTGATATATGGTTTACTTTGGGTGACGAGCCCCATGGAGGGGAGGCTCTACCGACCAATGCAGACATTTATCATGTGCAAGGTGAGGTGATGATAAACGTGGTCAGGTATGAGGACCTTATGGTTTATTTATGATGGAGAAATGATGTTAGGATATGCAAATTTTTTTGGGACTCTATCATGCTGGGGGTAGAATGATACCTTCTTCAGAATGTTCAGTGGATGGTGTTGTAAGTAGTTTGCAGGTTCTTCTTGCAAAAAAAACTACCTCAAGTGAAAGCATCTTCTTTTTGTCAAACATTATTGAAAGGCATGAGCTTTAAAAAAGGAAGATGGGAAGGTGCATACCTACCGGCACTGAAAATTTATTTTTCCTGGAAAGAGAATGTGTGGCATCGCTTTCATTCGTCATGGCATAATGATGATGGTGCAACTTATGGTTTGCAAAATGGACCTTTTGATCTCCTGTTATGGACCTCTGAAGTTCTGGAAAAGGGTAATAAATATGGGATTATGGCCCTAATCCTATTCATTTGTACTTGCTGAGTTTTGGGAGATCAGAGGTGCTTGCTGAGGATTTCTTGCCGTTGCATTCAGCCCGTGTACTAGGGACTAGCAATATTATGTTGAGGTAACTTTCATGACATCCTGCATTGTAATTTCTTCAGTTTGGGGGTGCCGAGGGTTGTACAAATTAGGTTTGTACGGCCTCTGAGTGACTTTTTTCCCTAGATTACATGGGCGATCTAAGAAAAAAGGCACCTCCTTTACACGTGATTATGAGGGACAGGCATGCAAGGGTGCATTTTTCCCTCCTTTTTGTGCACAAAGGCGCACCTCTAAAAAATATAGGCATGCAAAGGCCATGATGACAAAATTTTTTATTTTTTTTTGTCTATTTTTGATGTTTTTCTATGTACTGATGGGTTCCTGTAATGCTAGCAGGTTGGGGTGGAGAGAGCAGGACTGGCCCAAGATCTGGACCGTTCTACCTGTTGATGTTAGGGTAGGTTGTTAGTTGGCCGCATGGGGCCTTCTAAAATTTGCTGAGAATGCGTTCCTGCGATCATAGGACCATTTGTTATGTTACATTATACATCATTGGCGCAGGCGGCACAACATGTTCATGCTGCGTGGGATGAACCTGGTGATCCGTCCTAAGACTGATATTTAATTTGTGACAGAGTTACTACCTCAGGGTGAGGCTCTGAGGTACCCACTGTCTTCTAGGAGAATGAACCTTGACTGGTTTTGGAGGCGGCATTGCGGTGGTGCACCTCTTACTGAGGGGTGCATCAACATTGCATAAATAACAGATGTGGCAAAGAGATGTGTTTTGGTAGTTACTGTGCGACTAGCGGGGTTGGTTGCTCCACATTGGGCATCTAGCCTACAGGTTGGAGTTTTACGCCGACTCAGGCGTAGGCATTTTTTAGATTTCGCTAATTTTTGTTTTGATGGCATGGTGTTGCAGTTGAACAAGGTCCAACGTGGATCGAAGTCTTTTGCATATGCCAATATCTTATGTAGCAATATGTACGAGTGGGTGTTGGTGCTGAGGCCGGTGGTGGCAGTGACTATTGGGGGGCTCCAGGAGCCACGCATGAGGAGGTGGGCTCCGGTGATGCTGCGAGGTGGTGGTGGCATTGTGGGTCATTATTGGAATTCCATGATAGAGGCCTAGTTTGAGGCCAATCCACATATGTTCTTGCCATACCCGTATGCGGGGATGGACTTTCGGGGTTACCCAAACATGGGTCTCGCTTTCGGTTATGTTTGGGGACCTGCAGGTATGTGTTATATTTTTTCTACATGCTTGAGTAATTATGTACTTATTTTTTTTGTTATTGACACTGACATTATTTAGATTACTCGTGTAAATATTGGTGAGGTAGGTCGCCCTGTGGCCCGACTGGTGGGTCACGACCCTTCGCTCTAAGCTCGAGGTGGTCAGGGAGAAGGAGTTGCAAGTGGACTAGGTGGGGATGGTGCTGGCCCTTATTTTGAGGGTAGCAGCTCGGTTGTAGTAGAGGTTGCTACCAAGCGAGCCCGTGTTGATGCAGCTGAGGCTTGCAATGGAGTACTAACAACTGAGGTGGCCGCTCTTGAGGACTTCCGGGGTCAAATGGACTGCTTGACCTAGGGTATGCCTGCACGAGGTTTCATGGATGACCTCGAGGAGGTTTGGTTAGAGATGGTGACGGCCCGTGAGAGGGATTATCGGCCCACTCTATGTCAGGTGGTGATTACAGTGGCGACAGAGGCTCTGGTGGTGGTACCAGGAGCAGTGGTGGGTCATTGTGTTCCTCTTAAGGGGGTACCCCCCTAGAGTATTTTGTACACACGGAAAGCACCCATTATGAGGATGCTTCCCATATTTTTGATGAATTTTGTATCTTTCGGCTGGCCAGAGGGCCAGCGACACTTCTTTTGTACTCAGATACATATATTTTTTGATATATATATATGAGAGATGTTTTGCGGCTCTATATGATGTATCACCTGTTTGGGTTTATGTGTTGTGTTATGCTGATGGATGTCTATATTTCTAGTTTTTATGTATGATGGTTTATTCGAGATGCATTCCAGTCTAGGATATTGTTAGCTATGCGATCAACTGCTTGGTTTTGATTCCTTCATACATGTGAAAATGTAATGTAATTAAATTTTCTGCGTAATCTTTTGGTACGCAAATATTTTCTAAACAGGTGTGTGTCTTTGGTCTCAAATGTTTGTTTTAGCTGTGATACTACTAACTAGGAATTGAGGTAGATATGCATACAATGAAAGCACCGATGGAGGGCGTTGCACATAAGTCCAATGATGGCGTCATATTCTTCCTGATCGTTTGTTGCTAAACCGATACACCCGCCATTTGAACATAGTGGTGATCGGTCATGGCGATAAATGACCCAGGCAGCTGTGGCTAATTTTTGAGACCATCTTGACGCTACATCGGAAAATCCGAAATATGGTTCATTTTGGTGATCCATTTTGATACTTTGCGCTTTTATTTAATTATTTGGGTCAAAAATTTTGAGTGGGTGATTTTTTGTGTACTCTTATTCTAGGGGAAGGGTTGTTCGAGCCTTTATGGGTAGAACTTCTTGAGGTAAATGCTGTTGACGGGGTTAGTGAGGCCAGTCCCATCCGGTTTCATCAAAATGTGCGCCCCCTGTCGGAGGCAATGCTTGATGATGTAGGGTCCTTTCCACAAGTTTTCTAACTTTCCTGGCCCTAAGGCCTCTTTTGCGACATCATAGCGGAGGACTAATTCCCCCTTGGTAAACAAGCTAGGGGTGATGTGGCGGTCAAATGACGCTTTAACTCTTTTCTTATGGGCCTTGTTATGTTACAGCGACTATCGTCGGTTTTCGTCGACAAGCTCTAGTTTTACTAGGTGCTGCTCTAGAGGCTGAGTGTCATTAAGTAGTTCGATGGCAACATGGAAATTGGGGATCTTTCGGAAATCAATGCAAAGGCACGAGGTACCTTGTTTTTTTATGACAGGAATATGATGGAAATCCTAGGATGAGGGTGAGGCAGTAATCCTGTCACCAATATGAGTGAATATGAATCATATATAGTGAATTATATCATCGACGTTTGGCAGGGGAGGAATCTTCGTAATGGGATTCTGTATGGGCTTAAGGTTAGGTTCCCCACTAGGATAGTCGATTTCCGGTAGGTGGAAATTGTGCCTGCCACAGAGGTGCCTAAATGTTTCCATTAGTGGGAAAATCTCTGGTGCGTGATTCAGGCCAGTACAGATGGTGCATGGTGTTACAAAGCCAATGGAGTAGATAGTGTGTGATTCTATGCTACTCGTTATTCCTGATGTGGATGCTTGGAAAGGGTCAGACGTAGATGAGGTTGTCTTCTGTCTCCATTTCCGTATCATTGGCTTAGACTTGTCTTCCTATTTATTGGAGTGTAGAATTAACGCATCTTGTGCCACTCTCAGCTTGGGGAGATGTATAAACTTAAACATATGATGAAAGTGTGAGAAAATTCAGCAATAATTTTCCGTGATCTTCTCTTGATTGGAGAGAAGTTTTTGAGGGAGAGAAGAGACTATGCGGAGACTATTTGCAAGGGGCTTGAGTTCTCTACTTTGGTTGACTTGGTTATCGTTTCGATCACATAGGCCGCATGTTATCCTATCCTTGGCCAACGTTACTCATTGGTGGTGTGTTGTCTTGTCAGGATTGACACACCGTTGTAGGGGTGGAGACATTGATCTGGCGATGTACTTTTTATGCCATTCCCAGATATCATCTTGTCTCTTCTCTCTATGGCATTAATCATGTCGATAGTGGGACGAATTTGTGAGGCATAAATACAATGTCGATTGTAATTATTACCCTAACATATCAGGTAAAATATCCTTGATATGAAGGTTCTGTCTAGTTCAGTTCGAGGTATGATGGGGGACCAGAGCCAGAAGGCTACTAAATTAGGGCAATGGACGATTGCATGGTCCATCTTTTTGCTTAACGTACACGCTGGTCATTGCTGCGAAGTGTTGTTGGGGGTAACTAGGGGTTCCCTACTAGGTAGTTATTCGGCTGTCAAGAACATGATGGACCCACTTATCTCATCTGATTGGGTCATGGAGTTGCTGATGGACTTGGCATCCATATCGTCTTCTTGGGAAAGGTGGACTATGGTTGAGCGGAGGCTAGTAAGGGCTAGCCGGAAGCGAGGTATGTAGTGCCAATCCTCCAACAGGTGATTGTCGATGCATAACGGGCATGTGAATTGCATTGCCCGTAGCCCCACGTATTAAACCCTTTCGATTGAATACCATATGTGAATGAGCTCCAAGGCTGCTCACTCTTCGAGGTAGTGGCCACATTCATCGCATAGCATACAACGTATAATGGGCATTACTGGGGGCCTTTCTACATTCCTATGTTCCTCTTGTAAGTATAGGATGGTACGAGGCTCGTCATTGACATACTGGATGGAGGGATCCTCCTAATAGGATCGCTCAACTGCATGTAAGGCATCCCTATATCATGGTATCTCTAGAAAATGGTGAGTATAGTGCCCATAGGTTCCATAGAGAGAGCATGTATGATTGGTACGCAACGGTTTTCCTTTACCTTTGGTGGTAGGTTCCCTTTTACGGGAACACACCATTAAGATGTTTGCTTCAAAGCTAAGGAGTGGTTTTAACTCATCCAACTTCGGACATATGTGGGTAGGCTAGCCTATAACATTGTATATGGAAGAGACTGGTGAATCCCTTTGAATGGTGGGGGTCACCATGTTCTTTCCTCTGTTTGTGGTTTTCTTGGTCGTGATAACCAGTTTCGCAATGGGAACTTCTTTTGCGAGGGCAGTCTCAATCGTTTATTGGGTTGGTTGGGCTCCTCGGGGCTGAGGGGATTTAACCTTGTGGCAGTAACGTTGGTGTCTCCTGTTCTGGAAGGGGGGATGAGATACCAAAGTGGGAATGCCAATGATATGTTGGGTAACACCAATGTTGCCAAAATATACTAGGAGATGAAGCCAGTTGGGGGGTAGAGGAAAGTGGTTTGGGAGGCGGCATAGGCTAGAGAGGCTACCATGGTTGATGCCTCTATGTCGTTACTACTTGATTTCATGTCTTGACTGACCTCAGTGCTTGATGTAGAAATCATGCACACCAGGGCCCCTGTAGCATCAAGAAATGCCTCAGGGATAATGGGAGGATCTCCTAGGAATGACCCTAAGACAAACGACGATTTGAATTGACCAGGGCCATATTCTTGGTATCGTGAAAGACCATCTGCGGCTGTATCTACATAGGGTCCCACCCAAACGGTCGCACATGGGAGCAACCGCAACGAAGTGCCGCCCGCGACGTGCACAAGGCACCCGGGCGGTCACAACTTAGCAAATCTGACACGGGCGCCCTCGACCCGACCCGAACGGACGCCCTCGCCCGGCACGCCCACTCGAACGGTCGCCATCGTGCCGCACGACCAAACGACACGACACGAACGGACGCCCTCACCCGGCAGGCCCACACGAACGGACGCCCTCACCCGGCGCGACACGGCACGGCCGTCCAAACGAACGCACATGGGAGCAAACGGCAAACGGCCCGCCCGGACGTGCACAAGGCACCCGGGCGGTCACAACTTAGCAAATCTGACACGGGCGCCCCCGGCCCGAACGACCCGACCCGACCCGAACGGACGCCCTCGCCCGGCACGCCCACCCGAACGGTCGCCATCGTGCCGCACGACCAAACGACACGACACGAACGGACGCCCTCACCCGGCACGCCCACACGAACGGACGCCTCACCCGGCGCGACACGGCACGCCCGACCAAACGAACGCACATGGGAGCAAACGGAAAATGGCCCGCCCGGACGTGCACAAGGCACCCGGGCGGTCACAACTTAGCAAATCTGACACGGGCGCCCTCGGCCCGAACGACCCGACCCGACCCGAACGGACGCCCTCGCCCGGCACGCCCACCCGAACCGTCGCCATCGTGCCGCACGACCAAACGACACGACACGAACGGACGCCCTCACCCGGCACGACCGAACGGACGCACATTGGAGCAAACGGCAAACGGGCCGCCCTGACGTGCACAAGGCACCCGGGCGGTCACAACTTAGCAAATCTGACACGGGCGCCCTCGGGCCAAACGACCCGACCCGACCCGAACGGACGCCCTCGCCCGGCACGCCCACCCGAACGGTCGCCATCGTGCCGCACGACCAAACGACACGACACGAACGAACGCCCTCACCCGGCACGACCGAACGGATGCACATTGGAGCAAACGGCAAACGGGCCGCCCGGACGTGCACAAGGCACCCGGGCGGTCACAACTTAGCAAATCTGACACGGGCGCCCTCGGGCCAAACGACCCGACTCGACCCGAACGGACGCCCTCGCCCGGCACGCCCACCCGAACGGACGCCATCGTGCCGCACGACCAAACGACCCGACCCGAACGGACGCCCTCACCAGGCACGACCGAACGACCCGACCCGAACGGACGCCCTCGCCCGGCACGACCGAACGACCCGACCAAACGGACGCACATGGGAGCAAACGGCAAACGGGCCGCCCCGACGTGCACAAGGCACCCGGGCGGTCACAACTTAGCAAATTTGACACGGGCGCCCTCGGGCCAAACGACCCGACCCGACCCGAACGGACGCCCTCGCCCGGCACGCCCACCCGAACGGGTGCCCTCGCCCGGCACGACCGAACGACCCGACCCGAACGGACGCCCTCACCCGAACGGACGCCCTCACCCGGCACGACCGAACGACACGACCCGAACGGACGCCCTCGCCCGGCACGACCGAACGACCCGACCCGAACGGACGCACATGGGAGCAAACGGCAAACGGGCCGCCCGGACGTGCACAAGGCACCCGGGCGGTCACAACTTAGCAAATTTGACACGGGCGCCCTCGGGCCAAACGACCCGACCCGACCCGAACTGACGCCCTCGCCCGGCACGCCCACCCGAACGGACGCCCTCGCCCGGCACGACCGAACGACCCGACCCGAACGGACGCCCTCACCCGGCACGACCGAACGACACGACCCGAACGGACGCCCTCGCCCGGCACGACCGAACGACCCGACCCGAACGGACGCACATGGGAGCAAACGGCAAACGGGCCGCCCGGACGTGCACAAGGCACCCGGGCGGTCACAACTTAGCAAATTTGACACGGGCGCCCTCGGGCCAAACGACCCGACCCGACCCGAACTGACGCCCTCGCCCGGCACGCCCACCCGAACGGACGCCCTCGCCCGGCACGACCGAACGACCCGACCCGAACGGACGCCCTCACCCGAACGGACGCCCTCACCCGGCACGACCGAACGACCCGACCCGAACGGACGCCCTCGCCCTGCACGACCGAACGACCCGACCCGAACGGACGCTCACTCGCGCGCTCCCGACCGAACGGACGACATGGGAGCAAACGCAAACGGCCGCCCCGGACGCACAAGGCATCCCAAGGTCACAACTTAGCAAATCCGACACGGCGCCTGCCAACGACCCGATTCGACTCGACTGAACTGGACGCCTCACCCGCACGACCTAACGACCCGACCCGACCCGACCCGAACCCGGACGCCCCCTCACCCGAAGACGCCCCACCCGACCCGACCCGACCCGAACGGACGCTCACTCCGAAGACGCTCATTCGATTCACCCGACCGACCCGAATCTGACGCTTCACCCGGCACGCCTAATTCGAATCTCGACCCGACCCGACCCGAACCGACGCCCTCACCCGGCACGCCCACCCGACCCGACCCGACCCGACCCGACCCGAACGGACGCCCCCGGCCCGCACGACCCGACCCGACCCGAACGGACGCCCTCACCCGCCACGACCAAACGACCCGACCCGAACGGACGCCCTTGGGCCAAACGACCAGAACGGACGCCCTCACCCGCCACGACCACACGACCCGACCCGAACGGACGCCCTCACCCGGCACGACCGAACGACCCGACCTGACCCGAACGGACGCACATGGGACCAAACGGCAAACGGGCCGCACGGACGTGCACAAGGCTCCCGGGCGGTCACAACTTAGCAAATCTGACACGGGCGCCCTCCGACCAAACGGCCCGACCCGGACGGACGCCCTCACCCGGTGCCACACGACCCGCCCGATCGAACGGACGCACATGGGAGCAAACGGCAAACGGGTCGCTTGGACGTGCACAAGGCACCCGGGCGGTCACAACTTAGCAAATCTGATACGGGCGCCCTCGGCCCAAACGACTCGACCCGAACGCCTTTGGCCGGGCGCCCTCACCCGACGCGCCCGACCCGACCCGAACGCGTTTGGCTGGGTGAGTCGGGTGACCCAAGACTGGGCGCCTCTGCACGAACTGCACTACAGTGCGGAAGCCATTCCGGGAGCGTCCGGAGTCGGAATTGAGTGCCGTAAATTGCAGAATGTGCGTATTGACGGGCCGCATCTAACCGCACAGTTGGGAAGCGGATTGGACACACAGGGAGCTCGAGGGACGGTCTAAACTGATTTGTAGTGCCGATTTGAGTGACCCGGCAGCACTTGGGCAGTTTTGTGCAGGATATTCCCAAGGTGAATTCTGATGATTGTAAATGATTGCTGTAGGCTAGTTTGATGGCTGACAAGCCTTAGGGCTTGGTCAAAAGGCTAACTTGCCTTGCCAAGGAGCAGAAGTGGCTTCTGCTGGATTGGAACTTATTATTTCATATTTATCATTATTAACAGGGAATTGCCCCTCCCTTGTATGTATGAGCATACTTGTGGATTGATAATGATGTTTATGTTTATTTCCGCATATAGAGAGAACCTTTGGTTAATAACTAACAAGTGTTGCTAAAGGCGTAGTCTATATACTTGAGTATTTGCAAAAAGAAAAAAGTACGGTAGTGCCGCACCCGTCTATAGCGTGGTTGAAAGACACCGAAGGTATAGGGGCGTGACAACTAGGCACACGGGCGGTCACAACTTAGCAATTTCGATACGGCCTCCCTCACACGACCCGACCCGAACGCGTTTCCTTGGGCGCCCTCACACGGCACGACCTGACCCGCCCTAACGAGGGCACAAAGGAGCAAACTGCAATCGGGTCGCACGAACGTGCACAAGGCACAGGGGCGGTCACAACTTAGCATTTTTTATACGGCCTCCTTCACACGACCCGACCCGAACACGTTTCCTTGGGCGCCCTCACACGGCACGACCCGACCCGCCCGAACTAAGGCACAAGGGAGCAAACGGAAAACGGGTCGCACGAACGTGCACAAGGCACACGAGCAGTCACAACTTAGCATTTTTTATACGGCCCCCCCTCGCACGGCACGACCCGACCCGACCCGCCCGAACGAAGGCACAAGGGAGCAAATCGGAAACTGGCCGCGCGAACGTGCACAAGGCACGCGGGCGGTCACAACTTAGCATTTTTTATACGGCCGCCCTCACACGACCCGACCCGAACGCGTTTCCTTGGGCGCCCTCACGCGACCCGACCCGACCGAACGCGTTTCCCCGCTCGAAGGTATGCATCCCATAGTGCATCAAAATCAAGACCAGTCTCGATCTCAGTTCCTCAGTGAACCAGATACTGCAAGATCATTGTAGTATGAAGCCTCCAATGAATGAAACTCCACCATGAACTCCCACGCATCATCCTATCCAAAGCGTTGGCAAGCATACTTGTATTGCCCGCGAGTGCCACCACAAGTTGTTCTCACCCTCCAAGTCATATGAATGTGCTCGTAGGCTGCTCATCCAACCAATGTCTTGTTGCTCAAAGTGAACAACGTCCATCAGCCCATCTATAAAAGATCTCCATGTAGCACCAACAATCGATCATGCTCAGCATATTCCTTCTTGACACTCCTCCATGATGCTCATAAGTGGGCACCCAGTAAGTGCACCTGCATAATGTCTCCACATAATGTCCCGCCATGCCCTCGTGTCAATGTACATGACTTTGGTTGCCCATGTGTCCATCAAGAGTAGACTTGCCTCAACCCCAGTCACCATCATGTGTATAGTGTACAGGCTAAGTGCCCTCGGTCACTTCTACCATCATCATCATGGGTACTTCCTCCAAGGCTTCTCCCCGCTAAAGGTGCACCAAGAGTTCCTTCTTGGTTGTAAGCCATGAAGAAGTCTACCCAGACAATGTGCCCTACCACCAAGGCAGTCCATGAGTCATGCCGGGCACCTAGCCAGTTTCCATGTGGCTAAGCATGACCCGTATCTATCACACAGATCATCAAGTTCCACCCTTGTCACGGGAATTTGAACCTACTAGAGCGAGGTCACAAATTTCCCTATCAAGGCCTACAACAAGAAATGCTCCCCTTGCTTCTCCAATGTACAAGGTTCCATCATAGTCATCCGAGGAAAGGTCCTCCATGGCATTGGAAAAGAAGTCATCTTCTTTCCCATCCCTGCATACGGTCCATCTCCCAGATGCTCAATTGAAACACGAGCCATGTCTTCATGAAGAATCTCTAAGCGAGTGTCCTCCGTCCTCATCAATGTTTGCAATGCTTCCGATCCTGGTACCGCCTGCTCATAAAGTTCCTCCTCGATCATTGTCACTTCTGCAAAATTTTCATGTGGTTCATCCCCCAATGCCTGCAATGTGCTTGGTCCAAGTTCAACTTGTTCCACGAGTTCTTCCTCGATCATATCCGCATCCTCAACATCCTCCCCAGAATCATCCATCACCGATGCTTGCGATGTGCTTGGCCCTGGTCCAACCTGTTCATCAAGTTCGTCCTCGACTTCCACCACATCCGCAACATCCTTGTGAGAATCGTCCACCATCAATGCTTGTAATGTGCTTGGTCCTGGTCCAACTTGTTCATCAGCTTCTTCCTTGACTTCAATCACATCTACAACATCCTTTGGTTCGGCCACAGTGGGCTTCATGCCACCATGCTTCATCTTTCCAAGGTCTCTAAGCTTGAGAAGTTTATCAATTAACTTCCTTCGCTCTTCTTCCACCTTGTCCATTTCTGCTCGGAGAATTCTCACTTTCTTCATAAGTCGAAACATTTCATCTTTTCTCATGCCCGATGTCCTCCTCTTGCACAATGTATCAATGGTCCGACTCGCCTCATCAAACTCCTTTTCCACTTCCTTCGACTTCTCTTTAATTTCTTTGAAGTTCATTTCCAATGAAACAAACTCATCCATCAAGCTTCAATACCACCTGCAACGCTGCAACGGTATCCCTGCTCAATAATAATAATAATAATAATAATAATAAAGCCACAAAAATGTAGCTCTGATACCAACTGTCACGCCCTTATACCTGTGGTAGTCTCCCAACCGCTCTATAGACGGGTGCGGCACTACCTTATTTTTCTCTTTTCAAATACTCAATAAGTAGACCACGCCTAACTCAACACTTGTTTAATTAATCTTCCAAAGTGCTCCTGTGCGGAAATAAAACAGCAATAAACATCAATATCAAACCACATGAACGCCCATACATTCAAGGGAGGGGCAAATCCCGTTAATAAGTCTGCCCAGTATTATGCTTCAATAAATATGTACAATCTGCAATAACTATACAACCAAGCCTCCATAAACCACTTATGCTTCTTGCCAAATGTGCTTGTACCTGGGTCTAGCCTTAACAGCTTCCCAACAGTGCAAAAAATCCAAAGGAACCCCAAAATTCCCTTTCAGAACATGTTTCTGAAGTCTGCGCGAATTCTCGTTCGAGTGGGTCACTCGGGTCACAGACGCCCTCGGCACCCTGAACGCGTTTCCGCACGCGGGTCACCGGGGTCACGGTCTGCACGCGTTCGACCCGACCCGACCCTGCCGAACGAACTCCGCGCCTTCAAACACTGTTCCGCGCGTCCGGAACGCGGGCGCGCTGCACGAACCCGACTCGACCTGAACGCGCCCGCCCTGAACACTGTTCTCCACGCGTCCTGCGGAAGGAACCCGACTCGACCATGCACTAAACACTGCACCGCACGCGCCCTGCGGAAGGAACCCGACTCGACCATGCACTAAACACTGCACCGCACGCGCCCTGCGGAAGGAACCCGACTCGACCTGCGGGTGAACGCCGAACGGGTTTTTACCCGACTCGACCCAGACTCCGTTTCCCTGCTGCGGCTTCGCCCTCCACCCTCGACCTTCGCTCCGGCTCGAGCATTAGCTTTCCAATGGTGGAATCAGCAAGATGTTGATGTCCTTCTTTCTTTCCTTTATCGTCCATCGCACGTCCTCCTTTCGTATGTGCCTTTGCCCACACATTGCTTCCATGGGTGGGGCTTGACCCATATGAGGCCGACCCAATAAACGCCCATAAAGCCTTGGTTACGACGTGGCATTTCCTCCTTAACGTCGGCTTGCCACCACGGCCGGCCTATAAAACCTCCAAGCCAACACACGGCCATTTTTAGACGCGTTTATGCACGTCGCTCCTAAACGTCGCACGGTCACCGTGATAACGTTGCATAGTAGCCGGACGATGTTTTCGTCCGTCGGCGCGCCCGTCTAACCTTCCGTCGTGGTTTCCCTCGTTCGTCGCATGTCCACCGAACGCTTCCAACGCCTTCCGTCGTCGTCCTCGGCTCGTGGGTCTTACAGGGGCGGTTTCCGTCGCGGCGGGCGTATAATTGGACGTTGTCCATTGAGCAGGGACATGGAAACCTTACATTTCGCACAGTTGGGCGACTGTCGTCACGGCGGGGCGAGGAAACCTGTCACGCCCCTAGACCTTCGGTGACCCTTCAACCGTGCTATAGACGGGGTGCGGCACTACCGTACTTCTCCTTTTCGTAATACTCAAGTATGTAGACTGCGCCTTTAGCAACACTTGTTAAATTAGTTAATCAATTGTTCTTTCAATGTGCGGAAAACATGAACATCATCATCACATCCACAGTGTACGCCCATACATACAAGGGAGGGGCAACTCCCAGTTAATAATGGGTCTGCCCGATAATATGTTTCATAAATACGAAATAGAGTATAAGTTCCAATCCGGCAAAAGACCCCCTTTGCTCTTTGGCAAGGCAAGTCACTTTTTGTCCAAGCTTACAATGCTTGACAATCATTAACTAGCCCACAACAATCGTTTACAGCACTAGAATTCACCTCGGGAATATCCTGCATAAAACTGCCCCAAGTGCTGCCGTGTCACTCGGGTCGGCACTGCAAATGGTTTCAGACCTCCCCGTGAGCTCTCCGTCTGTCCAATCCGCTCCCCCATCTATGTGGTTAGCTCCGACCCATCAAAACGCACCTGCTTCAACTTTCGGCACTCAATTCCGACTCACGATGCCTTCAGAACGACCTCTGAACTGAAGCTCGGATCGTGCGGACGCCCTGCGGAGAAGTTCCGCACGCCCCGCACGTATGTCGCACGACTCGACCCGCGCGCTGCCCGACTCGACCCGTCCTGCGGTGCGGATGCCCTGCGGAGGAATTCCGCACGCCCTGCACGTCAACAACCTGGCTCGACCCGCGCTCGCCCTGCGTTCACCGCCGCCGTGTTTCCTTCACCAACGAGCTGTTGGCTTAAGCTCGTGGTGCTCCAATGCGCTCGCACTCAGATGCTTGCTTGATCGTTGGTTGGATGACTTCTCCGTCATCCGCACGACGTATTAATACGCGTATCATGTGCGTGTCGTGGGTCACTCGGTCGACCCGAGACGACCCCCATCGTTCAGCTGTCCGCCCACTCGTGTAGCGTCGCCCGCTCAACTCGTGCGTCGGTTCTATGACTCCGGCTACGCTGTGACGTTTCGCCTGTAACGTCGCTTTTTCCAATGCCACCGCCGGCTATGTGCGACGCGCCCGTGCCGCTCGCCGCCACACACCCGCGCCCCGTGCGGGTACTGTGCGGCGGCTCGCCCGTAACGTCGCACGGCGCCCGAACGCCCGACGGGCGCGCCCGTTACCACGAACGCGCCTCATGAAGTCTTGGGGCCTTGCAAAACCCAACCTTCCCCGCATTTGGACGGCTTCCGCCGCGACGAGGCGTGGAAACCCCAAGTTCCGGAGACGGACCAGGGGAGCGGTTTCCGCCGCGCCGCGAAATGGGAGCCCCAAGTTCGCCAGGCTTGGGCGGTTCTTCGCCGTGCCGCGCGACGGAAACCACGAGTTCCGTAAACTTGGGCGATTATGGTCGTGCCGCGACATGGAAACCCAAGTTCCCCTGACCAGGGGCGCGGTTTTCGTCGGGGCGGGAGATGGAAACCGCAAGGTTCCCAGAACTAGGCGGTTTCCCTCGTGCCACGAAACAGAGGCCCCAAAGTTCCGCAGGCTTGGGCGGTTCTCCGTCGTGCCGCGACATGGAAACCCGAGCTCCCCGCACCGAGGCCACGGTTTCTGTCGTGGCGGGACGTGGAAATCCCCGAGTTTCCCGTAATTGGGTGGTATCCGTCGTGCCGCAAAAAATGGGAACCCCCGAGCTCCGCGGGACCCTGGTGGCGGTTTCCGTCGCGCCGTGACATGGAAACTCGAAGTTCCCCATACTTGGGCGGCGGGTTCTGTCACGCTGCGGCATGGACCCCCCAAGTACCCCGTGCTGGGGGTTGCGGTTTCCATCGCGGCGGGACATGGGAACCCCAGGTTTCCCAGACTTGGGGAAATTTTCCGCCGTGCCACGAAATGGAAACCCCGAGTTTCTCCAAATTGGGGCGGCTGTCCGTCGTGTGGCGAAATGG